>CM053749.1:19913020-19962545 GCA_028658305.1 Pachyuromys duprasi
GAGGGGGTGAGGAAGAGGGAGATGAGGGAGGGAGTGGGAGGGTAGGAGGGAATGGGGGAGGGGGCTACGCCTGGGATTCAAAGTACCTAACCTGTGATTGAGATAAAAATAAATAAATTAAAAAAAAATAAAAATAAAATAAAATAAATAAATATTGTAAAATCTAAAAACTTTCAAACCACCACATGACCATGTATATAAATATATAATAAATTATTCAAATTATTATAATTAACAAGTTTGAAAAACTCTTATGATGCATTTATAATATAAAAAATAATTCACTGGGGATATACATTCCAGTCAGCACTACTTAATAAAGCAAAGTTTATAATCTACTTCCATAATATTTCAAATATGGCATACTTTAAGAATGAAAATGTTTTATAAAAATCTACTTAAGTGGATGCCTTAACCTCAGTCCTTCAGAGTGCAATCTAATAGGGAAACATGGTCATAGCATCTGATATTCCTCTTAAAATGTATTTATGTCTATATGCCTATGAATGTGTGTGTGCATGTATGTTCACACACAGATATGCATATGCGCAGAAGCCCTCAGAGGTCAGAAGAGGTGTCTGCTCTTCCTGAAGCTCGAGTATTAAGTGATTGCAAGCTACCGTGCGGGTGCTGGAACTGAACCTGGTTCATTTTAAAATCAGAAAGTATCCTTAAACTGCTAAGCCATCTTTCCACACCCAATGTGAAAAATTTCAATATGGGGACATATTATAACAGAGTGGTTCCTGAATTACATATAATGCACCTCATTAGGAAGAGAACAGATTTGGAGACAGATACATACATAGGAAGATGATCATGCATAGAATGGAGTTTTGCTGTTATAAACCAAAAGTCAGAAGCTAAGAGAAGCCTAGAGCCAATTTGTCCCTCAGTGTATCTGGAGAGCATGACAGCAATAGCATCTTGATCCTGGACTGATATCAACCTATAATACTTAATAAAGATCGCTAAATAATGAATTGGGAGCTACATTAGATCTTAGTAAAGGAGACATATAGATATGACAGTATGGACATATCCACAGAGGGTTAGGCTGTGAGGATTCTGACTTAATCAATAGTTAATCCATTGACAAAATCAAATTTTCAATAGACTTAGAAGATGGCAGCACTGTGGAAGGTGGAACATATTGGAAAAAGTGGGTCATCAAGGGTAAAGAGTTTGGAAAGTAATATTATAACTCTTGTGCCTTCTCTCTGCTTCCTGGGGAGCACAAGGACAAAGCAATGGATCCTGCCAACCTTGGACTGAAACCTGCAAAATCCAAAGGCAAATTCACCCTTTTTTCCTTTAATGTAATATACTTCTCTGAAGTATATATACAACAGTACTATAAAGCCCTAACAGAAAACTGATACCAGAAGAGAAGGGTCATTTTTATCACTGCTTGACCATGAATTTGGAAAAGTTTGGAGATGTAGTTTAGGAAAGCCCTAACATGCTGTAAACAGAGAATGATGTAAGATTCTGGTACAATATTTGAAGACGAGAATTTCAAAATGTAATTAAGAGAGAGAGGGGGAGAGGGAGAGGGAGATAGGGAGGGAGGGAGAGGGAGAGGGAAAGTGTGTGTGTGTGTGTGTGTGTGTGTGAGGCAGCACCTGGGCTCATGTGTTTCAGATTAAAATAAAGAATATCCAGGAAACTGAACCAAGAGAATATTCATTTATAATACATTTTGGCAGAGACTCTGTTAACATTTTATACTCTGAGACTTTGTGAAAGGAGGTGTATAAAGATGGCAGACTACTCTGGAGAAGAAAACTGAAGATAGCCATTCAGGTGCGTAATTATTGCTGAATTCTTTTAGCTACATTTACAATGAGAAACAGGAGCAAAATCCAGAGCAGAAAGGCTTGAAAATCTTGGCTGCATGCTCTTGGCTTCAATCCCAATAGAGGGGATATGGTTTTCCTTAGAATAAAATCAAGAACTATGATCTTAAACAAATCTAATGTTTCTCTGTAGTACTTTTAACAAGATGAAGAGTCTAAAAAACACACTGCTAATCTGTTAGATAATGAATTTCCGTTAAGTAACCAAGTTTGTTATAAAAGATCTGTCAAACAATTACAGTACAGTACAGCATAATTCCTAGATTCTCCAACTATTGATCACAACCCCATGGAGGACTGCATAACTGAAAATTTGAGGACATGAAAAGTTGGCAACAGTAAAAAGCTTTTGATAATTCAAAGTTCAAAAATAAAAATAAATAAATAAATTTTAAAAATCAAATATGTAATAAATCCAAGGTGTGGACAGATCTGGTTCATGCTTTAGCATAGGACTTTATGACACCTGATCTTCTGAACATAAAATAGGAACACTTTTCAATGCAAGGGGGTTTGAGTAAGGGGTTTGAAAGAAAATGGCCTCCCTGTGCCATAGGGAGTGGCACTATTTGGAAGTATGCCCTTGTTGGAGTAGGTGTGGCCTTGTTGGAATAAAAGTATAACTGGGGGTAGGCTTTGAGATTTCAAAAGCTTAAGCCAGCCTAGTTGCACTCTCTACATTTTGCCTGTCAGTCTAAATATAGAACTCTCAGAACCTTTTCTAGAACCATGTCTGCCCACATGCTACCATGCTTCCTACCATAATGATAATGGACTAAACCTCTGAACTTGTAAGCCAGTCCCAAATAAATGTTTTCTTTTAAAAGAACAGCCATGGTCATGGTGTCGCTTTACAGCAACAAAAATCTTAACTAAGACAATATGCTACATAACACCAATGAATCCTGCCTCATACAACCTGGCAGTGATTTTACTATACACATAACGACTGGTGTTTCTTAGAGACACATGGCATAATTATGGGAAAAAAAAATCCCTTTTAACAGTTCCCTACTGTCATTTCTCAGCATCTATCAAGTTACTTTATCTTTAAATTATACATTAGAATATTTAATTTTAAAAATCAATTTTGACCTTTAGACTTGTATCACTTAAAATATTATTATATAAAAACAGGCATAATGGTGCACAATCTAAGTCCCAGCACTTGGGAGGCAGAGGCAGGCAGATATCTGAGTTCCAGGCCAGCCTGAACCATATTCATTTCAAGGACAGCCAGGGATACATAGAGAAACCCTGTTTTGAAAAAGCAAACAAACAAACAAGCAATCTGTTTAGTGAATTTGGTGTGAGAGATAAAGATAGAATTTCCTGTAGTTTCTGAAATGGTCCTAACATACATCAGCTTTTTGTACTAGATACTTACATATAGCTTTGTTCTAGTTTGACAATTACAAATCAAAATAGTGATCAACTCTAAAAGTCCCTGAAGATGTTCTATGTTCTGCAGTAAAAAGTAGTTAGCACAGATTTAATTCTTTTTGTGTGTATCCATGTTTATCAGTGTGTGTGAAATATGTGGATAAATGTGATCATTTGTGTACATATACGTGGAGGCCAGAGCTCCTTGTTTATTTTTTTTAATTATTTAATTTAATTTTATGTGCATTAGTGTGAAGGTGTCAGATCCCTTAGAATTGGAGTATAGACAGTTGTGAGATGCCAGGTAGGTTCTGGGAATTGAACCCGGGACTTTTAGAAGAACAGACAGTGCTCTGAACAACTGAGCCATCTCCCCAGCCCCAGAGCTCCTTGTTATGCTGTATTCTTCAATCATGTCTCCATCCTTTTATTTTTATTTTTTTGCAGGCAGGATCTCTTACTGAACGTGGAATAACAGATTTAGCTAAACTGGATATACAACAAGCCCCAGGGACCAGGCTGTCTGTAGCTCCTTGGTGCAAGAATTATAGTACAGTATTGAGAAGCCCAGCTCTTTCATGTGGATGCTGAAAATCTTAATTCAAGTTCTAATGGTTGTGCAACAAGCATCATCCAACCAAGCCATTTCCATAGAATCTAGATTTAGTTTGTTATATAATAATAAATAAGGGAGCATATTTCCTTAGTACACAAATCTGAATTCACTGCTATATGATAAATTTAAATGAAAACAAAAATAATTCTTTAAAAATAAATTTCTTTATGGCTTATTAATCAACATTAGGTGTTTAATTTGTAGTCTAGCTTATATAGTTATACACTCCCAATACTGTAAAAAATTCTAGGGTAAAATTGGTAAAAAATAAAAATAAAAAAAGGGTAAAAGGTTTAAGATGCTTTGGTCTATACAATAGTTTCATTCTAATTTTTTGCTTTCTATTGTTTGAAATCTCATTATGCTTATACACATGTACTTGCTTTATGAAAACTTATTTTTCAAATTAAAAGACTGGTAATACAAAACACAATATTTACTTCCAATAGGTTAAAACATCATCATCAACAACAACAACAAACCTGTTTTCTAAAAGAGATAATTTGGGCTTAAGAAATGGCTCAGTGTTTTAGAGTACTGGGTGTTCTTCCAGGGGACAACATTCAATTCCCTGTACCCACATGGTGGTTCACATTAATTTGTTAATTCTTTACTCGGGAAATCCAACTCCCTCTTTTGGCCTCAATGAGCACTGTACATCTATGGTGCATAAACATCCTTATCCATAAAAATAAATCTAAAAACAAAATATCCAACTTAAAAACACTTTTATCACATCTATAAAAATTAGATTGTCAAAACTAAAGTAAGAGTTAAAAGCACTCAGAGACAGAGTTATTGCTTACTACATAATAACTCTTGACTGGATTCCCTTGCACTGAAAAGGGGGAGGGGAAGAGAGACACCAAATCTTAGAACATCAACTAAAACACAGACTAAGGCTTTCTTCTATAACTACACATTTGCTGTATCCCAAATGGGATTTCATTATTTAGTGTACTTTCTGAGCCTGTAACATGATAATTGACTTGCCTAATGTTCTGATAATCCTTTTCTAAAATAAGTTTGCATATGGTTCCCTTAATCACTGCTGAATATTCCAGATTTGCTTTAGAACTTCAAGATTAAATAATTTGAAGCTAAATGTTAATATACGACAGGTACTTATTTTTATACCATCCATACACCTCAAGTCTCATGTACCCCAGGCTAGCCTTGAATTAACTCTCCTGTCTTACTTTCTCAAGTACTAGAATTATAGTAAGCCACCATAGCTAATTTAAAAATGTCCTTTTTTTGCAAATAACAGCAGAAACTATTATATTTACTGAACATTTATAAACCATAAAAGATCAAATTACTATAAAGCTTACCTCTTTGCGTTTCTGAAGTAGTAACTCCAGCCTTTCATTGGCTCTCTTCCCAATCATTTTATTCCTCTCAGCTTCATATTGCCTCTGTGTATTATCTTGATGAATACTGAGGTTTAAGGCAACATTCACTAGAGCAGTCATCAGCTTCATGGCTACAAAATGAAGAACAATTACAATAGTCACCTATGAAACAATTTTTTTTTCACATTTAAGATCAAAAGTTAAAGCAAGAGAAGAAACAAACCTGTTTTATAATACAGGCATAATGTAAAATTAAAAATGATAACGAGCAGAAATAAATTCATTTTCTTAGTTGTAAATTAACTTTCTCCACTTTAGGAAAGAATAACATGGTTTGTTAATACTGTCTACTTTTAAAGTCTTATCCAAGAAGCTAGACAGACGGCTCAGTGGATAAGAACACTGGCTGCACTTCTAGAGGACCCACGTTTGAGTCCTAGCATTCACATGGTAGCTCCCAGGTGTCTAGAACTCCAGTTCCACAGGATCTAATATCTTCTGGCCTCTAAAGACACCAAGCACACTGATATATATAGTGGCAAACATTTATAAGCATAAAATAATAAAATAAATATTCAAGAAGTTGTATCTAAGCTATCAGCACAAAAGATGGCAATAATACCAGTGCCTTATCTACATTCACAAATTAGGTCCATCCTCTCTTTCTACCACTACATCTGTATAACAAATACTTCCTTTATACCTTTATTTAGGTGAATCAAAATTCCCCTAAAATATTTACAATTGCCACATGGACTCTACACACAAAGAAAGGCTTTTCCCGCCACTGCTCACCTAACAGTGAGCAACTTCCAAACCCAGAAAAAGCACACTTACTTCCAAGGATATCATATAACTTCAAACAAGAATGATTTTAAAGAATGTCACATATATTTCCATTGAAATATTCCATTGAAATATATGTGTAAACATATACACAATGCCATATTTACCTACCTATGCACACCCTTGTTATAAATGAAAAAAAATCTTTCTACATTTATGACAGCTACAGGTTAACAGTGACTGTTGTAGCCCTTAAACAAATATAAATACACTAAAATCTGTATACCTAAAGAAGATAAGCAAGAAAGATGACCCAGGGTAAGATGATCAATCCTCACTTAGAAAGACAAATGGGATGGGCATTGGAAGTAGGAGAAAACAAGTAACAGGACAGGAGCCTACCACAGAGGGCCTCTGAAAGACTCTACCTAGCAGTGTATCAAAGCAGATGTTGAGACTCACAACCAAACCTTGGGCAGAGTGCAGGGAATCATATGAAAGAAGGGGGAGATAGTGGGACCTGGAGAGGACAGGAGCTCTGCACAGACCAAATATATCTGGGCACAGGAGTCTTTTCTGAGACTGATACTCCAACCAAGAACCATGCATGGATATAACCTAGCACCCCTGCACAGATGTAGCCCATGGCAGCTCAGTATCCAAGTGGGTACCCTAGTAAGAGGAACAGGGACTGTTTCTGACATGAACTCAATGGCTGGCTCTTTAACAGACCCCCTCCCCCCATCCCACCCTCGAGGGGGGAGCAGCCTTGCTAGGCCACAGAGGAAGACAATGCAGCCAGTCCTGAAGAGATGTGATAAGCTATCTTCAGATGGAAGGGGAGGAGGACCTCTCCTATCAGTGGACTTAGAGAGGAATTATAGCTGGGATACAAAGTAAATAAACTGTAACTAATATAAAAAAATAAAATTTTAATTAAGAAAACATAAAACAAAAATACTGAAAACAAATTTAAGTTAATGACCATTTATAAACTCATTTAATAAAAATGTTTCTAGGATAGAATATTTTGTCTATTATGTTATTACTATAAGCTAGTGATTTTACAGTTGTACGTAAGTTAGTGCATATGACTATACCCTGATAGGTAATAAAATACTTTCAAAATAATATGTTTAAGAAAGAATATCTAAAGGGTAAGAGGTATCTAGGGCATTTAAGTTCCCCAAATGAAGGATGGGACCAGTTTAACAGCTTGTTTGAGCACACAGACAAATATTTATACTTCTAAAGCCAAATGAATGAACTCAGATCCCAAAGTCTGCTATTATATACTGACCTTCTTAGGCCATGAAAGAATATAATAAAAATATTAAAACAAGGAAAAACTACAAAATGACAGATACATTCTGTCCAGGCATTAGCAGATATAAAATAGTGGTGTTTGTTCTTTATAGTAAAGTACATCTCCTCCCATACAATTAATATTTAATCCAATTCTTGTTGACCGACTCCTGAACATAATTATTTAAGTTTTGCTAATAAATTTCAGTTTTTAAAGCGTGATATGGATTTTCAAATACCTCCTTATGCCAAAGAAAGGGTTCATTCACCTTTTATTTTTACTTTAAAAAATTTTTTATTACAGTTTATTCACTTTGTATCTGGCTGTAACACCCTTCCATCCCTCTTCTATCCCTATGCCCTTTTCCCCTAGCCACTAATGTGGGAGGTCTTCCTCTCCTTCTGTCTGTTCCTAGCCTATCAGGTCTCATCAGGACTGGCTGCATTATCTTTCTCTGTGGCCTGGCAAGGCTGCACCCCCCAGAATTCATGTCTGAGATAGCTCCTGCTCCCCTTACTAGAGAACCCACTTGGAGGCTGAGCTGCCTATGGGCTACATCTGAGCAGGGGGTCTAGGTCTTCTCCATGCATGGTACTTGGTTGGAGTATCAGTCTCAGGGAAAATCCCTGCGCTCAGATGTTTTGGTTCTGTTGCTCTCCTTGTGGAGCTCCTGTCCCCTCCAGGTCTTTCTATCTCTCCCTTCTTCCATAAGACTCCCTGCACTCTGCTCGAAGTATGGCTATGAGTTTCAGCATCTCCTTCAATACTCTGATGGGTAGAGTCTTTCAGAAGTCCTCTGTGGCTCTTGTCTTGTTCCCTGTCTTCTCCCACTTCCAAAGTCTATTCCATTTGCCTTTCTGAATGAGGATTGAGCATCTTCCTTAGGGTCCTCCTTGTTGGTTAGCTTCTTTAGGACTATAGAATTTAGCATGTTTAACCTATATTTTATGCCTAATATCTACTTATAGGTGAGTATATACCATGTGCCTTTCTGTTTCTGGGTTACTTCTTTTCTAGTTCTATCCATTTACCTGCAAATTTTGTGATTTCCTTGTTTTTAATTGCCGAATAGTATTCCATTGTGTACATTCACTTTTTAAACTTTAAGTGTTGATAAATAATAATGAACATGTTCCTCCACAGTACCATTCAGAATGTCATAGGCAAACAAATTCTGACACTAAAAGGTTTATTATTAACTTTATTTTTAAAAAGTTGATGACTTCCTGTATTTTGACTAAGATTAAGCATGTTATGAAAAAGTAGAAACTGTTTTGAAATTAATACCAATCTCATAGGCATTGATTTCATACCTATTGAATATAATAATAAAATAACACTAATATTAGAGTAATTTTCTTGAAATTAATTTTACAGCATTCTATAAAAATTACTAGGAAGTGATAGACATTACTTAAAAACTGTTTCAACTATAAGGTCCAAGAAATGCTTATGTGGTGCTTCCTTGTTTATGTACAATACAATATATAGTGAACAATGTTCTATGTACTAGATACAAATGAACAACAGAATAAAACTAAATAACTGTACCAATGATTTTTAAATTCTAATAAAGAAAAGACAAACAAAAAATGCTGTGGTTGAGATGCTGAATGGCAATGAAGTGTATGTGTTGACACCCACTGGAGATGTACACATATTCAGCAATTAGAGCCTAATGGTCCCTGGGGGTGTGTCTTAAAGCAGCTTCCAAATAATCTTTAACCTTTACAGTTTGACTACCTTGGTTACTTTGCTACAGTATCGAAAGCTCACTAATACATACAACTGAGTTATAGGGCACTATGGTTTGACCATGGAAGAATTTTGGGGAATTTTGCCCATGACCTGAGAGTATATGATAGGTGAAACTTACAATGTAATGGGTAGAGTATGTGGCTGAGAAATACTCAAGGCATTTCAGCACTCAGGCAGAAAAGTACAAGTGTTACTGGGTGATTTTAGGAAAATGTACACTGAAAACAAGATTCGAAAAATAGGCAGAGAAGAAAATGGTAGAAAAGCCTGCAACATGGCCAGAAAAAGATTAGAAGAAAAGGTGTTAGCAGAGATGGTGAAGTTGCCAGTGGCAACAGTAACAGCGCCTCAGACAATCCCAGTGCTCAACAAGGGCAGGAGGGCACAGAGAGAAGAAATAAAAGGTGTTTCGAAAACACTCCAGGGGAAGAATCCTTTGGGAAAAAGAAATAGCTTTGAGATTTTCAGACTCTAGGATAGGTCTAGAAAACTTTCCTGGGAGTCAATTTCCTTTGTTCAGTTCATAAGATACCAGGTAACTGCTAAACCTATGGTTCAGGTAGGCCCTACAAATAGCCAAAGATAGTATGGATGTAAAGCCGGTTTTATGGGTACGTGAAACACAACAATTATGAGATCATAAAGACTTTCAGTGAAATTTCAAAGGAAAGCCTGGCAAGTTAAGTAGCTATGTTGCAATACCAAGTCTCCTCAGGTATCCTGATGGAGAGAAGCATGAAGTTATTTGTTTAAAATGAAACAGAAGCTTCACTGAAGAACCTACAAGCCAAAACAAACAAGTAACACTTGCTGAGTAAAGCTGCAGGCAATGTACAAAAACCAGTCCAAAACAATGGCAAGGTGAGCAACAACTTACAACCTGTCCAAAACCCTTTATAACATGATTTCTACAACAGGATACTTTGGAGCTAGGCATGGAGCTTTAGAATGCAATATATGCTTTATTTGGTTTAAGTTTTTCTTTGGTCTGATCCCTCATTTCTAGTCCCCTATTTCTCTTTTTGAATATAGGGATGTTTACTTTAAGCATTATATATTAGAAATATGTAACCTTTTCTTTTACTGTTATTCAAAGTATTTCCTCCAAGAATGTTGCAATGACCTAAAGAATACTAAAGCCACACCTGCATGAACAGCAACATGACTTGGTGACTACAGGCCTACATGTATACAGATGCTGTCTGACAAATAAAATTATGTTTGGAAATGGGACAACTTAGACTTTTATGTCATGGATGTTGATCACACTTTTAATTATACAAAAATTATATAGAAATAAAAAATTATGGTAAGCTTGTTAATTACAAATGGAAATTATTGTGAATATATTACTACATAAACACAGCAGGATGATGAGTAGAGACCATTCACAACAAGTAAAGGGTTAGAAAAAGCATGGCAACTGTAGCTAGAATAAGACATGGTAATTTGCTTTGAGAAATCCAGAAACATTCAACAATTAGATTTCAGTTCATTGAGAGCCAAACTATGCTCCCATAATGTTCACTTGGGATAGCTATTTAAAATGCAAACCAGGATACTTCTTATAATTAAGAGTAAATAAAACTATTCTGAAATGTAAATCTTCTTTATTAAAATGCTTAAATAAAAATAATAAAGGTCTAATATGTAACCACCAGACTAATAGAACTGAAAAACTGAAGTGTTGGAAACTTTTCTACAAATGTAGTAATAGGAAACATTGAAATGTAAGACATAAGACATAAAAAATTGATAATAAAGGTCAGTTAATTCAAAACAAAAGATATTTGGAAAACAGACTAAAAGTACTACTGATAAGATCACACAGATAACTTACAATGGGATTGAATTCATTATATTTGTACCCTAAGAATAACTAACCTGATTGTATCTCTTTTCAGTTAATATAGAATTAATATCAGAGATCATTTTATTTCAAAGCTTATACTCATATATGGCCATAACTATCCATGTCTCTGAAGCAGACCACTGAATGCCCCTGCCCATCTTATCTACTCCCCAAGAATTGTTTTGCAAAGTGAATAAAAATAATTATCTTTTACTCTATGCGTCTCATATGTACCATTAAAATAGATAGTCACTATCCAATCAGAATTATCAAAAAGGCCTTTGTTCAAGGGGGTTGGCCATATATTGAAATTTTATACAACTGAGCTATGGAAGTAGTTGAGTGTTTAATGTAGAAAATTTGTAATTACAGATGTATTATTAAAGGAATCACGATCCAATAGAACTTGGAGTAAAAAATGTTTAGTACATTCTATTTTTTAATATTTAATACCTTTCCAGCACTGAAATGTAACTAATAAAAGGCAATTCTGGCCAGGGAAGCAGGTAAGCTAAATGCACATCTTCACCTAGTTTCTTTCCTCTAAATCTAATCCCCAAGTTTTAGTCCCAATTCTGTAGCACACCACCTAATGCAGCTTGCCTTAGCCCAATCATCCCCCATCTCCAATGGGGCACATAGGTCTTCTCCTCAAAAAGTCCTTGCCCTCAGTCATTGTTTTATCTCAGTTACTGCCTACCTCTTGCAGGCATTCCCTGGGGAACCTACAGGCCACTCCAGCCACAAAAGCTGATAGAGACTATTTAACCTGAATACAAAAGAATGTACCTTCTTCTTAGCACCTTACAGAACTGGCTCCAAAACTGATCACATTCAGGGACAGAAAGCAAGTCTCCACACATACAAAACAATTATGGGTTAAAAATGGGTATCAACAACAGAAAGCTAACAAAATCATGAAAACTAAACAACCCAAAATGGAATGAAAAATTGATCAACAAAGAATTAGAGATTTCTTAGAACTGAATAAAAATGAATACATATCATACCAAAACTCATAGTACACAATTAGCATGGCCCTAAGTGGGACGAAGTATGTACATAAAAAACTGGAGAGATTTTAGACTAGTAACATAACAGCACACTTAAAAGCTCTAGAACAAACAGAAAAACAAAAATCACAACCAGGAGGAATAAGATTGCAAGAAATAATCAAATTCAGGGCAATAAAAAAAAGAAAGAAAAAGAAACAAACAAAACAATGAATGAATAAAACAGTGAAACAGTTGGTTCCTTGAGAAAATCACTAAGATGAAGAAACCCTTATTCAAATTAACTAAAAGGTAGAGAGACAATATCCAAATTAACAAAATTAGAGATGAAAAGGGGGACATACCAACGGAGACTGAGGAAATCCAGAGAATCATAAGGATGTTTAAAAACCTGTATTCCACCAAACTGGAAAATCTAAAATAAATGGATAATTTTCTCAATAGACACCACTTACAAAAGTTAAATCAAGATCAAACAAGCAATTTAAACAGACCTATCACTCCTAGTGATATAGAAGCAGTCAATAAAAATCTCCCAACCGAAAGCGCCCAAGGCCAGATGATTTTAGCAAAGAATTCTACCAGATTTTCAAAGAGTTAATGCTAATATCCTCAAATTATTCTACAAAACAGAAACAGAATGAACATTGTTTAATTTGTTTTATGAGACTACAGGTACTTTGATACCCAAACCACATAAGGACCCAATAAAGAAATAGAATTACAGACCAATTTCCCTTATGAACATAAACTCAAAAACACCTCTATAAAATATATGGAAACAGAATCCAAGAAAACATCATAAAGGTCATCCACCATGACCAAGTAGCCTTCATCCCAGAGACGCAAGGATAACTCAAAACATATGTAAATCAATAAATGTGATCCACCACATAAACAAACTGGAAAACCAAACAAACCAATGACTGTTTCATTAGTACAGAAACATCTTCAACAAAATCCAACCCCTTTTCATGATAAAACTTCTGGATAGATTAGTGTTACAAGAGACATACATCAACATAGTAAAAGCAATGCAAAGCAAGCCCATGGCAAATATCAAAGTAATGCTACTAAATGCTACTACAACCAGGTACAAGGGTTGTCCATTCTCTCCATAGTTATTCAATACAGAACTTGAAATCTTAGATTGACAAAACAACTGAAGGAATTCAAGGGGATACAAATTAGAAATGAAGAAGCCAAAATATCTTTATCTGCAGATGGTATGATGGTATCCAAAAGTGATGCTAAAAATCCCATCAAGGAATTCCTACAGCTAACAAACACTTTCAGCAAAGTAGCTGCATACAAAATTAACTCAGAAAACCCTAGAGCCTAAACACAAATAACAAATAGGCTGAGAAATCAGGGAAATAAGTTTCCCAAGAGCCTCAAATAATATCAAATATTGAGGGGCAGATAAAGTGAGGAATCACAGAAAATTTGACAGAATGAGTCAGAAATAGGATATGCCTAACTCTCAGAACCGCACAGGAAAGAGAGACAATTTAAAAGCACAGAGAAAAAGCAGTTCAGGGAAGTTGAGGTTAGTCAGTTGGCAATCATTGAGTCTGTTGGGAGGCAGTGCAGTTTGTGGCAATTCATTCAGGTCAGCTGAGTAAAGTTTGTTGCAGCTTAGTCAGGTAGTGCAGTGGAGTTGAGTTTGTTCATAAGTTCATGCAGAAGCAGCTGAAGTCAGAGAATGAGAAGAAGCGGATGATAGGAACAGATAGCTAGAGTTAGTTTGAGGCCAAGCACAGCAATTCAGTCAGAAGCCAGAAGCCAGTTTCAGTCAGCTTGTAGAGGAGTATCAGCCAGAAGAGCCGAGTTGAACAAGTCAACCAGAATTCAGAAAGAACGAGAAATGGTGACATTATTTAACATTAAGCCTCCAGGATGATAAATACATCTGGCGAATAAGATACTTTTACAACTGTTCTAAAGAGAATTACATAACAAAATTACTAATGATATTCTACTAACTGATAGATCAATAACTTGCTCAGACATCATCAGAGAAGTATTTTTATGCAGCAGAGGGGAGCAAATACAGAGACCCACAGCCACACTATGTGGAGTATGAGAGACTGTTAGGTTTTATGACATGTTGACACAAACTAAAGTTACCTGAGAGAAGAAAACCTCAATTAAGATCTGGCTGTAGACAATCTCATGGGGCCTTTTCTTAATTAGTGATTGATGGGTGAGGGCCCCATTCTTTTAATCCCAGCAAACAGTTATTTTCAATTTTTATTCTTCAGGCTGTCAAATACCAAGTAGGAAAACTATCGTGTATTCTATTCTACTAAGTAAAAATAACCATGCAGATAAATTCCAAGAAAATGGTATTTTTATTAAAGTAGTAACTAAATTAACCTTACATCAAAGCAAAATTTGGCTATAATACCACAATTCAGTAAAATCAATGAAAAGGAAAGAAGACGTTGGTTACTTACCTGCAAGGGTACTTGTATGCCTGAAAGCTCTGACCTGGGAGTCTGATAAACCAGTCAAAAGAGAGATTACGGTGTCCATCATATATTCATCATAAATTATGCTATACTGACACTGTCGAATCAGGACTCCAATAAATTCACAAAAATTGGAACGAAATTTTTTCCACTGAGGACCAGGCATGGTAAGGGGGTAGTCACCACTGTCCTAGAATGTGTAAACAGAACTTATTAAGTATCACAAGATAGCAGTTAGATCAGATTTTTATTCCTACATACAAAAAATATTTTAAGATACACATAGACTAAAATATAAAATGGCTTTTATGGGTAAACTAACAGTGTTAATGTTTTTGCTTTAAAGATCCACAAATAATTCCTAAAGTGTTCAAAGCTATCATATTAAAATCTGTGTTTACTTCTTTATTCAGAAACTCATTATAAAAAACAGTTCCAATTTATGTGTTAACATTTTTTTAAAATATTTATTCATTTATTATGTGTACAATGTGTGTTTGCATGTATACCTGCACACAAGCCAGAAGAGGGCACCAGATTTCATTTCAGATGGTTGTGAGCCACCATGTGGTTGCTGGGAATTGAACTCAGGACCTCTGGAAGAGCAGCCAGTGCTCTTAACCTCTGAGCCATCTCTCCAGCCCATGTGTTAACATTTTTATGAAGATAAATTGAAGCAGAAACACAAATAATAAAAATTTAGACTAAAAGAAATATTTGCTATTAAATATGAACGAAGTAAGAGAGCAGGGATAGCGGGGTCAAAGGGAGGACCAGAAGAGAGAAAGGAAGTGGAGGGGGCACACTCACATCTCCGGTAGAGGGGAGGCTACTGGGAATCTATGGGGGGGGGGGCGTGACCTACCTGAGACTTCTTTTTTTTAAATATATTTATTTATATATATATGAGTGCTCTATCTGCATGGATACCTGTACGCCTGAAGAGGGTTAATCATATGATAGATGGTCATGAGTCATTATGTGCTGGAAATTGAACTCAGGACCTCTAGAAGAGCAACCAATGCTCTTAACCTCTGAGCCATCTCTCCAGCCCCCTAGCTGAGTCTTCTAGCACCAGAGGTTAAGGAGCCTGAAGTGGTCACCTCCTATAGCCAGGTAGAACTTCCAGCAGAGGAAGGGGAATACCATCCATAAAACCTAAGACCCCAAACTGGTCTTGCCTACAAGAAGTGTAGGTCTAAAGATGGAGCAGAGATTGAAGGAATGGCAAACCAATGACTGGCCCAACATGAGACCCACCCCACTGGAGAAAACCAACCCCTGTCACTATTAATGATACTCTGCTATGATTGCTGCAGGAACCTAGAATGTCTTCTGAGAGGCTTCATCCAACAGCTGATGAAAACATATGCAGAGGCCCATACTCAAACAATAGGCTAAGCTCAAGGAGTCTTGTGCAAGAGGGGAGGAAGGATAGAGGAAGCCGGAGGAGTCAAAGACACTACAAGATGACCTACAGAGATAACTATCCTGGGTCACGGGAGCTCACAGAGACTGAACCACCAACCAAAGAGGAGGCGTGGAATGGACCGACAGCCCCTACATATATGTAGCAGATGTGCAGCATCGTCAACTTGTGGATCCCCTAACAATGGCACTAGGGGCTGTCTCTGACTCCGCTGCATGCCACTGTATCCCTTATCCCAGCTGGGATACCCTGTCAGGTCCCAGGAGGAGAGAATGAGCTTAGTGCTACTGTGACTTGAAGTGTTTGGGTGGGATGATACGCCTGGGGACCTCCCCTTCTCTGAGAAAAGTAAAAAAGGGAGTTGGGAGGAGGAGGGCATGAGGGCAGGACTGGGAGGAGAGGAAGAAGCAGGCTGGGATTAGGATGTAAAAAGATTAAATTAATAAATAAAAAGAAAAAGATGTATCTGTCTACTTCATACCACTTTTCACATTTATTTTTTATTGTTTTACTGAGAGAGAAGATGGCAGACAGAGACATCCAACACAAGCATGCCATGGTGTATATGTGCAAGTCAAGAGTCTATGAGTCTTGGCTGTCTTCTTCCATCATGTTGTTTCTACGTATTAAACTACTATCAGGCTTGGTAGCAAGCACGTTTTACCAACTGAAACATCTTATCAAGTCAGCAAAGCATTTCTGAGTATATGTAAGTCAAAACTTTTAAGAAGTGAAGAATTTTAAAACATAAGCACGTCCCAAGGAAGCCTAAAGTTGACTTTTCACATGCAGATTTCATTTCTGTTAGTTTTGCAATAAACTTGATGATGATTCTATTTCACAGAGTAGATTTATTAACTTCTTGTTTGTTTGCCTGTATTTTTTTTATTTAGAGAAAGAGTGTGTAGTAGAGTGGATAGGAAGTTAGAGAAAAACTGGAGAAGAGGAACCATGGTCAGAATGTGTTACATAAAAGTTTCTTTTCAATAAATATATATTAATAAAAAGAACTACTAACATGTTCACTAATAAAAAATTCTTAGCTCTCAAATGAATTACAAATTGAAAAATGTTAGCATTTTCTTGAATATATATCACTTTGCATATCATTTTTGAAAGTGCAGGATTTTTGATGGGCAATGAAGTACTGAAAGATAATCTTTATTGAGGAACTAATTTTGAAAAACAAAACAAAACAAAAACCCAAAAACTCAGAATGTTAACAAAGTAAAGAAAAGAAAATAAAGAACATAAAAAGTGGCTCAAAGGATCAATCCTTAACTATAATGAAGATCTTTGAGGAATCTCTTCTAATGTTCTTAAATAAGATATATATACTTGATAAACAATATAAAACCATACGAGGTACTGGATATTTGCAGACTATCTGACAGATACATGCAGGCAAAATAAAAAATAGCCAATCAAATGAGAAGGAATAAAAGAACAAATCATTCTTAAATAAGTTGAAAAAATATAAGGCTAAACTGGTGTACAGTAAAATACAGTACAGTATGTATTTGGTATGTACTTTGTCCATATACTAGTGTCTGGTGAAAGCTTTTAGGATGAAGAATCAAGACCTTCAGAAAAGCAAAGGACTTGTTTTAAATTTAAATCCCCAAACTGCAAGACAGGGCCTCAAAGATTGTGAAGTCCAAGCATCAGCTTTAATGTAATTGTTTCTTAGAACTCATGGAACAGTATAGTTGCCTACTGACTACACTTCAAGTAACAGGTGAGAAAAATCAACAGACAAGCTGATTGCTTAAGTTTTAAAAAAAGAACCTCCAGGAACCAGGCACAGAGGCACGTGACTATAATTCCAGCACTCAGGGAGGAAGAGGGAGGTAGAACTCTGTGAGTTCCAGGCCAGCCCGTCTACAAAGAGAGTCCAGAGAACAGACAAGGCTACACAGAGTAGCCCTGTCTCGAAAACAAACAAAAACAACAACAAAAAAAAAAAAAAAAGAAAAAGAAAAAAGAAAAGAAAAAGAAAAAAATGAAGTTTCTGGATGAAAGCAAGTTAAAAAAAAAAAAAAGGTAGAGTGCTGCCAAGTTTCAATTAGTAACAAAACTTGAGGGCTTTAAGGGCCTATGAAATGGACTAACAGGTAAACATACTTGCCATGCAAGCCTGATGGCCTGAGTTCCATCCACAGAAACAACTCTGGTGGAGAGAACTGAACTCAAAGATGTTCTCTGACTTCCTTAAGTATGCTAGGGCGCATGCACACTTCCATACAAACATGTTCCCACCCAAATACACAAAGGCACTACAAGGCAGAATTAGCTCCTAAACCCCTCATGCCTTGGGTTTTAAATTTTGCTATTTTTACAAGCTACAAATGTGCTTTGATGCTCTCAAAATGTACAACAGAAGTAAACCACAACTCTAGGTCAGCCAGTGAATCACAAATGTAGGTATCTAGAGGCCCGGTGTCACAATGCATCTGTAAACCCACAACCCAAGAGTCTGAGACAGGATTGCAATATTGAGATCAGCTATCTAAGGAGTTCAAAGCTACCTTTGGCTACAAAATAAGAAATTTTACTTGTAAATAAAGAAGTAACAAAGAAATAGGCAAAAAAGACAGCCCCCCCAAAACCTACAATGTATAGATACCTAGGTATATCAGGTAAATTTCCATCATCATGATATTGTCAACTTTTGTGTTTATGAACATAACCAATAAACAAGTTGAGGCACACCTGTATGCAAAAATGTTCAGGCATCCACTAGGGATTTTGAAATATTTCCATGCCACCAAACAATGAAGAATGATGACTATACGATTATTACTTCAAAGACTGATCTACAGACACTTTTCCAAGGTTATAAACTATTCACACAATCATCTCTCTACCCTGCACCTAGGAATATGACTGACTAGCAAACATGCTCTTAGCACTACACAGATTCTTACCACACAAAAATAAGCAAAATAACAACATCTCATTCAAAGAATTTCTAATTTAATTACAAAAATGAGGACAGACAACAAATGACTTAGTAAATAAAAGGAGCATTAAAAGGGAATGCAATTACTTAAAAGAGGCGCAGTGGTGCACACCTGCAATCCCAGCACTCAGGGAGGCAAGGGAAAGAGGATCTCTGTGAGTTCAAGGCCAGCCTGGTCTACAAAGTGAGTCCCCGAAACCCAAGACTACACATAGTAAACCTGTTTCAAAAAACAAAAGAGAGATTATCAATTCTCTGAAGACAGAATTAAAAGAAAAATAGGGATCATATTCCAGATAACCATGAACTTAGTAAAAGCACATAAATAATGGCATAAAAATAAGATGGTGACACTATTTAACGCTGCATAAGCTGAACCAGAATGTTTGGAAATAACCAAAAATAAAGAAGGCAAAAGAATAAATGGAACCATTAAGTCACAAAAAAGTTCAAGGAAGTGAAACTTGATTCTGGAGACTATATGTGGATACTGACAAAGTTTGAACAAATACTCTGAACAGACAGAGATGAGTTTAAAAAAAAAATGCCAGGCAATCTATTTACCAATGAGTTATACTCTCAAAACAAAAACAGACCTATGATTGCAATACTGAAAAAGTATACAAGTTAAAAATAAAAGGATCAAGGTAAGACACTTCACTCTATTAGAAACAAAAACAAAATGAAAAGAAAAATAGTGACTTTAAGATACACTGGTGATGAAAAGAACATGAAAAGCATCCAAATGTTCTAGTAATAACATTAGTATTTATATTACAATCAACCAATACTAATTTCAGTATGATTGATTAGATGAGTTTATCTCTGACACAAAACAAAAAAGTAATTGTCTGCCCCTAGAAAAGGAAATTGTGGTTTTTGAAACAGGGTCTTACTATATATCTGCCTGGCTGGCCTTGAGCTCTCTCTATAGAGACCAGAATAGCCATGAATTCTTAAGGATCAGGATGTCTCTACTTCCCTAGAGCTGAGATTAAAGACTTGTGTTATTATGCCCAGCAAGTAGCAAATTTTATGTTTAGAAATGCCTCATTAGTCTAAAACTTATAATGAGATAGTCACACTTTAACTTAAAATAACTGATATAGAAAATCAAATTTTAGGACCTTAGGTCATACTGATAATTACACTCTAAAGCACAATTTAAGTTCACATTAAATCCAGTAACTGGGAGAATTTAATTTAGTGTAAAGTACCTCTACAGAAATGTTTCAAAATTCTGAAGTTTTTTTTTTTTTTTAGCGTTTAAGTTAAATTAGCACACATTCTTTATATTCCATCACAAACCCAAAAGAATATGAGAAGGTCCTTATAATCCAAGTCATTAATATCTGATACTGTTGGCTTGCCCCCAAACTGGCATATGAAGTGGAAGCCTCAGATGCAGTTACTGGGGTCACTGTGACAGCACTCAAAAGGTGTATGGTAGTGCCCCCTCTCTGTCTTGTTCCCTGGCCATGAATTGTTTGGCCAGGGGTTGTTGCCTTGATAAGCCGAACCACCACAAAACATGGGATCAGGTCAATAGGAAATGGTCTGGAACCTACAAAACTATCACCCAAAATAAATTTTTCTCTTTGTAAGTTAGTTAGCACAAATATTAGTCTTAGAAATCTCAACAATATAGTATTTCACATAAAGCAAAGACATAGACAGATAAAAAGATAGTCACACAAATCAGAAAAATAAAATCTATAAACAATGTCATCTAAATCAGTTTTTATGAAATTGAAGACACAGAAATGCATGAATAACTCACTCAATTACCATGGAATATGAGTAAATTAGCCTAAAAGATGTTACCTGAATATTTTTATAACATGTAAAATACTTTTGGTGTGAAATGCAAGGGAAAATGTGAATACCTGATGGGAAGGATATCTATTAAGTTATACATGTTTTAATAATTATTATATCCATATTTGTATTACTTTATTCAAGTAAAAAATGATAAATATAAAAATAGTACACTAATCAAAATAATACCTAGAAAAGACAGTCTTGTAACTAATAAAAAATTTAAAAATAAAAAAATAAAAAATAAAAGACAAACTTGTTAAGCCTAAAAATATAATTAAAAAACATCTTTCAGAAAATAGAATTTGTCTGTAAATAAAAAAAAATGATAAAAGATTTAGTGATGGATTCAATAGCATTACACAATTAACTTTATCATAAATATAATATAAAATTAAACTGTGTAAGTATTTCTGAATCTTATAATAAGACATCAAAACTAAAACTTATGATTTGTTTATGAAGAGTAGCTACAGAGATATGTATTCTAAAAGGAAATTAGAGCATTGAAGTAGCATGTTCCAAATAAAAACACACATACAAGTATATGGGAGGTCTGGAAAGTGGGAAAATTCTGTGCCACATAGTTATGGGAAATTCTTGATTAAATAAAGTTAAGTGGAAATTATTGCATTAGAATTTCTAACAACCTTAGATAATACATTTTAATAATCTCTAACATAGGTTTATATACAACACCACTCAAACTTATCCAAACTCTTACACCATTTTCTCTATAAAGTATTTAACGAGGTTAGCATTTTAGCTGGAAACAAATAAAACAGAGAACTGGCGATTGCATAATGTCAACTTTAATGCATTCTTTTATATGTACTATTGTCTTCATTAAAAACTAACTTAACAAAAGAGAAACAACATATTTATTGACCATTTAAAAGATATGAAATCAATCTGTACAAATGTTGGAACATTATACCTCATCAAATTCTTCAGTCATTTTTCTGATGATTTCTGCATTCTGCATATTTCGAAACATTTCTATTCTGACAGTACCTGTGGAAAAAAGTTACAGTTAGTATCTCATACTAACCACTAAAATAAAACTAATCTGATCACTGTTTGAAAGTCACATAAAATTATTCAGGTTTCCTGTTTATGTGAAATTTTTCCATTAATTTTTTTTTAAACTTTATTTTATTGTTCTGGATTTAGTGGGATTGATTTTAATTTCTCTCCATTTAGTTCGATGTTGGCTATAGGTTTGCTATATATTGCTTTCACTAAGTTTAGGTATGTGCCTTAAATCCCTGATCTCTCTAAAACTTTAAAAATTAATGGGTTTTGGATTTTGTCAAATTGCTTTTTTGACATCTAAGGAGATAACCATGTGGTTCTTTTCTTTCAGTTTGTTTATATAGTGAATTATACTGATGGATTTTGTTATGTGGAACAACCCCTGCATTCTTGGGATAAAGCCTACCTTGTCATGGAGGATGTTATCTTTAATGTGTTCTTGGATTCAGTTTGCTAGTATTTTTTTTTCAATGTTAATAAGTGAGATTGGTCTGAAGTTCTCTTTGTTGGGTCTTTGTACGGTTTAGGTATAATGGTGACTGTAGTCTCATAAAATGAGTTTGGAAATGTTTTGTCTGTTTCTATTTTGTGGAATAGTTTCAAGAATAAGGGTACTCTTTGAAGCTACTTCTCATAGGGTCTAGAAGAACTCTGCAGTGAAATCATTCGACCCTTGACTTTCTTTCAATGGGAGACTTTTAATGATAGCTTCCATTACCTGAGAAGACTTTATTTACCTGATCTTGATTTAGCTTTGACAAATGGAATCTATCAAGAAAATTGGCAATTTCATTTATATTTTCAAATTTTGTTGTGCATAGGCTTTTGAAGACCCTATCTATGATTGTTTGGATTTCCTCAGTGTCTGCTGTTATGTCACCCTTTTCATTTCTGATTTTATTTATTTGGATAGTGTCTTTCTGCTTTTTAGTTACTTTTGCTAAGGGTTTGTCTATCGTGTTGTTTTTCTCAAAGAACAAGGTCTTGGTTTCATAGATTCTTTGAATTGTTCTCTTTGGGACAAGGCAAGGCTGCCCATTCTCTCCCTATCTCTTCAACATAGTACTTGGAGCAATAAAATAACTAAAGAAGACCAAGGGGATACAAATTGAAATAGAATAAGACAAGGTATTACTATTCGCAGATGATATGATAGTATACATAAGTGATCCAAAGAATTCTACCAGAGAACTCCTTCAGCTGATAAACACCTTCAGCAAAATGGATGGATACAAAATTAACTAAAAAAAAAAAATTCTGAAGACCTTCTGTATAAAATGACAAACAGGCTGAGAAAGAAATTAGGGAAACAACACCCTTCACAATAACCACAAATAACATAAAGTACCTTGGTGTGACTCTAACCAAGCAAGTGAAAGATCTCCCATCCTTATGGATCAGTAGTATAAACATAGTGAAAATGGCCATCCTACCAAAAGCATTCTAAAGATTCAATGCAATTCCCATCAAAAAACAAGCACAATTCTTTACAGACCTTGAGAGAACAATTCTCAATTTCATATGGAAAAATAAAAAAGCCAAAATAGCTAAAAACAACCCTGTACAATAAAAGATATTATGGAGTTATCTCCATCCCTGATCTCAAGCTGTATTATAAAGGAACAGTAATAAAAAAAGCATGGTACTGGCAAAGAAATAGTCTGGTAGATCAATGGAATCAAAGATGCAGAAAGAAACCCACACACCTATGGATACTTGATCTTTGACAAAGAAGCCAACTCCATAAAATGGAAAAAAAAGATAGCATCTTCAACAAATGCTTGTTTAAAAATTGGAGGTCTACATGGAGAAAAATGTAAATAGATCCATATTTTTCATCCTGCACAAAAGTAAAATCCAAGTGGATCAAAGACCTCAAAATAAAACCACTAAAGCTGCTAAAGGAAAACTTGGGAAGAGCCTTAAACTCATTGACACAGAAGACAACTTCCTGAAAAGCTTCTGTAAAACAAAGGATGAAATGACAGCCTATAGATTGGGAAAGGATCATCATCAACCCTATATCTGATAGAAGGCTAATATCCAGAATACATAAAGAACTAAAGAAGTTAAACACCAACACACAAGTAATCCAATTTTAAAAATGGGGTACTGAGCTAAACAGAGAATTCTCAATAGAGGAATACTGAATGGCAGAGAAACACTTAAAGAAATGTTTAATGTCCTTAGTCATTTGGGAAATGCAAATCAAAATGACCCATCAGAATAGCTAAGATCAAAAAATCAAGGAATGAACTATGCTGGAGAGGTTATGGAGAAAGGAGAATGCTCCTCCATTGCTTGTGAAAATGTAACCTTGAACAATCACTTTGGAAATCAATCTGGCACTTTCTCAGAAAATTAGGAATAGTGATACCTCAAGATCAAGTTACACCACTCCTGGTCATATATACGAAAGGTGCTCAACTATACAACAAGGGCATTTGTTCAACTATATTCACAGCATCTTTATTCATAATAGGCAGAATCTGGAAACAACCTAAATGTCCCTCAAGGGAGGGATGGATACAGAAATTGTAGTACATTTACACAATGGAATACTACTCAGCTATTAAAAACAAGGAAGTCTTGGAATTTGCAGGCAAATGATGGGAACGAGAAAAGATCATCCTGAGTGAGTTTACCCAGAAACAGAAAGTCACATATCACTTATCAGTGGATATTAGCCATATAATACAGTATAAACATACTAAATTCTATACTCTTGACAATAAGAAGGACTCTAGGAAGAGGCTTAATTGTCATTCGGAAGGGCAAACAGGATAGGCATAGAATGTAGAAGATAGGGAAGGATAGGAACTTTCCACAGGTGCCTCTGACAGACTCTACCCCACCAGGGTACCAGAGCTGATGCCGAGACTCATAGCCAAACTTTGGGCAAAGAGCAGGGAATCTTTTGGAAGAAGGGGGAGACAGAAAGACCTGGAGAGGACAGGAGCTCCAAGAGAAGACCAACAGAGCCAAAAACCTGGGCCCAGGGGCTCTTGCAGAGACGGATACTCCAACCAAGGACCATGCATGGAGAGGACCTAGACCCCTGGCTCAGATGTAGCCCATGGGCAGCTCAGTCTCCAAGTGGGTTCCCTAGTAAGGGGATCAGGGGCTGTCTCTGACATAAATTCAGTGGCTAGCTCTTTGATCATCTCCCCCTGGGGGGTGCAGCCTTGCCAGGCCTCAGAGGAAGATGATGTAGCCAGCTGTGATGAGACCTCATAAGCTAGGGTCAGATGGAAGGGGAGGCGGTCCTCTCCTATCAGGGGACGAGAGAAAGGGCATAGGGGGAAAAGAAGGAAAGTAGGTAGGACTTGGAGGAGACTAGGGAGGGGTCTGCAGAG
Source organism: Pachyuromys duprasi (assembly GCA_028658305.1). NCBI lineage: Eukaryota > Metazoa > Chordata > Mammalia > Rodentia > Muridae > Pachyuromys > Pachyuromys duprasi. The sequence continues at coordinate 19,938,023 of CM053749.1, forward strand.
GGGATACAAAGTGAATAAATACAGACATGAATTTGGTTGCCTGCTCCTTGATCACCTCCCCTGCTGAGGTGGCTTACTAGGCCACAGAGAAAGAGGATCCATACAGTCATGATGAGACCTCATAGACTAGGGTCAAGATAGTAGGAGAGGAGGATCTCCCCTATCAATGGACTAGGGAAAGAACACGGTGGGGTAGGGAGAGAAGAGTGTGGGAGGGTGGAACTGGGAGGAGATGAGGAAGGCGTCTACAGCTGAGATAGAAAATGAATAAGTTGTAATAAATAAGAAAAAATTAATTTATGGGTGTTTTGCCTCTCTGTATGTGACTGTGCACCATATTGTACATACTGCCTGTAGAGGTCAGAACAGGGTGTTGTATCCCCTAGAATGAAAATTATACATTATTTAACAGTACCATGAGGATGCTGGATGTCTCTGGAAAAGCAACAATGCCCTTAACCACTGTGCCATTTTCTAGCCCCTAAAATTCTTTTTTATATCATCTACTTTAAAGACCATTTTATTTAGAAACATAACACATTTCAATTAAATGTTTTTCTAAAAGCCAACTTATTAAGTTCATATAATGAATAATGATGAAAGAAAAAGTTAATTTTTACTATTCTAATTCTTTTTAATACTTGATAGCTTAATTTTACCCCAAATATGCATATATTATTTATTAATGCACTGACTTGCATTTTTTGTTAATTTCAAAAAAAAACGCGTATTTTTAAAAATTCAACATAATCTAGGCTGGGCTACACTGATCAGTGATAAGAGCACTTGCTTAGCACAGCAAGCAATATACATAAGTATATTGCCTAAATACAGTCCCCAGGACAGCATCCAAATTGCTTCCCTTCCAAAAAGAAATCAATGTAGTTTAGAGAAAGGGAATGGTGAAAGAATGCGTTTCTAGTCTGTATGAAGAACCCTGCCTTTGAGCTCTAACACTGCATAAACAAGCCAACAGCACATGCCTATAATCCCAGCACTGGGGAAATGAGAGAAGGGGTATCAAGTTTAAGGTATCAGATACATAGCAGGTTCCAGGCCAACATGGATTAAATAAAATGCCATCTCTAAAATCAAACACAAGACAAAAATCAACAAATTTAAGGATATTGGAAGCTTAAAATGAATATTGGCGCAGGCAGTCTTTTTATAAATTTCAGTCTATTTGTATAACATATTCAAAAATTTTGTTATTTTGTTTTTGGGCTGGGGAGGTGCTGCCAAGCCTGACGATCCAAGTTTCATCCCCTAGACCCACATGGTGAAAAGTTGCCCCTGGCCTCCACATGTGCCAAGGGGCATGCTCACACAAATAAGTAAGCAAAAAATATTTTTTAATGTAATATTTTTTTAGTTACAAGATTAGGGCTTATTGTAAAGTCTTTAAAAACCAACCTCTGGGTTAACACTCTCTCTTCAACAATCCACAGTGACACAAGCTCTTATGAAATCTCCCAATAACTATGAAAGCAGTTGCCCGTATAGGGCAAACTAATGAGAAAAGTATATTGGCATGTGATCAGAAAACTAGATTGTAAAAGCAGTATGATACCAATCTTTTTCTATGAGCTGCAGAGACCCCCATATGATGAAGTGACTCTAGCCTAATGACCAAGGACTACATCTTCTTGGAAAAAGCAATTCTTTCCTAGAGAAGACTTATGACCTGTAACCCTGGACAACAAGTTGAATATAACACTAACAGACCTAGAGAACAGAAATGCTCCATCTGAACTGCTGAATACATTTATGAACAACACAATGATGATAATAAACAATTGCATTTTTTTCCACTGAACTACAGAATAACTTATCAAACAGTAATAAACACATAATGTACATTCCTCAAGGATTTAATGTACAATCACCGGAAAATGCATATTTAAAAGAATTGAAAGTATTCTTCATATGTATAAGTATGTGTATGGGGACATGTGTGAATATGTATGTACGTGAATATATGCGTAGGCCTGATACCTACACCAGATGTCTTGTTTAATCACTTTCCACCTTTTATTGAAGCAGAACTAAATCAGAACTAGTAGTTTTGAGTAGCATGGCCTGTCAGCTTTCTCTATGGATTCCCTACCTACCCCGCATTTTATATAAATTCTGGAGTTCTGAAATCTAGTCTTCATGTTTGTGCAAGAGGTGTTTTCGCCAATGAGCCATCTCCCCCAATCTAATATGTTCTTTAAAGGAAAACGATGATAATAGTATCTTAATTTCAGGTGATTTAAAAAATTTACTCCTATGAACGAAAAGAAAGAGAAAACTCTGTTGAAATGACTCATACATAAATGGCCACAGGTGATAAATCTCATGTAAATAAATTCAAAAATATCTTACCTACCTAAAAAACTAGAAGCATAAATATCTAATGTTGAACAAACTACATATTAATAAAAGGGAACAACTGATATACATAATAACATTGATGACTCTTCAGGACAATACACAGCATCAAAAAGGGAAAGAATGGGATAGCAAAAGTGTCAGATGTCTCAAAAGGTAAAGGTGCTTGCTGTCAGGACTGATGAAATGGCTTTGATATCTGACTTAGTATGGTAAAAACAACTGGCTCCCACAAGTTGTCTACTGACTTCAACACTCCTGTTGTAGCATGCACAAGTGCACAAAACAAATACATGAAAATGTAGTAAAATTATTCGAATTTCATTTACACAAAGTTCCAAAACTAGGCCTGGTAGAACACACTTTAATACTAACACTCATGAGGTAGAATATCCTTCTGAATCTTAGGTCAGACTAATTTATTTAGGGATTTCTAAGTCAGCCAATGCTACACAGTGAAAGAAAACCATTCTTAAAAACAAACAAAAACAAAACACACAACTACCACCACAAAAATGAACAAACATGGACCAGATGGAGTTAAACAAAGCTGAGAGCAATATGAATGATCTTGCCCATTTTTCTCCTTCAAATTTTCTTTGATTTTGTTTTTTTCATTAAGGGATAAACACTCCCTGGCACATAATAGTGGATCGAGAAATATTTTAGTAATCTTTCCTTTATGTTTCAACAAACTTCTGTTTTCTGACAAACTTAGATTTCTGCCACCCATAACTATTTAGTGAATATTTCCCAAATATATTCTCCAGAAACTGAGTTCTGTTCCAGACCCTATACAGAACTAGACCAGTACTAAAACCTCAGATAGTGGCTACCATGGAAAAACTAATTAGTGGATGAATGAAAAAAGGGTAAGAGGGTAACAGGTACAGGTCACTAGGAAGAGAGGGGTGGGAGTTTCTAGTCAAGAGAATCTACTGAGGGTTTATCAATCAACAGAGTTGTTTCCTGCTTCATCTCTCACCCTGAGGAGCTGTATCAATGGCACTATTTCAATTTATAGCCTCGCAACTGTCCTGAGCCAAGTCGGCCATTGGAGGTATCTTCCCAACATTATTCCTACTTTCTCTGAGAGATTTGGGGGAAGGACATCTAGGTTGTTTCCAGATTCTGGCTATTACAAATAAAGCTGCTATGAACATGATTAAGCAAATGTCCTTGTTGTATAGTTGAGCATCATTTGGGTATATCACTATGAGTGGTATACCTGGATCTTGATGTAGCACTATTCCTAATTTTCTGAGAAAGCACCAGATCAATTTCCAAAGTGGTTGTACAAGGTTATATTCCCACCAGCAATGAAGGAGGGTTCCCCTTTATACACATCGTCTCCAGCATTCTGATGCGTGTAAGGTGAAATCTCAAGTTGATATGCATTTCCCAAATGACTAAGGACATTGAGCATTTCTTTAAGTGTTTCTCTGCCATTCAATATTCTATTGAGAATTTTCTGTTTAACTCATACCCCATTTTTTAATTGGATTACTTGGTTTGTTACTTTTTAACTTCTTGAGTTCTCTATATATTCTAGATATTAGCCCTCTATCAGATATAGGGTTGGTGGAGATCCTTTCCCAGTCTGTAGGCTGCCATACTGTTCTGATGACAGTGTCCTTTGTCTTTCTGAAGCTTTTCAGTTTGAGGAGGTCCCATTTATTGATTGTTGATCTTAGAGCCTGTGCTGTGGTGTTCTGTTCAGGAAGTTGTCACCTGTGCCAATGAATTCCAGGCACTTCCCTAACGAATTTTTCTTCTAACAAGTTTAGTGTGTCTGGTTTTACATTGAGGAATTTAATCCACTTGAGCTTTAGTTTTGTGCAGGGTGATAAATATGAATCTATTTCGATTTTTCTACAGGTAGAAAGAAATGGAAGAAGATATCAGTAGATGGAAGCATCTCCCATGCTCATGGACAGGTAGGATTAGCATAGTGAAAATGGCTATCCTTCCAAAAGCAATCTAAAGATTCAATGCAATTTCCAGCAAAATATACCAACACAAGATTGACAAACTTTGAAAGAACAATTCTCAATTTCATATGAAAAGACAAATATCCCAGAATAACTAAAGCAATCCTATAAAATAAAAGATCTTTTGGAGGTATTTCCATCCTTGATCTTAGGCTGTCGTATAGAGGCACACTAATAAAAACTGTGTGTTACTGGCAGAGAAACAGACTGAGGGAACAATGTAATTAAATAGAAGACCCAGAATGAAACCCACACACCTAGGGAAACTTAATTTTTAAGAAAGAAGCCAAAACCATACAGTGAAAAAAAAAAAAAAAGATAGCATCTTCAACAAATGGTGCTGGTGTAACTGGATGTCTACTTGTAGATTTTCCTAATCTTAAGAATATCCGTTAGTTCTATTATTGCTCTAGCTAGGACTTCAAATACTATGTTGAAGAGATATGGAGACAATGGGCAGCCTTGCCTTATCTGTGATTTCAGTGGGATTAATTTAAGTTTCTCTGCGATGAGTTTGATGTTGGCTATAGGCTTGCTGTTATTGTCTTTACTATGTTTAGGTATGTGTCTTGTATCCCTGATCTCTCCAAGACTTTAAACATAAATGGATGTTGGATTTTGTCAAATACTTTTTCAGCATCTTAGGAGATGATCATGTGGGTTTTCTTCTTCAGTTTGTTTATGTGGTGGATCACATTGATGAATTTGAGTATATTGAACCACCCTTGAATGCCTGGGATGAAGCCTATTTGGTCATGGTAGATGATATCCTTGATGTGCTCTTCTATTAGGTATTTTGTTGAGTATTTTGCATGGATGTTCATAAGGTCTTTGTGAGGATTAGGTACCAAGGTGACTGTGGCTTCACAGAATGAGTTTGGTAGTGTTCCTTCTGTTTCTATTTTGTGGAATAGTTAAGAGTATTGGTGTTAGATCTTCTTTGAAGGTCTGGTAGAATTCTGTGCTGAAACCATCTGGCCCTGGGCTAGAGCAATAAGACAACTAAAGGAGATCAAAAAGATACAAATCGGAAAGGAAGAAGTCAAAGTATCACTAGTTCCAGATGATGTGATACTATACATGAGTGACCCCAAAAATTCAACCAGAGAACTCCTTCAACTGATAAACACCTTCAGCAAAGTGGCTGGATACAAAAATCAACGCAAAAAATCAGAAGCCCTCCTGTATACCAAAGACAAAAGGGCCGAGAAAGAAATGAGCAAAACAATACCCTTTACAATAGCCACTAATAACATAAAGTACCTTGGGATGACTCTAGTCAAACAAGTGAAAGATGTGTTTGTGAAAAACTTCAAATCTCTGAAGAAAGAAATTGAAGAATATATCAGAAGATGGAAAGATCTCTCATGGATCAGTAGGATTAACATAGTGAAAATGGCCATTCTGCCAAAAGCAATCTACAGATTCAATGCAATTCCCATCAAAATACTAACACAATTCTTTACAGACCTTGAAAGAAAAATTTGCAACTTCATATGGAGAAACAAAAATCCCAGAATTTCCAAAATGATCCTAATACAACAACAGATCATCTGGAGGCATCTCCATCCCTGATCTCAAGCTGTACTACAGAGCAGTAGTAATAAAAACTGCATGTTATTAGCATAGAAATAGAATAGTGGATCAATGTAACCAAACAGAAGATCCAGAAATAAACCCACACACCTATGGAAACTTGATTTTTGATAAAGAAGCCAAATCCATTCAATGGCAAAAAGACAGCAATCTTCAACAAATAGTGCTGTTCCAACTGGATGTCTATATGCAGAAAAATGAAAATAGATCCATATTTATCACCCTGCACAAAACTAAAGTCCAAGTGGTTCAGAGATCTCAACATAAAACCACACACACTAAATCTTTTAGAACAAAAAGTGGGGAAGAGCCTTGACCTTATTGGAACAGGAGGCAACTTTCTGAACACAACACTAACAGCACAGGCTCTAAGATCAACAATCAATAAATGGGACCTCATGAAACTGAAAAACTTCTGTAAAGCAAAAGACACTGTCATCAAAACAAAACGACAGCCTTCAGACTGGGAAAGGATCTTCACCAACCCTAATTCTGACAGAGGGATAATATCCAGTATATATAAAGAACTCAAGAAGTTAAAAAGCAACAAATCAAGTAACCCAATTAAAAAATGGGGTATCGAGCTAAACAGAGAACCTCTGTAGAGGGTACTACAATGGCAGAAAAACTAAACTTAAGGAAATGCTCAACGTCCTTAGCCATTAGGGAGATAACATTCAAAACGACACTGAGATTTCACCTTACACCTGTCAGAATGGCTAAGATCAAAAATTCAATTGACAACACATCCTGGAGAGGTTGTGGAGAACGGGGAACCCTCCTCCATTGCTGGTGGGAATGCAAACTTGTACAACCACTCTGGAAATCAATTAGGCACTTTCTTACCCAATTAGGAATAGTGATTCAAGATCCAGCTATACCACTCCTAGGCATATATCCAAAAGATGCTCAAGTACACAACAAGGACATTTGCTCAACCATGTTCGTAGCAGCTTTATTCATAATTAGCCAGAACCTAGAAACAACCCAGATGTCCCTCAGTTGGGGAGTGGATACAGAAATTATGGTACTTTTTGCACAATGTAATACTACTCAGCAATTAAAAACAAGAAAATCATGAAATTCGCAGGCAAATGGTGGGACCTGGAAACAATCATCCTGAGTGAGGTATCCCAAAAGCAGAAAGAAACACATGGTATATACTCACTTATATAGACCTATAAGATAGGATAAACATACTGAAGTCTATACACCTCAAGAAGATAAACAAGAAAGAGGACCTGGGGTAAGAGGATTAATCCTCACTTAGAAAGTCAAATGGGATGGACATTGGATGTAGGAAAAAAGAAGTAGCAGGAAAGAGCCTACCACAGAGGGCCTCGGAAAGACTCTACCTAGCAGGGTATCAAAGCAAATATTAAGACACATAACCAACTCTTTGGCAGAGTGCAGGGAATCATATGAAAGAAGGGGTAATTAGTATGACCTGGAGAGGACAGGGGCTCCCCAAGGACCAAATATATCAGGGCACAGGGGTCTTTTATGAGACTGTATCTCCAACCAATGACCATGTATGGATATAACCTAACACCCCTGCTCAGATATAGCCCATGGTAACTCAGTATCCAACTGGGTACCCTATTAAGGGGAACAGGGACTATTTCGGACATGAACTCAATGGCTGGCTCTTCAACCCCCCCCCCCCCACACACACACACACAGTGAGGGAGGAGCAGCCTTGCTAGACCAGAGAAGAGGACATTGCAGCCAGTCCTGAAGAGATGTGATAAGCTAGGATCAGATGGAAGGGGAGGAGGACCTCCCCCATCAGTGTTCTTAGAGAGGGGCAGGAAGGAGATGAGGGAGGGATGGGGAGATTGGGAGGGAATGCGGGAGGGGGGTACGGCTGGGATACAAAATACATAACCTGTGACTTATATATGTATATATATACATATACATATATAATTTATATATATCCTTCCTGAGTATCCCAGAAGCAGAAAGACACACATGGTATATACTCACTTATAAGTGGATATTAGACATATAATATAGGATAAACATACTAAAATCTGTACACCTAAAGATGCTAAGCAAGAAGGAGGACCCTGGGTATATGAACAATCTTCACTCAGAAAGGCAAACAGGATGGAAATCGAAGAGGGAGAAAACAGGAAACAGGACAGGAGCCTATCATATAGGGCCTCTGAAAGACTACCCAGCAGTGTATCAAAGCAGATGCTGAGACTCACAACCAAATTCTGGTCAAAGTGCAGGGAATCTTACGAAAGAAGGGGAAGTTAGTATGACCTGGAGAGGACAGAAACTCCACAAGGACCAAACATATCTGGGCACAAAGGTCTTTTCTGAGACTGATAATCCAACGAAGAACCATGCATAGATATAACCTAGGACCCTTGCACAGATGTAGCACATAGCAGCTCAGTCTCTGAGTGGGTTGCCTAGTAATGGGAACATGAACAGTCTCTGACATGAACTCAGTGGCTGGCTCTTTGATCATCTCCCAGTGAGGGGGGAGCAGCCTTATCAGGCCACAGAGGTAGATAATGCAGCCAGTCCTGATGAGACCTGATAGGCTAGGGTCAGAGGGAAGGGGAGGAGGACCTCCCCTATCAGTGGACTTGGAGAGGGACATGGGATGAGATGAGGGAGGGAGGATGGGATTGGGAGGGAATGAGGGAAGGGGCTACAGCTGGAATACAAAGTGAATAAAGTGTAATTAATATAAAAAAGAAAAATTAAAAAAATAAATATGCCTATTTGGTTAAAAGAAAAAAAAAAACTATCTTGACATCACTTCTGGTGGATTCAGAGGCTGGATTCCTTTAGAATACCCGCTCTCTGTGGTTCCTCCATCCAATGCTGCAACTCCAAACTTCAGAAACATGAAAAACTAAAACCTTATAAACATATCCCTGATAGTCAAAGAAAAAAAATAGATCATGCTAAGAATACTAATACTGACTTATACATGCTATTGTTATGATGCTAAGCACTGTAAATAATGCTCTACTGTATTTCTGTGACTGACATGCTGCACTCAAGCACAGTACTTCTACCTGTATTTTTAATGAAATAGTTACAGTGGCTCAAGTGTTAACTTTGTTAGAAACATTAACAATGTTAATGTAGAAAATGGTAACTGGTAATGAAACTACTTTGAAGCAAACCTCAGGCTTCACTTTGTTACAGAGACTATCAAATGTAAATAATTCTACTAAAACTCCAGTGTCAAAACTGTAATTTTTTGGAATAAATGATGCTGAGGTAGTATCTTTTTCACCTTGTGGCACACTCCCACAGAGATTACGCTTACTTTCTGAGCATTCTTCTCCAAAACATGACTAAACAAATACCTTGAGAAAAGTTATCTACAGACTGCTACAGTCTTTTCTTTTCTAAAGTAATACTTTATTTTTAAATGTTTTTTGTTTAAATATACTGGTTGCGACTGCAGATCTATATAGTATTTTTTTTAAGTTCTTTCATGTTCTGTAATTTATCTGAGGACATTTAGGTAATTTTCAAAGCTTCATCCAACACAATACAGAATTTAATAATTTCCAGCATTGAAATATATATCTCATACCTCTAGTAATGCAATTATTTTAAAAAGTACTGCAGACACCAAGACGTATTAAATTTTCATTCCATCTGAAATTTTCCTTTTCTTTAAAAAAGGAAAAAAAAAAGCATTGTTTTAACTGAATACTGGTACTAAAATTAAAGTGGCAACCTCAAGACATTTGACTTGGGGCTTTTCAAGTTTTCATGTTCACTTCTTATCTTCATCTATTTGTTTGTAAATGTGTGTACATGAGAATCTGAGGGTGATCAGAGTACAACTTGCAAACTCAGTTCTTTCTTTCCGCCATGTAGGTTCCAAGGATCAAACATGGGTTGCTAGGTGTCAGAGCAAGTACTTCTGATCTGCTAAGCCATCTCCCAGGCCTTGTATTTTGGTTTATAAAGATGTGAGTGTCTACTTTGGCATGGTCATACATGCTCATAATCTCAGGTCAACTTGCCTACATGACAAGAGGTGACAGGAAGAAAAGAGAGTAAACAACATACTTGTAATGTACTTATAATGTTTCATATTCATAGAGACACAAATACTGAAAACAAAAAAGGGAAAAAATGAGGTTAAATACCATTCTTTTAAACATTAAAAACTTATCTGAGAGAATCTTGAGCTAATTATCTAACCACCAACACATACAAGTGATTTAAACACACACACACACACACACATACCCTATCAAACAATATACACCCTTTTTAAAAAGAAAACCATAAAAGATTATTTGGTAATTATTTCTACTAAAGGAACAAATATAAAATTTCTACTTTTAACAATGAATAATTCTCAAATTAGAAATGACAGCAGAAATCTAACAAGTTGTTAATAATTTAGAATGGGCTTGATGGTGCATACCTGTAATCCCAGCACTCGGGCTTACACAGGAGCTTTTGAGTTTGAGGTCATCTCAAGTTATGAAGCAAAACCTTATCTCCAAATAAAAATGATTTAAAATGATCATGAGACCAAGGCTTAATGCAACCTCTGTGCAATGTCATTTTTCATATATCTAACAAAATAGAAATTTATAAATTCCTTGATTTGACACTGAGACTATACTTATAGCAATGCATTCAAAAACTTAAAAAATAGTGTAAAATAATTTATAAGATTTCTGAAATTACTACTTTAGCAAAAATTGAGAAAAACTCATATGCCACTTACAAATATCAGATTAAATATAATGCTGACTGTGGTAGCAGCAGTTAACATCTGGCTGCTTACTATCTGCTAACAAGCGCTTGCATCAAACATTTAATTTGTCTAAAAATGTTACGAGATTGCACTATTTTTTTCTTGCATTATTTACAGATGAGAAAACTAAGACCTCTAAATAGTCAGCAACTTGCAAACAGATTTACTTAGTAACTGATCTCTTTTGACAAACTGCCTAAAGAGATCTAACAACTACATTATTAAGTGCTCCATTGAACTGCCAAAATACAGTAATGCCATCTCAGATTTATATAGAATTATATTATATTATATGTATTACATTATATTATAATTCTATATAAATCTATTATATAGAATATGTAGAATATACTCATATACTCAGAAGAAATACTGAAATATATATTATATGTTAAACTATTACTAAAAAGGTATGTAGCAAATGAAGTATCTTTTACCACGAAACCATAATTGACATTTACGGAGGTAAGAAACATGAAAAGATTTTTTTTTAATGCGAGTGTCAACATATACACCCAGAACTGGAGTTTCAGATGCTTGTGAGCCAGCAAGAAAGACGAGATCTAGATCCTCTGCAAGAGCATCGCCTATTATTAATCACTGAGCTATCTTTTCCAGTGCAGCTTCTGTCTCCACTTTTACTTTTTTAAAGATTAAGAAAATACTTACTGATTATAAATACAGAATGTTTGTCACAGACTCATGTGTTGAACTTTGCCCACTGTTATTTGTGCTGTTTTGGAAAGTGCAAAAAATTTTAGAAGGTAGAGTCAATCATGAGAAAACAGGTCACTGCAGTTTATTTTGGGGAGATTAAATATATTCCTCACACCTCTTTTTTTTCCCCTTTTTTTTCCCTCCTTCCCAAATGACATGACATGAATAGCCTACTTCATATGTTTCTACAGTCTTTATATATTCGATGCCTTACCTAAAAGCAACAGAGTCAAATGAGCATGAACTGAAAATTATTAAGTTGTTAAGTCAATGTAAGACTTTCCTACCAGTAATGAGAATTTACCAACCCAGAAAATCAAAGAAAGGGACATAATTATAACAAAATCTGATCACTCAGTTAAGAACTATTTGGAACAGGTTTGTGGGACAAATATGGAAGTTTTTAGAGTAGAGGCCCAAAATGCTGTAAGAAATACAAAGACGGAGTTTTTAGCAGATACTGAGAAGAGCAACAAACAGATAGGAATGTAGAAAAAAATGATAGCTCAAGAGAAAGCAGGACTCTATTTGGGAATCAGATCAGAGGCCATTCATATTATGTTCAAGGGAGGTGGTGACTATGTATGTTTTGTCAAAGCCAGAAAATTTTGTGGAAGGATGAATTTAAGGATAACAGAATAATTAATCTGATGTAGAAAACTTCAAATCCAGAATTCCAGTGGTTGGGTAAGTATTGCTGTATTTAGTAGTTGATGAAAATAAAATGAGAGAGAAAAAAAAACCTAGAAATATTTTGCAAAACTTTGGTTAGGTGAAAAAAAGAACCCTGTAAAGGGGGATTAATGATGCCAACTCAGGAGAGATTGGATAACTCTCGGCAAATGGACAATAAGAATGCCTTGAAAGGATTTCCATCAACAAGCCAATTCTCATACAAGGAAAACTCAAGGATAAAGTAAACTCCATCTCAAAGGGTCTCCCTTAAGAGTTATGCCAGGGGACATTGCTCACAAAGAACTACCTAGGAAGTTGTTTCCTTTAGATTATTTTACTACATTCAGTTGTCCAGGAATTCAAAGGCTAAACCTGGCTATGACTCAAATTAGAAGATGACAATCATCCATAAAACATGGTGCTGGTATTTCAAGGATGCAGAAAGACTACAGAATCATAAACATGTTCATCCATATTTCAAAGAAAATCCAGAAAGGTTGGGGAATTTGTGACAAGTTTGAAAATCCTGAATGCACCTAAAAATGGATTATGAAGCTAGGAGAATAAAGCTGAAGATACAATCAGGATCCTAGGAACTTAAAAACAAAGATATGGAATGGTGGTCTAGGAAAACTGCAGATAAGGTTGAGACAGAAAAGAGGTAGGAAAGGGCAGGAGAAAAGAGGAAAGACAGAGAGGGAAAAAGAAAAGACAAGAGGGGAGGGAAAGGAAAGAGATAGCAGAGGGGGAAAAATAGGAGGAAACTATGAGCTCCCCAAAAATTTAAGGCCTCAAAGATGGCACTTCCCAAGTACAATGGACCTCATATTATGTGTAAGATGTGGATCTACAAGATTTAATATTTGCACAGCTAGGTGTAAGTCTTACTTCAGTCCCTCCTCCTTTCTATGCTCCTATACCTATCTTTTAGAATGGAACTGTTTGCTCTATGCCACTATGTGCTGTAAGAACACAAATTTCTTTTTGATGTTGCTGGCATTATGAGGAAAGACTGTGGATTTGGTTATCTAAATAACAGTGGACCTGGTAACCACAGTGACACTTTAAAAATGGACTAACTACATTGTGCTTTTTCAACATGCTGAAAGTTCTGGCAGGTGGTAGCTGCCTAGAAGTAAGTAGATGGCTAAGAATGGGAAATTTGGAGTTACATCTTGCTCTGACTCCTTTCTGTTAACATTCCTATCTAATTCTGCCCTTCATAAACTAAGGAGCATTTGCTACAATTCTCAGCTGACATTATATTCTGCCTTTCCTCAGGTTCAAAGAAGTAGCAGCCAACCATGAACTAAAACAATGAACTCAACTGCAAACAAAAATAAATCTTCCCCTACTTCAATTTTTGAAAGGTATTTGTAAAAGCAAAGACAATAACACTAACAAAAAATGTCTAAAAAGGCACCTGTGGAGTCTTTTTTTTTTAATAGATTTATATATTTATTTCAGAACAATGGTATATGAAGTAATGACAATCTTCTATTCAAAATTTTTCTATTTATTAAATTTATAACTTTGTGCCCCACCTGTAGACCTCTCCCTCATCTCCTCCCAGTCCCACCCTCCCCTCCTATCCCCCCACGCCTCCCCTAGTCCACTGACCCTATGCTATCAGGACTGGCTGCATTGTCTTCCTCTGTGGCAAGGCTGCACCCTTCCCCCTAAGGGTTAGTGATCAATGCACCAGCCACTGAGTTCATGTCAGAAACAGCCCATGCTCCTCTTACTAGGGCACTCACTTGGAGACTGAGCTGCCTATGGGCAACATCTGTGCAGAGGTTCTAGTTTATCTCCATGCATGGTCTTTGACTGGATCATCTGCCTCTGCAGGGAGCCCTGCACCCAGGTTTTTTTTTGGGACTGTTGGTCTCCTTATGGAGCTCCTGCCCCCTCCAAGTCTTTCTATCTCCCACTTCTTTCCTAAGATTCTCTGCACTCTGCGCAAAATTTGGTTATGAGTCTCATCTCAGCATCTGCTTAGATACACTGCTGGGTAGAGCCTGTCTTACAAGGTGGATATTAGACATATAATATAGGATAAATATATAAAAACCTGTACACTTGAAGAAGCTAAACAAGGAGGACCGTAAAAAGATGCTCAATCTTCCTTCAAAAAGGCAAAAAGAATAGACATCAGAAGCAGGAGAAAACAGGGAATAGGACAGTGTTTCTCTGCCATTCTATATTCCTTTATAGAGAATTCTCTGTTTAGCTCTATACCCCATTTTTTAATTGGATTACCTGATTTGTTGCTTTTGAGATTCTTGAGTTCTTTATATATTCTGGATATCAGCCCTGTGTCAGGTAGAGGGTTGGTGAAGATCCTTTCCCAGTCTGTAGGCTGTCATTTTGTTCTGACGACAGTATCTTTGGCTTTACAGAAGCTTTTCAGTTTCATAAGGTCCCATTTATTGCTTGTTTCTTTTAAAGCCTGTGCTGTTGGTGTTCTGTTCAGGAAGTTGTCTCCTGTTCCAATGAGTTCTAGGCTATTCCCCACTTTTTCTTCTGATTTAGTATGTCTGGTTTTATGTTGAGACCTTTGATCCACTTGGACTTTAGTTTTATGCAGGGTGATAAATATGGATCTATTTTCATTTTTCTGCATATAGACATCCAGTTGGAACAGCACTATTTGTTGAAGATGCTGTCTTTTTTCCTTTGGATGGATTTGGCTTCTTTGTCAAAAATCAAGTGTTCACAGGTGTATGGGTTTATTTCTAGGTCTTCTATTTGGGTCCACTGATCCACCATTCTGTTTCTATGCTAATAACATGCAGTTTTTATTACTACTGCTCTGTAGTACAGCTTGAGATCAGGGATGGAGATGCCTCCAGATGATTTGTTGTTGTACAGGATTATTTTAGAAATTCTGGGTTTTTTGTTTCTCTATATGAAGTTGAGAATTTTTCTCTCAATGTCTGTAAAGAATTGTATTGGTACTTTGATGGGAATTGCATTGAATCTATAGATTGCTTTTGGCAGAATAGCCATTTTCACTATGTTAATCCTACAATCCATAAGCATGGGAGATCTTTCCATCTTCTGATTTCTTCTTTAATTTCTTTCTTCAGAGATTTGAAGTTTCTTTCAAAGAGGACTTTCACTTGTTTGGTTAGAATCACAACAAGGTACTTTATGTCATTAGTGGCTATTATGAAAGGTGTTGTTTCGCTAATTTCTTTCTCAGCCCTTTTGTCTTTGGTATACAGGAGGGCTTCTGATTTTTTTGAGTTGATTTTGTATCCAGCCACTTTGCTGAAGGTGTTTATCAGCTGAACAAGTTCTCTGGTTGAATTTTTGGGGTTGCTCATGTATACTATCATATCATCTGTGAATAGTGAAACTTTAATCTCTTCCGTTCCAATTTGTATACCCTTGATCTCCTTTAGTTGTCTTATTGCTCTAGCTAGGACTTCAAGTACTAAACTGAAGAGATATGGAGAGAGTGGGCAGCCTTGCCTTGTCCCTGATTTCAGTGGGACTGGTTTGAGTTTCTCTTCATTGCGTTTGATGTTGGCTAAAGGTTTGGTGTATATTGTCTTTCCTATGTTTAGGTATGTGCCTTGTATCCCTGATCTCTCCAAGACTTTAAACATGAGTGGGAGTTGAATTTTATCAAGTGCTTTTTTGGCATATAAGGAGATGATCATGTAGTTTTTCTCCTTCCGTTTGTGTATATGGTGGATTACACTAATGGATTTCCATATACTGAACCACCCTTGCATGCCTGGGATAAAGCCTACTTGGTCATGGTGGATATCTTTTATGTGTTCTTGGATTCTCTTTGCCAGTATTTTATTGAATATTTTTTTCACCAATGTTCATAAGAAAGATAGGTCTGAAGTTCTTTTTTTGTTGAGTCTTTGTGTGGTTTACGTATAAAGGTGACTGTGGCTTCATACAATGAGTTAGGTAGTGTTCCTTCTGTTTCTATTCTGTGGAATAGTTTGAGGAGCATTGGAGTTAGCACTTCTTTGAAGGTCTGGTAAAATTCTGCGCTGAAACCATCTGGTCCAGGGCATATATTTTTCTGGAGGGGAGACTGTTGATGACTGCTTCAATTACCTTGAGGGACATAGGACTATTCAAACTTTCTATCTGATTTTAAATTAATTTTGGTAGATGGAATCAAGAATATTGTCCATTTCATTTAGATTTTCAAATTTTGTGGCATATAGGCTTTTGTAGTATGACCTAATGATTATTTGGATTTCCTCAGTGTCCTTAGTTATGTCCTCCTTTTCATTGCTGATTTTACTGATTTAGATAGTTTCTTTGCCTTAGTCATCAGTATGATGCAAATCAACATGACCCTGAGATTTTACCTTACACCCATCGGAGTGGCTAAAATAAAAAACTCAAGAGACAACACATGATGGAGAGGTTCCCATTGCTGGTGGGAATGTAACCTTAAACAAACGCTTTGGAAATCAATCTGGTACTTTCTCAGACAATTAGGAATAGTGCTACCCCTAGATTCAATTTTACACTCCCAGGCATATATCCAAAAGATGCTCAAGTACACAATAAGGACATTTGCTCAACCATGTTCGTAGCAGCTTTATTCCTAATACCCAGAAGCTGGAAACAACCCAGATGTCCCTCAGTTGAGGAATGGATACAGAAATTTTGGTAGTTTTACAGAATGGAATACTACTCAGCAATTAAAAACAAGGAAATAATGAACTTTGTAGGCAAATGGTAGGATCTAGATGAGATCATCCTGAGTGAGGTATCCCAGAAGCAGAAAGACACACATGGTATATACTCAGTTATAAGTGTATACTAGACCTATAAGATAGGATAAACATACTAAAATCTGTACACCTAAAGAAGATAAACAAGAAAGAGGAACCGGGATGAGATGATCAATCTTCACAAACGCAATGGACATTGGATATAGGAGAAAAAAAGACAGGAGCCTATCACAGAGGGCCCCTGAAAGACTCTACCTAGCAGTGTATCAAAACAGATACTGAGTCTCATAACCAAACCATGGGCAGAGTGCAGGGAATCATATGAAAGAAGGGGGAGTTAGTAAGACCTGGAGAGTACAGGAACTCCACAAAGATCAAATATATCTGGGCACAGGGGTCTTTTCTGAGACTGTTTCTCCAATCAAGGACCATGCATGGAGATAACCTAGAACCCCTGCTCAGATGTAGCCCATGGCAGCTCAGTATCCAAGTGGGTTTCCTAGTTAGGGGAACAGGGACTGTTTCTGACATGAACTCAATGGCTGTCTCTTTGATCTCCCCCCACCCCTGGAGCGAGGAGCAGCCTTGCTAGGCCACAGAAGAGGACATTGTAGCCAGTCCTGAAGAGACCTGATAAGCTAGGATCAGATGGAAGGGGAGGAGGACCTCTGCTATCAGTGGACTTAGAAAGGGGCAGGGAGGATGAGATTGGAAGGGAATGAGGGAGGGGGCTACAGCTGGGATACAAAGTAAATAAACTATAATTAATATAAAAAATAATAAAAATTTACTTAAAAAAGAAACTGTTAGGTAGTTGCATTTCTTTGGAATACATTTTGGTTACAAAATCTTTGAAATAAGACATGCAGTGTTTTGCATCTTTACTAGTTATTAAATATGAAACACTGCACATGAAACTAAAATAACTTTTATTTATCTGCCTTTTTGTTTAGAGTTGAATCCATTTTCCTGCAAATGAAATGACTTAATTCTTTTTATGGACTTAAAAATTCCTGTCCTGTGCATAAATCATATTTTCATTATCTATTGCTCTGGAGCTGGACAAATATTCTAGCACCATAACTTAGCAACAGTGAACAGTGTTGCAATAAATACTGGTATGCATATCCTTAGTTTATATACAAAAGTGGTAGAGTTGGGTCATGTGTTAGATCATCTACATCTATGTATGTATGTATGTATGTATGTATGTATGTATGTATGTATGTATTTTTGAGGGCCTTACTTTCCATAATATCTGGATTAGTTTGCATTCCCAAGAGGGTATATAAGGGTTCTCTTTTGTTCACTTCCTTCTCAGTATCTCTTATGTATTTTCTTGACTGACATTCTGACTAAAATGAGATGGAAACTCAATGCTTCATTTCAATGGATAGCCATACTTAAGTTTGTTTTTATGTTTATATAGGCCATTCCTGCTGCATCTTTTGAGAGGTATATGTTTATTTTATTACTCTATTAAGTGACCATATTGTTTGAGGTCTGTAACTCTAACGTTGGTGATAGGACCACTGCAGAGCAGATCCAGGATTTTGCACAGTGCTTTGATTTCTACAGCCCAGAGAGTGTACAGCACATTTAAGTTTAAAAATATATTCATGTAAAATAGAAATTATAAAAAAAGGAAAAATATATCTATTTGTATAAGAAACCAAACAGAGGTAAAATCAGGCTCAAGAAAATAGTAAATGATTTTTTTCTATTTTACATTTTGTCTGCAGTTCCTAACAAGCTTAGCCCATACTGAGCTGCTGACTTCAGTCATCCTTTTTTTTCTTTTCTTTTCTTTTTTTTACCATTGCTCTTAACTTGAAGTACATTAAATGATAGGATATTTTCTTGAGTTGTTAATTTTGATAGAATTCTAGTACCTCCCTGGAACTCTAACAGAACCTTGATTTCTACTTAGGTATGTTTCCAGATTAAAATGCTGCTTGGACAACAATGCTTGCTTTTTTGTTCCCCCTTCTGTCTCTCAGAACAGGAAAATCTTTCCAGCAGTTATCCAACCACTCAGACCTATCGTATTCCTATCCAGAGTAGAGGGGATTAGGGGCAACAGCACTAAATGCCTTTATCCAAAATACCTTATATTTACAAATTTAACAAGAATGAAGAAGTAATCAGAAGAAGCATGGGAACAAGCAAACTGTCTCACAGCTATGTATGTAAACCACATTACAGCTTAGAGAACTGGAACCGTGTCAGAGCTCTCTATGTAAACTTTCTTATAGTCTGGAGAACTGGAATTGTATTCTTTGATACTTCTTGTCCACTTTAAGCTTTTCTTCCCTTTTAAGTTCTATGCTAGCTGCAGAAGGAACCTTCACCTTTGCACGTGTTGAACTAAAAATAAAAGTGCATAAAGGTGACAGTTACATGACGAACTAAAAGAGAGGAGACTGGATGCTGGAAAATTCTTGCTACTTCATAGAATAACATTTTAATTTTCTAGTTTTTAATGACATAACATTGTATACTCAGAACTACTGACATACACTTTTGATGAAATATAGTCATACTGCCTATTACACTAGTAAAAATCATTCCAAACAGTAAAGGCCTTTCATGTGTTCTATGTATAAATAAGTGGTTTTACATTTTTTTTAAATTATTATTTATTACAATTTATTCACTTTGTATCCTGGCTATTTCCTCCCAATCCCTTCCTCCCTTACTCTTCTACTCTCATTGCCCCTCTCTCAGTCCACTGATAAGGGGAGGTCCTCCTCCCCTACTATCTGACCCTAGCCTATCAGGTCTCATCAGGATTGGTTGCATTGTGTTGCTCTGTGACGTGGTAAGGGTGCACTCCCCCTCCCCCAGGGGAAGTTGATCTTCCCCTGAGAGCCAGCCACTGAGTTCATGCAAAAGACAGCCCCTGATCTCCTTACTAGGGAACCCACTTGGATGCTGAACTGTCATGGGCTACATCTGTGCAGGGGTTCTAGGTTATCTCCATGCATGGTCCTTGGTTGGGGTATCAGTCTTTGCAAAGACCCCTGGGCCTTTTTTTTTTTTTTTTTTTGCCTCTGTGCGTCTCCTTATGGAGCTCCCGTCCACTCCAGCTCTTTCTATCTCTTCTTCTTTCATACGATTCCCTGCATTTGCCCCAAGTTTGGCTGAGTCTCAGCCTATGCTTTGATACTTCGATCAGTTGTCTTTCAGAGGGTCTCTGTGGTAGGCTCCTGTCCTGTGATAAACCAGACTTTAATTTCAAAGATTACAGTTATAGATTCTAACATTGTGATTTTGAAAAGATACTCCAATCATATGATAGGACAAACTTTTGGTAGTCTCTTTCAATTTTGCTTTTTCTAGGCTCACACAGGCTTTAAATCAAAATATAACAGAATGTCAAAAAGTATCAAGAAATTGGTAGAAGATACCTTCAGAAAGAAAAGTAGTGCTAAGACTACTAAACTTCACAGGGATTCACTAAAGAAATATGCTCAGAGTAAATGTAGGGATGACTATCTAGCGATGCAGTGACAGTACAAATCTTTCTAAGAACAGCTGAGGGAAATGCAGAGAAAGGGCACATTCTCTTATTGTTTTCCAAGAATCGTTCTTAACAAAATTTGTTAAGTATATTGGAGTGCATGTGAACTACCTAGATTATGTGTGCAAGAAGGGGGGGGAGGATAAAAAGTTATTATCAATATAGTTTATAAAATATGTAATTATTTAGAAGTTGTAATTGTCTTTTCACTGATGTGTCTGTCTCTAGATGGCAGTCTATACTGTCTAACATTCCTAGTTAAAATATGAATCTGTTCCTTTCTTGGTAAGCATGAAGATGGTTGTACACATGTTAGTAAACTGTCATCTATTATCATGGTTCCCTGAGAAATGGGGCTCTGTAAGTGTGTTTTTCCCGCCATCCCAACATTTCACACCCAAACATGTTTATCTCAAAGTGTTCTCCAAAGTCCTTGCTCTGGGAATGAGCTGGGACTCCTGACTGTGACAGGGAGGAGGAGAGAAAAGCAAAGCAGCAGAGTAAAAATACCAGTGTTATTTGTCTCAAGATAGAAGTACTTGCAGTGACTAAGAATGTTTAACTTCAACCATAGGAAGTTGAAATATATAGAGAACAGAATCAGGAACTTCGGGGACTATCTTAACTTTCTCAATTGGTTCTTGTTTGATCTAAGTACCCACTTTGATAGCATTCTCTATTTGTTTTACTTACAAACATCATTCAAGGGGGCTAGTCTGCTATGCCTGGGACTCACTGTGAACTAGTGATGAGTGTCTTACAGGGACTTAGAGACAATTTCTGAACGAGTACCCACCCATATGATGCTCCAACTCTTTTCTTCTTCCTCCTCCTCTCCCTGTTTATCCCTTAATAAATCCACTCATTCTACACAAAAATGATGGCCAATCTCTAGACCATACCAGATAGTGACAGATAAAGCAAATGCATAAAGACAAAAAAACTATAAATTGGAATGTTATCTGTGATTACCAGATATCTAGTCTTCCAAGGGACATAGAATAGACAACTCATTAAATGTTAGTTTAGCACATTTTAGAATTTGGTTGACTGGTGCTGGGTAAGCCAGACGTGAAAGCAAACGGTGTCTTAAGGTTAGTCAAAGATAATCAAATATTTTCATCTAATCTTAAAAATAACTCCATCTTCAGTGCTCAAGCTCTTCACAAGAGATAGAAGACATGATAGCGAAAAAACTAAATTTTCATTTTAAAATGTCAGTTAAAAAATCCTCTCTGTTTTCTGTTTCTAAAAGTGTTTAAAACTTAGTTTAATACTCTAACACATGGATTAATAAATTTTAAAATTCTAAAATTATATGGTGGAGTGAGAAAGAGTTCAATAACAGAGTAGTTCAAAATAATAATAATAATAATAATAATAATAATAATAATAATAATAATAAATGTACCAGAATGTGGGTCCATTCACTGGCATGGGAAAGAAAGGAGGTGACAAAAACATTCCCGGAGTTTCTTCTAGGAACAAAGTGCTGTAAAAGAATATCCCCTCATCATGCATAAACTCAGTCTCTAGCACACTCAAAAACAAAAACCAACCCAGAACTTCATGTATGACCTCAAGACACAGTCCATCCATGTATCAGTGAGGACATTCTTAGCTTTGCCAGGTACCGCATGGCGGGACCCCAGGCAGGAACCCTCTGAGCAAGTTGGTCACACCATACACCAATATGCCCAGCTCCCAATGTATCCTTCAAATGACCTCAAGTAGCATGCTACCCACCTTCACCTGAGAATTGCATGACATGCTGCTTTGTTCATCCTTTATGAAGCACTGCCAGTTTGCACTCTGACCCCTGATCATGCCACCCAAGAACTACCTATAGAACCTGGGGAGCCCTCCAAAGAATTTGGGACATCAGCAGAACAATCTACTAAGCCTACAGAAGGTTTTTCTCTTGGGCTGAGAAGTTAATTCTTTCACTAGCTGAGCTGGCAACACTTCAGAAAACATCCACATACCAAGAGTTGCTCCAAATAGAATCCAGAGCACCATGTATCTGACACACTTTCTGACAAAATGTGGTAATAACAAAGATCCAAATACCTATTTAACAGAGGTGAAACTAAACGACATATCAAGAAACACCACTGATAACCTAACTCAAGAACATGCCATGTAACCAAGCCAATTTGTCTTCTCCAAGAAATTTGTACTCCCAGTGTAATATCCTCAAAGAACAAATTAGTTAACATATAAGACAATGATCTCACCACACAGAGTAGTAAATATTATTTTTGTTTTTATTTTATACATATATATTTTTTTCAATTGTAGAAGTCTGGATGTTAATAAGAAAGAAAAAGATTTGGATGGGTGGAAAAGTGGGGGGGAGAAACTGTGATTAGAATATAGTATATAAAAAATCTATTTTCAAAAAAAAAAGACAGTAACTTCAAAACACCAATTATAAAAATGTTCAAGGAGTTCAAAGAGGATATAAATAAATGCCAAAACGAAGACCACAAACCAAAAGCAGCTAAATAAAATAATGAAAAAAAATGCTGTGAAAATAGCATTTAAAAAAAGAATCTTAGCTGAAAACTGATTGTACACTTTTGGTTCAATTTTACTTCTTAGGATACTTTATTTCAGATTAAGTCTGAACTTTGAGCATAAGTGCGTGTTCTAACCTTGGAAATGACAGACATTTTTCTATGACATGGTCAAATAGAAGGAAATGAGCACTGGATTTTAGCTGTTTGAAAAATCTGATACATTCGAACACAAATCATTGAAGAATCTGAGAATAAATTGATTTTCTCCCCAGGTTTCTTCTAGTTAAGTGACATTCTACCACTGAAAAAGTGTGTCATTAGTGAGCTAGTATTGGAGTGCAATGCCAACAGCCTGACTCACTGAGGACCCCATTATTATATATAGCTTCTCTGTACTCAGTACTTTGTCAACAATAGTCTCACTTCAGAATGACTCTGGCCTAGAGGTCTATGGCTTGTTGTAACCAAGACAATGTGGTAGAGATGACAGATCAAGATCTCCAAGCTTCCATCTCTAGAGCCCTGAGCAATCCATCTTATCTCCAAAGGCGGGCTCTTGCTCTTACTTGGGCTTCACCCTAATGGTGGGGACTAGCCTGGGGTAGTGTTCTAGACATGAGAAGCTATGTAGAATAGAATCAAATTACTCTAGGCAAGGCCAGCTCAGCTAACCTAGCAACTCTGCAACAATGTGAGCACGCCATTCTAGATCAGAGACCCATGACCTTCAGAGTAATAATAAATGAAAGAATCTCTAAAAAAAACCCAAGCTTAAATAAAACACAGACAAGAAACTCAGAAAGTCAAACAAAAAATTCAAAGACACATCTCACCAAAAGACTGGATCAAGTGAAAAAGAGACTATCACGTCTTAAAAGACAAGTTAGAGAAAAAGGATCACACAATCAAAAGAAAATATTAAATCTAAGAAAACCTTTAAAAAACAACAACAACAACATGAGAAACTCTGGGATACTATAAAAGCAGACCTATAAATCATAGCTCTAGAAAAGAAGAAAGCCAATCAAAGTCATAAGAATATTTTCACCCAAAAGACAAAACAAAACTTCTCAAATCTAAGGAAGGAGATGCCCATCAGGGTACAAGAGGTATACAGAACACCAAACAGACAAGAGCAGAAAGGAACTTCCCCACGTCAAATATTACGTACCAGCATCTTTTTAAATACTTGCAATAATTCTCATTTTAATAAAAAAATAAATGTACTGAGACAGAAAAATGAAAGCAGAAAGATGAAAGCTGGTAATCAGTTTGCATTCTCTATTTTCTGACAGTAGCGCCCCAATAGGATATGATGATGTCATGCACATTTGCTGTGGATCTATCCTCTTCAGTCATATCTTTGTATAAAAGCCCTCAAAGAAATTCCTAGAGGTATGTTTCCATTTTGGTTCTAAATTAAATGAAGTTGACAGGATTAACAATCATACATTTTGTCAGAAATTTTCTGAGCAGCTATGAAGATAAATGAAAAATTGACAAGTTGTAGAGAACAGGAACAATCAAAGATAAACACACAGGAATCATCCAAAATAGGAGACACAGTCAATCAGTTGAAGGAAACTGTACAAAGAATGAAAACAGAATTAGAGTCTATAAAGAAGACACAAAGGGAGAAGAACCTGGAA
>CM053749.1:19963045-20002988 GCA_028658305.1 Pachyuromys duprasi
AGGTCCTCCCCTGTTGGTGGACTTGGAGGGGGCGGGGAAGAAGGAGATGAGGGAGGGAGTGGGAGGGTGGGAGGGAATGGGGGAGGGGGCTATGCCTGGGATTCAAAGTACCCAACCTGTGATTGAGATAAAAATAAATAAATTAAAAAAAAAAAAAGAGTGCTTGCTGTGCAAGCTAAGAGCCTGAAACAAAAAATAAAATAAAATAAAATAAACACTTTTGGCCTGGAACTAATAAACTACATTACTAGGTAAGCTTTAAATATAAGTCCCTAACAATGTAATAGAAACAGAAGGGACAAAAGAATAAACACTGTTTTTGTTTGTTTTGTTTTCACTAACTGCCAGCAAACAACATGGAGCCTCTAAAATTGGAAGGAGCCAGAAATTGGAAGAAACTTGGATACCTGATTTATCTTATGAAGAAAAAAAAGAAAAAGAAAAAAGAAAAAAAAAAAAACAATAGCTACCACTAACTCTCATATGATATGGTAACATAAAGTGAAAAATTTGTCTAATACAGTGATTTTAAGACATAGAAATTTTGTTTTATTAATACGCGGATATCAGTATGAATAATTTTTCCTTTGTAAGATTGAAAGTCCATGAATATTAAAATCAGGTAAGATTAATTCATATTGTATTCTTTACCAATAACGAAGAGCCTAAAAAAGTAAAATTAGTTCTCAACAAAATCTTTTTGAATGACTGACTAAAAATTCAACTGTTCATATCTCAGGATAAATTAAAAAATAGAGCTTGATGTGGTGCACACACTTGTAATCCCAGCACTCGAGGAGGCAGAGGCAGATGGATGTCTGTGAGTTCTACGCCTGCCTGGTCTACTCACGGCTACACGGAGAAACCTTGTTTTGAAAATCCAAAAAAAGAAAGAGGATATTAGTCATATAGTATGGACTAAACATACTAAAATCTATGTCCCTAAAGAAGCTAAACAACAAGGAGGACCCTAAGGAAGAGGCTTAATCCTCATTCAGAAGGGCAAACAGGATAGACATCAGAGGTAGGAGAAGACGGAACAGGACAGGAGCTTTCCCCAGGGTGCCTCTGGACGACTCTACCCATCAGGTAATCTTGGTCTGATTTCACATATTACAAATTTACCCATAAACAGATAATATCTGTAAATACCTGGTTTCTTTGTTACTTTGCACCGATTTTCTCAAATGCCTTGGAAACAAATTTTTTTCTTCACATAAATTTATCAATTTATTTATATTGGGATCTCATGAAACAGAAAAGCTTCTGTAAAGCAAAGGACACTGTCATCTGAACAAAACAAGTCTATAGACTGGGAAGGGATCTTCACCAACCCAATATCTGACAGAGGGCTGATGTCCAATCAAAAAGGTGGATTACAAGAAATGATCTAACGTGCTTAATAAGCCATTAAACTAAATTAAACAGAACCAATTAACCTCACAGCTTACATGTTCCAAAATTACACAAATGTTTATTGACATGAATTTTAAAAGTCAAAATGTCCATACCTTTAATCCCAGCACTTGGAAGGCAGAGGCAGGCAGATCTCTGTGAGTTTGGAGCCAGCCTATTCTACACTGTGAGTTCCAGGCAAGCCGGAACTATAGAGACCCCTTCTCAAAATAACCAGAAAGGCAAAATCTACAAATCAGAGTTTCTTATACAAATACTCCAACAGCTACACTAAGGAAACATTCTTTTATCTGGTGAATAACTAAGTTAATCAAGTAGGAGTCACCAAGATCTTTTACTTTCAAAGTCATCTCACTACTTAGCTTTATAAAATGGTGACATATTCTTTCCTTGCTGATGATAGACTCTAGTGAAATTTGCAGCTAAGAGATGCTAGGTTGTGACTACAGAATGTTTTGATTGTTGTAATAATACTAGTGGGTTTTTAGAATGTGGCTTTTGCTTTAGAAATTTTCATTTTGTGCCCATAAATGTCAACTGATAGACTTTTATTTCCACCATTCAACATGAGTTCACTGAGAAAAAAATTGCACATTTTCAGGCTTTCCAGTAGGTGCAAGGGATACAACAGGAACTTAAAACCTATAAAATTGACTTTTATTACTTCCTCATAAAATTCACCAAAAAGTTGTTGATGTCTAACTCCAATCTACAAAGGATCATCTAACTTGATCCAAGAAAGAAAATGACAAACATTTAAGTATGATCAAACAAATTGTGCTAACTCTTCACTGTTGCTACGCAGAACACAATGGATTTCCTATTTCATTTTGGAGGAGGGGGAGTGAATTCATACGAGGTCAGAAGGCAACTTAGAGGATTCAATTTTATCCCTTCATGTGGATTCTGAATGCCGAATTCAGTTCAACATGTTAGCAGGGAGTTTGTACAAGTTGAGACATTTCAGTGATCAAAACTTTTTAATGTTAATTTTTAATACTATAGAAGAATTTCCCTTGAAATTTTAAAATAGATACATGTGTCCTCTATAAATATGTATACTTCCACATCTTACTTTTCAACTATTGCAGCTTTTCTCTTTTATATTTTTATTTGGTTTGGATTTCCATTGTTGCTGATTTACGGCACTGCTATGGGTTTATTACAGCAAGTAATGAACAGCAGTGATAATGCTTGTTCCAGGGATCTGTATGCTACTAGGAAAAAAACACACTGAGAATTGTCTTTTTGAGGGAGGTAACATTTACTAAGAACAAAAGTTTCCTTTAGCCCATTCACAAAGTTTTTATCATGAGTACAGAATAATTTTTATAAACATTCTATACCAATTCAGATAGTATGTATCTTTCTTGTAACAATTATGTTTCGTTATAGTATAAGATTGTCTGATATCAAACCATCCTTGCATTTCCGAGATAAAAGGCATTTCTATTTCCTTAGTATTATCCTCTTTCCTTCTCTGGGCTACATTTTAAGTGAATGCCTATGGGGAGCCTATTCCTGGGTATTTTAATAGTGTCTATTTTACCACAGAAAAACCAAGTTCCTCAATAATTTATTTCAATAACTTATTTTCAGCTTTTTTTGTCTGTTTGCTTTGGTTCCATGCAGGGTTACTCTGTGTAATAGCCCTAGCTGTCCTTGACTCACTTTGCAGACCAGGCTGACCTTGAACTCAGAGATCCTCCTGTCTCTACTTCCAAAGTGCTGGAATTAAAAGTGTGCACCACCACCCCGACCTTATTTCTCAGCTTTTAAGATGTTTTTCTTTATCTTAATTTATTTTTTTCTTTTATTTGTTTTGAGACAGGGCCTCCCCCTCTGTCTCTGCGGGATTGAAGGCAGGTGCCATGCCTGCCTCTATTTCATTTTGTACATAATTTCTTCTTTTATCCTTCTAGCCTTTTGGTAGTTGTTGATAGTGTGGGGGGGTTGTTGTTGTTATTGTTCGAGACAGGGCTTCTCTGTGTAGCCTTAGCTCTCCTGGACTGGCTTTGTAAACCAGGCTGGCCTAAAACTCACAGAGATAGCCTGCCTCTGCTTCAGGTGCTAGAATTACAAGCAGGTGTCATGGTTCCTCACTTTTAGCCTTTTAAACCTTGTCATTTATTATTCATCTACCTCCAGCTGAATTTTGCTGATTACATCTGTTCACATTCAGTAATTTCACAGATGTTATCATCGAAACACTAAACCATTAACTAAAGTGCATTTGATATGTCCTATACTTGTCCTGTGTCTTCCCTCATCTCTTGATTTCCCATAAAAAAATGTTAACATATACTATCCTACTCATCTTGGGAGTGACTGCTTCTTTTTTTCTAGACATTTTAGGTGTGCTGTTAAGTTGCTTGAAAAAGATGTCTCAAATTTCTTTCTGGAAGCACTTAGTACTATGAACTTTCCTCTTAGCACTGCTTTCATTGTGTCCCATAAGTTTGGATAAGTTGTGCCTTACCCAAATTCACTTTCATTGAATTGTAGGAAGTTTCTAATTTCTTTTTGCATTTCTTCCCTAACCAACTTGTCCCTGAGCAGAGAGTTTTTAGTTTGCATGTATATGTAGGCTTTTTGTTGTTGTTGAAGTTTAGTTTTAGGCCATGGTAGTCAGATAGGATACAAGGAATTATTTTGATCTTCCTGTATCTGTTGAGGATGTGGAAAAAGGGGAACCCTCCTCCATTGCAGGTGGGAATATAAACTTGTACAACCACTCTGGAAATCAATCTGGTGCTTTTTCAGACAATTAGAAATACTGCTTCCTCATGCAGATATATCACTCCTAGGCATATATCCAAAATATGCTCAAGTACACAACAAGGGCACTTGCTCAACCATGTTCTTAGCAGCTTTATTCGTAATAGCTAGAACCTGGAAACAACCCAGATGTCCCTAATCGGAAGAATGAATACAGAAATTGTGGTATGTTTACAAAATGGAATACTACTCAGCAATTAAAAACAAGGAAATCATGAAATTTACAGGCAAACTGTAAGAAATAGAAAAGATCATCCTGAGTGAGGTATCCCAGAAGCAGAAAGACACATATGGCATATACTTACTTATAAGTGGATACTAGACATATAATATGGGATAAACACACTAAAATCTGTACACCTAAAGAAGCTAAGCAAGAAGGAAGACCGTGGGTAAGATGATCAATCCTCACTCAGAAAGGCAAATGGATGGTCACCAAAAGAGGGAGAAAACAGGGAACAGGAACAGGAGCCTACCACAGAGGGCCTCTGAAAGACTCTACCCAGCAGGGTATCAAAGCAGATGCTGAGGCTCATAACCAAACTCTGGGCAAAGTGAAGGGAATCTTATGAAAGAAGGGGAGATAGAAAGACCTGGAGGGGACAGAACCTCCAACAGAACCAAAAAATTTGGGCCCAGGAGTCTTTCTGTTAGGAATTTGGAACAAAACCTGTTTCTGGGTTGCCTAGCAACTTATGATATCATCATGTGTCTCCAGCCAGGTGGCCACACCTGGAAGGCGTGGTTACCTTGCCCCTTAAAGGGACAACCCAACACATGCTCCCTCTCTTAGTCCTTTTTTCTCTTGGTCTCTCTTGCTCCTGGCCCCTTGGCCTTCTCCCCTTTCTCTATCGGGGCGCCCCTCTCTCTATCCCCACCCTCTCTTTCTCCCCATAATGTCCTGCTCTCCCTGCTCTCTCTCTTCATATCCACCTAATAAACCTCTATTATTTATAAGATCTGTCGTACGTCTAATCATCATTATTTAATTTGTCCCATAACCTTACATTTTCTAAGACTGATACTCCAACCAAGGACCATGCATGGAGATAACCTAGAACCCCTGCACAGATGTAGCCCATGGCAGCTCAGTGTCCAAGTGTGTTCCCTAGTAAGGGGAACAGGGACTGTCTCTGACATGAACTCATGGGCTGGCTCTTTGCTCACCTCCCCTTGAAGGGGAAGCGGCCTTACCAGGCCACAGAGGAGGACAATGCAGCCAGTACTGATGAGACCTGAAAGGCCAGGGTTAGATGGAAGGGGAAGAGGACCTCCCCTATCAGTGGAGCGGGGCATGGGATGAGATAAAGGGGGGAGGGTAGAATTGGGAGGAAATTAGAGAGGGGCCTACAGCTGGGATACAAAGTGAATGAACTGTAATTAATATAAAAAAATTAAAAGATACACTATCCTGAAAAAAGTACAACCCTTGAGTATTTCAGTAATTTTTTTAAACTAATAATTATGGATAGTAAGTATAACAGCAAAACTGAAAAACAGCTTGAGGTCCATAATATCTGAAATACTTTTCTCACCATGGTGACAAGGTTCCTAATAGAAATACCATAAAAGACAAAAAAAATTTTTAGCTTTCAGTTTCAGAGGAATGCAGCTTTCATGTTGAGGAAGACACAGAATAGATCACAGCAGTAGGAGCCAGTGGCAGAGACATGTTCACATGGCGGTTAATCAAAAAGTAGAAGAGCAAGCTGGAACCAGAAGATGCAAACTTTTAAAGTCCCACCTAATAAATACCAACTTTGGCAAGGCAGGTCTTACATGCTAAGGGTTACATAACCTCCAGAAATATTACTAAGAGCCAAAAGAAGCAGCTCTGAAATATGAGACTCCAAAGAACATTTCAGGTTCACTCCAGTTTGTCTAGTTGTTCTTAAGCTTCCACTGTAGGGAAGGATACTAAGGTCTTTACTTTTTAAATAAACCTGTATACTCTCTGTATACATGTTTTAGGAAGTAATTTAAGTCCTTTTAACCCACAAATGTCAAGTTTCTGACAACTATTAAGTACTTCTCTATCACAATCCAAGTTCTGTTCATTTTTTTATATTCTTCTATAAAAAAAAAAACATTGTGTTCAAATTCACCAACATTGTCTATTCCCTCAAACCAACGTGTTTGAGATAAAAGTATTCTCTAACCTCATGTTCCTCCAGCCTCTGTCTTTAGTTACAGGAATACAAAACTATGTATGCCTTTTATACTTTCTATAGGACAGTCTATCGTGACTTTATGTTTAAAGTGGGTAGACAACAAACAGTGAAATTACCACGACACTGTCCTTGTCATTAATCCAAACATGCATGTCCTTAGCTCAAGAATAACATAAAAATTTGGATGAAACAATCCCACATTTACATTTTAGATATACAATAAAAATGATCCAAAGCACTACTTTTTATGAGTTTTAACAAAATTAAAACCTGCTAAACAAATTATGGCCATGGTATATGAGCAAAACACAAATAAATTTGAAAAATCAGAAAGCAAATACACAGTTAAATGCCACTAATAGGTTGCAGGATGAAAACCAAAATGACCAAAGTCTGTACATTAATCTTGATATACCAAGTAGAGAAAAATGTGAGTCCTAAATTATAAAAAACGTTTCAAAATAGTGACTACAGTTAAAAATTAAAGTAATAAAATACTTGAAATATTACATTAAAATCAAATTCTGAAAGATGTACTGTCCTAACAAGTAACCCATACCCAAAAAATGTGGTAGAAAAGTCATGCAACAGTAATATACAAAAAAATTAACTTGGTCAAAATTTTGTTTAAAATGTACACAGATTTTTTTCTCATATAACATTATTTTATGACTGGGGAGATAGGTCATTTGATAAAGTGGCTGCTATACACGTGAAAAAAACCTATGTTCAGTCCCTTGAGTACACATTAAAACATGAGAACACGACTAGAAAGACGACTCAGCAGTCGAGTGCTTTCTGCTTGGTTCCCAGGAACAATGCCAGTTGGCTTACAACTTCCATTCCAAAAGATCTGATGCCTTTTTCTGGACTCTAAGAAAGCTGCACTCACATGTATATAGTCCACTACCACCACAACTACATATACACAAAACTAAGAAAATAAACCTTAAAAAAGTATACACTACCACAACTAGCCAGTCTGATTTTTAAAAGTATTGCTAATGAATGTTTTTCAATATTAACTTTAACATTCAGTAGTAAATATATTAAAATATTTATAATAAGTAAAATTTTACATTAAAATGCAGAATTCTAAAATTATTAAATTTATATAAAATTCACTTGCCTAATTCTTATATTTGTATTTCTAGTCAACGTTGAGAAGAATATACTTTAAAAATCAGTATTTCAATGAACTCAGTGCCTGGCTCTTTGACCTCTCTCCCTACCCCCGAAGAAGGAACAGCCTTGCCAGGCCACAGAGGAGGACACTGCAGTCAGTCCTGATGAGACCTGATAAGCCAGGATCAGAAGGAAGGAGAGGAGGACCTCCCCTATCAGAGGACTTAGAGAGGGCCAGGGAGGAGATGAGGGAGGGAGGGTGGGATTGGGATAGAATGAGGGAAGGGGCTAGAGCTGGGATACAAAGTAAATAAACTGTAATTAATATAAAAAATAAAAATTAACTTAAAAAAATAAGTATTTATGTAGCATGTTAATATTTCTCTATCAAAGTATGATGAATACATGGTCAAACTTTATGGCTAAAAGTCATTTGGTTTTTAAAATACCCTAATATAATACAAAATCATCTACTGCTTCAAAAACAGGAAATTCTCTAGTTATTGTGCAATTTAGAATCTTACCATCATAATCTACATTTCTGCCTGCCCACACAATTCAAAGACCAATGTACACATCAATATACAAAAAGGACTAAATTCCTCTAAGGGCTTTAAAATGAAATATGAATAAAAAATAAAAGGTAAATTAATGATAAACTGTGTTGGTCCTGAATGTAACTCTGCTCCATCAATTACTCACATATTGAATTAAATTGAAATGCAATTTAAAAATTAGCAAATGAAAAAATAAAGATTTTAAAATATTTTCAGTTATCAAATAATTTTTAAATATAAAATACCAATACAAAGAAACGGAGCATGTTTTTAAACTTTTTGTTTTGAATGTTTCGTTTCTGTTTTTCAAGACAGTGTTTTTTTGTGTGTATTCTTGAATGTCCTCAACTAGCTCTATAGACCGGACTGCCTCAAACTCACAGAGATCTGCCTGTCTCTTCCTCCTGAATGCTGAGATTAAATGCGTGTGCAACTGCCACCCAGCTACACTTCCTTTTTATTTCTGGGTCATTTATATATTCTTCTGGCAGAGATGCACTATGGAGCACTGGCTATCCTCAATCTCATGAGGCTCCTGCTAAGCCACCAGAGTGCTACATTTCAAAATTCAATTCCACATTTAGCATATTCAACTAAACACACCTTCAAGTTACTTGTGTGTCTTACTAATTCCTATACTTCTTACAAAGTGTGAAAGATGAATTTATTGAAGAGAAATATAATACTTTCTATCAGCTAAATAGTACATATGGTAAAAACTCTATCTGTGGCATTTTTAAATGATAAATGTAGAAATGCATGAACAGTTAGTGTATTTTAATAATAAAAAATAAAGTAACATGCTAAAGAAATGGTAGAAATAACTCTGGTTTATCTTTTTAAGAAAGTTATCAATAACATCAGATTACTAGGTAATACTTGTTGAATAAATGAAATAGAAAGGACAGGAAATAGA
The DNA here is from genome assembly GCA_028658305.1 of Pachyuromys duprasi. Lineage (NCBI taxonomy): Eukaryota > Metazoa > Chordata > Mammalia > Rodentia > Muridae > Pachyuromys > Pachyuromys duprasi. Next base: position 19,972,009 of record CM053749.1, read on the forward strand.
TTACTGAAATACAAAAATTAAGTATGAACAACAGTAAAAAAAAAAAAAAAACACCCTGAGTTAAGGAGAGGGCTCAATATATAAAGTGCTTATTTTGCAATCATGAGGGTCCTGAGTCTCCAGACACAACAAATGCACACTGCCATCTCTCAAATACTCTGAAATCCTCATTATACATATCAATTCAAGTTCAAAAACTATATCAAGACAATTCAACTCTCTTGGTCATTTCTTACTAGTTATTTTGCTTACTGTAATTGAACAAAATGTTCTTTATAAGCTAAACTGAAACAAAACTCCTGAAGAATAACTTTTTGGATATACACGCAGTTAGATGAGGTTATATTGGGATCACGTTAGAGCAATAACTAAGTGGTAAAACACATAGTCAGATGTTCAAGACCCTGGTTATGTATAAATACTATCATCAAAACCTCATAGACACTGACACACACACAATGTACATGAAGTGTCAATATACACAGTAGTAAATTCAACATAGATTACTGTCTTGCTTTATACAAGAGATAAAAATATTTAAAAATTACCTGCATTGCACTTTTCCCCAGCTTCACCACCTCAAATAATGTGACAGGATCCCCTTCACCATTCTGTTGAGGGTGTCCATTAGCTCTTCCACGACCTGCTCCTCTAACTGCAGCTTCAATTCTGCTCTTTTCTCCTGGAGATTTTCGAGGTTTCTTAATTGTAGACTGAATAAAAAAATTAAGAAAATTTTCAATCAATTCAGAATTTCTTCTGTCTTACGTAAACATAATCTTGATTGTTTGATCCTATGAAGATGTTTTAAAATACTATAGGTCAAATATCAATCTTTAAACAATAAAAAATTTTCAAAAACCACAAAATTACAGTACAAACATCAAATTTAAAATTCATAGATATAAAGCTTAAAATATAATTAGATATTTAATATAGCAATGATTAATGTTTTAAATCATGTCTACTCTTAAAACTGCCATCTTTGTATCTTCCTCAACATGTTCTCTTGCATTCTGAGAATCATAGTTCATTAAAACCTTCCTGGGAAATTCTTTATTTCCAATTTCTTTCTCTGCTGAATTACTCAAAATAAAAAAAATTCTTAGTCTATGAACAAAAACTCAGTGGGCATACTTGGAACTGTTCAAGATACTGGAATACAGCAATGTCAAAACAGTTCTGTTCTCATACAGCCTAAATTATCTAATTACCACTACCCTCCTGCCCCAGTTACTTTTCTCTTGTTTTTCCAGACATAATCTCATTTAGCGCAGTCTAACCTCAAACTCACTATGTAGCTGAAAACAAAACAAACCAATGAACTCCAAATCCTTCTGTCTCCCAAGTCCTGGTATTACACACATGCACCATTATGTTGTTTATGCAATGTAGGGACAAAACCCAGGGTATTGTGCATGCTAGGCAAACATCCCGTCAACTGAGATACAACCCCAGCCGACCAGGCTTTCAACATTAATACTACCTACCACTATATCTTAAAGCCAGTGGTATTACGAGAAATATTTTTGCAATTACTTTATCCAAATCCTCCAGAAATTATATCAACTAGCTACATGGTTACTGCTCCATCAAACTAACCACCATCAATTTAGAATACTACCTCCGGCTCCCAATTACTTCTCTTTTGTTTTCCCAAGACATAATCTTGTATAGTCTAGGCTAACCTCAAACTCACTACACAGTTAAAGAGTTAGCTAAAATTTTTAAAAACACATGATTTTCTACCTTTCCTCTCAGATATATTTTCACTTCCTATACTACATTAATTGCCAGTTGGTGTTAATCAGAGGTATTGATTCAACATCTTTTCTTTTCAACCATTTTACTTTTTAAAGTAATTTATTTTCATTAGAGCCCTATTCCAATAACCAATTTTCTGCCTCTTAACTCCAAAACTATCCTTTTTTGTCTTGCTTTATGATGCTGGAGATGACCACTGTAAACAGAGGGCACTGTAGGAACACTACACACCATAGCATAGGGGGAAAAGGACTGTCTTCTCTACAAGATTGAGCTTTGTCAACCTGACACAGTTTTGGAGTTTTCCTAGCACTATCACAGTTACCAATTTGCATTTTTTAATTTTAATTTATATATTTATTTATTACAATTTATTCACTTTGTATCTCCGCTGCAGCCCCCTCCCTTGACTTCTAATCTAACCCACCCTTCCTCTTCTCCCTCTATGCCCTTTCCCTGGTCCCCTGATAGGAAAGGACCTCCTCCCATTCTATCTGACCCTATAGCCTATCAGGTATTGTCAAGGCTGGCTGCATGATCTTCCTCTGTGGCCTGGCAAAGCTGTACCTCCCCCACCCCACCCAAAGGGGAAGTGATCAAAGGGCCAGCCACTGGGTTCATGTCAGAGACAGCCCCTGTACCCCTTACTAAGGAATCTTGGAAACTGAGCAGCCTATGGGCTTCTTTTGAACAGGGGGTCTAGGTCCTCTCCATGCATAGTCCTTAATTGGAATATCAGTCTCTACAGGTCCCCCTAGGCCCAGGTATTTTAGCTCTGTTGTTCTCCTTGTGGAGTTCCTGTCCCCTCCAGGTATTTCTGTCTCCCTCTTATTCCATGAGGATTCCGGCACTCTGCCCAAAGTTTTGCTAAGAGTCTCAGTATCTCCTTTGATATTTTGCTTTTTTAATTTGTGTATATGCTTCAGCAGTACTTTTAACTTCCCCCAAAACATTCTTTATATCCATTCTTGATTAAGTTTTTTGGTGCAGGATTTCTACTTTTATTTATTTATTTTTTTGGCTTTCTCGGTTTTTTGACTTAAGCAGACACAATCATTTAGAACTTTTAATTTGGTTAGAAGGTACATGCCTTTAATCCAAGCACTCAAGAGGGAGATCTCAGAATTCAAGCCCAGACTAGTTTATATACTAAGTTTCAGAACAGCCATAGCTGCTCAGTGAAGCTTTGTCTTTTAATTAATTTTTAAAAAGCAACCCCATGTTAACAGTTAACAGCTGCTACCTTAATTAGTCAGTAGCCAACAGCACATAATCAAATATCTTATCAATCAAAAACATAATCAAAGACTCAAGTGACCACTGGTATTCTACCAAAATAATTTTTTGAGCTATGGAGATGTTTAGCTGTAATATTATGACACAGTATAAATATAATTTTTATGTGTTCCAAGAAATAAAAATGTTTATGTACCTCACTTGAATGGAACAATTCATTTTATTTCAAGTGTTGTAACAGAACCCACAATAACTATGAACATGGCTATAATTCTTAACACAAAGATCATAATAATAATGATTAAGTAGGACAAATGCAAATTAAGATTATTTTAATAAATTACATATTAGACAGATTATTATGCTATGCTTCCTAAAATGACACCTAAGAATATGTTAATAGTGCTGCTCCTAACAAATAGTACTGGTACTATCTGCTTTCAAAGAGTCAGATCAATCCCTAGAAACATAAAACATACCAGGATCAAATCAAAGAAAAATAAAAAACTTCAATAGACTAGTAACAAGTAATATGATATGTGATGGTGGGACAAGCCTATAATTGCAGTACTTAGGAAATAGAGGCAGCAAGATCAGGAGTTCAAAATCACCCTCAACAATACAGTAAAGCCAAGGCCAATCTGAACTACATAGAGAACTTGTTTCCAAAATTAGAAAAGCAAGTAAAAAAAAAAAAAAATTCATCACGCCAACTGGTGGTGCTGCACACCTTTAATCCCAGCACTCAGGAGGCAGACAAAGGTGAATCCCTGAGTTCAATGCCAGCCTGGTCTACAAAGCAAGTTCCAGTGTGGCCAGAGCTACATGGAGAAACCCTGCCTGGCAAACCAAAAAGTAAACAAATAAATTTATCACAAAAAGGGACAAACCTATATAATCTGACTAAGCAAAAAGTAAGAAAAATATCTCAACAAAGATAAAGTCCAGAAACCCATGGCTTCACAAATCTAACCATACAGAAAAAAAAGATTACTTCCTAGAATCAAGCAAGCAATAAACTAATGAAGGACAAAAAACAAAAGAACACTTTAATGGTTAGATGTAAATCATTTGATAAAAGTCAAAATGTCCTAAAATAACACCTACTCACACAAGGAATGTGCTTCACTTTAAATAAAGGACACCGTTAAGACAAATCCACAGCTAATATCATACTGAATGGAGAAAAGTGAAAGCGTTTTCTCTAAGTCTAGAATAAGACAAATATGCCAACCTTTCACCAGATTTGTTCAACACAATATATCAAGTCCTAGTCAGAGCAACCATGAAAGAAAGAAAAATGTTCCACCTAAAAAAATAAAGAAAACCAATTTATCCATTCACACACACACAAACTATACCAAAACCAGATAGGACTGCTAAAAACTCAAGAAAGTAACAGGACAATGTAAGTACAAATTAACACACAGAATTATAACTAAATCAGAAAATAGTATACAAAATCCAGCAACATTCATATATACTGAGAAAAATGGTGTTAAACAGGAATCAAGAGGCCAGGTGTGTTTTTAGATGCTTATTATTTCAGCACTTGGGAGGCAGAGGGAGAAGAGCTCTGGCCGTGCCTAGGCTTCATAGGACTATCTCAGAAACATAAGAAGGGGAGCTGGGAAGATACCTTCCTTGGTAAAATAATGAGAAGAGTTTATATACTCAGCAATCTAGTAATAAAATATGTATAATGAATTTTAACTCCACTGTTAGGAAGGTACATAAAGCAGAACTCAGAAGCTCACAAAAAAAAAACTTAGCTGAATTATTGAGCTTTAGGATTCAGTGAGAGACCTTGTTTCAAAAAATAAAAGATGGAAGCCAGGCAGGGTGGTACACACCTTTGACCTTAGCACTGAGGAGGCAGAGCAGGCAGATAACCAAGATCATGACCAGCCTGGTCTACAGAGTGAGTTCCAGTACAGCCAGTGTTTCACAGAAAAAAACCTGCGTCAAAGGAAAAGAAACAAAAATTTCAAACAAAAAACGAAAACAAAAATTGAAAAGTAAAAAAACTACAAAGGAAAGATACGCAACTTCAACCTGTGAATTTCACATGGATTCATTCTCTACCTCTACACGTCTTTCTCTCTACACACACAGATAGAAATGCATGCACACGCATGCGAGCATACACATACAAACACACCCCTGCATATCAACCAAATACATACAGGCCAAATGAAAAGCACTACACAAAATGCACACACAAAAATTTTAAAGTAAGAATAACCAGAGAAAAATCAAGAAAGCGATCATTTTAGGAGTAGCTTTAAAAAATAATTAGTATGTGTGTTTATTGTTCTAGAGATGGCAAGGCATAAAGGAATGGAGCCAATACATGAGGTAAACTAAAGTCTCATGAAAAAGCCAACTTTATTCAGAGCATCAGACAATTTATACTCTGAGGGTAAATGAGTCACATGAAAAGAGTGTACAATCACTATGGCAAAAACATGTTTTTCCACAGAGGCACATGAATAACAACAGCTGAAATAAACTCAGCTGAAATAAAACAAAAATTCCATGTTTTGAAGAAACTGAAGTCACAAGATTCTTGTTTTGTTCTGTGTTTTTTCTTGGAGTTTGCTCACAATCACTCAGAATTCTCACAGAGCTCCATTCTTGAACCATGTTCTGACACATATGGTATGGACCCAGCAGCCTACAGAACTTTCTCCAAAGTTTTAGGATACAAATAAAGACTCAATAATTACATAGAAATTGAAATTATATTATGCATTCTCACTACAATGGAAAAAGCTGTATATAAAAAGCAAGAGAAACTATAGAAAGCACACAAACTCATGAAAATTAAACAAGAAGTTAATTAATGACAAAGAGATCAAGAAGAAAATTTTAAAGGTTCTAAAACTGAAAAAATAACTCAACATAATAAAAGCTTTGGAACAAAAAGAACAGTTCTAAGAAGAAAAAATTCATTGCACTAAATGTCTATATAAAATAAATTAGTGATACACCTGGGGTCTTGGAAAAACAAGGGCAGACAATACCCAAAAGGAGTAGGTATACTGGGCTTGGTGTGGGAGCTCATGCCCTCACTGAGGAAAAAGAGGCAGGTGAGTGCTAGGCCAGTCAGGACTACAGTGAGATGCTGTCATTCATTCATTCATTCATTCATTCATTCATTCATTCATGAATGAATGAATGAATGAATGAATGAATGAATGAATGAGAGAAAGAAAGAAAGAAAGAAAGAAAAGAAAGAGAGCAAAAGAGAAAGAAAGAAAGAAAGAAAGAAAGAAAGAAAGAAAGAAAGAAAGAAAGAAAGAAAGAAAGAAAAAACCTACATAAGGTCTGAAATCAATAAAATAGAAAAAATACAAAGATTCAGTGAATCAGAGTTGGGTCACTTACAAATCTTTTAGTCCAATTAACAAAGAGAAGATCTAAATTAATAAAATTAGATGAAAAAGGAGGCATTACAACAGACACTGAGGAAATTCAGAAAATCCTAAGTACTTATTTCTAAAATCGATATTCCATAAAACTGGAAAATCCAAAAGAAACAGTGAATCTCTAGATGTATAGCAAAGCTAAATCAAGAGGAAATAAACACTTTAAATAGAACCATAACATCCAAGAAGATAGAAACAGCAATTTAAAATCCCCCATCTAAATAAAGCCAGAGGCCAGCTGGATTCGGTTAAGAATTCCACAAGACCTTCAAAGAACACATATACTCCTTAAATTACTCCACAAAAAAATAAATAAATAAATAGATAGATAGATAGATAGATAGATAGATAGATAGATAGATAGATAGATAGATAGATAGATAGATAGATAGATAGATAAATAAAATTAAAAAGGGGAAGGAACATTTCCAAATTTTACAAAGCCAGTATCACTGATACTAAAACCATACAAAGACCAAACAACAAAGATGATAAACCAATATATCTAATGAATAAACATGGATTCAAATAGTCAACATGCACAAAATTCAACTCCAAGTGGATGAAGAGCATCAACATAAGAGAGCTCAGACCCTGAGTCTCAAAGAAGAGGAAATAGAGAACATACTTGAATTCAGTGGCACAGAAAGGTGCTTTGTGAACAGTATTCCAACCACACAGGCAAACAATAAATGGGACCTCATGAAACTAATAAGCTTCTGTATAGCAAAGAACACCATCATCCAAACACAGAAGCAGCCCGAAGAACGACTAAAAATCTTTACCAGCTACACATCTGACAGGGAGTTAGTATCTACAACATACCAAGAACTTTCAAAACAACAACAACAAAAAACTTTAAATATTGAGAACACAATTTAAACAGTGGGACATGGAGGGCTGGAAAGACGGCGGAGTGATTAAGAACAAGTACTGATCTTCTAGATGACCTCAGTTCATTTCCAGGCATCTGCATCAGGGAGCCTGTAATTCCAGCTCCAAGGGAGTCAATACCTCTGATATCCATGGGTACCCACATTCATCTACACACATACTTATATGCACACACTCAGTCACACATACACAAACACACACACACACACACACACAGATAATTAAAAATAAATTTTTAGAATGTGAAACATGAGGTAAATAAGAGTTCAGGATCCAGATAGTCCTGATGAGATCTGATAGGCTAGGGTCAGATAGTAGAGGAGGAAGACCTCCCCTACCAGTGGACTAGAGGAGGGACATAGTGGGGAAACAGGGAGGGAAAGGGGACTAGGAAGAGATGAGAGAGGGGACTACAGCTGGGATACAAAGTGAAATAAATTGCAATAAATGATAATAACAATAAAATTTTTTTAAAAGATAAAATACAATTACCTGAAAAGTATTCAAAATATGTATGTTCAGTATGGTGGTTTGAATAGGTATGGTCCCCATGTGTGTGAATGCCCATAGGGAGTGGCTCTCCGTGGCACTATTAGGAAGTGTGAGTGTTGGAGGAAGTGTATCACAGTGGAAGCAGGGTTTGAGGTTACCTATGTTCAAGCTATATTCAGTATGGCACACATTCTCCTCCGGCTGCCTGCAGCTCAAGAGGGAGAACAGCTCCTTCTCCAGCATCATGTCTGCCTGTAAGGCACCATAGTATCCGCCAAGATGATAAAGAACTTAAACCTCAGAAAGTATAAGTTAGCCCCAATTAAATGCTTTCCTTTACAAGAGTTGCTGTGGTCATGGCGTCTCTTCACCAGAATAAAAACCCTAACTAAGACATTCAGTACCCCTAGCTATAGGTACAAAGGCAAATTAAAACTATCCCCCAGTGAGAATGGCTACAGACCAAAAAACAGAGTCTGGCAGGAATGTGCAGAAAGTGGAGCACTTATTAATTGATAACTGGAATGTAACTGGTACAGCCTATAAAAATTAATATGAACATTCCCCAAAAAGCTAGAAATAGATCTGCAACTCAACAAAGAACTCTATATCCTACTATAAATATATGTGATCATCCATACTTACTGCTGTTCTATTCACAATAGCTGAAAACAAAGACAGCCATAAACTGATGAGATCATGAATAGAAGGTAAATTTGCATAGCGGAATATTACCCAGCTGTTAAAAAAATCAATTATAGATGGAACTGGAAATAATCATTCTGAGTATGGTGATCCTGACTCAGAAAGATAAATATGTATTTTCTCTCATTTATAGATGTTAGCCTTGAATCTTCAGGTAATATGTGTTACATCTGGAATACTCAGAGGTCAGGAAATTAGTAAGAGACCATGGAAGGGTAGGTGTCCTCAAAGAAGGAGATATAGAACAAAGTGGTCCAGATGTTCAAGAGGAATAATGGTATAAGAAAGCTTTAACATAGAGGAGGATAAAAGGGCAGGAAGATGATGAAAGACAGGAGAGATAACTAACACTAAAGACACATTGAAATACATATATATAAAGAATTTAAACTGAGTTACCTATAATGAGGAAATAATGACCTTACTAGGCACCAGAGGATAACAAAAAGAAAAAAAGGAGGAAAAACAAACAAACGAACGAACAAACAAACAAACAAACAAAAAAAAACAGTGCTAGGAATGGGTTATCTCCTTTGGAGCTAATGGCAAGTACACCACTATAGACCATTAAACATTACATACTACTCTCAGTGTTGTTGAATACCCACCAGAACTTGACAGTAAGATATTGCTGAGAACAGAATATACCTAAGTCCTAAAAGAAGAAAAAATGAAGCTGGAATTGACCCAGAAGTTTCATCCCTACTCGCTCACTTCCACTGTGCTGAAAAGTGCTATATACCCTACTGGAGGAGAAAAGAAATGACCACTCTTACCCTAGTGTGAACCTTGTAAGCTAGCAAGGTTGTAAGCTGCTAGATAGAATCTGCTAAGTAGAACTATGTAGATCCTTGTAACCTGGCAAAACATGCCCACTGATACAGCAGTGACTTAGACATATCTCCCCAGATGAAATCTATAGCTGGCATCATTATTGGGGCTAATAACTTGACGATAGACAGGTCATATGCTCTAGGGAAGAACCTACTACTAATTAATATCTTGCTTAATGGACAAAGTATTAAACCAACTCCTAATAGTTTAATATTATACCCACATATTAGTGCAAGCTCTCATCAGAGAAACTTTTTTTTTCTTCAGCAGCTGGCAAGTAACACGGAGAACCACAACTGACCAAAGGCAGAGAAAGAGAGATTGCACAATGTTCAAGCCCCTCCACCAAAGGCAACCATGACTGACTATGTAGCAGAGGACTGAAAAAACCATATGTGGTGGATGGCTACAAGGAAACAATATTTTCTAGACACAGTAGGGAAGTTGCACATATGAATTTATAGTAGTTGAGACAGCATGAATAAAACCTGTAAAAGATTAAGGCAAAAAAAAAAATCTACCATGAAGACTGGAAGTGGGCTCCCAGGTTAAGGAGCTACTGGCAGTTGACAACTGCTGTGAGAGGGAGAGTTAGTTTTATTCAAGGATGCATCCCCTACTAGATAAACGACCATCCAACAATGACAAGAATAAAAACTTTTTGGAAAAGATCTCAAAACCATATGTAACAAAAATACAACAGACAATGGGATCATGTAAAACTAAAATGTTTCTATACAGCAAAACGAACCAATAAAGAGCAAAAAGACAACTCATCAAGCGGTGAAAACTTATTTGCTAACTAACCATGAGACTAATATATAAATTATATAAAAAATTCAAAATGATTCAAACTAAAATTGCATGATAGAAATAAATTTTTAAAGGACATTAATAATAATAGGTGAGTAAAAATATACTATGAGTGATAATGAGGAAATGCCAATCAAAACCATAAAAAGATATCATTTCACTCCAATGAGGATATGGTACTAACAAAGATAAAAAAGTAGCCAGCACTAATGAAGATAAGGAACATGGAAAATTCTCATATAGTATAGAAGAAATGTAAATCAGAACAATTATTATGGAGACAGAATAGTGATTTCTTACAAAATTCAACTGTAACTACTATTTGGCACAGCAATCTCAATGCTAGATATATATTCAAAGAAAAAGAAACTAGTACGTTCAAAACACATCTACAACAGTTCTATGTTTATTGCAAAACTGTTTGTAATAAATCAAGATACATAATCAACTTAGGTATCTACTAAAAAATGTGGTATATTTACCACATTTAAAAAAAAAAAAAACAAAAAACCAGAATCTGTGAGTTCAAGGCCAGCCTGATCTACAAAGCGAATCTAGAATAGCCAAGGCTATACAGAGAAAGCTTGTCTCAAGAAAAATACAAACAAAACTAAATAACAAACAAAAACCAGAACCATAGCCTGTGAGAGTAAGAATCAACCTGAAAGACTTTTCTATCAAGTGATAGAAAATCAAGCGCGCGCACACACACACACACACCAGTTACTACCTATCTGCAGAACCTTAAATAAGACTTCAAAATGAGAGAGGAGCAATGGTTAACAGAAATTGGGAGTAGGGTAAAGGAGTATAAAGAAGTTGATTAATTGAATTAGGAGGATTCAAGTCTAGTGTTCTATAACCCAGTTGGATGAGTATGGTTAACAATAAATTTATAATTCAAAATAATTGAATTTTGAACATGCTTAGCAAAAAGTGTTAAGCCCAATATGAATGGATATATTAATAGACTGATTTAGTCACTCCTTATTGTGTGTATGTATCAAACATACTTTGGGGCTCAGTGAAAAATGTTCTTACCAGGTAATCATGAAGACCAGAATTTGATTCCCAGAACCCATATATAATAGTGGGTAAGAAAGGTAGCCTGCCTCTAATTCCAACCTCACAAAGCTGAGTTAACAAGCTGACTAGCCAGTCTAGTCTAGTATACATATACGTACACATATACATGCATGCAAGGTCAGGGTTCAACTGAAAGACCCTAACTCAATGAGTAAGGTGGAAAGCAACTAAGGAAGATCTCTAAGTAAATTTCAGGCACAGATGTCCCACACAAACACACAAGCACAAACATGAAACAACATAAAAATAAACAAGTTCATTCACACATGTACACAAATCAAACTCACATACAAAAAAAAATCACATTTTGTCCAAATAAATAGGTAAAATTAGCCAAGCATGGTGGCACACACCTGTAATCCCAGCTCTCAGGGAGGCAGAGGCAGGCAGATCTCTGTGAGTTCGAGAGCAGACTGGTCTACAAAGCAAGTAAGGACAGCCAAGGTTACAAAAAGAAATCATGTCTTGAAAAAACAAACAAAAAAAAAAAGAGTAATAAATGAGCTGGCAAGAAGTCTTAGTAGGTAAAGATAGTTGCTGCTAAGCCTGATCTCTGAATTTCATTCTCAGAACCCACAGAGTAGGAGAGAACTGATTCCTACAAATTGACCTCTGACCTCCAGGCATGCTTGGTCATACACATAAAAGAGTCTCACACTCACACACACTCCAAATAAAAAAATGTGAACGACATAACAACATAAATAATTGAAATGTAGTGGATATACCAACCAAAATTTGAGGCAGAAATGGTTAATAGAAAATGTTTAATCATTCCTGAAGATCATTTATCGTTGACATAACTCAAATATGATCATTCTGATGACCACAGAATAAACATGTATTAATTACTACTAGCATTTCCATAAAAACTCCAGTCATATTTGGCACAATAAAAGAGTTAATCAACTAGATATACAAAACTTTAAGAACAGCATATTGCAGAGGCTTAGTTGTATATGCATCAAAATTGAAATAATAATATTACACCCTGCTGAAAAAGTGGTTATCTTAAAGGAAAACAGTACGTCTTTAATCTGAAACTTTTTAATTGGAGAACAAATTTCCATGAATCACAGAAAAGGAAGGCAACCTGCCTATATTCTCAGAATAATAACATGAGAAACTTAATCTCACACTAATGTGAGGCCAGGGACCCATGCAACCACAGGAGACAACCTGGAGCAAGAGTGAGGTTGAGGCTGTTGTCTTGAGAGCCACAGGCAGGAGTAGGGCTGTTCCCTTCCTGGTCTCCTATACTGCCTCTGCCACCCTTGAAGTAGTCCAGTAGCCTGGCGGCCAGATTACAGGTTCAACTTCCTCTCCCCTGGAAATTCCTCTCCATGCAATACTGCATACTACTCCCCAAAGGTTTAAAAAGCCTTTGTCCCACCCCCACCCCCGTCCACCAATTAAAAAGGCTGTCTCACGAGAGCTATCCCCCAAGAAGTCCCTTTCTCTCCTGCTTCTCCTGGCTCTTCCTGCCTTGCTCCCCATCCCAGGAACAACCATTTGTGATCATGTGTGGTCAAGCCATTAAGAGTCACACTATTAAGAGTCACACCATTAAGGACGGGGAAGCCAGGCCAGGAACTATACATTAATTAGGAGATTCCTTCACTATTCCCAAAATGTTTTTATAAGGAAGGGCATATAAATAATACTTTTTTATTTAAAAAAGCAAAGCAAAGAAAAAGAAGAAGAAAAAGAAAGACTACAAAGCATGTCTTCTCCACAATTTTTGTCCTTTAAATAAAGACCATATAGTCAGAAAGTATACAGGCAAGTGGAAGCAAGTACACAGTCAAATGGAAGATTTCTCCCATGTTTTGTTTTAAGGTTGGCCCTAAAATAGTAATTCTAGTAAAAGAGAAATTAACAACCACATTCAAAAAAATCATGTTGAATAACTCACTACAATCTACCTATCTTCCAATATACACAGTAAGTGGTTAGTCATTATGGAGTGGCACGAGAGAAGGATTAGGTGTGGTCTTGTTGGAGTAGGTACGGCCTTGTTGGAGGAAGTGTGTCAACTGGGGAAAGGAGTTTTGAGATTTCAAGAGGTCCAAGCCAGGCCCAGTTGTCTCTCTCTTCTCCTGCTGCCTGAGGATGGAGATGTAGAACTCTCTGCTACTTCTCCAATACCATGACTGCCTCTGTGCTGCCATGCTCTTCGCCATGAAGGTAATGGACTAAACTTCTAAAGTATAGCAAGCCCTATAAAATGGTCTTTTGTAAAAGTTGCCGTTGTCATGATCTCTGTTCAGAGCAATGGAACACTGACTAAGACAAACACCATAACCATAAATTGTAAGAGGTACACTCTATTTGCATTAAGAGAATGATGATACTAAGTAAGGATGTCGGTTACTTGTTTGTGTTTACAATTGTGATATTTTGTTTTTGTTTTCACTTCTTCCATCTAGTAAGTTGATTCCTAAGGCTGGTTATAAAAACCCTACTTTTTTTCTCACCTTCTGTCATAGGCCTACCCAAAAAAGAGAAATTAAAACCTCTGTTACCCATCTTGTCCAAAAGATCCTCCTAAGATACGCCTCTTAACACAAAAGGGTTTTGCTCCATAGTCTGGAGAAGGGAGTGCCCATACAAAGTAAGGTTGAGAAGAATGCTAAAGCATACAAGTCTTGCTGAGCTCCCCCTATCAAACATAAAAGTACTATATATGTGATGAAGTTTCCACAACATGATCCTGGAGAGCTAAATATGATGCAGTTCCTGGAAATGACACAAATTAATTGGTACTAAAGATCTTTTAACCCTTCTTCCATACCTTGCCTCATATATCTCTTTACTTGCAATATTAATGATTTTTCAAGCTCAGTAATGAAAATATGTGATCTTACTCTGTCTTCTATAAAGAAAGCTAAAATTTTTCATAAGATCTTTCATAAAACAGAAAAGGACTGCTACAATAGCAAACCAAATCATAGATAAATAAGAACAGTAAATCTTAACATTCTGATATATTGTTACTATCTCTCAAAGTGTATTTTACTTAAAGGGTAACCGAAACTCATAGAATTTGTAAAGACGCCCCTCAAGTAGGGACTCCTTATACACTTCTAAATTTTCAACTCATGAATCATTATGCCTATATATTAAAACTTGCCTCGAGTTTTAAAATATTTCTATTAAAATGCACATTTAGAAGCTACCTTAAAAAAAAAAAGTTAAGGGTGAAGAGCAGTATGTCTTAACTGCACTTCATTCAAAATTCCTTCTATGCTTTCAAGTATAGACAGCAAAGATGCTACAAATTTCCTTTCGCTGACACTGGAGCCAAAGGAAATTTTCCAAGAGTCTCTGCTGTGCCACTGAATTAAAACATAAAATATTAACAGCATTAACACCAAAACTGAAAAGCAACTTATTTCAAGATTATTTATGGGAAAGCATTGAAGAATAAAGACAAAGTGTAATACATACTGGAGGCCGGCCAGGTCGACCCCTTTTTCTCTTTCCTTTGACCTCTGTTTCTTCAAGTTCGCTGCCAGCATCAGAATGGGCAGTAGTTTCATTAGTTGAATCCCTAGAAAATGCCAGATTATTGTAGTGAACAAATTAATAAATACAACACAGTTCAGTTCTACTACTCCCTTATGCTGGGATCACTGACAGGCAGTAGTTAACACTTCTATTTTCAGGAAGTTCGGTAAACCAAAATATATACACTTCCTATCCAATGTCACACAGCACTAAATAAAACTTATCACCAAAATAAAAAGGAATAAATTAATGTGGAAATAACAGCTGCTCTCTAAAATATATATAAAGCATGAATAAAAAAAAAATTCTTCAAGATTTTAAAAAACTGGCTTGAGAGGAAATTCATAAGACCATAGAAGGTGGTAAGCTAGTAAATATTTAACAAGTGCTTCTTTAAATAAATAGCATCTAAAGTACAAAAGAACAATATAAACACAATCCTCTTGAATGGAAATTCTATGCAGGCAACTGAATATAACAAAATGACCATTTCTGTCAACCTCTTATTAGTGTTCTTTTTAATGAATAGAATAAGTGAAATGATTAGTAAGGGGCTTAGGAGGTCACATCCTTAGCTAGTTTATTGGTTGCTGGCTGCTGGGGGGAAGGAGAGTAACTTTTCTTTGGCCATATGACCACTGGTAGGTTATCCATGCTTCAGGGAATGGTCCTGTGCCCATATACATATGTATAGTATATTTTTGTTTGTTTGTTTATTTGTTTTCAAGATAGGGTTTCTCTGTGTAGCCTTGGCTGTCGTAGACTCACTTTGTAGACCAGGCTGGCCTCAAACTCACCTGCCTCTGCTTCCCTCAGTGCTGAGATTATAGGGGTGCACAACCGTGCCCAGCTATATAGTACAAATTTAAAATAAAACTTTAAAATAATCTAGAAGAAAGAAAAAAAAAAGAAGGAAGGAAGGGAGGGGAGGGAGGGGAGGAGGTAAGAAGGAAGGAAAAAAGAATCCTCAGGATTGAACACAAATGTGTATGGGATTACTCTGTAGCACGAAACACTGACTTGTCTATCGAGAACAGTTATTATTCCATTATCAAATGTAAAATGTTTTATAAAAACGGTTATTACACACTTTGAAAACTGTTTCTAATTTTGTAAATTTCATAAACTTATACATTTTGTCATTTTTTGTTTTAAGCCGTGCAGTGCTTTGTGTTTTTTCTTAATAAAATGAAAATAACCACTTTAAAAAAAAAAAGGATAAGTGAAATGAAAAAGACACCTGTAGCACCTTCACTTGATAGTCAATGCTGGAGTGACTTTTTTGCTGACTCAGATAATAGTTCTCAACATAATACAATACTGTTCTGAAACAGTATTTCCAACCTGAAAGCTATTATAACTGACTCTGATGAACCTTTAGGTTTAATCCATATTAGTAACAATTTATCATTTTCTTAAGTGTACAAATAACAAATAAAGCTATTACCAATAGCATTTGCTGGTTTTCTTGGTATAAATATTCTCCCTAAAACCAATTTCCAACTATCAACACACCATCACTAGAAAGTGATAAACAGCATACTATTAAAACTTATTTCCAAATAAAGGAAAAAAGAAAATACCACATGTATGAAATAAAATTAACAACCTCAAGATAACAATGATATAGCTTCTAATTGTAAAATGGTGATTTTACGTTTTATTTTAATGTGATTTCTTTCATTTCTTTTTTCCCTACAGTATGTGTACAAGTGGTGTACAACCGTTAAGTGTTCACCCCACAGTACTCTTGTCTGTGAATACTTGTATGTATTTAGTCTCTAAGCCATCACCCCAGACACTGCTTTACTTCATTTAAATTTTACATAATTTAACTTTTTGTAATAGCTGTATTGTACTAAATTGACTTATAAAAATTCACAAATATTCTAGGCGCTGATTCTGACTAAGCAACACAGCACTAAATTGTACTTTAAGAACATTTTTAAAGTTATACAGAAAACTGAAATTAAAATAACAAAAAGAATACACACCCAATAGTAAGTCCAACTCAAATTTCTCAATTTGCTTCCCTAACACTCTTCTTAAGTCTTGGTTCCCTCTTTGTATTGATCTGTTCCTTAATGTTCAATTTTTAATGTCTGTAATTCTGCTATTTTTATTGTACTGCATTCCTTTGGAGATCTTACACATAATGTGCATTATGTGTAAAATTATTACAAATAATTTTAATCCCTTAACAGAACATTTGACCACATTCAAGATCTTTAATTAAAGATTATTAACTTGAATGTGTGAAATGCTTCTTTAAAAGCCACCTCAAATTCAAATATCAAAATTAATTCTACTGCAATCAGACTTGCTTTTGGATTCATGTTCATAAAAATAGCATTAATCAACTAATTTTTAAAATTAGTGAATATTTAAATTTTCTATAAAATTTAGTACCTTTGAAATTATCCTGTCACTCAAATTCATAAAATTTTGTGTTACTCTATTGTGCTTCTTGCAAACACACATGTTCCTTTGTAGTGTAACAGTCACTCACCAGGGGAAAAAAAAAAACAACAAAAAAAAAGGAAGTGAGAATATAGGTAAGGATAGGGTTTGGGAGAATTCGGAAAAGAAAGGAAAATCAGGGGTCTCATTTGTTCCATTATTACCATGACTTTAAAAAATAGGGGAAAAGCCCTTACTTTATCTCCCTGACTCTACCATATCCCCCATGCTGGGTATTATACCCATTTCCATGTGCAAGCCAATCTAAGATACTAGTGCTACTAACATTCAGTTTTCAAAGGGAATATATCTGCCAGATATATTTTAAATATAAATAATGTGAATAATAATCACAGCCAGCTAGCTTTTTCTTAAAGAACCACACAGTAACTACTTTAGACTTGTAATAGACTCTGGCACCACAGGATAGATATGGACACAGCTAAAATATAAATGGACAAACACAGTTATGTTCAAGGAATAAGTTTACCTTTTTTTGTTAAAAAAGTCAATTTAATCAAGATTGCTTAGAAGAGACAACTGTATAGGCAGCTATACCACTTAGGACAAAAAAAAAAAAAAAACGTCTCTAGCAAAGGTTAACCATCTACATATCATTGAGAAGGGGGATGGCCTTGTAAGACACAGGGTATCATGAGCTCGCGCTCTCTCGCTCTCTCCCTCTCTCCCTCCCTCCCTCCCTCCAAGTAGCCTTTGGCTACCTGCAACTCTTGGACAAAGTTAGGGCCTTGTGAGACCTATACTAATAACCTTATTGAGCTTTTATTTATTTATTTTTGGCGAGGGAACCCTTAAAAATCAGAATTATTAGCAGTCATTAGTCTATCATTGATCTTATCATTCTTATTTGGTTCAATTCTTTATTTGTTATTTGCTTTTACTCATTATAGTACAAACAGACTAATCTCTCATATGGTTTAGCATATATTGCTATTAGTATACGTTTCGGCAAAAGATACATTAATACATTAGAAATGTATTACTATCTGAGTTTTATAAATGATAAATCTGTTAAACTGATCTATTGTCACAGATCTAATACATGGTAGAGTCCGTTAAATTTCAAACTGGATGTGAATTCTTGTATTTCCATGTAAGGATACTGAAATGCAAATTATTTCTATTTATCTAAGCTGGACAAACTAGCTAAAAGCTAATAACACGAGAGAAAGCTCCAAGACAACTACAGGAGAAATCCAGATCCATCATAGAGTAAGTAAGCCATTAGTGCAATTGATTTGTGCTGGAATAATAAATAAAGTTTGGTAACAACTTTAAAACAAACATATTGTAAGTATGAATTGAGAAATAATACTGTCAACTGCAGCCAGTTAAAAAAGTCAGAACTTTTATTAACAACTGCTGATATTCATTGTTTTGTATATATACATATTAGCATGTAGAAGTCTTTAATATCAAAAAGTAAAAAAAAAGACTTAAAGAACACAAAAAGCTGTACTTTTCCTCACCGCAAGTCTTCAGTCACACTCTGGGTCTTACCAATAACATTATGATTAGTATCCTACTACAGTGGGTAAAGAGCAGGCAAACTGATTAAGAACAGTTGTTCTTACAAAGAACCCAACTTCAGTTCCCAGATCCTACATGGTAGGTAACAACTGTTTGTAACTCCAGTTTCAAGAAATTTACCTTCTTCTGACTGCCACAAGAACCATGTATGCATGTGGTACGCATACATAACTCATGATACACATTTATAAAAATTAAAAGTTAAAAAAAATAAATATCAATCCTCACTCAGAAAGGCAAATAGGACGGAAATCGGAAGAGGGAGAAAACAGGGAAAACGACAGCAGCCCATAGGGCCTCTCAAACACACTACCCGGCAAGGTATCAAAGCAGATGTTGAGACTCAGAGCCACACTTTGGACAAAGTACAGGGAATCTTATGGAAAAAGGGAGAGATACAAAGACCTGGAGGGGACAGGAGCTCTACAAGGAGACCAATAGAGCCAAAAAACCTGGGCCAGGGGTCTTTTCTGAGACTGATACTCCAACCAAGGACCATGCATGGAGATAACCTAAAACCCCTGCACAGATGTAGCCCATGGCAGCTCAGGGTCCAAGTGTGTTCCCTACTAAGGAGAACAGGAACTCAGTGACTGGCTCTTATCACCTCCCCCTGAGGAGGGAGCAGCCTTACCAGACCACAGAGGAAAACAATGCACCTAGTCCTGATGAGACCTGATAATAGGGTCAGATGGAAGAAGAGGAGGACCTCCCTTATCAGTGGACTTGAAGAGGGGCATGGGAGGAGATAAGGAAAGGAATGAGGGAGGGGGCTACACCTGGGATACAAAGTAAATAAAATGTAATTAATATAATGGTGCTACATGAAGGTTAACATAAGTCATGAGGAATTTATTTAAATATTCTTCTATCAGTGACTACCCAGGATAACTGCAGGCTTGCATTATTGTAAAAGTATCTGAAACCTGTATCCACATATTAGTCACATTACATATCACAAGTTCTCTTTAAGTTAGATACAGCAGAAATCCTATGTCAGTGATATACAAATTCAAAATTTGAGCAGATACTTTTCAATCTCTATATATGAGACACATTCACATTTGCAAAAGTATAGGCCATCAGCTATAAGCAACATAAAATCATATTATGTTTTATAAAATCTTCATCATTCAATTTGACGTTAGCCTACATACTTCAAATTCTTCCTAACATATCTTCTTAGGAAGGTATGCTGGACTTCCTACTTGTGTAATTACATGTATCTTATTATATGTATCTTATTATATGTATCTTATTATGTTCTATTCACCCACCCGCTAAAACCTCAAGTGCATCGTATTGCTAGGGGAGAAAAGGGATCTTAACATGATTGGGAGGTCTCTTATAATTGTTATTTCTCTATAGTCGAAAACCTAATTTTATATAACTCTCAATTCCTAAACATGAAAACAAAATTGGACAGAGAAAGGTAGATAGGTATTTCAGTCTTTAAAAAACTGCCATTTCCTCAGTCCAGACATGCTTCCCTTCTTCCCAAAGGCACACCTCACTTTAAAACTCAGTTCAACTGTCTTTTTCTTAGAAAAATTATTAAACAAAAAATTTACATGCTAAGTAGTAGAGTGCTTGCTCATCTATCAAGTTGTGAGGCCCATTTTCAATTTCCAGGATGGCTTCATTCCCTCACAGTGCTAAATGTGTTAAAATTTTTATAACACACCCAGCCTTTCCTGCATACCACCAGTAACTATATATTTATGGTTAGCTCATTAATACCTATAAATGCAATGACAACAAAGAATGAATTTGTTCTACATACTATATCTAACCAAACCTAGGACACTTACAAAATATAAATGTATAGTAATAAATAATATTTTGATATTGCTTAACAATAAACAGACTAAGAACAGACAAACTTGCTGGATGGTGGTAGCGCATGCCTTTAATTCCATCACTCAAGAGGCAGAGCCAGGCAAGTCTATGTGAGTTCAAAGCCAGCCTGGTCTACAAAGGGAGTTCCAGGACAGCCACGACTATACATAAAAACCCTGTCTCAAAAACAAAACAAAACAAAACAAAGAATAGACAAATTCATCAGTAACTATACAAAGTAAGCCAAGAATATAGTATGGTCAGAGAATGGCCTTTCTGTCTTTCATATTCTATCATTTTTTTAAATCTATTACTACAAATATAAAAATTTTAAGCTTGAATTTGAAAAAATTAGAGCTTCTAGCAGAGGGAATAAAGGCAGCAAAGCACTAAGGAAACAATACAGATATTATAGGCTCCTTTTCCAGGAAGGAGGTGTTCTCCCCTTTATTGAGGTCACATGAGAAGGGAGAAGGCAAAAAGGGAAATATAGGAAAAAGGGACCTGGAGGCAAGGAAGGAGGGGACTCTAATTGAGATGCAAAGTGAATAACTAAAAAAACTAACAAACAAACAAACAAAATTGCAAATGATATGATAGTATACAAGAGTGACCCCAAAAATTCAACCAGAGAACTCCTACAGCTGATAAACACCTTCAGCAAAGTGGCTGGATACAAAATTAACTCATAACAATCACAAGCCCTCCTGTATACAAAAAAAAAAAGGGCTGAGAAAGAAATTAGGGAAACAACACCCTTCACAGTAGCCATTAATAACATAACGTACCTTGGTGTGACTCTAAATAAGTAAGTGAAAGACCTGTTTGAAAAAAAACTTCAAATCTCTGAAGAAAGAATTAGAAGGAGTTATCAGAAGATGGAAAGATCTCCCGTGCTCATGGATCGTTAGGATTGACATAGTGAAAGTGGCCATCCTGCAAAAAGCAATCTACAGATGCAATGCAATTCACATCAAAATACTAATACAATTCTTTACAGACCTTGAAAAAACAATTCTCAACTTCATATGGAAAAACAAAAAAAAAACTAGAATTGCTAAAACAATCCTGTACAACAACAGATCACCTGGAGGTATCTCCATCCCTGATCTCAAGCTGTAATACAGAGCAAGAGTAATAAAAACTGCATGGTACTGGCATAGAGCAGATGGTAGATCAATGGAATCAAATACAAAAGGCAGAAAGAAACCCACACACCTCTGGATACCTGATTTTGGAGAAAGAAGCCAAAACCATACAATGGAAAAAAGACAGCATCTTCAAGAAATGGTGCTGGTCTAACTGGATGTCTACATGTAGAAAAATGAAAATAGATCCACATTTATCACCCTGCATAAAGCTAAAGTCCAAGTGATCAAAGACCTCAACATAAACCAGACACAATAAATCTGTTGGAAGAAAAAGTGGGAAAGAGCCTTGAACTCATTGGCACAAGAGACAACTTCCTGAACAGAACACTAACAGCACAGGCTCTAAGATGAACACTCAATAAATGGGACCTCATGAAAAAAGGGCATTATCATCAGAACAAAACGACAGCCTACAGACTGGAAAATTATCCTCACCTACCCTATATCTGACACAGGGCTGATATCCAAAATATATAAAGAACTCAAGAAGTTAAAAGGCAACAAATCAAGTAATCCAATTAAAAAATGGGGTACAGAGCTAAACAGAGAATTCTCTATAGAGGAATATCGAATGGCAGAGGAACAAAGAAATGCCCAACATCCTTATCACCAGGAAAATGTAAATCAAAACGATCCTGAGATTTCACTTTACACCCACCAGAATGGCTAAGATCAAAAACTCAAGTGATAGCACATGCTGGAGAGGATGTGGGGAAAGGTAACCCTCCTCCATTGCAGGTGGGAATGTAAACTTGTACTACCACTTTGGAAATCAATCTGGTGCCTTCTCAGACAATTAGGAATAATGCTTCCTTAAGATCCAGCTATATCACTCCTAGGCATATATCCAAAATATGCTCAAGTACACAACAAGGACATTTGCTCAACCATGTTCATAACAGCTTTATTCGTAGTAGCCAGAACCTCAAAAACAACCCAGATGTCCCCCAACTGAGGAATGGCTACAGAATGGTACATTTACACAACTGAATACTGCTCAACAATTAAAAACAAGGAAATCATGAAATTTGTAGGCAAATGGTAGGAACTAGAAATGATCAACCTAAGTGAGATATCCCAGAAGCCAAAAGACACACATGGTATATACTCACTTATAAGTGGATACTAGACATATAATATAGAATAAACATACTAAAATCTGCACACCTAAAGAAGCTTAGCAAGAAGGAGGACTCGGGGTAAGATGATCAACCTTCATTCAGAAAGGCAAACAGGATGCACATCATAAGAGAGAGAAAACAGGGAAAAGGACAGGAGCCTACCATAGAGGGCCTCTGAAAGACTCTACTCAGCAGGGTATCAAAGCAGATGCTGAGACTCAGAGCCAAACTTTGGGCAGAGTGCAGGGAATCTTATGGAAAAAGGGAGAGATACAAAGACCTGGAGGGGACAGGAGCTCCATAAGGAGAGCAACAGAACCAAAAAATCTGGGCACAGGGGTCTTTTCTGAGACCGATACTCCAACCAAGGACCATGCATGGAGATAACCTAAAACCCCTTCACAGATGTAGCCCATGGCAGCTCAGGGTCCAAGTGTGTTCCCTACTAAGGAGAACAGGAACTCAGTGACTGGCTCTTATCACCTCCCCCTGAGGAGGGAGCAGCCTTACCAGGCCACAGAGGAAAACAATACAGCCAGTCCTGATGAGACCTGATAGGCTAGGGTCAGATGGAAGGGGAGGATGACCTCCCCTATCAGTGGACTTGGAGAGGGGCATGGGATGAGATTAGTGGAGGGATGGTGGGATTGGGAGGGAATGAGAGAGGGAAGTACAGCTTGGATACAATGTGAGTAAACTGTATATAATAATTAATATAAAAAATTAAAATAAAAATAAAAATTTCATACCAAAATACAGTAAAAATAAAAAAACAATAGTAATTGAGAGCAAAACACTACAAAGCAGAAAAAATTTGAAATAAATATGGCACTTCCATGAAAAAAGGAGTGTGGCTAAAGTACTACCAAAGAGGCATGTGTGGCTGAGGCTACAAGTACTACCATCACAAAGAAAGTAAGCGCCCTGCACTGTAACAGCAAAAGATGCCTTACTGGTATCTCAGGAATCAATGTCTTCACTCATCACACCCACACAGGTGTGACAAGAGAACCTAGGGAGACAGCTCTTTAAGAAGACTCCAGTTGGCTCTGCTGAAACAGAACCAGGGGTCCACCTAGGAAACTAAGT
Organism: Pachyuromys duprasi; assembly: GCA_028658305.1. Classification (NCBI taxonomy): domain Eukaryota; kingdom Metazoa; phylum Chordata; class Mammalia; order Rodentia; family Muridae; genus Pachyuromys; species Pachyuromys duprasi. The sequence goes on from CM053749.1 coordinate 19,995,985, forward strand.
GCACTTGCATTGGAGGCAGACCCTGTCATCATGCAAATTAATTCTGGGTTTGCTGGCATGCAAAAGTGAGGTAAAGAGTCATGGAGACCTCCAGAGAGATTTCAAGTAAGAAAGGCAGAAAGGCAAGAAAGTACACATCAGTCTCAGAATGCTGGCAAGATGGTGAGGGAAGCTGTAAAGGTGAAGCTGAAGCTCTAATGGAGACAGGATAAAAAATCAGAGATACTGGGAGCACAGCAGAAGCTCCAAGTCTAGCAAAACCAGAACCAAAGAGTGGCCATAAAAACAGCAATTGTCCAAGCTCTTTGGGGTTCATAACAAACTACCATCTGCTCAGAATTACAAACACAGAGATATAGGATTTAACGTTTTGCTGCTAGGTTTTAGTTCTACTCTGATCTAATTTCTCCTTTTTGTTTTCCTCTTTATCCCTTTGGGAATAAGAATTTTTCTTGTGCCACTATATCTTAGAGGTAGGTAAATATGTTTTTTGACCTACAACTGATTTTATAATATTATCTCATAGGAGATTTTGAATCTGGATGGACTAGGTCAATGCTGGAACAGAAAACTTTGTAAACTTTACATTAGGAGATGGGCATAGACATATGCAGCCACATGAAGAATTCTGTGATTGGAGTCTCTCCCAATTCCTGTATTTTAAAGGTGTGGTCACTAGACCATGGAACTAATGAAAGATGGAAGGACATTTAAGAAATGAGGCCTAATAGAGACATAGCAATGAAAGAGTTTCTGGGGTTGTCTTTTCTTTCTCTGTTTCCTGCCATTATTGGGTAAGCAGGCTACTTCAGTCTCTACCACCTACTATGACAAACTGCCTTACAACGGGTCTACAGTTCATACAGGCAAAAGTCAACCAAACCTAAGATAAAACTTTGAAAATGGACATGGGGGAAAAAGTCTTCTGTTAAGTTTATTGGTTCAGGCATTTTTCTCACAATGACACAAAGTTACACAACAGTGTACATAACTAGATAGATGAGTAGATTAAACAAGATAATAAAGCAAACATAATCACAAAAAAACCAGAAAAGTGTATATTCTCAACCACGAATACCCTTTCCAGCTGGCTTATTCAACCAAAGCACACCCAGATCTCAGTTTATCACGAGGTACCAGTACCCCTATTAGACAGTTAAAATTTTCCATAATTTTTCAGTTACAAAGAACAACACCTAATATTATTACACTACAATCTATTTAAATGCAAATATAATTTAAATAAGCCTGTTTCAAATATTATCAGTTATTAATGTGGGGCCTGTCTAATAGCTAGTACGTATACTACAATATGACAGAAAAGCTCATTATTTAAGTAAGTGATAAGGAATATTATGTAAAATGCAATGCTAGGAGAAAAAAAACAGAAATTTAAGAGCACAGAGGAACACCTATCCTAACTTTAAGGAGTAAGAGGAGTTCTGCCAGGCATATACCTAAAATAAAACACAAATAGACAGTATGCTGGATGAGGAAGAGCAAGAGTTCTTAAGAACAAAGTAAAGACTATGCAAAGACGTCTAGACTCAGTATTATACCTACAATCTGCAGTAAAGAAGAATGGAGTAAGTACATTAAAAAAATAATAAAACTTAAATTTTATCTCCTATATTTTAAAATCTTTACAAAAAACAAAGCTTTCTGTCTTAAAACTTCTAGGAGAAAAACCAGAAAGCTATCTCCTAGAAAAGACATTTGCAACTGAACTACAATAAAACAACTTAAACTGGTAACTATTATTATAGCTAAATTATCATTATGATACGGCATCAAAATACACAAATAATCAATTTACATCTTGATGCAAATGATAAGAAACAATATCTGCTGTTGCATGACTGTGACATTTTCTATAAATTCTATAATAATATCCAACTCCAAGTCTGTCCTACAAATCCAACAAGCCTAATGATATATCACATTCACACACCAACTGGTATTCCCTGAGATTCTTCTAGAAACCAGAATGCCTCAATAATCAATTTTAATATAAAATAAGGAATCTTCATGAAAGAAATCAATTTAAAAGTAAATGTAATTTAAAGGTATAGGGCAAAGATTAATAAATGTTTTCTTTTAAATAGCAAGACTGAATATCTTTGACTTTCCAAACAAAAGAAGTTGCTATCATAGCATATAAAGAAGAAACTGGAATCAGTATGTACGAAATAGTACAACTCTGATCCAATTTAATTATCAAAGTAGCATGCCACATCAGGGTTGTAAATGGCTAACTCATGACATAAAACCATTAATATCTGATTTGTTTAGTATCAGGAAAGATGCTAACATTCCAAAAGCAAAGGGCATGGATGGGCAGAGTAATCCCTTACCATATCCTTTACATTTCAAATATACTGTCTCAACAGAACACATCTGATATACCTCATCAAAATTCCTGTAATGTTGTACTCATATTTCTCTAAATGAAAAAAGAAAATTATAATACTTACTGCAACACTGGTAACTCTGAAGTAATCATTGCTGGAGAGGTTATTCCACAATATAGAAAGTTTTGTATAATTCAAATTATGCAACTTCAAAGGGACGCCTGTTAATTAAAAGAGAAATTATTTTTAAATAAAAAGAAAATATCATGATACATCAATTCACAGAATCTATGACCACACCATTTGATACTTACCCAAAGTAGTTAAAACCTTATATCCACAAAGACACATAAGACAAGGATATTTATTATACTTTTATTCCTAAGAATTCAAACTTGGAAATATCCAAGAAGCCTTTTAGAAGGTGAATAGATGAACAAACAAGCTTTGGCATCCAAATATTATTTGATGTGAAAAATAATTGCTCCATCAACTCATGAAATGAAATAGAGAAACTTTAAATAAAAGCCATCTGAAAGGCTGCATTTTGCATAACTCTGATTATATAATATTCTTAAAAGGGTAAAACTATGGTGAAGAGTGATTGTCAGAAGAGGTACAGACGAAATGACCAGGGATAGCACAAAGGATTTCACTGAAATGCTCCTAAGTAACAGATAAATGTCACTGTACATTTGTCAAAATCAATATGATATATAACATCAATATAATGGAGAACTGATAATGGCATGATAATGGTATTTGGATGATAATGGCAAGTATCAATACAACAGAATCAACAGTTGTAAGAAGTGTACCACTCTGAGCTGACACTTGTACAAAAAGTGGAGCATGACGAGGCATGAAATATCTAACATTAAACTCCTGTATTTTCTCTACATATTTACTGTAAACCTAAAATTGCTCTGAAAACAAGTCTGATTTTAAAAAAGAAAAAAGGCACAGGACTAAGAACAATAATAGCCACAAGATACCATGATTACAAAAGCAAATAGAAAAATACAGGGGCTGGAGAGATACCTCAGAGGTTAAGAGCACTGGCTGCTCTTCCAGAGGTCCTGAGTTCAATTCTCAGCAACCACGTGGTGACTCACAACTGTATTTAATGAGGTCTGGTGCCCTCTTCTGATCTGTAGGCACACATGCAGGCAGAACACTGCATACATAATAAATAAATAAATAAATCTTAAAAAAAAAAAAAACACCTAAAACCGAAGTCCCCCGACAATGTCAAAAAACAAAAACAATAAACACAGAAGAGAAATTTTAAAAAATAATAATGATTTTGGGGGAGGAGGTGAGACAGGATTTCTCTGTGTAGCCTTGGCTGCCCTGGAACTCACTCTGTCTATTAGCCAGGCTAGTCTTAAACTCAGAAAGTTATGCCTGCCTCTGTCTCCCAAATGCTATACTTAAAAGTGTGCCACCAGTGCCTGGCAGATAGTTTTTTTAAAAAATGTGAAAATCAGAAAAATTTCCAAGCAGAATATTCCAAAGTATTAAATTTGCTTTAAAAGCTAGCTAAAGATAAAAAGAAGAGGAAGCTATATGTATGACACATCAAACTATAGGAGATTTCTTGATGAAAACTGTAAGCCTAAAGACAATAAAAGCATCTTTCAAATACTGACAGAAAATAAGTCAACCCTAATTAATATACGATATAACAAAAATAGAAGAATAACAGCACAAAAAGTAGCAGAATAGGGAACAACAACAAAATCAGTTCTCCCTACAAAGTAATTTTGGTTAGGAAAATTGATTAAACTTGCCCCCCCCAACATAAATATGAATCAGCTTTTATAGAAATCTTCAATCTTTAAAAATAAATTTTTATTACAATTTATTTCACTTTGTATCCCAGCTGTAGCCCCCTCCCTCGTCTCCACCCATGCCCCTTCCCCAGTCCACTGAGAGAGAAGGTCTCCTTCCCTTCCATCTCACCCTACCTTACCAGGTCTCATCAGGACTGGCTGCATTCTCTTCCCTTGTGGCCTGCGAAGGCCAACCCCCTTCAGGAGGAGGTGATCAAACAGCTAGCCACTGAGTTCATGTCAGAGGCAGTACCTATTCTCCTTAATAGGGAACACACTTGGAGACTGAGCTGCCATGGGCTACATCTGTGCAGGGGTTCTAGGTTATCTCCATGAATGGTCCTTGGTTGGAGTATCAGTCTTAGGAAAGACCCCTGGGCCAGATTTTTTTTGGTTCTGTTGCTCTCCTTGTGGAGCTCCTGTCCCCTCGAGGTCTTTCTATCTCCCCCTTCTTTCTTAAGATTCCCTGCACTCTGCCCAATGTTTGGCTATGAGTCTCCGCATCTGCTCTAATACACTGCTGGGTAGAGTCTTTCAGAGGCTCTCTGTAGGTTCCTTGTTTTCACCCTCTTCCGATGTCTATCCCATTTGCCTTTAGAAATCTTCAATCTTATAAACACAAGGAAACGTGTGTAACAAAGAAAAACACCTTCTAAATTTAGAAAAACAAAAAACAAAACCCACAGCATTTTTCTTACCTGCCCACCATTCCTGATCTCCCAAAAAGAAAGTCAATGGGGATAGCAAAACCATTTTTTTTGGTATACTCGTAGGAATAAAGGTAAAAAACACAACAACCTTCTCCCCAAAAGTGATAGCTATATACTTTGAAGAGCTCCCCAATACCTGGTATCCGTTAAATGGATTTAAATATATCAGAAACAGCTACATGGGACAAAAGATAGTCTATGACTATCTTCTTTAACTGTGGCTCATAATCTATCTGGTAGTTATATAATTAAATGTAGGGTTGTGAAAACTTTGGCAACAGTTCAAAGTTTTGAATATTCAATAACCAAAACTTAATTCAAAATCAAATATGCAATAAATTTGAGGTGTTTCCTGGCAGCATTTGGCCATGATACATTGTACAACATCTATGTATCCTTGGTTCTAAACATACAATATGCACATTTTGTAATACACTGCCATGATGGCATGCGATACCAAGAAACACTATCTGAACACCTTGGCTCACACTATAAGTGTTATGAACTGCTTTTGTTAAAACTTTATATACAACATTTTCTACCCTTACAAAAAGATAATGATTTAGTAAAAGAAAACAAACAGACATTTAATCTTTTCCTACAATCATTCCACAACTTAAGTATTAAATCAGTGTGCCTTCAGGATGAATTACATCTGAATTTGAATATTTGATTGAATTGATGATTTAAATTTGATCTTAAAAAGAGTTGGCAGAAATTCCAAGTGTTTTTTTTTAAATAGCCCTCGATATCCCACTATTCTGCACTACATATTCCTGTGCAGTCAATTTCTCAGCATTTAATATTACAAAAATGAAATGTTCTTCACTAACTCTAAAAACATGAACTCTTGTCCCTGAATCAGAATTTTACCTAAGGCTTAATTTATCATATTAAAATGAATAAAGATCCATGTGAGCGTGTAAACTTGATTTTCTATTTAAAGTGGTAAAATTTTATGTATACCAAAAATTTTAAATATATTTTTACAATTTATTATCATCAAGTGTTTCACTTGTATGTCTATTTTACATGGCAAAAAAGTAGATAATTGAAAAAGTTCAAGAAGTCCCAGTCTATGAAATGAGCAACAGATAACTAAGGAAGCAAGCCTGATTACAAAGACTCAAGAGTTATCATCTACATATGCATGTCCAGAGCTGGGTTCTGCTTGATGTCAAAGAGAACATCTCTCAATAATAAGAGCATACATTGACTGGTCTTAGGCCCATTGCACTTAGGTAGCAGATGCATATCTTGATATTCATGTGTATCCCCCAACAACTAAAGCAAGGGCCCTCCCTCTCTGACTCTGATGCCTCCCTTTGGATGGGTCACCTTAACTGGGTTGCCTTGTCTGTCCTCAGTGGGAGAGGATGCGCCAGGTCCTGCAGTGACTTATTGTGGTAGGGAAGGTTAATAACCATGTAAGACCTCCCCATTCTCTGAGGAGAAGGAGAGGGAGAAATTGGGGGTATTGTGTGTAAAGGGGTACTGGGTCAAGAAAGGGTGTGGTCAGAATGTAAACAAATGAATGAATGAATATGAAAAATAAGTATGAAATTGATTAAGGCACTTAACAAACTTTGAAAGGCATTCCCATACAATTGGATATTTCTGTTAATTATGTTTGTTTCAAATCAATATCAAACGCTGTCTATTCCTAGAAATCTTTACAAACAGGGCAACAGCCTTCAACTTGCTTATGATAACTGAAAATATAAGCTCTACTTTCCTGCCTGAGACACTGAGCTAAAAAATGAAACACAGTGGAATCAGAAAAAAAAATAATTCACTTATATATTTTAGCAGAGTACTAGAATGGATATTGGAACAAGAAAGCAAATAAATTAGACATAAAATTCCTGAACCAAAATGCATTTTAAACAATGATTTTGTAACTATGGACTACAAGAATGAACCAAGAACATGGGAAGGACCAAAGTGTAGAAAGAAAATATAGGTGGGAATGCAAACTTGTACAACCACTCTGGAAATCAATTTGGCGCTTTCTTAGACAATTAGGAATAGCGATTCCTCAAGACCCAGCTATACCACTCTTAGGCATATACCCAAAAGATGCTCAAGTACACAACAAGGACATTTGC
>CM053749.1:20003488-20185800 GCA_028658305.1 Pachyuromys duprasi
GCCCTGAGGAGACAGGATGAGCTGGGGTTGGATGGAAGGGGAGGAGGTCCTCCCCTGTTGGTGGACTTGGAAGGGGCGGGGAGAAGGGAGATGAGGGAGGGAGTGGGAGGGTGGGAGGGAATGAGGGAGGAGGCTATGCCTGGGATGCAAAGTACCTAACCTGTGATTGATATAAAAATAAATAAATTAATTAAAAAAAAAAAAAGAATGAACCAAGAACATGGGAAGGACCAAAGTGTAGAAAGAAAATATAGCATTTATAACCATTCAAAAAGGTCTTTGAGGAGACCATAGGCAAACTATTGCCCCTTCTTTTCCCCAAAAAATACAATGCTGATATTAAGGCACCAACAGAATTGTCCATGTGAACAATAAAATGATAAATGAAATTTAACAATAAAAAAATGTGTTTTGGAAACAGACAGAAAAATTACAAATGTCAGTAAAAACAGAAATCTAAACAACCAAAAAGGTCAATGACACAATGAAGAACACTCAGAGACATAATCAAACTGACAAAAGTGAGGGAGACTCTTGTAAGAATTGAACAAATAAGAGCCCCAATTTATCATCATAAGTCATTAAGTCAACATTAGTGAGATGGCACAATGAGTAAATACAAATAAAAAGTTACTGTATTTTTTATTTGTAACTCCTATTTTTGTATGACCAGTGACTGATTGAAACTTCAAGGTCTGATATTTTCTTGCAATTTCTTTAGCTTGATAATTGGACATAGTCAGTTTAAAATCAAACAGTATTGATGTTTAAAATCTACTCTAGTTAACATTGTAAAAACGTAGGAAACTATATAAAACCTAGAGCACTAGAATTACATTGATGAAGTTTCAGTATATTTAATGTAGATAATTTTTTCTTTAAAAATGATTTTTAATTTATCAAATGTAGGAAATGACTGTTAAAACAGAAATTGTGTTTTAAGATCTTTGCAAAGGTTTATGGAATGAATCTTGCTGTTTTACAGAATGTCTTAAGGTTTCTTGATATGAAAGTAATTAACTCCCTGTGGGCAGGTAATTTTTTCCATTTTATTCACTGTTACAATCATCATAAATGAAACTTCTTAAACATCTCCTGAATAAAATAACTTAGTGTGCTACTCAACGAAGAAATGTGAATCAAAACCACCACAGCTCATTTTAATGAGAATAGCTATCAAAAAGATAAGAAATAAGTGCTAGCAAGGATGTGTAGAGAGGAAAGAATTCAATGGAGCTGTCAGTACAGTAATGGAAAACTACAGAGCACATTCGTATCAGAAGTGAAAACCAAAATTGCCACAATCTAGCCATCCCACTAAGTATATATCCAGAAGAAATGAAAACAGGGATGGAGATACCTCCAGATGATCTGTTCTACAGGACCGTTTTGGCAATTCTGTTTTTTTGTTTGTTTTTCCATATGAAATTGAGAATTGTTTTTTCTCAATTGTAAAGAATTGTCTTGATATTTTGATGGGAATTGCACTGAATCTGTACATTGCTTTCAACAGGATGGCCATTTTCAATATGTTAATCCTACCAACCCATGAGCACAGGAGATCTTTCCATTTTGAATTTCTTTCTTCAGAGACTGGAAGTTTTTTTCGAACAGGTCTTTCATTTGCTTGGTTAGTCACACTAAGGTACTCTAAGTTATTAGTGGCTATTGTGAAGGGTGTTGTTTCCCTAATTTCTTTCTCAACCCTTTTGTCTTTGGTATACAGGAGGGCTTGTGATTGTTATGAGTTAATTTTGTATCCAGCCACTTTGCTGAAGGTGTTTATCAGCTGAAGGAGTTCTCTGGTTGAATTTTTGGGGTTGCTCATGTATACTATCATATCATCTGTGAAGAGTGAAATTTTAACCTCTTCCATTCCAATTTGTATACCCTTGATCACCTTTAGTTGTCTTATTGCTCTAGCTAGGACTTCAAGTACTATGTTGAAGAGAAATAGGGAGAGTGGACAGCCTTGCCTTGTCTCTGATTTCAGTGGGATTGATTTAAGTTTCTCTCCATTAAGTTTGATGTTGGCTATAGGCTTGGTATATATTGCCTTTACTATGTTTAGGTATGTGCCTTGTATCCCTGATCTCTCCAAGACTTTAAATATGAATGGATGTTGGACTTTGTTGAAAGCTTTTTCGGCATCTAAGGAGATGATCATGTGGTTTTTCTCCTTCAGTTTGTTTATATGGTGGATCACATTGATGGATTTCCATATATTGAACCACCCTTGCATGCCTGGAATGAAGCCTACTTGGTCATGGTGGATGATATCTTTTATGTGTTCTTGGATTCGGTTTGCAAGTATTTTATTGAGTATTTTTGCATCAATGTTCATAAGACAGATAGGTCTGAAGTTCTCTTCGGGGGGGGGGGGTCTTCGTGTGACTTAGGTATCAAGGTGACTGTTGCTTCATAGAATGAGTTTGGTAGTGTTCCTTCTGTTTCTATTTTGTGAAATAGTTTGAAAAGAACTGGAGTTAGCACTTCTTTGAAGGTCTGGTAGAATTCTGCGCTGAAACCATCTGGCCCTGGTGTTGGTATAATGTTCTTTTGAAATCTATACACCTTACCTTTGTTCATTCAAATGCTGATTTCCTCCCCCCCGCCCCAAACCCCACTCTCTGGTTTCAATCTGGATATTGTACTGTGATACTCATTTTAAGCATCCTGTCTCAACTTTATGTAAGCAGCCAAAATAAAGCGACTAGACAAAATGTTGAGCTGGGAGGAGCCACAGGGCAGGAAATGAGAAGGAGGAGAGAGAGGAGAGCTAGGTGAAGGCAGAGCTGGAGGAGAGATCATGGAATGAGGTGGAGTGATGGACTGGACTTAGTTTATCACAAAAAGCAAGTATAACGAGGGAAATCTAAATGTTAGGAAACTGTGAGGGCTTGGAGGTTTAGGAGGGAGTTACTATTGCTCAGCATTGTGTTCTAGGTTAACTAAATAAACCCAGTCTCTATGTGGTAATTTGGTCATACAGCTGTTTAGGATTAATAGCAAGCTTTACCAGAAGATATTTCAGTAGTAAATATTAATCGTCACTTACAACACCCTAGGCTTTTTTTGGAAGGGAGACTTTTGATGACTGCTTCTACTATTCAATCTACTTACCTGATCTTGATTTAATTTTGGTAAATGGAATCTATCAAGAAAATAATCCATTTCATTTAGACCCTCCTCCATTGCGGGTGGGAATGTAAACTTTGTACAACCACTTCGGAAATCAATCTGGTGCTTTCTCAGACAGTTAGGAATAGCACTTCCTTAAGATCCAGCAATACCACTTCTAGGCATATAACCAAAATATGTTCAAGTACACAACAAGGACATTTGATCAACCATGTTCATAGCAGCTTTATTTGTAATAGCTAGAACCTGGAAACAATGAGATGCCCCTCAACAGAGGAATGAATACAGAAATTGTAGTCCATTTACACAATGGAATACTACTCAGCAATTAAAAACAAGGAAATCATGAACTTTGCAGGCAAATGGTGGGATCTAGAAACGATCATCCTCAGTGAGGTATCCCAGAAGCAGAAAGACACACATGGTATATACTCACTTATAAGTGGATATTAGACACATAATACAGGATAAACATACTAAAATCTGTACACCTAAAGAAGCTAAGCAAGGAGGGCCCTCACTCAGAAAGACAAATGGGATGGACATTGGAAGAAGGAGAAAACAGTAAACAGGACATGAGCCTACCACAGAGGGCCTCCAAAAGACTCTATGGAGCAGGGAATCAAAGCAGAAGCTCATAACCAAACTTTGGGTAGAGTGCTGGGAATCTTATGAAAGAAGGGGGGATAGAAAGACCTGGAGGGGACAGGAGCTCCACAAGGAGAGCAACAGAACCAAAAACTCTGGATACAGGGGTCTTTTCTGAGACTGATACTCCAGCCAAGGACCATTCACAGATATAACCTAGATAACCTAGAACCCCTGTTTAGATGTAGCCCATAGCAGTTCAGTATCCAAGTGGGTTCCCTAGTAAGGGAAACAGGAACTGGCTCTGATATGTATTCAGTGGCTGGTTCTTTGATCACCTCCCCCTGAGGTGGAAGCAGCCTTGCCAGGCCACAGAGGAAGACAATGCAGCCAGTTTGGAGAAGATAAGCTAGGGTGAGATGGAAGGGGAGGAGGACCTCCCCTTTCAGTGGACTGGGGAAGGGGCATGGGAGGAGGAGAGGGAGGGAAGAAGTGAGGGATTAGGAGGTAATGAGGGAGGAGGCTACAGCTGGGATACAAACAAACTGTAATTAATATAAAAAATAAAAATTTAATTAAAAAAGCAAATGGAATCAGTATGCCAAAAAGATATCTAAACTCAGCTAACCTAACCATCCATCAATGAAGGAGTCAATATAGAAAAGGTGGTATACAGACCCATGCACAGTAGAGTAGCTATAGTTAACAGTAATGTATTAAACCTTTCAAAGGGCCTTGAAGGATTTTGAATGTTACCACCAAAATAAAACTATAAATGCTTATGGTGATGGATATATTAATTACCCTGATTTGTTAATATGTGCCCCATTAATGCATGTATGCATTTGTGTTTACGGAGACTACACTTTGAAATAATACACAATTGAAAGACGCTTTCTAAGTAATTGTGATTAACTAAATCAATGACAAAAGTCAAGTAGAGTTTGCACAGAGTTAAGCAAGGGCTGAGACAAGAGAGATATATCAAAATGGAGGGGTAATTTTTAGAAAATCCTCTACACATGAGTATACACACATACAATCCCACAACCCAGAAATGTCATCACACTAAACAAAATGAATGCAAACAATAATACATGTCCAAAGAATATTTCCCAAAGCTTTACATAAGTTATTTTTCAAACAGCATCTCCATGACAGCTCTTCACTTTTTGTCCAAAATGTTGCCTACATTCCATCATACCTTAGAATATTTATAAACATTCATACTCTAGTTGCATTTTTCTTTTATATTCAACACTCTCTTAACATTTTCTTAAGACTTTATCACCAAATACAAGACACCAAAAATCTTAAAAATTTCCTACCTTCTCAACTATCACTGGTCCTCTGCCATTATTCTGCTCAAAGAATTTTAACACTTACTGAATATCTCTCTAGCAAACTCCCCTGTGGTCATTTTATGAGAAATGTCCCCCATAGCTTCACATATTTGAACATTTAGTCCTCAGTGGTGCCATTTGGAGAAGTCATGGAACCTTTAGGAGGTGGAGGATGGCAGTAGGAAGTATGTCACCAGTGGCTGGCTTTGAGGGTTTACAGCCTCTCCCCACTGTCTAGTTCATTCTCCCCACTGTTCTTCTGTTGGAAGAAATGTTAACTCAGCTTTCTGCTCCTAGTGCCATGCCTGTCAGTTGCTGCCATGGCTTCTCTCTTCAATGACGAACTATTACCCCTCTGAAACCACAAGCCAAGATAAACTCTTCTGTAAGCTGCTTTTGGTCATAGTGTTTCATCACAGAAGGGAAAAAAACTATGAGTATTAAAATCTACACACATACCACTTACTCAGAGCACATGAAAGCTCTAGCCTTACTCAAATATAAATTGCATTAAACCCCATGTAGAAGGTTTCATATCTCCTTATACATACTTCCTATTAACACTTTATATGATGAACTTGTTACATACACACAACTTAACAACAACAAAAACAGTAAAAGTTAACTTTTCATAAATAAAAATTACTGAAACTCCTATTATACTAAATACCTCAAGCTTCAACTGCCTTTTCTCATAATCAGAACCTGAATCTTCAATTCACTTATTGCAAGAAAAAATGTACAGAACTAGTTTTATACTATGAAGTCTCCCTTTTATATAACATACCAAAACTCTTAGTGAATTATGCTGCAGTCGTCAAGAGGTATTTTAAAATAGTTTTGTGTGTGCTTGTTTCACAAGAGAAAGGGAAGGGAAAAAGTAAAGCACAAACTGAGATTACCTTTTGTTGATACCCTCTGTCCTATGCTTCTCAAATGGTATTTAAAACACACAAAATACCAAAGCAATGATAGCAACTGAAAATGTTTTCATTTTGCTGACTACGCTTAAGAACCTTAGAATTCACCTGGACAGAAAACATATACATCTCTATAGTTAACAGTTTTATCTTAAGTTGAATATACAGTTGTTAAGTTTGGTGAAGCAGTGAAAGAACAAATCTTTTGAGATCTTGATCTTGAAAAAAATGATGGCTTCCTAATATATCCAGTGGCTAAATAAACTTGAAAATACAAGGTCTAGCCAGATGTGAAACACTCGGAAAGCTGGCCCTTCATAACTGCCAGATATCCGGACAAAGGTTAACAAATGAAAAATGGGCTCCTGGTAGTACCCCAGTAACCACCCAGTTCTGCTTTGTAGCATTCTACCTAAACTTTCCTTTAAAATAAAATAAGCCACACTTGCCATGTCTCCCTCCAGGAAGGGATATTTTAGCCTGGTAAATGTAGTTAGTCTTCAACACCCATCAAAGAAACTTCTCTTTGCAACAGAGGAGACCACTATCAAAAACCCACAAACAATCAATACTGAGAGCTGTGGAGCCCAGTCCCAACTCCTACATCTATAAAATACTCCCACACATTCAGGCAACACTGTGGAAGACAGAAAGGAAAGAATGTAAGAGCCAGACATTGAGGGACTTTGCTGGGATTGTATCTTCTAGTAACATCAGAAGCTATATTCACAAACAAGGAGGCTACCAATGAACATGGCCAAATGTGCTGAGAAAAGCCCATGAGGCTTCAACCCTACACAAAAAACTACAGGCAACTGAGTAAAGCTGGGAGCAGGAGAGGCAGTCACCCCCAGGAAAGAAGACGCCTATTTGTTGTCCAGAGCCAAACATTCAGCCCTGAGAACATGCATTCATACATTCATACCTACGTACATGGGGCTCAGTAGTTAAGAGCACTATCTGCTCTTCCAAAGGTCCTGAGTTTAATTCCCAGCAATGACATCGTAGCTCACATACATACATAAAAGTAAGATATGGACTCAACAGGTTATATTTAGAAATATATATGTATGTACAAATACATGTATGCATGCAATAACAACTGATGAAAAAAGAAACCATGAATTTGAAAAACAGTGGAGAGGGGTATATAAGGTTTGGAAAAAGGAAGGAGGGAATTGTGGAGGAATGTCTAGTGTGGGTATAGTAATTGTCAATAAAGAGCTGACTGGCCAATCAGCAGGGCAGAAGAACACAAAGTGGAAAGTGGGACTTCCTGATAGGGAGAAAGGAACTCTAAGAAAGACAAAAAGCCTTTTTTACCAGGAGACATAGAGAAGAAAGGTATGTTCGTGGATGGTGGGAGGATAACTGAACATGTGGCTGTAAGAACAGACTGATGATGCTAGAGAGATGGCTCAGAGGTTAAGAACACTGGCTGTTCTTCCAAAGGTCCTGAGTTCAATTCCCAGATTCCTAGCAACCACGTGGTGGCTTACAACCATCGACAGTGAGATCTAGTTCCCTCTTCTGGTGCATAGGCACACATGCAGGCAGAAAATGTATGCATAATAAACAAACAAACAAACAAACAAACAAATAGACCGATGGAGGAGGAGCCTCCCCAGGAGTCATCAGATTGGTAAGTGATTAGTTTTTAGGTGGATTTTAAAGGTACTAGGATTAGAGTAGCTCAGAATCTGCCCACAACTTAAAAAATAAATCAGTTTCTCTGTGTCAGTCATTGGGGAACTAGCTGGTTAAAGAAAATTAGTGCCTCAATAATTTACTGTGTTAATTAATACAGAAGGAATAATTCCTCTTTCTACAAGAAATATTGTAACTAAAATACAATCTCAAAAATAAAAAATAAAAAAAGCACTTTACCAACTAAGCTATCTCCCCTGCCCTCGATCTCATTTAAGAATACATGCTGCCAAGTAGGTGACCTAAGCCTGTACTAACACACCAGGGAAGGTGAGTTAGTAAAGTTAAGTTCAAGACCACTGTGCACAACACAGTGAATTCCAAGCCAGAATGGGCTACAGAAAGAGACTATACCTCCCAGAAGAAGTAAAAATTAAAATATCACTAACCACAAGATATTAAAAACCAGAGGTCACAACAATGGAAATAAGCCATTTTAGATCTTCAGCTTTACTTTGTTTTCCAGGCTCATCCCTTAATTTCCTAAGGCTTGCCATAACAAAGCACCAAACTAGACAGATGTGAATGGTAGGTATTTATTATCTGGAGACTATCAAGATGTTAGTAAGACTCTTCTGAAGCCTCTAGCAGGTTTCCTTGAAACAAAAATACACTACCTTCCTGTTTCTGGCAGGTCTAGGTATTCTTGATTTCTTGAATATGGAGCCAATTTGCCTCCACCTTCACAAAGCTATTTTTGAGTCTGGGTCCCTGTATCCTTACATGGTACCACTGTTTTCGCTTCATAAAAGGTCAGAATCATACCACTCTGGGACTAATTAACTACAGCCTTATGTTAACTAACTGGATCATATCTGAAAATATTGTATTTCAAAGTAAGGTCACAGTTAGAGGGGTTAAAGTTAAGATTTCAACAAGTGTTTCTGCACTGTTAATTCTGTAGCACTTATTTAAAATCGTAAGAAAGTTGAGGGTATGTGTTACCCACGTTCATTTATAAATCAGTGCTAAAAGCAAGACAGTAAATACATTAGATAATAGTATTAGTTTTGCAGGCTTCTCGTTCACAGGAATAAACAAAGTAATAAATGAAACAATTTCAGGTTGCAAAAAAATGTCAGTGTTGGGTGATAAAGTATTTTAAAAGGAAAATCTCACACTTTCTAAGGAGGTGACATTTGAGCAAAGTCTTGAAGAACAGGTAAGTATAATGGCCAAAGCAGACTGTTCTTTACAATGAAAAGTATCAGTTTCCTTGAGGTACAAAGCCATACAACAAAAGTACAGAGTGGACACCTCTCAGGCCCACTAATTTCAAAATTTTAAGGCAAACTTCAGGACTTTCTATTGGTTTGAATTGCTTTTATGTTCACACACCCGGGAGCAGGACATGTGGAAGTGTGGAGATAAAGGACAATTAAAGAAGTCAGTTCTCTCATTCCACCCTAAGTTCCAGGGATAGAGGTCATCAGGCTTGTATGGCAAGCACCTTTACTTGCTGAGTCATCTCCTTGGTTGGAACTCTAAGTTAAAAACAATTTTATTAAACCATTTCACCTTTAATTTTAATTGTGTAGAAGAGTAATAAACTGAATTTACTGGTTGCACCTTGAGTTCTAAAAGACAGTGAACCAACAGTCCAGTGTAAGCTAAGTCAAGACAAGCGACTGCCATAGTATGAAGCTGTAGTGATATTATAATTGTACATGTACTATTAAATAATACACTCTATAATTAGAAGATTGGGAGAGGGATCACTGTAACATCCTCCCAATAAAAGGCTTTTCAGAACGCCAAGGGGGGTTGAAAATATAAAACATTTGTATAAATTTCCCAAAACAACTATAGTTTCAGCTCAGCTCAGTGAAGCACATGTCTGCCAGCTGCCTAAGGCAATCATCTTGAGTGAATATACTACAGCGATGCCCCTGATCAGATTTGTACTGTTTGTTTCTTTAGTGGGGCCTAGAACTAAGCTTACTACCTTTAAGGAAACAGTCAATGTCCAAAATCACTGTACTAGGAAATACAAACTCACAGTTTAACACAACTATTACATTTTATGGGGACATATACTTAATGGTAAACTCACTGGGCTCATTTCTTACCTCTCAATTCTTAAAACTATACAATGCTTCTAACATATGAACATGAATATATATTTATGTAAATACATACACTGACACACCCCAGTCATCTGTGTCTTAGATCATTTTTTTCCCAGAAGTCTACAAATGAATTATCACTTTCACTTTCTTATTAACTTTTTAGCCTTGGTCATCCTGCATTGCCTGTCATATAAAAGTCTAAGCCTATACTAAACCCACATTTTTCTTTAACAACTAGTGTGCAATAGTATAATCAGACAGCCCTGAAAATTGATACCAGTACAAATTTCAGTCTGAATTTTCAAGCCTTCAATATGACTTTAGAAAATAAAGTGTCCTCTTGTTTTGTTCTAGTTCCACACCCCTGAGAGTTAATTGTTCCAGTCTCCTCTACCTGCTTTCCTAAGCAGGCAGAACAACTGAAGGTACCGTAAAGCATAAAGGCTGTTAAATACCCTACCGATACACAGCACTACCAGTTTTCCTGGCAGAAAAAAAAAAACAAAACAGCTTAGTCTACTCTCAACTTTCTCGTTCCTACTGATTGAAGATACACGTACACATTATTTAAAACAAATTCTCTACTAACATTCATATTGGAAAGTATCTAGAAAATATTTCAAAACATTAAGGAATTATTAAGTTTTTTTTGTGTTTCCTAAAAATATCTTTAACAGATGTATTACTCAGGTTTATATCATCACTATGGCACAATGAAGGACATAAAGCCAGAAATGGTAGCATATATCTATAACCCTACCACTGAAAAGACTGAAACAGGAGGGGGTATGAGTTCTTGGCCAGTATGGGTTACTATATAGATAAGCTACTAAAAAAGAGATTTGTTGTGCTTCGCAATTTCAGAGAGTTTAGTTGATCGTAAACTCTGTTTATGGTTCTATGGTAAGATAGTACAACATGAAAACACACAGAAAGCATGAACAAGAGGCTAAGGACAAGAACACCATTCAAAGACAGGTGTGCTGGCTAGTTTTATCTCAACACAAGCTAGATTCATTTAAGAGGAAAGAGCCCAACTGAGAAAATGCCTCCATAAGATTTGGCTGTAAGTAGGCCTATACCATATTTTCTTAATTAGTGACTGATGGGGGAGGGCCCAGCCCATTGTCTGTGGGGCCACCCCTGGACTGGTGGTCCTGGGATCTATAAGGACACTGAGAAAGCCATAAAAGTACGCCAGCCAGTAAACTCTCCTCTAAAGGCTCTTCATCAGATCCTGCATCCAGGTTCCTGCCATGCTTGAGTTCCTTCAATGATGTACAATGACTTGGAAGCATAAGCAAAAAAACTGTTTCTTCTCCAAGTTACTTTGGTCATGGTGTTTCATCACAGCATAAGTAAGCCTAACAAAGACTGCAGCAGCTTTCCTCAAATGATTCAACCTCTCCAACTAGGCGTTACCTTCAAAGATCACATTCAGCTAGCTCTTTCATCATCCAATCACAACCTTTTCACCAACAACACACCTAAAGAATTCAACACATGAGCTTTTAGAGAGACATTTCATTTCCCAACTACGTCAATACTTTTATTCATAATATGACATGGATTTAATTCGAATGAATATACATGATAAAGTATTCATGCAAAACAGTTAGTGGCCATGAGCTTAGAACTGTTAAAGCTTGATAAAAAATGCATAGGTACTTTTACTCAAAAAAGTGCTTATGGGCTAGGTAAATGGCTCAGACATTGAAGTGCCTGCCACACAAACAGCAGGACCTCAGTTTAGACACCAGCATCTTAAAAATCAACAACAACAAAAAGCTTATTTATAATAAATGGATGGGGCACCAAGTACAGGTGTTACAGAGGCCAGTTTCCTGGAGCTACACGTAGACCCCATGTGAAAACAGGCAGGTCCTCAGAGCTCACTCACCATCCAGCCTATCAAGGTATTCCAGATACAGTGAGAGATCTTGCCTCAAAAAAGTACAATGGAGAACAATCAAGGAGTAACTTGACACTGGCCTCTACACACACACACACAGATCCACCCATACAAATACGACTAAAATTTTCCTTCATAAAAAACTTATAACTGGGAGTAGACAAATGATTCAGAAGTTGAATACATACTATTCTTGTTAAGCACCTGAGTTTAATCCTCAGCACCTACACTGGGTGGCTCCCAACTACCTTATAACTCCAACTCGGGAGGGCATATGCATGCATTCATAAACACACACAAAAAAAATTCTGTATTTTATTTGTTTTCTTTTGAAATGAGGTCTCACTATGTAGCCTTAGCTAGCCTTGAACTCATAAGATCTGCCTCCCAAGTGCTGGGATTAAAATGCACCACCAGACACAGTTTAAAATTAAACACTTTGTTTAAAGGTTGATACTACTTGAACTGACAAGATGGCTCAGAGGGTAAAGGCACCTGGCAACCTCAGTTTGATTCCTGGGGCCCATTCAGTAAAAGAAGAGAAATGACTTCCAGTCTCCTCTGACTTACCCACACGCACAGCAGCAGCAGCCGCCTAAGTATACTCCACCAAAATAACAATTAATTTAATTTAAAAGAGAATGACTTTCTAAACAGTGAAATTATTTTAATCTTTGTATCTTGGTTTTAATTATATTTATCACAATAAACAAACACTGCATATGCATTATGAACAAATTCTTTAAGTCTATATGTAGAGACCTGAATGTCATCTGTCAGACAGTAACACATTAGAAGTTACATAAGCATTAATCAACCACACAGAACCTACTTTTTCAAAACCTTTAACATCTTTTTAGGCAAGTTGTAACGTTTCATTTTGTATAACTCTATATTACAAATACTTAAGTGAGAGTTTAGGTATAGAAGCCAGAGTGATAAAGCATGCAATGAAGGCAATTAGAAGGCTACTAATATAGCACTATCGGAAGTGTGAAAGGACTCCAGCAAGATGCTATTAACAGGTAAACAGAAGACATAAGTCTAACTAGATGAAGTAGACTAAACTGACTATGCAAGGGATTGATTTAGAACAACACATTCTGGTGGCACTAATGTAGCCCTAGCACTCTGCAGATTGAGACAGGAGATCACAAGTTCAAGGCTACTCTGAGCTTCAGATCAAGAACTGAGACCAGAGCTACCTTTTAGTGCTTCAAATAAAGCCCTTCTTGTAACCAGAGACCCTGTAGGCACAACACCTGGCACAGACCTAGGCCTACCCTAGGAAGTTGTCTATTACAAGTATCCAGCTTGATGAGTCCTTGGACTTTCTCTTGCCAGTACAATTCACAACATTCAGGCTCTGCCTCAGCTGCACAACCTATGCTGTCCTAGCTGAAGCAGCACAGATTTTCACATCAAACACACATCCAATGAAAGAGCTCCACATGCCCAGGTTTCATTATAAAGAAATAAGCAATATGAAAGGTCAATACAGTATATCTCCCTAAAAACGCCCAATTTCATAAAATGTTATCCTATTAGCGTTATCACGAAGAACTACAGAACACAGAACTTAAAAGAACATAAACTTCATCAAAGAATGCCAGGAGTTTAAAGAAGATACAAATAGCTAAAAAAAATAAAATTACTGTAACCAATATACATCTTTCCATAATAACTGTAAATATTTTTTAAATTGTATATGTGTTTGTGTTTCCCCTGCATGTATGTCTGTGTGAAGGAGCCGGATTACATATAGAAATGAGCTGCCATGTGGGTGCTGGAAATTGAACCTGGGTCCTCTGGAAGAGCAGCCAATCTTCCTAACCACTGAGCCATTTCTCAAGCCCCAATAACTAAATATTAATGATGTCAACTCCCCAATCAAAAGACAGAGTTAACAGGGAGTGATGGTGCACACCTATAATCTCAGCTCTCCGGGAGGCAGAGGCAGGTGGCTCTCTGTGAGTTCGAGGCCAGCCTGGTCTACAAAGCAAGTCCAGGACAGCCAAGGCTACACAGAGAAACCCTGCCTCAAAAAAAAAAAAAAATCAAATAATTAATAAATAAATTTAAAAGATAGACAACAGCTTAAAGTGAAAAGGGACACACAAAAAAAAAAAAAGTATTCCAAGCCAATGGGACCAAAGGAGAGGCAGACGTTGATATCATAATAGTCTTTAAAAACAAAGCTAATCAGATAAGATGTAAAAGCAGTGGGGGAAGGAGCACATTTCTGTAATCAAAGAAACAATAATTAACAAAGAAAACATTACAATCTAAAAAACACACCAAACACTGGCATACTACTAGAATTAAAGAGTAATTTCATCACCCTACTTCAATAATTACCTGGACAAAAATCAAAAAATAATTGAATGACATTATACATCTGATAGAACCAACATATTTCTAAAGAATATTCCAGCATAACCAATCAGGGAATTTCTAACTAAAACTACTTTAAACTTTCATTTTATCTCAGTCAAAATACCCAAGATGAAGAAAACAACTGATGACAAATGCTAGCAAGGATGCAGGAGAAAGTTAATCCTCATTTACTGTTAATGGGACTGCAAACTAACTGATGCAGCCACTATAGAATTCAGTGTGGGAATTCTGCAAAAGTTAAAAATAAATCTACTACATGTCCCATCTGTACCACTATTGTGCAGATGCTGAAAGGGCCTGACATCTTATTTTACAGATACTTGCTCAGTCATGTTCACTGTTCTTCTATTCATAATAGGGAAAAAAAATAAAATCATGAAATTTACAGGTAAATAGATGGAGTTAGAAAATATACTGAGTTGGGTACACCAAAGTCAGGAAGACAAACACTGCATGCTCTTATTTGTGGTTCCTAGCACTAATCTTCAGAAATAAGTAAGTGACCTAGAGTAGCTAAGAAAAGTAAACGATGCTGGGGCAGGGTTTAAGGACTCTGGAGAGGGAAGTAGCAAAATACATGTATTTTAGTCATCGTGGTGGTGCGCACCTTTAGTCCCAGTATCAAGGAGATAGACGCATGCAGCTGCTCTGAGTTCCAGGCCAGCCTGGTCTAAAAAATGAATCCAGGACAGCCAAGGCTACACAGAGAAACCCTGTCTCAAAAAATCAAAAAGGAGGGGAGGGGGCTGGAGAGATGGCTCAGTGTTAAGAGCACTGACTGCTCTTCCTGAGGTCAAGTTCAATTCCCAGCAACCACATGGTGGCTCACAACCATCTGTAATGGGATCTGATTCCCTCTTCTGGTGTGCGTGAAGACAAAGTACTCATATATGTATATTATATATGTGTATATATATTATATAAATAATAAAGAAGCCCTTTCTTGAAAAAAAAACAAATACAAGTACTTTAAATGATGAAATGGGGGGAGGGAAAGGGTCTCAACTAGGAAGGTAGGAGGGAGAGCAACACAGGCAAGAGGAAGAATAAATAACACTAAGGATATTATGTTAAAATTATATACAATATGTATGCATGCATGCATGTATTCATATTTATTTATCAAATGAAGTTAAAACACTTGAGGGTGATAATGTTCCTTCCAAGTGCCATAGACTACCTAAAAAAATCCCCAGTACCAAACGTAAGTATCCTCTTTTCAAGTTATTCGTCAGAGGAATCCAAGTAAGCCTCCCAGAAATACACTCTCACTGTTGCCCTTGGTTGTCTCCCAGAATTGTAAGGTGTCTCTACTGCTGAGGGACACAAGACTT
This sequence comes from Pachyuromys duprasi, assembly GCA_028658305.1. Classification (NCBI taxonomy): domain Eukaryota; kingdom Metazoa; phylum Chordata; class Mammalia; order Rodentia; family Muridae; genus Pachyuromys; species Pachyuromys duprasi. The sequence continues at coordinate 20,018,900 of CM053749.1, forward strand.
GGGATCCTCCAAAGTGTTCTCCCTGAAGACTAGCTTTCAGAGTACATAAAGTGCTACGCAAGCTGCCATGGGAGAAAAGCAACAGTACTACCTAGCTGTGGCACTCAGAAACCACATGAGCAGCAAACATAATATCCATACAGATGAAATTATAGCACTTTATGTTGGTGATAACTCATAGCTGCCTAATTAGATACAAGGCCCATTCAACAGGAAGGAATTTATGTCCAATAGTCCAGACCAGTGGTTCTCAACCTTTCTGATACTGTGTTCCTTCAATACACTTTCTGATGTTGTGGTGACCCTCCCAAACATAAAATTATTTCATTGCTACTTCATAACTGTAATTTTTCTACTGTATAATAATATAAATCTGATATATATAAATGTACGATGTGTAAATATCTGATATGTAGTATATCTGATATGCAATTCCAAAAGTATCACGACCCACAGGTTGACCTAGCAAACTATCCCTGGCTAATGAAGCCATAGAACCTAGGGGAAAAAACCTACCACTACCACTTTCCCAAACCAGTATAATCTCTAACTACATTATTAATACTTATCCCAATACCCACAGATGGGTGTGGCCTTCAACCCTCATCAAAGATGCTTTTTTTTCAGTATAAGAAACCACTGCAAGAAGCTAGAACTAGTCAAAAGAGAGAACAACTGACGATGGGGTGCCTAGGCCCTATTGATGCACCCACAACATAGCCCTATATCTAAGGCCTAGGGAGCACTGCAGAAGTGGGAGTGAAAAGATTGTAAGAGTTGGAGTACCAGGACATTTGCTGTGGAAGAGTTTCTCTCTACATATGACAGGGAAGCTGCACCCATAAAAAGTCAACATTTTTGCCTAAAGAAGACCTGAACAGTGACAACACCAGTTGACATGCCAACATGGATGAGATATATCTCACAACTTTTCACCCCTAGATGAAGAGCTACAAGCAATTAATGACTGCTGAAAGGGAAAAAAAAAAATCATCTTCCCCAGGGATTAATCTCAATATCCAATATCAAGTGGTCAGCCCTAAAATCATGTAAATATAAGCAACACTAAATGGATTCAACAGGTATTGATCTATTTATAAGTATGTATACATATAACAAGAAAATTTTTAAAAATAATAGAGGTAATAAATAAAAGTAGTGCTTCATGGTAGAGATACGGGAACAGAGAGGGTAGCTGGATATGGTAATGTGATTTAAGATGACCAAAGTATATTATACACATGCATGAAATATCATAATGAAACTCATTATATTCTACAATTAACAAATGCTAATTAAAATAGAGGGGTAGATTCAATACCAAATTTGATCACTTAGCAAGACAGTTCTCAAAACAAAACAAAAATTAAGCTCCTCCAAAATATGTGTCAAGACCTTTAAAATAACAATCATTTTTACTTAATAATCCCTCCTTTTCAAATCACCCCTGAAGCAAATATAACCCATAAACAGATACATATTTTCAATTAAAAATTTTCACTGTCCTGGCTAATTTACTGTCAACTTGACACAAGTTTAGAGTTATCTGGGAAGAGGGACTCTCAACTGGGGTGGCGGTGGGGAAGCCTTTGTAAGTATTGCCTGTGGGCAAGTCTGCAGTACATTTTCTTAGTTATTGATGTAAGAGGGTCTACTCCATTGTGGGTGGTGCAGTCCCTGGACAGGTAAAGGTCCTGAGTATAACAGAGAGCACGCTGAACAAGATACAGAGAGCAAGTCAATAAGCAACATTCCTCTATGGTCTCTGCATCAATTTCTGCCTCCAGGTTCCTGTCCTGGCTTCACTCAGCAATGGAGTTATGACCTGAGTCTTGGAAGCTGAAATAAACCCTTTCTTCTTCTTCAAGTCATGGAGTTTTAGCCAAACAACAGACACCGTAACTAAGACACTCACCTAATATGAATATTTTATATTGAGATACAGGAAAACAACTTTATGTCTAATAACTAAACAGCAATTATTGCTAAAAATACTTTTCTTTCCTTTTTTTTTCTTTTTGATATCTAGGGGTGTTTTGCCTGCACATATGTCTGTGGAATATTCATGTGAAAGGTGCCCACAGGGGCCAGAAGAGAGCAGTGGATCCTCTTGAACTGGGATTACAAGACAACAGCTATGAGCCACCAGGAATCAAACCCAGGCCCTCCAGAAGAACAGCGAGTACTCTTGAATGCTGAGCCATCTAAAAATGTTGGGGCTGAAAATACTTTTAAGATTTTGTATCTGACATCAAAAAACTTAAAGGGAGAAGAGTGAGTAAAGGATCAGAAGATCAATGAAGGTTTAATATGTTTGAAAATACTGTATAAAAACAGACTTGGTTATACTAAGCTCAGCAGCTAAGTGTACATTCTTACAGTGTACTACTCTTAAAGAAGACTGGAGTTCAATCCTCAGCAACTACATCAGGCAGCTCACAACTACTTATAACTCCAGCTCCAGAGGATCAAATGGCATTTTCTAGGCTCCTTTGATACCTGCTCTGCACTCACATATAATTAAAACTAAAAATAAATCTTTTAAAAAAAACTATTACTTTGAAAACTAAAAATAAGTTTTTAAATTAAAAGTAAAAAATGTTCATGAAAAATTAAACCTGTAATGCTTATAAAATAGAGGGAAAATTATAAATGTGCAGAAATATATAAAAACTATCTATTTATGTATAAAGTTTTGTTTTGTTTAGACAGGGTTTCTTCTTGTAGCACTGGCTGTGCTGGAACTCTCTCAGTAGACCGGGATGGCCTCAAACTCAAGAGATTTGCCTACCTCTGCTTCCAGAGAACTGCAATTAAAGGTGTACACCACCACACCTAGCCACAGAATAAAGTTTTTAAAAATGTAGTTAACAGTACCTCTCTAAGACTATAGATTGACATGCCAACTTCTTGAACTTTAGTTTTCCTAGTGCTAATTTTATCAGGCAACAACATAATCTAGTACTTCTATTATTGCCTCAGACAGAACAGGATATAGAGTCACTTGATCTCTATCATTTAAAAACAAAAATGATTAATTACCACTATTTCTGCTAACAAAGTAAAAAAAAAAATCAAATAGAACAAACTATACTACCACAGTAAAATTTAATGTATCAGTTTAACACTACACCATAATCTTTTTGTTTTTTTATGCTGGAGTAGAAACCAAGGCTTTGTCTTGTAAGACATGTACTACCACTAAGCGAATTGAATTCCCAAGCCTAGGGTCTTGTTACGTAGCTCAGACTTGTCTCAAGCTCACAATCCTCCTGATTTTATACATGGCAGTATAATCAATGTTTTAAAGCTCTAAAAGTAGAAACAGATATAATAAGCTTCATGTTTTAGTTCTAGTTCCAATACCTTTACACTAAGCAAGCAAAATCAATTTTACACAGGGAAATAATTTCTGAAGTAATATTATTTAGCAAACATCACCTGAATTATAACCATAATTTTATTACAAAAACTATTATCTAACTGCCAATAAAAATTAAGTAGCTCTATTATTAATACAATTGTTATAAAAGTAATAGATGGACACTGATTAAAAAAAAAACGTCATTTAACAAGGCTACACTTATTGTGCCATTTTACATGGTTTAATTTTATCATGTCAGTTCTTTTTAAATTGTTTATTCTATCTGTGGGGCATGGGGTGTGTGTGCGTACACTTGTACACAACACCATGCCATGGTGCACTTATAGAGGTTGCAGGACAACTTGTGGGCATGAGTTCTATCCTTCCACCACGGGGGTCCTAGGAATCAGAATTCAGGTCATCATGCTTGGTGGCAAGGATACGCTGAACTATCTTGACAGGGTTCCTAGAAATTCTTATGCTTGATTGTGTTTACACTACCAACCTCAAAATCCAAAGTACACCTAACCATCTTCTCCTATAACATCCAAACACCCCTATAAGAGAGGCAGGTATTCATGGGAAAAAACGTCTCTAACCTAATTCACATAACTACAGTAAATGTAGACACTATTTCTGGCTTTACTATTCTTTCTTGCCCCACACAATTAACAACCTTCTCATGACTCAATCCAATTAACTCCTCTGAGGCACATGGTTCAGAGTATAGAGCACAGAATATAACTGACTGCTGTGTTTCTATAAACAACAGTAAAATGAGGGAAAATAAATCCCAAAATGCCAACATTCTTAAGAGTTAACAAAATTATTTTTCAAACTTGTCATTACTTATAAAACTACTCGTATCAAAACTGTGTAATAGTAATATAAGTGTTAAATTTTGAGTGCTATTATGTTAAACTTCAAGAGGTTTAAGAGGATTCCTTCAAAACCCTCTTTCATTTGCTCAATTCTCTTCTCAAGCATATTAGGCTCCATTAACAGCCAATCATGTAAGCTGAGCTGCAAGTGACCCGAGAGTTGCCATAGCAACAGCTGCTTTCTGAAATACGTGTTATGCATTTTAAAAGCTCTCACAGAGAGGATACCACATCTATCAATTAACAACCAAAGCTCAACACAGCAAATTATCCAAATGAAAGAAAAACTACCTTAATAAGGCAACAATCTCTAAACAAAAGGGACATTTGATGCGCTTGACCTAAAATTCTATTGTGATTTGTATCTCAAAATGAAGCCTATAATTAATAAGATGTGACAGTTGAATACTATGCTTTTTAAAGCACAAAAATGATAGAGTATGGAGTAATAACCATGACTATTTTTAGCAATGGATCATCAAGGATAATGAATGAACATATGCTGCAATATACTGGCAAACTGTCATGAAGCCATATTAATGAAAAAGTTGGCCTAAATATGGTTTACCAAAATGTTTTTCAGTATTTAGTCTCCGCATATACCAAAGACACTACACTATTTTCAAGAACACCATTCTTTTAGTAATTCGTTACTAATTGAGATCCCTTCCCAAAAATTCCTGATTAAAAGATATACAGCTAGCTAGGTTTTATCACCAGTCACCAGAGTACTCAGCTCTGTAACAAGAAACTTTACTCTTTATTGTTTGCAGTGCTGCTGCTAAGAAACATAAAAAATACAATTTGTTCTCTGCAAAACAAAGTCAAAGGAAATGTTTGTGAATGTCTATAATTAAAAAAAAAATAGTCTCAAAATTCAATTTCTCTACAGTTCCAGTAAACAGAATCCATAAAAGGCAATGCTTACCATGTTAGGGGAGGTACTACCAATAGGATAATGAGCTAAAATACTGAAATCACTAATACACAGAAATAAAGAACATGTTGTTAACATACCCCCCAAGACTTAAATGTGACAGATTCTATTACATATACATATCATAATTTTGAATTTTCAAAAATGTCAAAGGAAGGATTTTAACAAATAGAGAGCACTGTTATTACTAAAGCAAAAACTTGGGGAAACGGCATAATAAAATGACAAAGAAAAACTTTAAATAGCTGTTAAAAAAGAAAACTAGCAATAAGCTACTATAGAAAAGCATAGCATCTTAGACAACCTCAAAAAAGCCCATTTATTGGAATATATTAATGGATGGTTATTAATGTCCTAGAAAATTCCTGTCTCAAAGGGTATTCTATCTCTAAATGGTAAAAAACACTTTCTTTTTCCTCTCAGCAAAAAAGTTGCCCTTCTATTTCAACTTTCTATTACCTGTACATACACAAATTTGGATATGCACAAACACTGAACTCAAAATTATCTTTTGATCCCTACCAATTTACATACCTTAATTTAAGAGTATCCTAATGACATAAGCACACAAACTATCATCTCTATTTTATAGATGACAAAACTGTGAAACAGAAAGGGAACTTACCTAATATCCCACTTAGTTGCTCTAAGTCAGTTTGGCTCTATATTCCTTATCCTTAACTACTATCCACGAAACTTATGTGAATAAATAAACAAGGCTCCCAATCCATAACCTTACCCTTACAAACTAACACACTTTCACTCTTCCTTTGGCTGACTTGGTTAGTATGCCAATTTTCTGGAACTGTTTTGAAAAAGCATGTACACTATTAAGTTTTATGAAAAAGCAAACAAGCAGAAAGGCTGAACACAATATCCCTCCAAAAGGAAAAGCTATTTCCCCTATAAAGACTACATTAAAACTATACGAGAATAAAATGTCTTATGTTCTTTTAAATGTATATATACTGAAAGAATATACATATATATGTGGATAAATAGATGTTAATGAATAATACTGACAATTAAGCTACTTAATGCTTATTATTTGTCAAACATAGTCTTACAAATGCCTTAACATTTGATTGTCCCTACAATCCTAAGAAAAAGATACTACTGTTCATACTACAGAATACACAAATGTTAAAGAGAAATTGGGGAAAGCTGCAAACCACACTTATCACTCTAAGCCTTGGAATTTGTGGAGTTTCTCCAGCTGGATTCCTAAACTACTTGGAACTAATAATTCCTTTTACTCTTCCTTTTTGAACCATAATGTCTGTATCTGTCCCAGTACTGTGTCTGGGGAAGTAAGTCTGTTTCCTTGGTTCCACAGGTTCTTAGTTTGCTGGGGGTTGGTCTGATGACTATATTATGATGCTAATTACTCGTCTTCAAGATCTGGTTACTGACTGGATAAACCTATCCTTGATGTGTAAAACTGCCTAGGACATTATATCTGATTAGTTGATTAAAGGCCTAAAACCTGGGCAAGGCAAAGAGGAGCAGTTATGGCTAAGGATCCCAGGCTTTGGGGTTCAAGAGAATCATGGGAAACAGACAGGGAGAGAGGAGACTGGAGAACACCACAATGTAAGGTTAACATGGAGAAGGAACCATGTGGGCTGGGAGGAAGAACTCCAAAGATGGCATGGATAGAAAAAAACACCAAGATAAAAAAATATAATCCAGTATCTTGGGGTTATGGATGGAAGGTAGTCCAGATAGAAATGGTTAGGGCAATGGCATTGGACAGGGGCTGGGAGATGGATGGTGAGGTTATTGAGACAGTGTAGGTAGAGTATCTGCCCAGACCAAGGTAAATGAGACAATTATAAAATTTACCAGGTGTCTGTGTCTTATTATTTGAGGTAGGGGGTTGGATAATACCACAGTAACAATTATAGGGCTAATAATAAACATTATATAGTCCAACACCCATTTTATTTACTACAACAGTAGTTAAAAGAACTTCACCCATATTTCATTTAAATATTTAAATAAGAGATTTAGGACTTCTTGTCTTCTGTAACTTAGATGAGACTTTGGGTTGTCATGAGAACTTTAGAAACCTTAGGACAAAATAGAACAATTTTGTCTATGAAATATATATGGATCACAGAACCTTCCAGGATACCTGTGGTAAACAGCATTTGGCACTTTATCTTTTGCCCCCTGCTGCTACTGTTATGTACTAAATTACATGGCAAAAGATCAATAGATATCAAGATAGGGAAATTATCTTTTGTAACCAATATAATCAATCACGCTGACCCTGAAGGGAGAAAGAAATAAAGCAAACAAATCAAAGAGACGCAGCAGAAAAATACAAAAGGAACTTAAGGCTTGAGAGGAACTTTACTCTCCATTGCTAACATGAAAGAGCCATAAATGAAAGCAGCAAGTGGTCTCTAGGAGTTGAGTAAGAACTCAGTGGCTGCTTCCCTGTTCACCTCCTGGGGGGGGGGGGGGCAGCCTTGCAAGGCCACAGAGGAAGACAATGCAACCAGTCCTGATGAGACCTGATAGGCTAGGTCAATAGAAGGGAAGGAGGACCTCCTGGACTAGGAGAGGGCCATAGGGGGTGAAGAAGGGGGGCCCGGGAAGGCTACAGCCAGGATACAAATTGAATAAATTGTAATAATAAAAGGAAAAAAAGAACTCTGTTTCAGGAACCAGCATCCATCAAAGAAAGAGGATCTCAGGAATATAGGTACACAGGAATCATTTCTGCCAACTATCTGAGTGATTAAGGAAACTGAGCTCCCTAAAGCCTCCTAAAAAAGATAACTCCTTTTAGGTCTTCCAAGATGCTAAGAAAAGATCCATCTGAGTCAGTTAAACATCTGATCAACAGACAAAATGAGATATAAACTGACAATCTTGTTTTTGTTTTGGGTTCCCCTTACCCCAAGACAGGGCTTCCATGTGACCCTGGCTGTCCTGGAACTTACTCTGTAGACCAGGCTGGCCTCCAACTCAAGTATCTGCCTGCCTCTGCTTCCCTAGTGCAGGGATTAAAAATCTGCGCCAATATTGCCTGGCATACATGGACGTTTTAAAGTTACATTTATGGCCCTTTGTAATAACGTTTATAAAAACAATTTTTCGGTCAGAAAAATCAAAGATTTTAACTCATCTACCTAAGATTACATGACCAGTGAGTTTTATCATTGTTTTGGGAGTCTTGTTTTCTTTTTCTTGTGTTTCCTTGTCTGTCTTAAAATATTTTGCAACGGTAACTCAATACAAAGTAGCTGCAGGGGGTCAAAAAATAAAGGTGTCAATTGCTGTTTACCCCAGGCCTCTGAAAAAGTTCTGTGATCCACCTACATTCCATATACAAAACAGGGAGAGGTAGCTGTCTTGAACTCTTAAACACCCTGCCTCCACTATTCAAGCAATGGGATTACAGGCATTTACTACCACACCCAATTCATTGTCAGTAACCGTTCCTAATTATAACTTGTGCTACTTAGCATTGATAAAGACAATAGGAGTAGCAGCACGGGGTACAGAAAGTGGGACACCGAGAAAAAACCTATTTCACTGACAGACCTCAAATAGAAGGCACTACACTCCTTCTAGCTAGCGTCAACAAATTAGTTGTTTCTGGACTTAATTATATTTACACAATTATAGCAAAATACTATAACTGATTTTTTAAATGTTATTCAAAGCACGGTTACATTATAGTATATGTATGTATTATGGTATGTATAGATAAACATAAGCTTTCAGAGTCATAGATATCATAACTAATGTGAACAACTGACAAGGTGGGGGAACAGTTAAAGAATGTTAAGTGTACCAATTCCCTGTATTTTAGCACTTACACTAATGGACACTACCTGAAAGGTGATAGGCTGAAAAAGTAGGACACACATAAGATGACAGTTTAATAACAAGCATTTAAAGATGGCTATTCTGGAGTCTTAGAAAAGGGGTTGTTGCTATCATTTTTGTTGTTGTTGTTGTTTTGTACATTTCTATGCTCTTTTTAAAACCATGTGACTATAAAACTTAAAACTTTTTTTTTTAAATGTGTGTCAGTTCAGGTTGTCTGGGAAGCAGAATCAGGATAGAAGCTAAATATATAAGATATTCATCATGAGGAATGTTTATGGAAGAATGAGAAGAGAAACAGTAAGAGAATAACAAAGAAAACCTTAAGGCAGGCCAGTCAGATATGAAAGTAAAGTAGTAAGAAAGGAGAATTAAGTAGGAACGACCTCAAACTAGTACAATTCTCAACTGCCAGCCTTAAGGGAGCTCAAGTTCTAGACTGCCCAAAGAGAAGTCCCATATTAGCCAGAAATGGCCAATGCTGTGCTGCATAACTGGAGAAGCGGCTACCCAGGGCCTATATAACCTGGACTGAATGATGCAGCACATCTGAAAGGCTACTGTAGCTTCGGTCCAAGCTAAAATTGTCCTCAAGGGGATAGTTTCTCAAGGGAGATCTAAACAGAACATTTCCATGGCTGTCACAGTGTCACAGTCATGCAATCATTAGAGAAAGTTAATGAGGATGTGGAGATGGGCTCAGTTGGTAAAGTGCCTAAGTTCAGCTCTCCAGTGCCCATGTAAAAAGCTAGATAAGGTAACCCATGTCTGTAATCCTTTGCACTATGGAGGGAGAGCCCAACTAGCTGAATTTGAGCAACTGAGGAAGACATCTAATAACAACTTCTAGTCAACACATGCACATACATACAAATAGAGCAGCATGCAAATGTTCAGACATACATGAATACATTCATGACCATACACCAGATGAAAGAAGTTAAAAAGTAGAAAATTAACATCTATGGGAGTTTGTCTGTTGGTTTAAAACTCAAATTCTCTGTGTTACCTAGACTGACCCCAAATCCAAACTCCTCTAAAAGAGTATCTGAGATCTGAGATGACATATACATAAGTGTTTCTAACCTAGAACCCTACAGCTCTTCATCATTAGTTCCCAGGCAGATTGTTTAGGCTAGTTAAAAATACATTAAGAAGTACTGAACCCTTCTATTAACTAGAGATGCTCTAGTTTTGTTTTGTTTAAGATGTATTTATTTATTTATTTATTTATTTATTATTTATACAGCATTCTGCCTGCATGCAGGCCTGCACACCAGAAGAGGACACCAGGTCTCCCTATAGATGGTTATGAGCCACCATGTGGTTGCTGGGAACTTAACTCAGGACCTTTAGAAGAACAGCCACTATTCTTAACCTCTGAGCCATCTCTCCAGCCCAGCTCTAGTCTTATTTTTGTATAAAATTCTGCTTAAACATAGGGCTTCCAGACTCTAAAATAATAATAATAATAAAGTTAGAAAATTATTATTAAAGAAACTTTCCTTTAAAATTGTAACATTTTTTTCTTTGTTTGGAAGGCTAACACAAACATACAAACACCAACCTTGAGAGAGAGTGTGTGTGTGAGAGAATCAACCTGAAAATGTTAATAGTGGTTACATGCTGGTTCAAACATTTTCTTGCTCATATTTTGTATACCTTCTACAACTTACATAAATTAAAAGACTTTTGTAGTAATAAAAAAATTTTAATCTTAAGTCTCATGGGCAAGGGCTAAACTGATGAACTGATTTTCCTTCACAACGTGAGCTGCATCACGATACAAAAAAAATATCTTAAAACTACTGTGTGTAATTTAGTAGCAGAATACTTGCCAAGAATGCATTAAGGCCCTGGTCTTGTGCCTAACGTGGCAAAATAAAAAATAAAAAATAAAAAGATTTTTAAATCTTATCAACTACTGGCAAAACCACACTTATAAATTATTGTCTCCAAACAAATTCTACCCATTAAGGTGTAATGTATGTAATAAGTATTCTACATAATATCTTAATATAACTAGTAAAAATATGTCTTCTATTGCTAGCACACAAATAATTGAAATACATCATAATCTTTTCTAAAATTTTTCAATATATAAATACCAGATTTTAGTCAAATTATTTACCAATCATTTTTATTTTATAGGGTCATCCAATAGTAGCACTAATTGTGATTTTAAAACACACGTATTTACACAATTCTTAGTTTTTCCGATCCTATGAAAAGAAACCCTCTGATATTCCCATTTAACAAATTAAAATTTAAAAATATGAATCCAAGGTCACCAAGCAAAAATAGATAGCAATACTGATTGTATTTGATATTTAAAGAAAGAATGATTGTAGTTGATATTTAAACAGGCTAGTACTATGTAAATTTTCCCTCAAGGCTAATGTATTTGTACAGTGGTCACAAGCTGGTGACAACATTTTGACAAGTTGTGTGATCTTTTGTTAGTGGGGTCTCACACTTCTGGAAGTGGATCAAGGGAAAAGAAAAGAGAATCTGAGGTTTTTAAGCCAGTACCACTTCCAGCCCCCACCTATCTCTAATTCACAGAGATGTAAACAATGACATAGCCATGACTTCCCTGCCATTATGGACTATATACCCTGAAACACTGAGTCAGTATAAATCCTTCCCCCTTAATGTTGCTTGCCAGACATTTGCTGGTAGCAGTAAGAAACACAACTAAAGCAACAAATAAAGGTTCCTACAAAATTGTTTTTAATCAACAAGACCCTAATTTATCATATACATATACATAAAACATCTTTATTAACGAACCCCTTCACTTTTTAAATCAACTTTAATTTCACTATAGGATACATTGATATGTAACACATATCAATATGTGTTAGGATAAATGTTGATACCATTAAGATTCATAATAGTTGGACTATCTGGTCATAGGGAGAATTCTGCCTTTTTTTTTTTTCTTATACCTATAAAGATGAGGCCAAAGGAGGTTGAGGAATGATTCAATGGTTCAGAGCACTGGATGCTCTTCTAGAGATTTTCTATACATAGAAAATCCTGGGTTTGATTCCCAGAGCCCACATGGTGGTTCACTGTAAATCCAGTTTGAGGATATCTGACACCTCCTTCTGGCCTCCATAGACACCAGGCCCACACACAGCACAAAACAGGCAAAACACTCACACACATAAAATAAACTAACTTACTCACTTTTTAAGAACTCTGCCAAGAACAAATCTAAGACAACAAAGTACCAAAGTACCACACTATTCTAGCTAGACGTAGGCATTTTAGCAGGGACTGTAATGAACTGGCAGATTACTTTAAACAGAATACTTTAATAATAGTAAGTCTTCCAAACCCTGAACACACCTTTCCATTTATTTGTCTTCTTTGTATTTATGGTTCTGTATGTACAGGTCTTTTATTTCCATGGATAAAAAAGTATTTTGTAGCTACCTGAAATAACATTGTTCTGTTGGGGGATGGTCTGGTGCTAGGTATTCTAATACTAATTACTAGCCCCCAAGATCTTGTTGCTGCCCAGAGGATCACATTCTAAAGTCCATCAATTAACATTGCTCTACCTAAGTCAAAGTTAATTGATTAATAAAGTTGCAGAAGCCTGTAACTAACTGAGCAAAAGAAAAGTAGGCCAGGGTTAGGTTCCAGGGTCAGAGGGACCACAAGGCCAGGAGGAGGAGAGAGGAAGCCAGAGAGAAGAAAGTCACCATGGGGCAGTATAGACCATGAGCATGTAGCCATAAGGGCTGGCCTGACAGAACAGAAGCAGCCCAGACATGGGGTGTGTGGATGGGAAATAGTTTAGAAGGTTGATACCTGCCCAGTTACTGTGCTTTAAAGCTTTTATAAATCCAAGAGATCTCTATCTCGGTTATTTGGGACCTAGACCGGGTAGAGAAGCCCTCTAGAGTCAAATAACCATTCAACAACATTGTTCCCATGATTTATCAGAAGCTCCTTGAAAATATAAAGAAATTCTACTTATTTTAACATGCTCATTTTTAATTGTGCCACTTCACTGAATTTGTTCATCAGCAATAACAGATTCTTGATGGATTTGTTAGAAGAATCATTGTTAGGAAACTATGAGCAATTATTACTTATTTTGACTCCTTTTGTTTCTTTTGCTTGATTACTAGATCTAACAAAGGTGTTCAGTACTGCCTTTAAAAAACATAGTATGAGAAAAGAATACTTATCTTGTTTAGATTTTAGACGTTTCCAATTGCTCACTACTGTCTTAAGTTTCTTTTCCAGTTGCTATGATATAATATGCTAATGAAACCACAATCAGAAGAGAGCAATGAATGCATGCATGCTCAGATTACTTTCTCCTTTTTATATAATCTAGAATTCCTATCCCAGAGAATGATGCTCCCACAATACACTGGTCTTCACACTTCATCCTATAAGACAAATCCCCCACAGGCATTAAAAGAGATCTATCTCCCAGATGATTCTAGATCTCATCAAGTTGACAAATGAGATATAAAATCTGTGACAGGCTTGGATGCACATGCCTTTACTCCCAGCACTCGGGAAGCACAGGAAGGCATCTGAGTTGCAGGCTAGCCTAGTCTACGTAGTCTACAGCTACAGCTATACAGGGAAACACTGTCTTGAAACACACTCTTTCCCTCCCTCTCCCTTCCTTCCTCATTCCCTTTCTCTCTCTTTCCAATTTGGCTGGCTATTTTTCTGTCAGGTTGACACAAGCTAGAGGCACTCTAAAAGAAGGAATCTCAATTGAGAAATGACTCCAACTAGATTGGCTGTGGGCAATGCATTTTCTTAATTAGTGGCTGATGTGTTTTGTGAAGGATGAATCATACTTGCACCCCAAGGACAAATTCTACTTGATTAAGATGGACCAATATAAAGTAGAATTCATTTTGCTAGCAATAAAATTTGTTCAATCTCACAGAAAATATCAAGTTTCTTGCAGTTGGCTTGATTTTCATTAGTCATTATTGTGTTAAAAATTATATCACTTTGTACTAAATATATGTGTGTGGCATTTATTTAGTTATGGCTTTTTGAGACAGGGTTTCTCTGTGTAGCCTTGGCTGTCCGAGACTCACTCTGTAGGCCAGGCTGGCCTTTGAACACACAGGGAAGTACACCTGCCTCTGCCACCGCATCCTGGGATTAAAGGCATGCAATACCATCCAACAAGACTCCTTTTGTTTTAATCACAGAAAACTAAGAGCTTTGCACATGCTAGACAATTACTTTACAAATGAGAAACTTCTATAGGCCCTAAACAAAGTATAGAGCCCTCAGGTATAACTAAGTGGTGGCATTTGCTTAGGGTCAGTCCCCAGCACTGCAATCAGTCAGCCAACCAATCAATAGACAAACAAGTTGAATAACATATAGCTCACGTTTGTCTTCTACATGATTTGTTTATCTGGGACAGACACAATCTCAGACTCTAATTCTTAGAACCTACTATATTCACAAATGCAAAATAGGAAGAAAAGGTTTTCAGGCTACTTTCAATAGATTTCTAAATAAGTCTTTTAGTTGTTTGTAAGCAAGGTCTCACTATGCTGATCTAAGAAGCTTGAAGGAATCCTATTGACTCTATCTCCCAAGAGAAGGAGATATAGATATGCACCCCTGGATCCATCTAAATTTTCTCTTTGCTTCCTCTATATCAGGTCTTCTACCCTTCCCTTCCCTTCTTTTCTTTTAATTTTGCCCATTACTAGAGATCAAGCCCAAGGCATTTGTCCACTGAGCTATGGTGCCAGTAAACTTTAATAAAAACACTCTGATAAACTATGAAAGAATAACTGAAAGAAGATGGATTCTTAAAGTAGGAACTCAATTAAAAATAAAGTATAGAACAAAATCTTTTAAAAGAAAATCATGACTATTCTCATCTTCAGTTTTGATATAGTAAAAAATGAGACATGAGCTGATTTACATAATTCAAACACCATTAAAATGTATTTGTTTGGTTGATATGTTTGTTTGTTGTTTTTGTTTTGGTATGTTGTTGTTCCGAGACAGGGTTTCTGTGTGTAGTCTTGGCTGCCATGGACTCAATTTGTAGACCAGGCTGGCCTCGAACTCACAGAGATCTGCCTGCCTCTGCCTCCCAGTGTGCGGAGATTACTGGCATGTGCCACCGCACCAGGGTGCTAAAGTATATTTCTGATTCTTCATTCAAATAAACATCCAGAAACACTTTTCCACTTAATCACTGTATCAGTATCTCATTTTCCAGTCCACATATATGCACCTAACTATACTAATAGAAATGTCATGAAAAATCAAAATCTACTAAGTACAACAGGTAAGATGGAAACAGAATATTCAACTTATATGTGTATGCAAACAAATACACATGTGTTTTCAGTGAAATGGAAGATCTCAGATTGAAAGGTAGGGAACAAAGCTATTAAGAATATATATTAAAATTAAATCTTTAGACTCACTAGAACCAATCTTGGTTATACATTTCCCCACATATGTTGCATACCTAAACAATTATATTTAGTGATTTTTTTGAACCAATGCAACTGACAGTATCATAATTTTTTTTCTATTTCTACTTTGTGTTTGTAGCACTAACGAGAAAACCCTAAAGCCTCACACATACAAGGCAAGTGCTCTACCAATGAACCAAACCCTCAACCCTTACCACTATCAATATCCATACGTTTCTAATAAATTTTTATCACAAAATACACAAATACTTCACAAGCAATGCACTATTATCTCGGAAACTTAGAGCAAGATAAACATTTAGCACATTTTAGCTACACTCAAACTCCATCCCAACAAACACATACAAAGAAAGACATATACAATATTATGTGCTGTTCAAAAAAAAAAAAGGCCTAAGAATTACTACTGCAGCTAATCTTCCAATTTCCAAGTATAACAATATCATAAAGCCATAAGCCAATTCATGGAAAGCAAAGAAAGTAATATTATACTAAAATGGAGTATTTAAGCACATTAACGAAGATAAAAACAAAAGAATTAACTCTGCAAGACTAGCTCTCATTTAATTTATTACAGTTAAAGTAGCTTACACAATGTTCTATTTTGAATATTATCCAAATATGTAGTAAGGAATAGTCCTTTGTACTAGACTGGAAAGGGAATGAGAAAGATGACTTGCAAAAAAATAAAGTAGATAGGCAATAACCTTAAAAGCTCAAGGTATATTTAAGGGTCATGAAAAGTCAATATTGATTTTAGGTCATTGAAAATTAATGAAATGGGGCTGGAGAGATGGCTCAGAGGTTAAGAACACTTGCTGTTCTTCCAAAGGTCCTGAGTTCAATTCCCAGCAACCACATGGTGGCTCACAACCATCTATAGTAAGATCTGGTGTGCAGGCAGAATGTTACTGTATGAATAATAAAATAAATATTTAAAAAAAAAAGAAAATTAATGAAATGAATTAAAATTAAAAAATGTCAAGAATGGGCAAAGTAAAAAGGGGTGGTTTAACACTAAAAATATGTGTTGATATTAGTTAATGATTAGATTTGCTGACAATTTTTAATTGCAATTAATGCTTTAAATCTCTTCATCCTGTGACAGATAAAATTGACTATATGTGGGCCTGGTATACGCTGACGTTTTCTTATTTTAGAGAGATGAGGGAAACAAACAAATAATAAATAGTAAAATTCAAAAGAATTTGAATATTTAAAATTATTAATTTCAGGATTAGAAATAACTGCTTGATAGAAAATTTAGAAAACTTTAATAAACTGGACCCAACAGTGGTAGCAGACAATGAATACACTATAACATCATTACCTCAGTTACTCCAACCTGTCATCATAACTGATATCTAAAGGGAAAAAAAAAAAAAGAAACTAAAGAAATTGCAGTTATACTAAACCACAGATCACAGACATATATAGAATGCTTTACCTAAGCACTTACACATATTTTGTTTAGTAGCCCATGGAACTTTCTCCAAAAATAGATCACATTTTAGGCTAGCGCAAGTCTTAAGAAATACAAAAGACTAATTTTGTGCATCTTATCATATCATAATGGGATAACCAGAAAAATAATACAAACAAATGGAGACTGAAAAATATTAATCAGAAAATCAGAGAATAACGGAGTTTTTAAATCCCTAGAATTAAATGAAAATAAAATGCAACTTGCCAGAACTTTTGAGATACTGCCAAAGATGTTCTTAAAGAAGTATATGCCTATGAGAGGTTACATTATTTAAAAATGAATAAGTAATTCAAGAGGGCTCAAAATAATGATACACCCCAAAGTTTTAGAAAAGAAAACAATCAAACCTAAAGGAGAAATAAATAATAAAGCTAACAGCAGAAATTAATGAAATAAGAAACCAAAACAAAAAATAAAGATACCAATGAAACCAACAGTTCTTTAAAGAAATAAACAAGATCATCTGATCTTTACACAAATTCACCAAGATAGACAACCAAACCAATTAAATGCCAATAGAATAGAGCACAATACTAAAGACAACAATGAAACCTAGTGGATCATAAAAGAATATTTTTGAAAAGTCATATTTCAATACACTAAACACCATTACCAAAAGCAACTTGAGAAGGAAAAGGTTTGATTTCATCTATCATCCAAGAAAATGAGGACCAAAATTCAAAGCAGGAATCTTGAGGCAGACACTAAAGCAGAGGCCACAGAGAAGTAATGCTTACTGGCTTGTTCCTCCTTGCTTGCTCAGTTTCTTCCTTCCTTCCTTCAATACCACTGCTGTTTGCCTGCATGTATGTCTGTGGGCAGGTGTAGATGAGCTGAAGTTACAGACAGTTTTGAGATATGATGTGGGTGTGGGGAACTAAACCCAGGTCTTCTGGAAGAGCAACCAGTGCTCTTAACCACCAAGGCATCTCTCCAGCCTCCAGTTTGCTTTGTTATACAACCAAGGACCACCTATTCAGGAATAGCACCATCCACAGCCGGCTGGGCTAACCAAGAAAATGCCCACACAGACTTGCCTATGGACCAAACTAATAAAGGCATTTTTCCAACTGAAATTTCTTCTTAGATGACAGCAGCTTGTATAAAACTGACGCACCCCCACCCAAAAAAAAGACCAGCACAGGTAACAAACTTACTCTATAAAGCCAGAATATCCTGAAAACAAACACTGGACAAAGGCACATCAACAACAAAATATACAGCAGTTCTCCTAATGAACATAAGCACAAAAGTTAGTATCAGCTTTATTTATGATTGTCATAATTTACCAACAACCAAGAAGAGGTAGTTCAGAAGCTAACTGGGAAAATAAACTGATACAAACAAACAATACAGAATGCTGCTTTAAAAAGAAAAGAAAAAAAAAAAAAAAACAACCACAAACCAGAAAAGAAATCTTAAATACATATTGTATGGTTCTAACTGGTAACATTCTAACAAACTACCAAGACTATCACTACTATCATTGATTGCTAAGAATAACTATGCACAGTAGTGAAACTATTGTGCATGCTTCTACAATGGTGGGTATCTGTTGTTTATTAGCGAAAACCCACAGGAAGTACACCATCAAGAGTTAACCCTAAGGTAAAATACAAACAAAGAGATGCCACTGCAGATTATCCACTGTAATAACGTGCTACTGTTGATTCTAGAGATGGTGCATGGAGATGGAAAGGGTAAACACAGTACTTTCTGTTCAGTGTTATATAAATCTAAAATTTCTCTTTAGAAAAAGTAATCAAGTATTATTAAACATAACTACATAGATAAATCCCTAATTAAATTTACTGAAAGATTCCATAGTCAAAATTACTAGATAATTCAATTTATAAGGACTGTGGTAAAGTCAGAAAACAAAAGAAAAAAAAATGGTTACCAGAACCTAGGAGAAGGATAATCATGTGGAGTTAACAGAAATGCTAAAAACTCTTAACCACTTTTGATTCTGCTGATGATTAGACACCTTTTTAAAAAAGAAAATGTAAATTCTAATCTTTGTAAATTATACCCCAATAAACCTAGTAACAGAAAATAATCGAAGGGGCTGTAGAAATGGCTCAGAGGTTAAGAGCACTGGCTGCTCTCCCAGAGGACTTGTGTTCAATTCCCAGCACCCATATGACAGCTAACAACTGTTTGAAACTCCAGATCTAGACCCCCTCACACAGAGATATATGCAGGCAAAACCACTAACGCACATAAAAATAAAAACTGTCTAAAAATAAAAAGAAAGCAATAGAAAAGAGGGAACATCAGCTGTCTTTAACATTTCTGAAGGTTTTCATTTCTCTAAAGGTTTTTTTTTTTTGGTATGCTATCATTTATGGTGTCTAGGGTTTTTCACTGTAAATGAACTTTTAAAGTTTATTTCAGACTACAAAAAAAAAATAGCACTATCTTTTGGAGACAGGTTTTCTCTGTGTGTAGCTTTAGCTGTTATTTGAACTTGCTCTATATATCAGTCTAGTCTTCAATTTACAAAGTTCCTCCTACCTCTGCCTCCCAAGCGCTGGGGTTAAAAGCATGCACTACCACTGCCCTAGCCATACAGCAAATTATTTTCTTGGCTAGGCTGGAAACCAAGTCCCAGCGATCTTCCTGTCTCAGTTCTCCTTTAAGCTGGGGCACAAGAAGGCCTGGGATACTCAGCTTCCTAAACGGGCACTAGGATTGGAACTGAACAGTAAGTTTGCTTACCCACTGAGCCATTTCTCTATCCTGAGACTTTCCCCATCCCCCACCTTTTTGGCTTTTTGAGACAAAGTTTCTTGGTGTCCTGGCTGTCCTGGAACTCTATCTGTGGAGCAGGTTAACCTCGAACTCACAGAGATCTGCCTCTACCTCCCTGGGTGTTGGGATTGAAGAGGTGTGCCACTATACCCTGGCTAAATGTATTTTGTTTTTGTGAGGCGGGCTTTCTCTGTAGCCCTTGCAGTCCTTGCACTCTCTCTGTAAACCAGGCTGGCCTTGAAGTCAGAGATCCATCTGCCTCTGCCTCCCAAATGCTGGAAATAAAGGCATGAACACCACCGCTGGTAAGACAAGACTCCAAATTCCAAGTTACCAGCCTAAGGACATTCCATATAAATAAAATAAAATAAATAAATAAACAGACTTTGTGTTCTAAATATCAATAACTACTTTCATAATGTGATGTTTTTATTAATAGCAAACATCTACTTAAACTTCCTGGATTTACACAAAAACCAGATATTTTAAAATGTAGAGCCATGTAAGGAAGAACATAGAATAAATACACCAAAACTTCCTCAACAGATTATATTCCCTGAAAAGAAACCCAATCTTAATAAGTGTTATGAGTATATATTCATTTATCACATGTCATATGGCCAGTTATATTTTTACTTTTTTTTTTTTTGAAGGAGAAGACAGGGTCTCCTTAAATTCACTATCCTTAGCCCACCACATTCACCAACCACTGGTCTATTTTCTTTTTAATGAAACACATTGTAATTTTTTAAAACCTCATGATTAACAAATGTTTATGTATTAATAACAGATCTTGTTTTTATTGTTTTTCTTGTAGTTCTTGCTTAAACTTTTATTATTATTTATACAGTATTCTTTCTGCATGTGTGCCTGCATTCCTGAAGAGGGTACCAGGTCTCATTATAGATGGTTATGAGCCACCATGTGGTTACTGGGAATTGAACTGAAGATCTTTGGAGGAACAGCCAGTGCTCTTAACCTCTGAGCCATCTCTCCAGCCCACTTAAACATTTTTTAAACAGTGAAATTGTTTGAGTTTATTCTCAACATTGTCTATAATCAATTGTACCATTAATACTCTTTCATAAAACTTCAAAACATTATTTGAAGTTATGAAATTTAACATTAGTAAGTATCTAACATATAATCATCTCTTTTCCTTTTTCCTCATTTCCCCTAACAAAAGTTGAATATGAATTTTTTAACTTTTTACATTACTTATCAGTTAACTAACTCTCTACTGTTGTGATAAACACTATGACCAAAAGCAAGCTGGGAAAGTAAGGTTTATTTGGCTTACAGATTACTATGTCAATCATTAAGGGAAGCCAAGCAGAAACTGAAGCAAAGACCATGGTGGAATGTTCTTACTTGCTTCCCATGGCTTATTCACCACTGTTAAGCAGTCTAGGACCACCTGACCAGAGATGGCAATATCAAAGTGGGCCAGGCCCTCCCGCATCAATCAGCAATCAAGAAAATGACCCATAAACGTGTTCACAGGGCAATCTGATGGAGGCAATTTCTCAACTAATATTTTTCTGTTTTTTGAAAAACCTTTTTAAAGGCTTTCACTTTTTACCTTTGTGTGTGTGTGAGTGAGAGAGAGAGATTAGCTATGTACACCATATGCATTCAGAATCATCAGAAGAGGGCATTAGATCCTCCCCTGGAACTGAAGTTACAGATAGTTGTGAGTGGTCAAATGGATGCTGGAAACGGAATCCAGGTCCTCTGAAAGAGCACATGCGTGCTCTTAGCCCCCAAGCCATCTCACCACCCCGATATTTTTCTTTTTCCAGGTACTTCTACATTTGTGTGAAGCTGACAAAAGCTATGACACTTACACAACACTTTCACATACATCCTCCAATCACAGGTATCATTTATAATTTACAGAAAACTATAACTAAACATGACATATGAAATGCCCCCAAACTAAAAGTAACAAAGCCAATACTTAAACCTGTAACTCTCTTGTCATCTAATACTATTACGTTTCAGTCAATTTCTAAGGACTACTTATTGGCATCACAATCTAAAAGTACCTATAGATTCCTAAGATAAGTAAAAAGCAATTTTTCTTGAAGATGATCTTTTATTCTCTGAAGGTACAACCCTTTCTTCTTAGAATCCTGTTTCATATCATCTAATACTAAATAAATTTGTAAAGAAACCCTCTTTTGTGTTCTTGTTATTTTATACTATATGAAAAGCAAAGAAAACGATTACTTGAATCTTATAGTTTGCTATAAAATTGAGGTTCTCTTTTAAAAACTTCACAATGCAGGGTTGAAAAGAACAAGTGTTGGCAAAAGATGATGTTCCCAAGGAGACACTAAAGGGGTTATAACCCAGAGGTTGAGAACCACTGGTCTACATAAACATCCCAACAGAACTGAACTTCCTGGTTTGGAAAGCATATTAATGTCTGTGTACTACTTGGTTCTAGATTTCAATCTGTATTTGCTAATTAATCATTTTGTTAATGGTGTAAAAGGAAGACAGACTGGTTATTTGGCTAGTTGGTTTTTGTTTTTTTTTTAATGACAGTGTCTCATACTGTAACTCAGGCTGACCTCAAACTCAATAGATAATGAGGCTATCTACCTTGAGCTCTCTATATTCTCATGTCTCAACCTGCTGGGCTCTAGAATTACAGGTGTGAGCCACCATGCCTGCCTCTAATCATTTTTTGATATAGTCCCAGCAGTCAGGAGGCAGAGTCGGAAGGATGTCTATGAGTTCGAGGCCAGCCTGAACAGACAAATTCCAGAATACCCAGGGCTACACAGAGAAACTCTGTCTCAAAAAATGAGGGGGGCGGAGATAGAGAAGGAGAAAGAATCTTCCTTTCTACTGTCAGAAAAAGTCAGTATTGGGAAAATCAACTCCTTTAAAATAACCGGGAAAAAAAGTATCTTTTTAAATTCCTAAGTAGCTCACCTGGTTTTAGAGGAAAATAATGCCTGGCTGTGATTATTACTACATTATCTTAAGTATTTCTGATTGCTTACCCAGAAAACTTATACATATATTATAATCAGCTGGGCAGTGGTGACACATGCCTTTAATCCCAGCACTCCAAAGCAGAGGTAGGTAGACTACTCCGATTTATAGGACAGCCAAGTCAACAGAGAAATCCTATCTCAAAAAACCAAACCAAACAAAAATTAGTCAAGTGCATTTTCTTATTGTCCCATGATTGTATATACTGTAGCCTAGTATTAAGATACAAACTTTAAAAGGCTAACTGATTCATGTGTTTTTATTAGTTACTTTGTCATATCGTAGCCAATTCCAAAGTATTTTTCTTTCTTAAATATGGCAATATTGTTTTTCATTTTCTTTCTTCTGTACAAACCTTTTTTTTCAAGCGAGAAAAACAAAAAAATGTTCCAGTACAGTGAGTTGGAAGGAAGAAAGAGGAGGATCATAATTCAAGGACAAAATGAAGTACATAATGAGCCTACGCTAGTTCAAGCTATATAATCCCAGCAATCTGGAGGTAAAGGCAGATGGATCTCTGTGAGTTCTCGAGGCTCATCTGGTCTACAGAGTGACCAAGATAGCCAGGGCTACACAAAGAAACCCTATCTCAAAAAATAAAACAAAGCAAACAAAATGTAAAGCACAATGGGGGTAGGAATATAAACATATTTTATATATATATACATATACATATATATATGAATATACAACACACAGAAAATCATTACCTGAATACTATAGTATCCTATAACATGTGTGTATGTGTATATATATTTAAAACTAAATAAATTTCACAAAACCCATGAAATAGTCAAAAGTAAACAAATTATCAGAATAGCTACACAAAAAGGCTATTGAAATCAGGCTCTCTCACAGACCTGTGAGGATGCTAATCTGAGATAACAGTGTAAGATATTTTTTTTTTTAAATCATGACACTAATCAAAATCTCATTGTTGGAACAGAAAATCTATAATAAAATTTAAATAATTTACTACTTACAGAATAGGATTCAAATGAAATACAATTCACAAACCATATTTTCTGGTAAATCTTTTATTAAAGAAGTATTAAAGTTTTGTCTTTAGCTAATACTCATTTACAACAATCTAAAATGTCCTGGATATCTTTAATTTTAAGAATTAAGCTTTTTATGAGTATTTCTTTGATTTTTCTTGAGATACATAATTTTTATTCTGAAAAGTCCATGTCATAGTTGAGCATTCTACTTCCATTTAAAACAAAGTCTGGGGCTGAAATGAAGAGTGTTAAGTCAAGTGTTTTCTGCACAAACTTGAGGGCTTGAGTTTAACTCCCAGCACTAGGTAGGTGAAAACAGCCAATATAACAGAATAGGAAAGCTCAGGTTCAATAAAAAGACACTGTCTCAAAATATACAATGAAGCTGTATAGAGGGAGACAATCAGTATCAACCTATGACTTCCGCATTTACGCCCATGAGCATATAATGTGTGTATACACATACTCATACAAAGATAGCCATAATTTTTCTACAGAAAACATAAAATAACCATTTGGGAAATGGTTATTTTATCTTTGAAAAAAGATAACGGTATCTTTTAGGTATTATACCTAAAAATGCACTCAATTCAGGCAAGAATAAAATACAGGACACTAAAGTCAGAAATCTGACTATGAAATAATAAGTTTATCTAGAACTTAAGTGGCAAGTGATAAGAACTGCAATTCACGTAACAAATTGCATGTAGACTGGCTTTACTATACAACAGAAGCTGGCCTTGAACTCCTGATTCCCATGCCTTTACTATCCAAGTGTGAGGACGAAAAAGAAGCAACACCATGCCCCTCTAAGAATGGAAATTTATGACCAGAAAGTTCTTAGTGAACATAAAGTACTAATTTTCTGCACGTTAAGAAATTTCCATACTAAACAAGACTAGCAGAATAAGTACTTCACTTGTCCTCAAAGGATAAAGTCTTTAAAAATGTTTAGATGTCATGTTGTAGTTGATGTATGTATGTATGTAAGTATTTATACGTGTATGTGTTTACAGAAACATCTGTGTGTGTGTGTGTGTGTGTGTGTGTGTGTGTGTGTACTTTACCTTTTACTTCTGGGGAAAAAAAACAAGGTACCTGCACATGTTCTTCCACTGAGTTATATCCTTAGCTAGTAATGGTATTCTTAAATTTGGTTAAATTAATAAAAAATAACTGTCAATTGCTTACGGTTTATTAAAAGTCTATATTTTAAATTTTAACAGTCAGTTTCATTTATTAAAAGCTTTTTGTATGATCAAGCATTACAAAATATTTAATGCTACTACCAATTAGTAAAAAGTAAAGGAATACACTATTTCTCATCTGTCATATAAGTTAAAGATTCATAATATTCAGAGTGAGCAACACTCAACCTAAAGGTAAGAATATAAAAAGTAGCTTTTCATGAAAGCAAGCTAAGCATAATCTGTTAAAAACCTAATAAATAGATAGAAATGCATATGCACATAAAGATCTAAAAGTAAAAATGCTATAAACCCTAGTATATTACACCTATAATCTCAGTTTGGAGACTGAGTTCAAGGTCAGTGTGGGCTACACAGAGATGCAGGCTAATCTGGGTTAAATATTAAGATTTTTTTTTTTCCTCAAGCAAATACAAATTTTAAAGTCCATAAACAAAAATGTGATTTTTTTTAAAAAAAGATAATTAAAATTCTGTGATGAACTAAATATCTGTTTATTACAGTTTTAATCCTAAATGTACCCCTGAAGTTCAAATGTTGAAAGTTTGGTCCCTATCTGATGACACTACCAGTAGATTGTGAAAACTTAAACATGTGGAACCTACTGAGAGCAGCTGAGGTTACTAGAGTACCTACCTTAAAAAGGACAGCAAAACAGTGTTCCTTCTTGGCTCGATTCTCTTCCCAGTTGTCATAAATTAAGTAATCACCTCCTCCTTCAAATGCCCTGTACCATACCTCACCACAGCACAAAAGCAACAAAGCCAAAAGATCATAGTCTGAAGCCAAAATAACCTTCTTCTCCTTTTAAACTGTTTATCTCACTTTGTCACAGGGCTAGAAGGCTTAACATATGACATAACATACATGGACAGCACATGAATAGATCATCCTATGAAAATACTATGCAACTGTTAAAAAGAATGAAGCTTGGGGCTGAAGAGATGGCTGAGTAGTTAAGAACACTTGCTGCTCTTGCAAAGGGTTTAGGTCCAAACACCCACTACTCAAGACTATCTATAATCCAGTTCCTGAGAACCAACCTGACACCCTCTTCTCACTTCCTTGGGCACTGCATATACACGGTGTGCATTCATACATGCAAGCAAACACATCCAATGAGTAAACCATAAAAAAAAAAAGTCTACTTCTATGGATGAGAAATAGTGTATTCCTTTACTTTTTCCTAATTGGTAGAATTAAATACATTGTAATGCTTGACCATACAAAAAGCTTTTACTAAATGAAACTGCCTGTTAAAGCTGACTGTATTTTGCCTAGCATGCATAAAAGGAGAATCACTCCTTACCTGTCCCTTGGCTTGTGGACTGTCTAACTTTAATCTGTGCTTGTCAATCTCTTCTAAGATGACTTATTATTCATTTTATTGAGACTTCACCCTAATCCAAAATGACCTCACTTGAAATCTTTAATTAAAATCTGCAGAAATTATCCAAAGTCACATTCACAGATTCCAGGAATAAAGGCTGGGGTATGTCCTTTTTTTGGGGGGGGGGGGGGCATTAACAAATAAGACTTTGTTTTTAATCATATATACATATAGAAAACCATTAACAGTGATTATAGTTTTATGAAAGGGAATTCTCATTTTCATGCTCTATTTTAAACTGCAACCTTCTGCAGTCCAATACTCAATGACTTTACCCTAGTCACCTTACAAAAGTACTTAACACCTATCATTTAATTTGCTCACCTACATAAAATTGGTTTTAGGCTGCATGCTCCTCTCCAAATTGAAATAAAACTTCTAAGGCAGATTTTTGCCTGATTTCTTCCCAGATTAACTAAAATAGTCTGTTAAGGACTTGTGTTTGAATAATTTTATTTATTTTATTTTATTTATTTCATTTAGTTCAATATTACACTTCATTCACTACACAAATTTCACATATCTATAAATTTCATATATCTATAAACATAGTCCCCTTCATTTTTACCCCCTAAGGTAAATGGACCATCCTCCTCTGAGATAAATTATTTTGTTTCATATTTCCTATCAATTGCATCAATTTACTTGAACAGGACTGGGGTAGGAGATGCTGAAAGCCTAATCCAGTGCCTTAAATCATGTAGGGCACTTACTCTATGACTGAAGCTATGCCCCCTCCCTTAGCTTCAGTTGTTATGTAAGTTCACTCAAAATTCATTACTTTAAAGCTCTCTTGATTATCTAACTCTTGACAAATTACTCTCCTTTGATAGAGTATTTTAGTTTGATTTAGTTGCATTTTTTTCCTTTTCCTTTTTTTTTTTTTTTTTTTGTCTTCTTTTGGGAAGTGGGATAGGAAGGGAGCCAAGAGAAAAAGAATCATCTGGGAAGTTTTTCCCAAATTACATTATCTTCCTTTGTACCCCAAGCCTACAAATGTGCAAAGTTTACTGGAGAGAGACTTGGATGGATACTTAGGATCTATAAACCCTTTGCTGGATACTAATATAATACAATCTTACTTACTTGACAATCACTAAAATAAAATTTTAAAAAACTGACCATTACAACCTGTGATTAATAACTCTTAAGTCTCTAATATGCCAATTTTCAGAGGCACCATTAAGAAATTGCAAATAGGCTTGATGCATCCTAAAATACAAAAATAGACCCCTCTAATTTTAGGCCTATCAAATTGGCACATATCCTGTTTGTTAATATATCCTTTAAATATCCTGTTTGTTACTATATTACACCCTTCATTCTTTGCCTTGCCTGAAAATGGTTATAAAGTCACATTAGATATTCAAAATTGCCTTGCTATTGTAAAGAAACCACTTATTCTTCATTGTTCTCTGCTTTGCTGGGTTCTTCTAGATTCCTATCATATAACAGTCCTTCTAACTCCTCATTTTGGTATACTTCTCAAGTTATTTCTTCTCTGTCCAGAAAGTTCTGCAGAGAGCGAGTATTTATAAAAACTCACTTCAGGATACTCAGGCTACCCTCCAATCCTGTTATTCAGCCAGAAAGCACTAAAGAAAAAGGATCACTAGCTGGTTTCTAATCTTAGACTATGAATAATTAGAGGCACTTAACCTTTCAGGCTCACTCAATTTTCTTAGCTACACAATTTAGAAGGATATAAATATTATCACAAATACTTTCGGCACACATAACATTTCCTACCTTGTTACTGAATCTTTAAAAAAACTTTAAATATTCTCTTCAATTTAAGAATGGGTAATTCATCCAGAAAACATTGCAATTAAGTTCTCTTTGTGTAAAGCTGATCCCCCACCCCCCACCCCATACACATAAGCTGTCTGTTTTGCTCTGTTGCTGTGATGAAATCCTGACGAAAAGCAACTTGAGGATTTATTTCATCTTACAACTTACAGCCTTCATCCAGAGCAGTAAAGGCAGGAATTCAAGGGGAAACTTGGAGGCAGGAGCTGATGCAGAGACCAGGGGTCTCTGAGAAGGAGTACTCACTCCTCTGCTTACTGACTTGTTCAGCTACATTTCTTTTTCTTTCTTTTTTATCTATATTTTTTCATTAATTTATTTACTTTACATCCCAAAAGTAATGTCCCATCCCTCCTCTCCTCCCAGCCCCTCCCTCACCTCAACTCCCTTTCACCTATCTCCCTCCCTTTCTTCTCAGAGAAGGGAAGACCTCCCATGGATATGAACAGGCCTTGACATATCAAGTTGTAGTAGGTCGGGATGCATCTTCTTCTATTGAGGCTGGACAAGGCCTTCCAGTTAGGGGAAAGAGATCCAAAGGCAGGCAACACAGTCAGAGAAACAGCCCCTGCTCCTGTGGTTGGAGGTCCCACATGAGGACCAAGCTGTACATCTATTACATATGTTACGTATGAGCCCAGAACCGTTCCATGGATGTTCCCCGGTTGGTGGTTCAGTCTCTGTGAACACCTTTGGGCCCAGGGTAGTTGATTTTGTAGGTTTTCTTGTGATGTCCTTGACCTCTTTGGCTCTTTCCTCCCCCTTTTCCGTAAGATTCCCCAAGCTCCTCCTAATGTTTTGCTGTAGGTCTTTAC
This sequence comes from Pachyuromys duprasi, assembly GCA_028658305.1. NCBI lineage: Eukaryota > Metazoa > Chordata > Mammalia > Rodentia > Muridae > Pachyuromys > Pachyuromys duprasi. Next base: position 20,047,867 of record CM053749.1, read on the forward strand.
ATCTGTTTTTGTCAGCTGCTGGGTGAAGCCACTCAGATAACTGTTATGTTAGCCTCTTGTCTGCAAGTATTGCAGAATATTACACATAGACTGACCAGATAGATAGATAGATAGATAGATAGATAGATAGATAGATAGATAGACAGACAGACAGACAGACAGACAGACAGACAGACAGACAGACAGACAGACAGACAGACAGACAGACAGACAGACAGACAGACAGAAGGTAGATAGATAATATCTGTCAGGGTGTCAGGGGTGGGCTCTCATGGAATGTGATTCAAGTTGGTCCAGTCATTGGATGGCTGGGTCAAAGGTTTTGTGGGTAGGGTGGTGGACCCCTCCCTCCACTGAAAGTCCTGCCTGCCTACAGGTGGTGGGCACTTCGGGCTCTATAGCCCCCCCTAGTGGAAGGAGGGGAACACTAACCTACCCACAAAAACTTCAATAAAAAATTTACCCTGACTACAAAATGTGTAGAGATTTAAAAAAAGAAAAGAAAAGAAAAAGGCAGAGATTGAGGGAATGTCAAACCAATGGCTTGCTCAACCTGAGACCTATCCCCATGGAAGAGAGCCAGCCCCTATTAACAATATTCTGCTATGCCTGCAGCCTAGGACCACATTTTCTTTATCCATCCTTCGGTTGAGGGACATATAGTTTGTTTCCAGTTTCATAAAGCTGCTATGGACATAGATAAGGAAGTGTCCTTGTGGTATGGTAGAACATCTTTTGGGTATATGCCCAGGAATGGTATATAGTTAGATAGTGAAGTAGAGCTGTTCCTAATTTTCTGAGAAAGCACCAGATTGTCCTACAGGGCTCAACCCAGCAGCGTATGAAACGGATGCTGAAACTCAGAGGTAAACATTGGGAGAAGCATAGAAAGTCTTGTGGAGAAGTGGGGGAAAGGATAGAAGGACCTACAGGGACAGGCACTCCACAAGAAGACCAATAGAGACAACTAAGCAAAGCCCAGAGGGCTTGAGGAAACTGAGGCACCAATGAAGGATCATATATGTACTAGACCGGGGACCCCTATACAGATGTAGCCAATAGGCAGCTCAGGCTTCTTGTGGCCTCCCTAGTAAGGGGATCACTTCTTCCTAGTGGGGCTAGTCCACAGGGGAAGAGAATGCACTCCGTAATGATGTGACTTGATGTGCTGGGGTGGGTGCAATAGTGGGAGAGGGGCTCCCCTTTTCTGAGGAATACAGGAGGAAGGATGGAGGGGAAGGGATGGAGGGTGGGTCTGGGAAGAGAGGAGGGAGGGAGCTACGATCAGGATATAAAATGAATAAATAAAATAATTAATGTAAAAAAGTGTGGTGTATTCACACAATGGAATACTACTCAGCTTAAAAACGGAGGCATCACAAAGTTTGCAGACAAAGAGACGGAACTAGAAAGTATCATCCTGAGTGAGGTAACCCAGACCCAGAAAGACACACATGGCATGTACTCACTTTTAAGTGGATATTAGCCATAAAGTACAGGAAAACCATGCTACAATCCACAGACCCAAAAAGCTAAATAACAAGGACATCCCAAGGGATGATGCTTGAATATCACTCAGAAATAGAAATAAAACAGGCATTTGAAGTAGATGGAGGGAGGGCTCTGGGTGGGAGAGGGAAACGGGGAAGTGGGGCATGGAGACCAGCTACTTTTCTTAAAAACACTCCATGCCCACCTGCCTAGGAATGGCACCACCCACAGTGGGGCCTCCTGTATCAATCAGCAATTAAGAAAATGCCCCCAAAGACATACCCAGAAGCTAATCTAATGAAAACAATTCCTCAGTTGAGGTTCTCTCTTCCCAGGTCACTCCCACAAAGTGACTCGTAAGTAAAATTTAACACTAATACAAACGCTTACTCAGAAAGCTAAGGCAAAAGGATCCCAAGTTTAAAGCCAGATTCAACTATACTGCTGAGACCCTACCTTTAAAGGAGGAAGAGGAAGAAGAAAGAAACAGACAGGTGTGGTGGGGTATGCCTTTAATCCTAGCACTCAGGAGGCAGAGGCAGGCAGATCTCTGTGACTTTAAGGCCAGCCTGGTCTACAGAGAGTCCAGAAAGCCAGGGCTACACAGAGAAACCCTGCCTCAAAAAAACAAAACAAACACTAGCTGACACACTACACATTGTAGCCTATTTTGTTTGTTTGTTTTGTTTTTGTTTTGAGACAACTGTGTAGCTCTGGCTGACCTGGAACTCACAGAGATCCACTTGGCTCTGCCTCCCCAGTTCTGAGATTTAAGGCATGTGCCAGCATGTCTGGTTCTATACTTATATTTAAAAAGAACCTCATGTTTGCTTAGCATGCTCAAGGACCTACATTCAGTTCTGAGCATGGGAAAGGAGGAGAGCGGCTTGACTTCGGTGAAAATCATTACACACTATTATTCTAGAAAAATACTGCCTAAAGAACAAGAAAAGTTTATTCTGCTTTTTCAGAAAGATTCTTTAAGTCTGTATCCTATAATCAAAAATACTAATGTATAAAAAAAGCAGAAAGAACTGCTCTTGCTTCTTAGCTTTCCTACTTAACAAATAGTATATTTAGCTAGATGTAATAGCTACATGTAAGCTTCTCTCCAAGCATCAATTTACTCAACAGAAAACATAAAAATAATGCCAAGTATACCTAAGTCTTCTAAATATTAAAAAAGATAATGTATCTTTCAGTGTCTTTGGAATGCAACAATCACTGGACAAAGAGTAGCTATTATAACCTTGGGAAAAGCACTTTACAAATCTCTTCTTTGTACCACCAAAATTTCAAATAAAGTTTGTTACATCATACAACCGTAAGAAGCTATAATAAGAAGGTTGAGTCTGATCAAGTTAAGCTTATTATTTTACAAAGAAGTCAATACTTACCAAAATTGTGCCTAATAAATATTGATCACTATTAAATTGCTAAATTAAACAGACAAAGGAAAATTCACTCAGGATTACTTTTTAAATTCACTTTAACTTCTAAATCAGTAGATCTTACGGAAGGTAATTGTTTGGAGGTGTTATAGAATTGAACAGTGAAAAGCTCCAAGAAACATCCCTCTATTGAAACAATTATGGAGTGGAAAAAAACTACTAGTACCAACTACATGTCTTCCTTTTACTGGTGTTCTGTGTTTTCAATTTCAGTCAACTTTGGTGCAAAATTATTAAATGGAAAATTGTGTGCTGTAATCTGGTACTGTCCCACTCCATTCTACCTAGGATGTGAATGATTCCTTTGTCCAGCAAATTCACTGTAAAATAGTCACTTAGCAGCATGTTGGGTGATAAAAAAAATGACTGCAGTGCTTTTTTTCAAGTAACATGTTTTATCTAGTAATAGGCCTAAAGTACAAGATCAGGGTAATTCTGTTATACCAAAGAACAGGCATGGTGACACAGACCTGTAATTTAGCACTTGGAAACTGACATGGGAAGATCACAGGTCAAGAGCTGCCTGGGATACAGAGTAAAATCCCTCTCTCAAAAGAAGCACACAATAAAACCAAATATGCTAAAGAGAAGCTTGCCACATTTAAGTGTTTCATGTAAGTTTTTTTTTAAAGATATTCTGAAAAAGAAAAGACAACCAGTCACATTACATTGCTTTCATTGCTGTATTTTATTAAGTAATGGGGATTTTAGGTGGTTTGAATGGGACTGGGCCCATTGGGTCACCATACTTGTATGCTTAGTCCCCAGTTGCTGAGCTGTCGGGGGAAGGATTAGAAGCTAGGGCTTTATTACAAGTGCGTCAATAGGGGTAGGCTTTAAAGTTTTAAGAGACAATAGGTCCAGTGTGTCTCTGTATCTCTGTGTGTCTCTCATCTCTCCCCCCATTACCCTCCCCACAAACACACACACCTGCCTGTCTATCTCTGTGCCTGAGATATGAGCATCAGGATGTAAAGCTCAACTATTTCTCCAACACCATGCCTGCCTGTGTCCCACCATGTTCCCCTCTATAATGATAATGGACTAAGCCACTAACCATAAGCAAGCACCCATAAATGTTTTCCTTTATAAGAGTTGCCATGGTCATGGTGTCTCTTCACAGCAACAGAACACTAAGACAATAATCAAACCAGTGACTTACACATGCTAAGTATCTACCACTAACCTAACTCAGTTCAAATTAATCAATTTGATATTAATTATTATGGTTAATCTCTTATATCTAATTTAAAAAATAAACTTTATTACAGATATATGTATCACTACTACTCTTGCATTTGTTTGTTAGTTTGTTTGATTTTGAGATAGGGTTTCTCTGTGTGTAAGCCTGGCTGTCCTGGAACTTGCTTTGCTGACCAAGCTAGCCTTGAACTCAGAGCTCCACCTGCCTCTGCCTTGTAAGTGCTGGGATAAAAGACATGAGCCATCATGCCCAGCATATTCTTGGGTTTCAGGAATCTAATTAAGGGTATTAAAATATGTCCTCCATGGATAAGGAAGAACTATCATTATATTCCAGAACTCTAATATCTAATCAGACACATGCAAAGTCTATAAAAGGATTTAATGAAGAAAACCATTGCTTATCTTTGACCAGTAACTATCATCGCTCACCAGATAAAAAGCAGGCATCTAAGGGAACAGACCATGTCCAGTGCAGCTAGCTTAGAAATATGTACAATAAGCACCATATCCAAAAATCTGCAGTTTGTTTTGCTATGTCCAATGAATCACTCTGTGTACATCTTCACAAACACTAATTGCTATTTCAACCCTACTATGCTAAAATTAAATGGCTTCCTAGGCAGCTTCTAAAAACATGTTAAGACACAAAACTCATTTTTTTCCCTTTCATTGTAAAAATCAAACACTCAAGGAACTGTCAGGCTAGTAGCTGACTACAAAGACAACAGACGTCAGTAACCATATTCAAATAGTAAAGTGACTAGCGTGACTAGCGTGCTTTCATATTACTAATCACTTTAAATGTAAATAAATTCACAAAAGACAGAACAGTAGAATTGGTTTCTTAAGAAATAAGCACAAATCATTTCAAAATGAAAGTATGGGAAAAGATCACTGCAAATTAACAAAAAAAGGGGGGGGGCAAGCGTATTAATATTACTACCAGACAAAATATATTTTTAACCAAAAATCACTACAAAGGCCAAAATACAATGCATTCTGACCAAAGAGTTAAATCATCAATATATAACAATTATAAACCAGATAAATAAGACAACTGAAAAGAGAATAGGGAGTTCCACATTTGGACACTTTAAAACTTCACTTTCAGTAATGGAAAGAATTTCTGAATATCAACAAAGAAACAAAAGACCTGGAACAACACTATAAAAAACTAGACTTGGTACACACAACCAAAATACACTATTATCAGAGAACACACATTCTTCTCCAATACAATGGAAATTTCTTCAGGATATTCCATACTTAGGGAACAAAACAATTCTCAGTAAACTTAAGCAAGTTAAAATTTATAATACATTTTCTTATACCACAAGAGAAGCAAGTTGACAACAGAAGAAAAACTGAAAACTTCACAATATAACTTAACCCTAAATAAGCAATGGGTCAAAGAATAAATGACATAGACAATCTTACATCCAAAGAATAGGATCATCTAGATGAAAAAAAGAATATAATATATACATACAGAGAAACACAGAAATTGCCATAGCTAACTTAAAAACTCAACAGACTTATGGCAAAATAATAATTAGAAATAAAAAGCATCCTCCTATGCCCCTCCCCAAAAGCTTAAGACCAAAGAGCTTTATTGGTAAATTCCATCAAACATTTAACACACATTCTACTCAATACTACTCATACTCTCAGAGATTCGAGAATTCAGCCAAGCATGGTGGTTGACACTTGTAATCCTAGCACTTAGGAGGAAGTAGTAGAAGGATCACTCTAATATCAAGGCTACTCTGGTCTATACAATGAGTATGGTGGTTTGAATAAGAATAGACCCCATAGGATCATATATTTGAATTTTGTGCTATAGTTAGTAAAACTGAAAGGATTAGGGGGTGTGGCCTTGTTGGAGAAGGTGTGTAACTGGGGTTTGGGGTTCAAAAGCCCTCACTATTCCCTATTAGCTTTCTCTTATTCTACTTCATGATTGTGCCTTAGGATTTAAGCTCTCAGGAATTACTCCAGTGCCATGCCTACCTACTGCCACACTCCATGCCATAGTAGTAATGGACTCACCCTCTGAAACTGTAAGCAAGCTCCAATTAAATGCTTTCTTTTATAAATTGTCTTGCTTATGGTATCTCTTCCCAGCAACAGGAAAGTAAGACAGTGAATTTAAGGCCAGCTAGTACTACAAGCTGAGACTCAGCTTCAAAAACAAAAAAAAACAAAAAAAAAACAAAAAAAGAGAGAGAGAAGGGAAACCGAGGGGGGCCATCTCTGAAACAAGCTGGAGACCTGCGCCAGGATGGGCTTCTGGGAGAATATGAGGGTGACTAGCTGAAAATCCTAGCAGCGGGGGACATGGAGACTGGAGTGGCCACTTTGTAGACAAGCAGGACTTCTAGCAGAGGGGGGCGGGGGGCACACCGACCCTGCCATAAAACCTTCAACCCAAAATTTACCCTGCCTACAAAGTGTACAGGGATAAAAACAGAGCAGCCATTGAGGGAATGTCCAACCAATAGCTGGCCCAACCTAAGACCCACCCCAATACTATTAATGCTGTTCTGCTCTGCTTGCAAACAGGAGCCTAGCATAACTGTCCTCTGAGAGGCTCTACCCAGCAGGAGATCGAAAGAGATTCTGAAACTCACAGCCAAACATTAAGGGGAGCTCAGGAAGTCTTGTAGAAGTATGAGAGGAAGGACAGGAAGACTAACAGAGTCAACTAACCCAGGCCCATGGGAGCTTACAAAAACTGAAGCACCAACCAAAGAGCATGCATAGTTTGAACCTAGGCCCCCTATACATATGTAGCAGATGTACAGCTTAGTCTTTATGTGGGTACCCTAGTAATAGGAGCAGGGGCTATCTCTGCCTGATTTTGGATCACTTCCCCCTAGTGGGGCTGCCTTGCTTGGCCTCAGAGGAAGAGAATGCATTCAGTCCTGATGAGACTTGATGTACTGGGGTAGGTTGATATAAGGAGGGGGGCTCCCTTCTCTGAGAAGAAGGGTAGAAGTCAAGAGGAAAAAGGGGAGGAGTAAAGGGGGAAGAGAGCGAAAGGATAGGACCATGAGGAGAGTAAGGAGGGGGGCTGCGTTTCTGGATGTAAAGTGAATAAATGAATAAATATATATTACCTTTCTCTCTCTCTCTTTTCTATAATCCCAGCTCTCAGTAAGCAGAGGAAGAAAGATCATTTCAAATTAGAAGCCAAGATAGTCTACACATATAAAGCAAATTCCATGCAAGTTAGCCAGGATTACAGAAACAAATTATACACCAAGACCAAGAGAAATTATCTTAGAAATGTAAAGATATTTCACTGTAAGAATATCAATATAATATATCACACTAACAGAATGAAGGAAGATAACACATGATCAACCCAATAGACAAACATGGGGGAAAAACATTTTGGCAAGTTAACATGGTTTTTTAACAAGGAGGCACAGAAAGCCAACAGTTAACAGTTAACAGTAAGCCAGGTGTGATGGTATCTGCCTTTGATGACAGCACTGGGGAAGACACAGACAGATATCAATGAGTTTGAGGCCTGGTCTACATAGCAAATTCTAGGCTAGCCAGGGTGAGATAGTGAGATCCTGTCTCAAAAAATACAACAACAAAAAACCATACTCAAGAGTAAACAACTAAAGGCTCTTTTCTAATTCCGAGGACCCCGGGTTCAATTCCCAGCACCCACATGGCAGCTCACAACTGTCTGTGACTCCAGTTCCAGAGGCTCTGACACCCTCACACAGACACATGCAGGCAAAACACCAATACACCTAAAATAAAAATAAATAATTAAAAAAAAAGAACAAAACACAGGTGCTGATTTTTAACAATGCTATCCAGCAGCACGGTGTAAATCCTAAGCACAATATTTAAGCCATACAACTGTGAACAGGAAGATGCATAACTACCTCTACCTGTTGAAGATATGATTCAAAAAAATTCACACACACACACAAAAAGGCACTAAGCAAATACTGGACATAGCTACAGGACATCAGATCAATAAAACCTAGCTGATTTTCAATATACAATAAATAATCCAAAAAGTAAATTAATAAAACAATTTCACCTAAAAGTTAAAATTAAAGTACTAGAGAGAAAGAGAACAAAAACATGATATACCAAATCTCAGTCATGACAGTTCCAAGAGCCATACAAAATGGCTAAAACTTGGAAATCTAAAACTTGGCATACTGATACATGCCTGTAGTTATAGCACTCAAATAGCAAAACAGAATAATAATTGCAAGTTCAAGGACAACCTATACTACACAGCAAGACCCATCTGAGGAAAAGTAGGGACGAGTGTGAAGGAGGAAAGGAAACAGAAGATAAATAGGGAAGAGAGAAAGAAGGGGGAGAAGAAAACCAAATGTCCAACAATTGATAAATTAACAAAATGAAAAATATTCCTCACAATTAAACCCTACCTCAAAAAAAGTACCAAAAGAGTGTAACATGAATCATATTCAAACAGGCTAATAACGAGACAGGCTAATAACGAGACAGGCTAAATATTATATGATCTCAATAATTACAGGACAGGTCAAGCAAATATGTAGGAACAGACTAGTATTTGCTTGGGAGTAGGAGCAGAAATTAGAAGTGACTACAAATGAGCCAAGATTTTTCTCTGGAGGATGATGAAACCATTCTATTCTAGTATTAAATAGTGGTGGTGATCATAGTTTTCTAAACTGTTATAGCTAAGAATCACTAAATTATAAATTTAAAGCCACCAATTGTACACTATATGAAGTATACCTTAACATTTCTCAAAAAGAAAGGCAAGAGGTAGGAAAGAAGAGGACCACTGTCTATTTCCAAAGCAAGGGAGTACTAGAAGTACTGGGAACAATTTATCCCTCTCACCTCTTCAAGAAATAATTGAATCCACACATGTAGCAGGATGACACACAGTTAAAGTTCTTTTAAAAATGAAGTTAATACTGAAAAGTAAAATTGTGAAGACTCAAAAGATAAATGATCTCTAGAATGAAGTACATATGCAAAATAATTTTTTAAAAAAAAGGCGGCATCAGAAGCAGGACTCAGATCTAGTTTGTGACTATTTAAAGCTAAAACCAAATTAATGAATGATGAGGAGGGTTTAAGTAAACTTAGAATTTTATCTCCCACCCTGTCCCTGGAGAGTGCCCTGACCCAGATCTGCTACTGTGCAGATAGATTTATCAATGCATAAGGAGTATTGTGACAACCAAAATGATCCAACTTGCTTTGAGTTCATTCCAGGTTTACCAATCAATCTCCAGATTATAATCTGCTTCTGATATAGATAAGTCTCCCTACCAAAAAAAAAAAAAAAAAATCCATTTACTGGGCAGCACAAGCAGTTCCTTCTAGGTTAATTTTTCAGTGTAAATCAATAAGTTGACATCCTGGTATACACCCCTGATTTTAGTCATCTAAACCTTACATGTCTAGGTGTAAGTCATAATTTCTATGCTTATCAATTCTGAGAAACAGAATTTTGGCAGAGAGTTATCGCCATATTTGGTTTGCGCCATATTAAGAACTGACAATCTTCCCTAGAGACACTCTTCTGCCTCAGTGCATGCCTCTAAAAGCTTCTTGTCTACTAACTGAATAAATGCTGAGAAATCTGCATGCATACAGATGTGCTTCCAAAAGAAAACAGCCTATACTAATGTTTCATAGTTTACAGAACACTGTTTTATTAGCCAGTTCATCTACTAACCAACATTTTTGAATGAAGAAGACACTCATTTATTCCCAATACATGTGAGGCAGTGAGGTCAAAGTGATTTACAAATGGACATACTGCTAATAAAAATACTAATCGAAATTACAATCCAGATCACTGGAGTCAAAATTCATTCATTCTTTCGTAAGGCAGAGCAAGTATGTATGATAGGTCAAATGACTTACGGCAAAGAAAGTTTAAGTTTCCACCACCAGGTAAACCAAAAAAATCCTCTAATAAATAATAAACCACACAGAGAAGAAATAAGCACATACTGCAATAAACAGAAACAGGGAAAAAAAGAACATCTATAAAAAATACTGAAAGAAGCCCTAAGAAAACCAAATTTAGAATCCATAACACACATGAGGCTCAGGGCTCAAGCCAGCAATTGTTTCTAAAGGCTAATAATCCTTTTACTCATTTTTTAAAAACTTATGTGTACGTCTGAGTATATATCACATGTGTATGGATGCCTACAGAGGCCAGAAGAGGATGTCAGCCCCTGGAGCTGGTATTACAAGTTGTGAGTCACCTGACCTGAATGCTGAGAACTCACTTAGGAACAACAGCACATGGTTTGACTCTATATCCACTATATATATATATATATATATATATATATGGATTCTATTGTGTAAAAGTGAAAAAGACTGTTAAGTGTCTATTCAAAGATAAGCACTTAAGAAGCTCAATATATAAAAATACCTTAACAGGCCTTCTGTAAGAAAGAACAATTTCTTATTTTAGAAAATGGAATGTTCCTGCCTAACAATTCAAATTTCCTTTTTTTTTTTAATAAGATTTATTGTCTGTGTAATGGGTGCTTTGTCTGAATGTGTGTATGTGTAATGGGTACTTTCCCTGTATGTATATATGTGTAATGGGTGTTCTGTCTGTGTAAATGTATGTATGTACGTATGTATGTGTGTGTGTAGGTATGTGTGCATACCACATGCAAGCCTAGTCAGAGAGTGCCTAAGATCTTCTGGAAGCGCAGTTACAAACAGCTGTAAACCACCACATGAATACTGGGAACCAAACCCACACCCCCTTCAAGGAGCCACAAGTGCTTTTAAACACTGAGCCATCTCTCCAGTCCCTCATTTGCCTTTCTTAAGGTAGCTAGAAAGGTAGTAAAAAAAAAATTGTCAAATATTTTCAAAGCATTATAATTATAAATGCAACTCAGTATTTCTATGTAAGTTTCCGAATTTCTTATTACCTTTAAAATATTTTTTAACCAGAGTATATGAAAAAGAGAGAGAAAGGAGGAGTATGTGCATGCCTAGGAATACATGGACATGTCACTATGGATGTTGAAGTCAGAGAACAACTTGTAGGAGCCAGTTCTCTCCTTTCACTGTGGGATCTAGAAATCAAACTCAGGTCATCAGGCTTATACTCTTAGTTGCTAAGATACATCCCTGTCCACCCCTCCCCGAGGCCAATCTTAATAAAAATACTTTAGTCACCTTACACTTTTTTTTTACACTTATTTATCTGAGGACTCATGTGCACATGTGATGTCAGAGGTCAACTTACAGATGTCAGTTCTCTCCTTCTACTATTTGGGTCACAGGTATCAAACTGGTCCTTGGGCTTAACAACAAGTGCTTTTACCTGCTGAGCCATCTTGCAGCCCCTACAAATCAGTATTACCACCTTTTTTCTGTCTTTGACCAAATATCAACTGAGTTATATGCGTGCCAGTCCCATGCATATTGAATGTATCTTTAAAATATTCTGTAATTTGGAACTGAAAATTTACTATGTATAGAAAACAAAAACTGAAATTAACAAATCAGATATTGATTATTGCTAGTAGTTATTGCAATTCCATAATTTCTGAAAAGCAACAATAAAGTGATTATGGAATTATGAGAAAAGCCAAAAGTGGAAGAGCTGTGTATTTTGTTAGCAATACATACAAAAGGTCATCCTATTAGATGCTAAGCAGTACAAAAAGAGAGAGAAAAAAAAAAAATCACAAAATCCAAAAAAGTAGATGAAAGATCTAAAAAGCACTGAATGGACAATGTGATAAATTGTGGACTGCAAAAGCTTACTTTTTTTTCTTATCTATTAATAGGAACTCACATTCAATAAAATAGAATCAGAGGACTGGGGAGATGGCTCAGTGGCCAAAAGCACTCACCATACAAATGCAAATCTGAATTCATATTCCTGGAAACCACATTGAAACGTCATACAGTAACACCTATTTGCAAACTCTAGCACTCCCTCAGCTAACTGGAAGCAAAAAGACCAGAAATTCCTCCACAGCTCATGGGCCACCAACCTAGACTGTATGGTACAACAGCAAACAAACAAAGAGTCCCTGCCTCAAGCAAAATGGAAGGTTAAGAACCTGAGTTGATCCTGTTTACAAGTACCTTAGATAGTGTACACACTCATACACAAAAACATAAAATAAATAATTTTTTAGAAGTCAGAACTCTCCATTCCAGTTCTTCCCCTCAGTAAGTCACTACAGAATGGCACTACCATTTACTTAACTATTAGTCAGAAACACTTCCTGTGATGATGGCTCTCAACTGTCAACCCACTCAGAATGAAATGACACTTTGATTTGTAAAGTCGACTTTTAGACCAGTCGGTCACGTCGTTTCAAGAGATGATAACCCTGAAAGAGAAAAACCAGCCTAGAATGTGAGCAGTACTATCCCATAAATTGGGGGATGAGAGTGTAGATGAAATAAAAGGGGGTAAGGCAAAAGCCAAGATATGCAAGCATTCATTTCTCACCCTGCCCACCCTGCTTTCAAGCTACCATTAAGGTAAGAAACACTATTACTTCATAACCCAACCCATCATCCCTCCAGAGACTATAACCTCTAATATCATGAGCTGAACTAAATCTTCCTTCCCTTTCATTCTTTTATTGTAGTCTGTCAATACCTCTCTACTAACACACCTATTTCCAAAACACTTACAGAATCAGAACAGGTTTTCACTGTTACCTCTATCATAATCACAATTTTCCATGGGACCGTATCTATCACCAGATTAGTTAACAACCTATCCCTTCCCCTTTTCCCATTCCATTTCTCCTGCCTACTCCAATATTCACATAAGAGTAAAACAAAGATTCTCAACCTTGGCACTACTGCTATTTTGGGCAATAAACTCTTTGTTACAGAAAGCTATTCCAGCTACTAAAAAAACTTTAATAGCATCTGGTCTCTACCCTTTGATGTCAGCATCACACACCATCACACCAAGTTGCAACCACCAAAAATATCTACAGATATTGCTAACTGTGCTCTAGGAAGCAAAACAGGTACCCAGTTAATAGAAAATGAGCTAGAATATTTATTTTTCTTGTTTTTGTTTGGGTGGATTTGCTAGTATTGTCTGCCTTAGTGCTAGGGATCAAACTTTAAGAGTCCCAGGCATGCTAAGCAAATATTATGTACTCTAAAACCCTAGAAATATTTTTTAATATCCCTCTGCGCAAAACTCTTCCACTGCCCTTGATTTTACTTATAACAAAATTCATACTGAAAGTCTTAACTATTTCAAATACACTTTACACTATCCAAAGTGGCAGCACAAGCCTGTAGTCCCAGCACTCTGGGAGGCAGAGGCAGGAGGATCTCTGTGAGTTCAAGGCCAGCATGGTCTACAAAGTGAGTCCAGGAGAGCCACAGCTACACAGAGAAACCCTGCCTCAAAAAACAAAACAGAAACTCCAACATCATGGGAAGCCATTACATTCTTTCTGCATATTGTCCATACAGTAATCAATTCCTGGCATACAACTGTTTTTGCTATCTATGGCTACACTCTTCTTGCTTAGGTTCTGTGAATGTCTTGACTTCTCAATCTCAAAGATGACTTTCCTTAAATCATCACAATGCCTCATTTATTCCCCAGGTGGAATCACAGCATATGATTTGTCAGCCTGATTTCTCAGTATATAGCTAAAATTAAATGAACAAATCTATAACGTGGAGAGACTTAAGTGGTAGCTGAGTTGGCATCAGTGATAACCTCAGCTTCACCACCATCTCATTCCCACCTAGGTTTATCATTTCCCTCTTGAAACAGAGAGAAGAAAAAAGCTTAATAAAGCCTCCATCTATCCATTAATTTTTCTCAAAAGTGATATAGAGACTAAATAACATACAATCAATCTAAGTCACTTGACACCACAGTTTTTGTGTTTATGGCTAAAGGCTCAAGCACAATGCCCATAATAGATATTTGGAAAGGATGCTCTTGTTTTTTTTTTTTTAAACCTCATTCTATCACCAGCTTGGCCTGAACAGGGCTAAAAATGGAACTCTGGAATTGAAGAAATGGCTCAGTGGACATAGCACTTGCAAGCACAGGGACTGGGAATTCACACACCTAAAATCATGTAAATATCAAGCAGGTGTGGTGGTAATTTGTAATAACATCATTCAGAAGGCAGAAATAGTGGATTCTAGGGGCAAGCCAGCTGACTAGGCTAGCTGGAATAGGCAAGCTCGAGCAAGAGACCCTTCCTGAATAAATAAAGTCGAGAGCAAGTAAGACACGTTGAGTCAACATCAGGCCTCCAAACATATATACACAAACACACCCACACATGTTCACACACATGCAAACATACTTACACATATACCACAACCCAGACATACACACAAAGGTATGCTGTTAAGTATATTATCTTGGATTTTTCACACAGTGGTTAGTAGGTATCATACTTGACAGCACATTCACAAAATCAGGGCTTTGGTTCAAAAGCCTAATTAGTAAAAGAAAACTTAGGATTCTGTTTTACTTAACAGCTAAATAAAGCTAGTAGAGATAGAAATTTTTATAATTATATCTAAAATATGAAAAACAAAAGAATAGATTTTTTTTTCTTTCCTATCTACTCTAGAGCAAGCTGTCCATTCAATTCTTTGTGGTTGATACAATGATCACACAGAAATTAAGTAAAATTATCATTATATTACAAAAGCAAACTTGTGCTACTGTATATGCTTCCTGACATGATGAACATTAGGATGGGCCGTGGCAGCGAACCCCTTTGAGCCCAACACACAAAAGGCAGAGGCAGGCAGAGCTACAAGAATTCCAAGCCAAACTGGTCTACAAAGCTAGTTCGAGCATAGTCAGGCTATACAAAGAACCCTGTCTCAAAAAACAAAAACAAACACACACAAAAACCTGACAGGGTAAATATTAAGATCTAGAGGTGGCTCTAACAGTTGGCTTGTATTTTTTCCCCAAGACAAGGTTTCAAAGGCTGATCTCAAACTCCTGTCCTCAAGTGCTCTTTCTGCCTCAGTCTTCCAAGCAACTAGAGCTACAACCACACTCAACTAGTCTACTTTTTAAGTACTGATTAAGAAAAGTTATGCCTAGAAAATAATATAAAAGTCTTTCTGACTCTTACTTGTGGCAAAATAACAAGTATTGTTAATAAAATTGACTTATTGATTCAAAATTAAAGAATATGCTCAATTTCTATTCAAGACTAGCAAAAATTAAAATATGAGCTTTTTTCCTAGACAAATCTATGAGCACTGGTTGGTTTGGTTTGTTGCTGCTGCTGCTGCTGCTGCTACTGTTGTTAGTTGCTTATAAGGTTAGACTTCAGAGTCAAATATCAGAATCCAAACTTTTTGTTTACCCTATTGAGGAAAAGTACTTATCCTATCTAACTCACCTGTGAAACAGGAATAAAACCTCCACAGAATTAATGCCATTTACTTTAATGCACCTTATATAGTGTTTAACAATTCCTCAATAAATTATCTCTAATCAAGTCTCAATCAAGTACCTCATTGTGCACCAGAAATTCAGAAATGCAGGTTCAGTTAATCTGGCTGGGGTACATCTCCAACATGTGGCATAGTTTTAGTCCTGAGATGATTCTCTTTTTTGGAAAGGACTTAAACTCACGACCTTGGGTATTCTTAGCATGAACTCTCTGCAGAGCTCCAGCATCCCCTTTCCCAGGTGATTCTAGCCTGCAAACACTGGCTTCAGGACAAAGTTCAACTCTATAGTTTGACACACCAGGCCCTCTAGTTACTGCTTACAGGTCCATGTTTTAGTTTCCTTGGCATTTGGAGTTTCTTCTGTAATGTCAGTATTTTCCCCCTCAGATGCTGGACCCACAGTCCTCACTTTACCATGTCAAGCAGCTCACAACCACCCACCCCAACTCCAGAAGGTCTGACCTCCTCCTGCAAATACACTCACTGGTGGGCACACTAATCTTTTAAAGTGAAAAATTCTATTTCTTCTATATTTTTTCAGTTATGTAAGACCATGAGTTATTCTAATAAACTGTGAAATGTAAAGAACAATGTCACAATTAGGTCTGAGAAAACTAAAGACATTCAAAAAGCTTTATTGCCTAATTTAGAATTTATGATTATTTCAAAGGAATTCAATACAGCATGTTGTCTTGTCCAAAACCTAATTAGAATTAAACTGATGCCAAAAGAATTAATGATTCAAAAACATATAGCTAGTCAGTGGTAAAGATGTAGTTAAAAATTGTGTCTCAAGCTAGGGTGAAACTCAGTAATGAGCACTCATACAAAAAGGTCTTCAATGCCTATATACAAAAATTTAAGTTTTTGTTTTCTTTTTAAATCAGATCTCAGGTCCTGCACTACTTTACACCAAATTATCTATATATTTATGAAATACAGCATTTTTATATATTAAATGTTAGTAATTAAAATGAAAATCAGATAATCACAACTGTTTTTCTGTATTCAGTTACAGAAGGGAAAAACAGCCAGCTATCATATTTGATCTACAAACTTAATCTTAAAGGAAACTTATAAAATGTGCTTTACTCTTGGTAATGATTCACTCATACTCCCAAAACACACACACACACATACACACAAACACACATCCATTGACAGTCAGGTTAGGTGAAAAATAAAAATAAAACAGGAGAAATAGACAATTACATAATCATAGTCAAATGTTATCTGATTTTAAAAATTGTTGGGTTTCAAACCTGGAACCCACTAACCCTAACCTTGTTAGTATACAGGTAATTCCACTGGCCTGCTCTCAGGAACCAAGCAAATGGTTTCGTCATCACTTGCCACCATCAGGTGTGACAGGTGTGTGCTGATAAAAGGCGCTGCCTGATACCTCAGATTTCCCTCCTACTCTTTCTCTCTCTGCTCCCCTTCCCAGGTGACAAGTCTGTGTCAAGCTGACAAAACACTAAGCACCACAACAATTCAACAGAAGACAAAAAAAAAAAAAAAAAAATTGGAAAGTTGCTTTGGAAAGATAAACTGAACCACTAGACTGGTCAAGACTAAAATAATATATTGATGCTATAAAAAACTATAAAGAAAATGATACAGATCCCGCAGAATGTAGAAGAAAAACACAGTAAACAAGTTAATGCTGACAAATTAAA
This sequence comes from Pachyuromys duprasi, assembly GCA_028658305.1. Lineage (NCBI taxonomy): Eukaryota > Metazoa > Chordata > Mammalia > Rodentia > Muridae > Pachyuromys > Pachyuromys duprasi. The sequence continues at coordinate 20,065,160 of CM053749.1, forward strand.
TGAACAAATTTTAAATTGCAGTTTAAGAAAAAATGAAATTAAAAAAAAAAAAACTGAACAGCCCTAAAGCTAAGTTTTGAATTTGTCAACCACCTATCTCAACCAAATGTGGAATCCAGTACTCAGAAGGCTGAGACAGGAAGATTCCAAGTTTGAGACCAGTTTAACATTTACAGTGAGTTAAAGGCCTGCTTGGGCTACAGAGTAAAAACCTCTTAAAGCAAACACAAAGAAAAATCCAGGTCCAAGACTAATTCTTATTCAAAGAAGAATTAGTATCAATATGATACAATCTCCATCAGGAAACAAATAATCTCTAAAATTTTTGAGGCCATCATCCTAGTAAAAAAGTAAAAGAAACTATCACAAAGGTTTTATAGAAGACCTACAAAGAAAGATGAAACGATCCTAGAACATCTAACAAAGCATAAGGGAAGGGAAAAATATGTGACCAAGTTGACTTTTTAACTTTTTAAAAGCACATGTATTTATCCATTCTAAAGTGTCAATGAAGGACACTTATTTTCTAAAGTTTGGCTACTGCAGATAAATTATAGACATTCTGTCGACATACCCTCGTAAACATGAATTTCCCTTATCCAGGGCTAGAGAGGTGGCTCAATGGTTAAGAACACTGGCTGCTTTTTTCCAGAGGACCCAGCACTCACATGATGCTTGCAACCATCTGTAACTCCTGTTCCAGGGGCCCCAATTCCCTCTTCTGATGAGCACTGCACACACATGATGCATAGACGTACACAAAGGTACAACACACATAAACCAATCTAACTAAATTAAATAAAATATTTTAAAGCCAGGTGTGTGTGGTAGCTGATTCACGCCTTTAATCCTAGCAAAAAGCAGGCAAATCTTTGTAAATTTGAGGCCAGCCTGGTCTACATATTGTGTTCTAAGACAACCAGAGCTACATAAAAGAAAGACTGGGTCTTAAAAAAAATAAAAATAAAAAAAGTCACCTGTGCACATGGCACACACCTGTAATCCCAGCACTTCCCAGCACTCAGGGAGGCAGGCAGGCAGAGTTCTAGGGCAGCCTGGTCTACAAAGTGAATCCAGGACAGCCAAGGCTACACAGAGAAACCCTGTCTCAAAAAGCAAACAAATTAATAAATAAATGAATAAATAAACAAACTAAAAATAGCTTTCTCATCCAGAAAATAAAGGAATATAACTGTGAAGTGGAAAGCAGGTGTACTTTTTTTTTTTTTTTTTTTTTTTGTCTATTTGGGTTTTTTTTGTCCCTTTGTTTTGAGACAGGGTTTCTTTGTGTAGCCTTGGCCATCCTAGCCTCGGGGATTCACCTGCTTCTGCCTCCCGGGGTGCTGGGATTACAGGCGTGTCCACCTAACCCAGCTAGCAGATGTACTTTCAGATTAGTAATTAAGGAAAAAAGAAAACTCACACAATAACTATCACCAATTTAAACTCCAGCCAAAAAAAGGTAATGTAAGGCCAGGATGGTGACATATGCCTCTAACACTAGCACACAGGGCGTCAAGGCGAGAAGATAATGGGTTATTAGGCCAGCTTGTTAGAGTTTTATAGCCACCCTGAGCTACACAGTTAAGACTCTGGTTCAAGAATCTTTTAAAGAGATTTATTTTTCTCTAAATGTTCTGTGTATGTCAGGTATCACGTGTGTACAGTGCCCAAGAGAAGAGGGTGGCACATCCCCTGGAACTGAAGTTACAGTTGTGAGCTGCCATGTGGGTGCTGGGAGTCGAATCTGGGCTCTCTAAAAAAGCAGCCAGTGAACTTAACCACTGAGCATCTCTCCAACTCCCAAAAAGAATTTTAATGTAATTTCTCCAGCTATCTCACTGGCATATGGCATTATCAGAATTTTTAATGTTTTTCAGTTTGATGGAAGGAAATTGGTTCCTTATAGTTCTACTTTGCACTTTTCTGATTACAATTCAACACAGGCTACTGTGAGTCATAACTTATTGTTACATTGTGACCAGCATTCTCAATAAAAAGTGGAAAATAAAGTGTTCTTCACAAGGTTAAATATTTCATGAAGCTTTTTTGATTATATGTACTATATACATATTTGTACTAAGTTATAATGTAAAATGCTTTTTAACTGTTAGCATCTAGCAAGATAAAGGTATTACTATATAGTTTAATTATAGTAAAACTCCATAGAAACAGTCGGGCAACTCACTGGCTAATCATTTCCACCAAAAGCACAAATGTATTCTATAAAGCAGGCAGGACTTCCCCAGCACTGAATGAATAAAAGACTGGACTTTAACAGTAGCTGTACATGGTGGCACACATTGTAATCCCAGCAATTAGAAATTTCTAGCTCAGCCTAGGTGAAATAATCATGTTCAAGGCTAACCTGGGAAAACTCAGCAAGACTCCATCTCAAAACAGAAAAAAATATTTAAATTTTAAAAAATAGGGAAGAGGCCAGTGAGATGGGTCAGTAAGAAAAGACATTTGCCTGATGATCTAAATTCAATCCCCAGCTCCCACATGGTGAAAGGAATTAAATCTCCAAAATTATCCTCTTACTTGCACGCGCATAATCTGGTACACATATACCCCCTCACACAATAAAAAAAAGTTACATTTTTAAAATAAAAAATAAAGCTGGGCATGGAGGCCTACACCTGTAATCCCAGCCAGCACTCAGGGAGACAGAGACAGATACATCTCTCTGAGTTCAAGGCCAGCCTATTCTACAAATCGAGTCCAGGATAGCCAAGGCTACAGAGAAATCCTGTCTCCAAAAACAAAAAACAATAAAAAATAAAATGTAACAGGGAGGCAGAATTTGAGATGTCCTTTAAATACTAACTGGTAAAGAGAGCCACTGAAAAGAGTTCATGGGGAACCAGCAGGTAAAGGAACTTGCCACCAACCCCAACAATTTGAGTTCAAATTCCAGGAAACCCAACGGTGGGAGAAGGATCCCCATAAACTATCTTATCTCTGCATACATACATACACAATACAAAGTGCATGCACACACCCTCATGCACAACGCAGGCAGGCAGGCAGGCAGGCAGGCAGGCAGGCAAAAAAGGAAGGAAAAAAAAAAAAAACAGAATCCAAGAAAAACCTGAGGGAAATACTTAGGGGGTGGCATGGCATAGCTCAACTGGAATCCTGTACTGTAGCTATCCAACAACAGAACACTAAGCTCTTCCTTCTCTACAAACAAAAGCCTACTTGCTACATTAAGAATTATCTCATTCTATGGTTTATATAAGAGCATCCTCTATGTCTGTTTGATAATTAAACCCTGTGCTCCTAAAGGGTTAGGGGTGGGGAAGGAGAGTAAGACTCAGCAGATAGCACTTGCTACCAATCCTGATAATCTAACTTTGATCCCAGAACACAACATGGTAGAGAGAGAACCAAATCCTGTAAGTTATCCACTGACCTTCATATGAGCATCATCTTCACACCCAATATAAAGTTTAACACAAAATTTTAAAAGATGGGCATGGCTGTAATCCCAGCAACTGAGTGATAGAGATAGGAGATTCAAGAGTTCAAGGCCAGCCTGGGATACATAGCACCGGTCTTACTCAAAATTTAAAATAATAATAGGTACAGAGAATGTAGCTATTCTAACATATACCAGACACTGGGTTCATATCTAGTAATGCAAAAGAAAGATAAAAATGATAGAGGAGTGGAAGAGAGAAGAGGAGAAAGGGATGGAAGCTTTAGCTGCTTTAGCTGTGTTCTTTCCTTATGTCTAGATTCTAAAAGGGTAAATGTGAAGATGCTTCTCTCTCCATTAAGTAAACAAATAATGTTCACACTACTTCCTTGAATGGGAGAGACTGTAAATATACCAGAATAGCTTTCCATTTACTTACATGGGGGGGGAGGAGGAGATTTTTGTGTACCTAATTAATGGCCCTATAGATTATTTGGGTGAGCCTGACCTAATCAAGTTAGCTTTTGAAAGGTCTTAAAACTCTATAGAAATTAGAGACAAAAACCAGAGACACTGATGCCTGCAGTAGCCATTTTGCAAACTGCTGCCTATTGAGACCATATGTCAAAAATAATTAATGATAATTTTATGCTTTAGCCAAAAGTTAACAAGCATGCATTAAATCTATAGTACTAATTATTAAGATATATCCATCTATAATCAAGGAAAAGATATTATAACTATGTTTAAGTTTTAGCTAAAAGGGGCTTTTTTCAATTTTTAAAAGAACCACAGTGTTAACCCAACTTTAGATAAGAGGAAGTTAAGATTCAAACAGTTAAAAAGTAAGACCAGATCACAAGCCAAGGGGGATTGTCTCAAGAAGCTTCAGTTCAAGGCTCTCTTTCCTGCAACACAGCTTCCATAAGTTTTTAAAAGAGCCTTTGAAAAGCCAAGTGTGGCTGTAATCCCAGCACTTGAAAATATGAAGCAGAAGAATTGCTATGAATTCAAGGCCATCCTGAGCTACATACCAAGATCCTTTCTGGAAAAAAAAAAAAGAGCCATTTAGTAACTGGCTGGCCTGGCACTCACCTGTAATCTCGTAACTCCATAGGCTAAAAAAAAGAACTGCCCTAAATTAAAGGCCACCTTGGACTGCATAGTGATTTCAAGGCCAGCCTGGGTCACACAATGAAATCCTATTGCGGAAGGGGAAAATCACACCACAGTAACTGTACTAATCTCTTCAAAAAAGAAAATTAGACTTCTACTTGTTTTGCTTTTTTAAGATAGTATCTCATAAAATATCCATGCTAACTTCAACTTGTGATCCCCCTGCCTCTGCCTACAGAGTAACCAGAACTACAGGCATAGAACACCAAGCAAAACTCCAAAGTAGTTCTAGAATGCAAAGAAAAAAAATTAGTGAAACACCTGTAGGTTTTGTAGAAGTTTATTTGGCTAAAAAGTTGTTACATTCCCCATAATGAAAAACAATGAAATAACATTCCTTCAGTATTTCTTGATCAAATTTTTAGCCTCGATTTATACACACTATGGAACCCATCATCCATCAAAAAAATAGAGGAATCGTTTTTATTCTCAGTTTTCTGTATAGTTCCATAAGAGCTTCGTCATCAGATTTGCATTTTTATAAGAAAAGAAAACAAAAGTAAAGTTACAAATTCCATTAAGTTACAAATCGTACAACTTTATAGGGATTTAGGTACTTTCATAAACACTACTTTTGCTGAGATGTAAAACAGAGTTATTTCTAAGCACAACCAGGCGGGAACAAACATACCCTCATCTTAACACTGACTTCAACAGCAGATAATTCGCTACAACAAACTGCACTGTTGGGGGTCTACAGGGTTCCAAAACCATCCCCACGACTTAGCCCTCCCAGGGCACTACTGTCCGCAATGTGGAAAGAATCAATAACAACTCGAACGTGGGCAGAAGCGGGTGACGTGACCATCCGGACACCAGAAAATGTTGTGGGTCCCTCCTGCACACAGGCCAAGCACCCAGTCGGGTCTCCTCCAAGTGGGGCTCGGGTCCAACTCCACGCACTCGGGTTTCCCAGCTCTTCTCCCCACCCCCACCCTCCGAGAGGCGGAAAAACAACTTTTATTAGCCTCTTCTCCCGGGGAGGGAGGGGGGGGGGGATTGGGAAACTAGCGGGGCAGAGCTCCGGCCTGGACTCGTTTCACCGGGACCTCCCTCCCCCCCCCACCACCCCCGCGTCCGGAGCCGAAAAGGCAGATAGCGGGAAAGCGGCGCTGCGCCGGGCCCACAGCCCGGGTCCCCCGGCCCCCTGCCCCACCCCAGGACCCGGAGGCCTGGGCCAGCGGTCAAAGCTGCGCGGCCCCCCCTCCCCCCCGGGACCCTCGGCAGAGACGAGCCCGTTGTCATGTGACGCCGCCGCCGCTGAAAACACCGCAGAAACGCAGGGCGGCGGGAGGCGTTCGCGCCAGCCCGCCTCGGCTGGCCCCGGCGCGGGCGGGCGGGCGGGCGAGTCCCGAGAGCCCGGGCGGGGAGGAGGGGGGTGCGGAGGGCGGGCTTGGCGGCGGGCCCGAGCGCGCCACAAAGGCTTCCGCGCCACCGCCGTGTGCAGCCCGGGCGGGCGGGGGCACCGTCTCCGCGGCCCGCGGGAGGGGGGTGGAGAGGAGCCGAGCGCCCCGCCGCGCCCACAGCGGCTCCCGGGCAGCCCGGCCGGACGCCAGCCGCTCGCGCCGCGCACAGGCCCCGCGCGGCCTCCCTCCCCCGCGCCGGCCCGCCCGCCGCCCGCGCTCTCGGGGCTCGCTCGCCCGGCCTCCATCTTGGATCGGCGCTTCCAGCCCCCCGCGCCGCTGCCGCCGCCGCCGCCGCCGCCGCATTCCCCCTCTTTCCCGCCCCCCGCCGCCGCCGCCGCCGCCCGCGCTCACCTCAGCTGCCCATCCGGGCGCTGTCGGCCGTCGACCTAGTTTCCCCCCAAAAGTCTCCGGTGTGTTATTCCCGATGTGGGGGGGTTGTTACGGGGTGGTCGCCGGGGGTTCGGGAGCGGGGGCCGCGCCTTCAACGGAGCTGCAATCCTAACCCGCCATCTGGTGGCATTTTCCACACGCCAATGGCGCCGCTGCAGACTCGGGTCCCGACCGCCCTCTGCTGGCCGCGGTGCTCACTGCCTCGCTGACAGGACGGGCCTGCCCGGAAAGGGGAGGGAGTTGAGGCGCGGGCAGGGGGCCCTCGGCCGGGGGCGCGCGCTAACGCTTGCCTCCGGGTTGCGCGCACGCGCGGTAGCGGGGCGGGAAACGTGGCCTCGGCGTGGAGGCCCCGCCCCCGCGCCGGGCTCCGCCAATGGCGAGGCGCGGAGCCCTCTGGGTGAGGGCGCTGTGGACGGCTCGTGGGCCGCCCGAGGCGAGCGGAAGGACGGGCGCCGTGGCGCCTGCGCGACCCGCTCGCTGGGCTGCCGCCCGCCATTTTTAGCGCGGCTCCGGAGAGCCCGGCTGGGAAGCCGCCCCCAGCTCCTCCGCCGGGTCCCCTCCCCGGCGGGGGCTGCGCTCCGCTCCCGCCCCGAGGCCGCCAGCCGCCCACACCCGCCGTTATGCGGGCGGGCGGGCGGGCGGGCGGGCGGCCGAGCCCCGCTCCCTCCCCGCCTTAGCGAGGGCCTCCAACCTAGAATTGTGCTCGCGGTTTATTACTGAGGAGGTGCTTTCCCAGAGCGAGGGTGAAAGGTTTCGAGGACAGGGACATCCCCCTGCCGCGGACCTAAGCGGAACACTGCCCGCTCTGGGCCGATTGGCGTCGTCCTCCCTCTGTGAAGCAGATTGTCTCCGAGGTGCAGGCTTTGCATAAGGCGGCAGCATTGGCTAGTTAGTGAGACGGGAGACGCTGCACTGCCAGGATCGAGGAGGCTCTGCTTGGAATTCGATTCTCCTCCCACAGCCTAGGACTACTTTCAGTGACTCCCAGACGGACGTGCGAATGGATCCTTAGCCGAAAGGAAAACAGTCCTATGAGATCTGACCCCTTCCCTGCTCGCTACCTCTCTGTCCTTGACCAAGGCTAACCTGCCTGCGTACAAGTTTGCACTACAAAAGTGAATTCTTGCTCTCCTAGGTCATCGGCTTCATTTATGACTCAATTCTTTATTGGCAGAGGCAGCTGCATTTTCGATATCACCTTAGAAACGTTAGACTCGTTTACAGTCCTGAGGGCTAAGCTAGTGCGTCAACTGTTTCTGGTATTTATCCCAAAGGTTGCAAGGTGCGTTGCGCTAAACTGGAGGAACTTTGGTATGAATTTGTGACCTTCCTTAGGTAGATACATAATTTCAGGAAAGTATCTTGTTTACTGGGCCCTGATTGACTTCCTATTGTGTTCTTGGCAGAGCCTGTTTTCTCGCTTGCCTTGTATTTAATAAAGGTGTCGACGTCAAGCCATAGTCATGTAATTTAATCTGTTTTCTTAAGCTTGGCTCTGTGGGATTCTAGTAAAGACCTGATATTCCATCTTAATATATATGTAGTCATGATCTCAAAAATCTCTTCAGATTTAGCTGTTTCCTTCTTCCCTCCTAAACCAGTCCTGCCCAAATGCAATGCTCTTTTTCTAGGATGTCTTATTTTCTTATCTTCTGGCTTCTTCCTCTCTATTTTCCAAGTTTCCAATTTATCTTATTAAAAAAAAAAAAAAAAAAACCACAGGGCTGTTAACCCCTCAAGATGCTGTACTATCCGTGTTCCTTTCCCAGCCTCTTATCTAAAAATAATCAGTCACTGGCCTAGTGTGGCCATGAGTGCTCTTATCCCAGCCTTGGGAGGCTGAGGCAGAAGGATTTGCAATGAAATGGTGAGATCCTGTCCAAAGGAGTGGTGTGGGGACGAATCATTTTCTTCACCAATTCCCATCCTCCCTTGAAACTCTTTTCCTTTTGTATTGCTTCCTTAGATCTGTACCTACATTGTTCACTAGTCTTCTGATTAAGTTGCTAGTGCTAATTAAGCTCAACTTTTTTGTTTTCTTCTTTGTTTTCTCTGTCCCACAGTTCAACCCTGAGTTCCCTGCCCCTCTCTCTTATTCTTTTTGGTTCCCAGTTGTTCTTTAACAAAGATTCCATATTTTCAGCTACTTTCCAGGTCTCCATCCAGCATAACACTTAAAATATGTCCTTCCTCACCCAAAAACTCCCAATAACACTGTAATTTCAGCAAGTTAGGGGAATGTGTTGTGACATGTGAGCCTAGACTGTTCTGAACAGTTACAGTACATAACTGTTACATAACCAGGCAAATCTCTGCCTGGTTCCTCAGCTGTAAGAGAGGGCTCTGGATTAAACTGCACATACAGACATGCTATCTGCATTATTGCATGGTGCTTTCATCTTTAAGATGTTTTCAGATCTCTGTTCTCAAATGCTGAAGATTAAACCCAGGACCTCACAAAGTAGGAATTCTACAACTAAATTACATCCCAGCCCTGCATCTCTTTTTGTTGTTTGGAGCAGTTTGGGGTTCCCTTTGTTGTTAGGGATGGTATGTTTTCCATTTTAAGGACTAACCCAGAGACTTGTGCTAGACCAGCACAGATCTATAAACATAAATTACTTAGTTCCTAAAAGAAACTCTGAGCCTGATCATATTGTTATTCAAATCTTCTTTTTTTTCCTGTGAGTACTGTGGTCTTGGGCCTCCCTCCCCCCCTTCCTATTGTTACACCAGAACAATTGTAATAGGCTTTTCTTTCTTCCACCTCCTTCTCTCCTCTTCTCCTATTTTTTTCGCCATACTCTACTTTTTGAGATAGGCTTTCCCTTTGTAGTCAAGTGGTCTCAAACTTAAAAATCTCCTGTCCTGGCCTCTTAGACAGTCCTGACACTTGACTTTTGTTGTTGTTGTTGTGTTGTTTTCAAGATAGGGCTTCTCTGTATAGCCTTGGCAGTCCTGGAATTACCTTGTCGACCAGGCTGATGTTGAACTCACAGATATCTGCCTGCCTCTGCCTCCCTAAGTGCTGGGATTACAGGCTTAAACCACTGTGCCCAGCTCACCCACCTCTCTCTGTCTCATTCTGTCTCTCTCCCTGTCTCTCTGTCTGTTCTCTCTCTCTCTTTCTCTCTCTCTCTCTCAACCTAAAGAAAAACTCTTTGCTTTTCTGTGGCTCATATGCATCTAAGTACTTAATGGCATTCAAAGAGAGGTGGCCAGCCATGGTTGTCACCCTGACTGCATCTGGGACCAACTAAAACCCCAGTACCCAGGCATGCCTAATGACGGATTTCTCAGGTGCGAAAGCCCATCCTAAATTGGGGCCACGCCTTCTAGTAGTGACCTTTGCTTTCTGGCTGCTTGCCCTCATGTGCTGTTGCTGAGGCATGCATGCCTTTCCTGTTATTCAAATGTGCTTCTTTGGGATTCTAACATAGACTGAAGTGGCCCTCCAGAAATCCTCTGGGACTCCAACACCAGATTGGAACTGCTGACATCCAGTCTCCTGGACTGAACTATTGTATTCTTGTCCTTTCACTCAGGAGGCAACCATTGTTGGGCTACCCAGCCATATCCTATAAACTGTGTTTATGTTTAAAATCCTACCATTTGGATGTAGTTAACAGTTGAGATAAAGATATTGTGGCCATAACTTCTGTTATCATTATGTAGGTGTAGGCAAACAAATTTATGCTCATTTCTCTACTCCTTGATCTTCTGATATCACATCTTACCTAATCAATATAAGTTCAAGAAATTGTGGGCTGATGACTGCTCAGTAAATGGAAGTGTTTGAAACTAAGCATCATGACCTGAATTTAATCCCCAAGACCTACAAACTAGAGAGAAATGACTCTTTTAAGTCATCCTCTGACCTCCACACATGTCATGGTATACATGCACAAATAGACATGGTAAATATTTTTTAAAGTATCCATTTTAAAAGCAACCCAAGGAGGGCTAAAAATGTGGTTCAGTAGTAGAGTTGCCTAGTGTACATAAGGACTGGGATTCCTCAACACACATACGCACACACACTTTTAGCTTGGCAAGCCAGTAAGCAGTCCTCTTCCATGACCTATGCTTCAGCTGCTGCCTCCAGGGCGTGCCTTGAGCTCCTGCCTTAACTTCCTGGATGACGGAAGACAAGCTGTAAGATGTAATAAACCCCTTTTTCCTACCCCAAGGGGCTCTTAGTCATGTGTTCTATAAGAACACCAGAAATCCTAATTAAGACATAAGTTATGCCTTATTATTTTCTAATTCTGTAAAAAATTGTTCACAATACCTGCTCTAGTCTAATTAGCCATAAGAGCAAAGCATATTCATTAATCCTTGGACTAGTAATGGAAGGACTAGTGGTTCCATTACATGTTTGACTCTTGCAGATTTACATGTCTCTCAAGAGCGTTGTTTATAAAATTGCTAAAATTCTAAATCTCGGTATAGATTTTGAAAAACATTTTTAATTAGCAGCTTCAAAACATTGAAATGATGGAAATATCAAGAAGGCTATGCCTTTTCAGACACACAAGATCTTAATTACAGTGGAACAATCAGAATAGAAAAATCTCTTCCACACTGAAATGTGGCGAAAGCGGATATTGCGCATCAGGTCTCCAATTTAAAGGTATTTATATGGGGCTGTGCCCCTAGGCTTTTGGATCACCTTTCACATTTTCCTTACAGATTTGCCAAATTATGGATATCTGACAGTGCACTACAACTGACATCTGTTAACCAATGCCACAACCTTTGCTAGGACACAAAAGGACTGTGTTTCCATCCTCAGCAACACACACACACACACACACACCCAGAGCAAGCATGTGTTAACCAGTGACACCAAACACTAGCTGTGCTTACATAGATGGCACATTTTCTGCAAACACCGACTGAGCTGACAGCTTCTCTAAATACACTTTCAAAAGAGCCTAGTCACTAGTGAGCTCCTATGGTTCCTCATAGCTTGAACAACAATAGTTCCATGTTAGGCTTTTATTACGATAACGGCATAACATTTTATCAGTTACTCCCTTCCCCTTCTATTGCCGCAGCTACTGACTGGACCAAAAGGAGGTCCGTCATCGAATCACTCTCCCTCAACATTTGCTTTATTTTACTTGATTTTTAGTTTTTTTGAAGCAAGGTCTCTCTAAGTAGCTTTAGCTGTCCTGGAACTCACTGTGTAGACCAAGCTAGCCTCAAACTCACAGAGATCCCACTAACTCTGTCTACTGAGTGCTGGGATTAAAAAAAAAAAAAGTATATGCCACTACACCTGGCTTCACACATTACTTTAAAATTTTTTCAGACTCTGTGTGTTTGCGTGTGTATGTATGTATGTGTCTTGCCTGTATGTCCATGTATGCCTGATCCCCAAGGAGACCAGAAGAGAGTACATCAGATTTCCTAGAGTTAGGGATGGTTGTGAGTGACTAGGTAGATACTGGAAATAGAACCGGGACCTTCTGACAGAGCAGCCAGTGCTCTGAACTGCAGAGCCATCTCTCCAGCACCTCTTTTACCGCCTAGAAGCCCAGGGTTTGGGGATCTTAAGAGATCCCACTTTCTCACCTCCCTGGTCCACTCAGAACATTTGTGATTGTTCATATTATTTTGAAAAATAGTTTTCCTTTTTTTCTACTCTTGCAATTCAATACTGTGCCAACTGGCAGTAATATGTTATGCTGCCCAACTTACCAGACCATGGTTGGATTAAATCATAATTTTAACTGTCACTTGTTTTTGTAAATCAAGCCACAATTTTTGCTAAAGTGATTAAATCTGAACCAACCGTGATTAAAAAGAGGAATCCAAAAATACCTTACCTTTTAGAATCACCTAAGCCTAAATTATAGGCAAAAAAACTCTATCACCCAAAGGTAGAGAACCAGAACTACTCAAGATATGTGAAAAGTAGGTGGTCATGGGAATATACACCTATAATTCTAGTACTCAGAGGGCAGAGGTAGGTGGGCCTCTTGAGGTAGATGCCAGCCTGGTCTATACAGCAAGTTCCAGTTCAATCAGGGCTTGTCCTATGAAGGACAAGAATTAGGCTCATACCCATTGGTCCAATGTAGAATAATTATATTAATTTTAACTAGTTTTTCTTACAACTATAAGTAAAACTGCAAACCCTCAGATTTGAACTTTATGTACTATAATTCTCCATTATTACTATCATTCTTCTATTTCACCTTCTATTTACGCCCCTTGAATAGCTCAAGAAGTCTGTATATAACCATAGAGTTCAAAGTTAAAAGCCAATTTTCAGGCAGGCAGGGTATATTGATAAACTTTCTTCTCTGGAGTCCATTGTGTGAACACCACATAATGGGTGTGGAGTAACTGAATGGGGGGGGGGGCCAATATGCAAATTTTGACAACAGTAGAAGGTCTCCTAACATGCAAAGGCCAAATATTCAAAGTCAAATACATAATGAATGTGGTATGTTCTGGCAGCACTTGCCTGTGCTGTGTTGTGTGACTTCTTGGCAGCCTTGGTTGTGGCCACATGACATGCACACTCTGCGCCATGCATGCTGGCACACCAAATGCTGCCTGGTGCACCTCAGCTCAGATGTTAGGAATCGCGGAATCTTTCCTGTAGATACAAATTCTTCTGCTCTTATGGAAACAAATTTAACTACAAAAAAAAAATATGAGCACTTTTAATATCTTCCTACCATCGTTCTTTAGCATGTATCAGTGTATCTCTGTATATTTTTTTTTTTAGAATTTTTTTAAATTGCTGTCTCTGGGGCTGGTAATGTAGCTCAGTGGTAGATCTCTTGCTGAACATATACAAGGTCCCAGGTTTCAACCCCAACACCACAAAAGAATAAAGGAATATTTGGGGTTGGCAAGATGGCTTGGTAGGTAAAGCTCCTTTGCCATGGAAGCCTGTTGACTTGAGTTCAATCTCCAGAACTCACAAAAAAATGGAGGGAAGTAACTGATCCCATCAGGTTGTGCTCTAACCTTCAAACACGCACTGTTGCACTCACACCCGTACATACACATCAGGCATCTATATGTACACAGTAACAGTAAAAAATTGGCCAAGTGAGTTGCTGACTTGAGTTTCCATTTAAAAACCATTAGGGGCTAGAGAGATAGCTCAGTAGTTCAGAGCACTGTCTGTTCTTTCAGGGCACCTGAGTTCAATTCTCAGAACCCACATAGAGGTTTACAGTCATCTGTAATTCTAGTTCCAGGGGATACAACATCCTCTGCCTCCATAGTCACCAGGCATGCAAGTGGTGCACAAACATAAATATAAGCGTGTATACATATAAAATACTTTTAAATAAACAGTTTAATTTTAAAAATCATTAAATAAATTTTGGCTTAGAATTAGGACCTCATTTTCAACAGTTTCTGAAGTGGTCATAAACATCTACTCTTATGTAGTACATATTTGTGCAAATCCTCATTCTCAGAATTATCAAATATAAAATCAAAATATCAACTCTTAGAACACTGAAGATGTTCTAAGTAGGTCTTATGATATCAATTATTCAGTCAATATTTAATGTTTTATGTAAAGCCAATAAGCATAGCCATCTCAGCATGCAAAACTGCTTTTCTTTTAATAAATGGAAAAATTATTTAACCAAGGAATTATTATTACAATGAATTTTTTTGTAGGTTGCTATCAGTAAATCCTTGACTTGTATATTCTCTTTATAAACCTATATATACAAAGTCCTGTAAAATATCTTCAAACAAAGGGATAAGTAGCATTAAAGGTCCAAGAAACGGCACCAAAAAGCCATGCTAGAAAAATGTGCAGGGCGTTAGGATGCAGTTGGTTCTGTTCCCTGATTATCAATTCCCTATATGTTTGCTTCATATTTAGATCACAATGTATGTCCTCAGAGTTTAGGATTGCTGTCTCACATATATTGCACTTAAGTTTTTCCATTTGCCCCATCTTTTGTGCCCTAGTAGCTTCCCCTAGTATCTGCCTCCTCTTGCCTGAGCTTAACCTGACTGAGCAATGTCTTACTCAACTGAGGGCCTCACTTTGCTGTTCTCCAAGGCAAGAGCAACTCTTTTCTAGAACTTGTTTTTTGGGTTTTGTTGTTTGTTTGTTTGCTTGTTTGAGGTAGGTTTATTTTCCTGTTTTGCCGGAGAATATTCTCAGAGACTCAGTACTCTATAGGCATGTCTAGTATATTCTGACACTCACGTTATATTACCAAACTGCATGGAAATATATATAGACTTACCCTGGAGATGTGTACTTTTTCAGACAGTGCCTTGTTATATGGGAAGGCTAGCCTGGAATTTACTCTACCTGGGCTGCATAGTGAGCTCCAGGCTGATGACCAATAATGTGAGACCCAGTGAGCCTCTCCTTTAATCCCAGAACTTCAGAAGTAAAGGCAGGAGGATCAGGAGTTCAAGGATAGCTAGACACCTACACAGTGAGTTTGAAGACAGCCTGGGCTGCAAAGGACCTGTCTCAGATGAGACAAATTAGAGAAGTTTGGTGTGGCAGTGGGCTTGGTAACAAAAACTGAATATGTTACCCAATGACAGAACAGACACTTCACACATCCCACACATTTGGAACATGCCCCATAAACCGGAAGCATGGAGAAAAGAATTTGATGAATCCTACTGACAAGAAGAAACAGAGAGAAAATGAGACAAAAAGAAAAAGGAGCCAGAAGTGGCCTGATCTTTGTTCCTTCTCATTCTCCTTCCCCAAAGGATATGGAGAGTGAAGACTGAGGGACTTTTCTCATTCTTTATGGGAGCAGAAATTGTCTCCCTTCCCTGAAAACAACAGTAATAAAAGATTTAAATGATTTGTGGTGGGAATGGCGAGATGCTCCTCCAATCCCCTTCTGATAAGGATTTGTTAACAGTTGCTATGGACTCACAGCTGCCTTGCCTAAAGTTTCTGTCCTGTCCAAGAGGGCCCACACACTAACGCTGATCAAGAAGGAGGTGTGGAAGCCAGCTCATGGGAGGTTGAATCAGGAGAATCTTTCTGAGTTTGAGTCCATCTTGGTCTCCGTAGTGAGTTCTAAGCAAAGTGAGACCCAGAGAGGCAACAGAGCTAAGAGCCTCACCATCTTAACTCAATCCGGGTCAGTTGTGACGTCAGCTGTAACCTCAAACCCTCTGTGTAAGCAGCACTTCTCTACCCAGCCCTAGGTCCTTTGGATCGAACATTCGTTGCTCACAGCAGCAAGCAACTTGTTAGAACATTTTTCCAACATGGATGTTGGGGAAAAAATCTGAAAACAAACAGTTCTCAGCATGAAAAAGACAAAAACCTTAATTCAAAAAACAAAACAAAACAAACAAACAAAAAACCAGTAAAGATTCCAAAGTGTTTCTGGCAGCACTTGCTGGAGTTTCATGGTACAACTTCACTGCGCCATGGTTACAAACACTCATGATCACTTTGCACGGCACATGCCATCAACCATGCAAGGCCAGCCCACACTGCCTCAAATATCTCCACGCAGACTTGAGATCGTTATATGCTATGAATTTCAGTGCTTCGCTGTGTATGCAGTTTACTGCTCTTTTTTTTTTTTTTGTGGGGTGGGGGAGGTGCTTTTGAAACAGGGTTTCTTTGTGTAACAGAGCCCTGGCTGTCCTGCTGTGTGCAGCAGGCTGGCCTTCAACTCACAGAGATCCACCTGCTTTTGCCTTCCAAGCACTGAGATTAAAGACATGCTTCAACCTCTCCATCCTCCCAGCTCAGTTTACTGTTCTTATAGAAACATAATGGTTTAAGTATGAAAAATGAAGGCTTTTAATATTTTCTTACCATCATTCCTCACTATGTAAGCTTTTGGTTATTATGAATTCAAATGTTTGGCTTTGAAAATTGTTTGAGTTTCTGACCTGTTTCTTTTTCTTTTTTTTTTTTAATTGTTAAATGAAATATGGCTTGACAAAAGGCCATCACTTCCAACAGCCAAAACATATTTCCAAGACCTTTGAGATGCGATGAAGAGACAGTGTCATAGAATACATAGTTAGTGAAATAATTTAGGAGAGGATCTAGATATTGGAGCATTTAAGACCTAACATAGCCAGAAAAAAAAATGTCTCTCTATCATACTATTTTTAAAATGCTAAGAGTATAGAGAACAAAGAAATAATATTGAAAGCAGCAAGAAGATGCCAAGTTATTACAATGGTAAAACCATAATATGGCAAACTTCTCAACATACATCCTAGAGGCCAGTAAAATGTTTTATTACAAGCTTTGAATGAAACAAAGTAACTTCTAACAAAATTTATTTCATTTATCAAAATTGTCCTTTAATGTTAAGAAGGAAAATACATAAATTCCAAAGATAAATGAAAACACTTCGTGACCACCATTCCAGTACTGCAAAAGCTACTGCACACAGAAAAGCTATATAAAATCATGAGATTTCAGAAAAGATTACTCTCAATAGAAGACAAATATGCAAATGAGAATTATGAATAAAATGCTACTAAGTAAAAAAAATAAAAACTCAAAGATGAATGGTGGATTAAAGAAAGAATATGGAGTTTTCAAAAAACAGAAAAAAATTTAAAAGTTAACACAATATAATAACAAAAATATAAGTGTTTTGATTCTCTAATTAAAAGACACAGATTGGCTAACTGGATTAGAAAACAAGGTCCAACTGTTTGTTTTATATGAGAGAATCACATCGCTGCCAAAGACAGATACAGACTAAAAACTAAAGGATTGAAAATTATATTTTAAATAAATGGAAACCCTATGTAAGCAGGAACAGCAATTTGACAAAGCAGATTACAATCCAAAATGATGTAAACAAGATAATGTAAGTATATATTAATAAAGAGAAAATCCACAAAAAATGAATAATTGAAAACAAATATGCCCCAGACATTAGTACACCACGATTCATAAAACAAACATTAAAGAACATAAAGAGACAGGTATGTTCTGAAACAATAATTGTGGGTGATATCAATTCCCTACTCTCATCAATAGTTGATAAGCCAGACATAAAAAGGAAGAACAGAATGAAGGAAGGGAGGAAGCAAGCAAGAGAGAGAGACTTTTCATCTTTAAACTTCATTATAAGTCAAATGAACTTATCAGATATCTACAGAATATTCTATGCAGCAGCTGAATAATACAAATTTTTGGCTAAGCATGGTGGCACATACCTTTAATCTCAACACCCCAGAAGCAGAAGCAGGTAGATCTCTGTAAGTTTGAGGCCAGCCTGGTCTACATAGAGTTCCAAAGCAGAAAGGGCTATATAGAGAGACCCTGTCTCGAAAACAAAAAAACAAAAACAAAATTCTTCTTAGTTTACAGAACTTTCTCCACAGTAAATCACAGTTTTAAGGTATGAAACAAATGTAAACAAATATAAAAAGATAGATAGAAAGATAGATAGATAGATAGATAGATAGATAATTCTGTTTCTTAAGTCTTTTTTTGTTTGTTTTTGTTTTTTTGAAATAGGGTTTTACTGGGTAGCCTTGGCTGTCCTGGACTCACTTTGTAGACCAGGCTGGCCTAGAACTCACAAAGATTTATCTACCTCTGCCTCCCTGAGTGATGGGATTACAGACATGTGCCACCATACCCAGATAGTTTCTTAAATCTTATCAAATCATAGTGGAATAAAATTAGAATTCACCATTTACAAAAATCACAAACATATAAAAACAAATGGATATTGAGCAATTTTGAATATTCAGTGGTCATTTGAGAAACTGTTCCTGTGTGTATATAAAAATTCCTAGAATCAAATGAAAATACAACTTAACAAGACCATTATTATACAGCAAAGGCAGTTCTAAGAAGAAAGATTATGAGTGATCACATTAAAAAAAAACAACTGATTAATCTAATGCAGAAGTAATGTAATGGTGTATCACAAAGTCTTATAAGAATGAGCCAAAAAATTGTGCAAGAAAAGATACAGTAAAGACAAGAACTAAAATTAATAAAATGGACATCAAAGGAACAATACAAAGAATGAAATAAAATGCTGAGTCTTGAAAAGATAAACAAGATGAAAATTCCTACTCAAATTAACCAATAAGTAAATGAATAAACATGACTTAATAAAATTAGAAATGAAAAGGAAGACTATTATATACCACTAAAAACTAAATGATCAACAGAAAATAACCTAACTATTTAATTCCAATAAATTTTAAAATAGAGGATAAACTTCTAGACACTTCTAACATCCCAAAAGTGAACTAAGAGGCTACAAAAAGCTTAAACGGATGAATCACAAGCAAGAACTGGAAGTAGCAATAATGCAGAGCAAAATAAGTTCACTGCTCAGGTCTACCAGGTCTGTCAAGATGGCGTCATGGGAAAGACACTTAACCACCAAGGCTGACAACATGACATCAGTCCTTAGGTAAAAAGAAAGAGCCAACCCTTACAAACTGTCTTCTGATTCCCACATATGTTCTACAACATGAACATGTGTTACACACACAATTAAATGCATGATGTAATAAAAAAATTAAACATACATAAGGAAAATGCTTTCAAACTCATTATAGAAACTAGGACTACCATGATTAAAAAACAAAATTAAGAACACAATAGAAAAAAAGAAAAAAAAATGTAGACCAACTTCCCTGACAAACATAAATGCAAAATTTCTTCAATAAAATATTTTAAAACTACACATTAAAAAGATCATGTGCCATGATCAATGTTCATTTTAGGGATGCAAAGATGGTTCAACACATACAAATCAATGAATATAATACATTATAGAAATAGTCAAGTGTAAAAAATCACAATCATTTCAATAGATTGAGAAAAAGAAAGTAACCAGCACAAAGTTCAGTACCCCTTCATGATAAAGCCCTGAAGAAATTAAGGATAAGAAGACAACTTAACAAAATTAAGTCCATGCATAATAGAGCTAAAGACAACATTAAAGTAAACAGAGGAAAACTGGAAGCATTTCCTATCAAATCAGGGCATCCAGTATCACCATTCTTAATCTATACAGCGACTGAAAATTCAGCCACAGCAATAAGGCAAGAGAAAGAACATGAACACAAAGAGGAAAGAAAGAAGTAAAAATTATTGGGATTTTAATTTTTAATTTTTTTAAAATGGGTTCTCTCTAGGTAGCCTTGACTGTCCTGGATCTCTCTATGTAGACCAGGCTGGTTTTAAACTAACAGAGATCTGGGATTAAGGGTGTATACCACCACACCCTGCTTAAAATTATCATTGCTGTTGGTAGATGATTTGATCCGATATTTAAAGGACTTCTCCATAAAACTCATTACCTGATAATCATTTTCAGCACATAGCAGGACACAGAATAAACATACAAAAATCAGTACCTTTTCTATTATCTAATAATAAACATGTTGAGAAATTGGGAAATTTTTTCTATCAGTCTTATTCACGGTACCCTCTTGGAGCCGGGGTGGGGTGGGGGATGGGGGTGAGGTTGTTAAATAAACCTAAACAAGGAGGTCGAACGCTTCTACCAAAAAAGCCATGGTGAGATCGTAAGTCTTGTCCTAAGGACTTCGTTCCTGGGCTCCAGCTGTTCCTGAGGGAAGCAGAACCTGGGACTCCGGGTTTCAACTGTTTCTGTCTGGAAGCCGACAGCACTTTTGCCAACAGCGACCTTTGCCCAGAGAAGCCCCCGGTTCTGGCAGTGCTAGGCGGCAGTGAGAGAAACGGAGCCACGCTTCTGTATTAACTTTGGGGTTGTTTGTTTATAGTTCGTGTTACAGTTAGGTGGTTCTGCTTGGCCAGCAGTCAAGCCCGGAGGTCCAACAGCAAAAATTTTCTGGAGGAGGAGAGCCTTCTTTCCCCAGAATAAAGTCTCAGACGATCTTTGATGAAATGAATGGTGCTCTCCCTTTATTAGGTGTGAAACAGGGACTTATAAACCTTAGGCAGTGGGAGGGGTTTTGAGAGTGATTGTATGTCATTGGCTGGGACAAGGGCCATGCTGTATTCTCAGGGGGAAAGATAACAGGAGACAGGCTCCTGTGACCGCTGCCTGTAACCTTGGGGCTGCATCAAGAGCTCCTGGGGAAGGCACAGAGAGCAACAAGAGAGCTTTGTCCCACACCTTCTGTTCTCAGGATAAGATTTTACGTCCCAAATGTGAGACTTCCAGGTTTGAATATACTCCATCTCAGCAGATTCGAGCCAATTCCCCCGGAGGCACAGTCCACAAGCCCCACATAGAAGACCCTAAATAGCTAAAACAATCCTGATCAAAAAGAAAATGCTGCAGATATCACAGAACTTAATTTCAAATATCACTATCAAGCAACATTAATGAAGCAAGCTTGGTGTGGACACAGAAATAGATATGTAAACTCAGGAATGAAATGAGAATCTAGAAATAATCTCTTAAATTCATACCATCTGATTCCCAGCAAATGAACAACAACAACAACAACAAAAACCCCAGACTTTAGTAGAAAGACAGACTGTTTAAGAAACCATGTCAGAAAAACAACAGTGTCTACAGCTAGAAGAATGAAGCTAATACCCCACATCTCACCCATTACAAAAGCAACTCAACAGGTCTGGAGTGATGGCTCAGCAGCTGAGGTATCCAACTCCTCTGGACTCTGAGGGTACCCAAACTCACATGCACACATACACACATACACCACACACACACACACACACACACACACACACACACACACACACAAATAAATCAACTCAAAATGGGTAAAAGACCTTTATTTAATGTAAGACCTGACACTTTGAAACTACTCAAGGAAAATGTATTGGAAACACTTCAAAACATAAGCATAGACAATAACTCTCTGAATAGGACGCCAGCAGACCATGAAATTATAGCAAGAACTAACAAAGGTAATATCATCAAAACCTTGTAAAACTGGGTGTGGTAGGGCCTGTGATGTGGAAGGAAGACTTCAGGTTAAAGGTCAGTCTGGACCATGTAGCAGACCCAGTCCACAAGTGACAGAAAACTTAACAACCTTTTTTTTTTTTTTTTTTAATGGGGCATACAGCTAAACAGAGCATCCTCAAGAGATGAAATGCTAACGGCTGAAAAACACTTTGAAAAAAAAAATGTTCAGCATCTTTGGCCATCAGGGATATGCAAATTAAAGCTTCTTTGAGATTTCTTCTCAGAATGGCTATAAATGACAACAGCTGTCATTGTTGGGGGTGGGGGGGAAGGAGGACACATTCACTGCTGGCTGGAATGAAAGCTGCCACAGCCACTATGGAATTCAGTGTGGAGTTTCCTCAAAAACTAAAAACAGACCTGCCAATGCAGCTTAGCCACGCTTAGGTATAAACCCAAAGGACTCTATAGCCTACCCTATAGATATGCAGTTGTCTGTTTTATTGCTGCTCTGCTACTCACAATGTCGGGAGATAGGAACAGCCTAGCTGTCCAGCAGCTGATGAATGTATAATGAAAGCATGGAATATTTATACAATCAATTATTATATAGCTAAGTAGAGAAATGAAATGGTGAAGGGTGCAGGTAAATGAATGGACCTGGAAACAAACCTTTTGAAAGAGTTAACCTAAACCAGGAGGACAAGCATCCAGGGTGTTTCCCTCATCTGTGGATATTAATTCTGAGTCTTCAGGTATTTGTGTTTCATTTGAAATAACCCGTAGAAGTCATAACATTACTAAGAGGCCAGGAAGAGGAACTTTCAAAGGAGGAGAAATACAGCGTATTAGTGTAGAGGGTTTACAGGAAATAATGGAACAGGAGGAATTAAACTAAGGTCAGGGAGTATAGGGTAGAAGAGAGGGCAGAGTATAGGGAGGGATAAAAACACAAAAGACCTTTTGAAAAATACATATGAAAATCTGCTACTGAAGAAGCATTCTAAAATACATATGTATATACACATAAAAAGAGTTAAAATGGAGTTAACCTGTAACAGGGCAACAAGGCCCCTATAAGACATCAGAGACATCACACATAAAAAGCTCAGTACCAGGAAAGGGTCACTTCTTCTGGGGTTATTGACCGCTGAGATCCCATAGACCCCTAAATACTACAGACAACTGCAATTGCTCTTGGTTACCCTCTGAAACATGACTGTAAGATCCTGTTGCTGAGGACAACACATGCTTGAAGCACATGGAACATGGTAAAACCAAACTGATGTGGGCCTGTAAGCTTCAATCCTACTGGCGAGCTTTCATGGTGCTGGAAGATGCAAGCTACCAGAAAAAAAGTAACCATCGAGTAAACCCAGTGATGAGCCCTGTGAGCTACAATAGTGACTGGCACGATATGCCCACTGGTGGTAGTGGCACAGACATCGTGGGAATAAGCAACCTCTTTCTGAGCGGATTTAAATCCCCCCACACACAAGTTGAAACCTATACCTGGCACCATTGTTGAGCTAAGTACTGATGGCTAGACAGATCGATCACAAGCAGGAGGATAAAACCTGCTATTGTGCT
The DNA here is from genome assembly GCA_028658305.1 of Pachyuromys duprasi. Classification (NCBI taxonomy): domain Eukaryota; kingdom Metazoa; phylum Chordata; class Mammalia; order Rodentia; family Muridae; genus Pachyuromys; species Pachyuromys duprasi. The sequence continues at coordinate 20,088,004 of CM053749.1, forward strand.
GCTAAATAGACATTAAACTGATTCCTAATGACTTATCGTTACACCCATAGAACAATATATATTTCAACCCTCACCTGAGAAGCTTTTATTTGCAGTAGAATATGCTTAACATGAGTGACCCAAAACTGGACAAGGTACAGACAGTCAGAGATTGCAGAGTGCTCAGCCCTAAAAGGAACATATAAATCTCACCTCTCCTCCCCAGGCTCAGGCATCATTGCAGGAGAGGTGGCAGAAAGAATACGAACTGCAACAATGACCACAATGGTAAGATGTCCCAAAAGATGTAATAGTGTCACCTCATATCTTGGTGGTAACTAACCACTATCTAATTGGACTTAAGGCCTGCTTCAACAGGAGGAAAATCAGTCCTGGTCCTGGAAACCTAGCCAGATACCCAGAGCTGGGGATGTCATAGATCTGAGAGGAGAGCCTACTAATGCCGCTGTAGTAACCCAGTCTCATCCCCAACTACATTATAAACACTTGTCCTTATCACAGATAAGAGTAGCTTCCAGTTCTCATCAAAGCAACTTCTCCTTGCAGCAGACTGAGACCGTTACAGAAAACTACCACTGATCAAAATGCAACGGACAACTGATCTTGAGGAGCCCCCACCTCAGCCAATGGATCTACAACAAAATTGCTGTACTGAAGTCTTGGAGGACCTCAAGGGAGAAAAAGGCAGAAAGAGCGTTAAGAGCCAGAGGACCAGGAAGTTTTCTGCTATGAGTTTGTATTTCTTAGAAATGACAGGGAAGCGACATTATACCTCAACAACATGGCTGCCCAAACAAGACCTGAACAATAACCAATAGAAATGCTAAGACAGAAAGGGGGGAATCTGTCAGGCCCCACCCCTAGACAAAGAACTATAGGCAATTCAAGGAAGAATTAGGATAAGCCTCCTGTTTGGTTAATCTAAAACCAAATGGTCAGTCCTGAAATCACACACAAGCAACACTAAATGGGCTGAGCAGGTTGCATTTATATATTTATGTGTTTATATCTTTATATACATATGTAACAATATTTTTTTTAAAAAAAGAGCCTATAAAGTTGAGAAGGAGCAGAGAGAAGAACATGTGAGGGGCTGGACAGAGAAAAGAGATGCAAGACATGATGTGATTATATTTTAATGTTTAAAAATAGCAAAAAGTTAAATAAAAATTAAGCCAGGCATATTGGTACACATCTTTAATTCCAGAAGCATGTGGATCTTCGTAAGTTTGAGGCCGTAGCAAGTTCCAGGCTGGCTGAAACTACACTGTGAGATTCTGTCTCAAAAACTGATGATGATGATGATAACAGTCTAAGAGATAGAGCTGCCTTCTGAACCCAGCAGGGCAGTTGCACAGGTAAATACATTTACAATGGTTGGAGTGTCATGTATAAAACTATGCAAGCTCAGGCCAGAACAAATTCTAGCCTGGCGAAGGGAGTTGGGCACAAGGTTCTACTTCTAGTCAGGAGCCACTGCTGATTGTTGTCTTCTGGGAGATGGAAAGACAGTTTTCTCTATGAGGATAGCCCTCAAGAGCCACCCTCCCTCTAGGGGAAGACCACATACCCAAGAATATATCGGGCTGCAAAAATTAGGCTTGAAGGAATTTTTAAAAGAAATACAAAACTGGCTAGGTGGTGGTGGGTATATCTAGGAAGAATTAGGGGAGAGGGGTGACTGATCAAAATACATTATATGAAACAGTCAAAGAATTATTAAAAAATTTTAAAAGAAACTAACAACAGGAAAGGCAGAGATAAGAACAAATATTTTCCACAGAGCAAAAGAGACACCAGAATGAACAGATAGCATATGGAGTAGGAGGAAGTCTCTGCCAGTTACTCATGTGTCAGAGATTAATATCCCAGATATTTCAAGATCTCTAAAGCAGTATATGGAATTTCACTAAGCATTTAGGGTGCCACCAAGTGCCAACCACACCTCTATGTGCATTTTACTGTCTTTTTTAAAACGTATATGTGCATAGTATTTTGAAAATAGAACTTTTATTTTGTGACATACGGAAGATGCTCTAAAGATCATACTAAAAACAAACAAAAAACCAGTGATCTAAATACCAGCTGTTTCCTAAAGATATCCAAATAATCTTTTTTTTTAATCTGCCGCTGAATTTTAATGATGTTATTAAAATTCAGGCTACATTACTACACATGAAATATACTTCTTTAGTAATCCCACAAAATTGTTGAACAGCTTAAGAATGTCCCCCTTTTAGCTGGCCCCACCCCTTGCCAAGGCAATGCCGGAGAGCTGGCCCTGGTGGCAAGGCACTGGAGAGCAGGCAGGCTGACAAATTCAGCTACCATCCAGGCTCAAATCCAGGGCTTCGAGTTGGCCCACCCCAACACCTACCCCATCCATGAACTGTCCTACAGAACCAGAGCTGCAGGATCCCAAAGACACAAGGCAACAGCATCTGAGAGGAGTCTGTGAGAATCCACTATTGCTGGTGCAGCAGAAGCCAGAGGCCTTGAGCCAGACCAATGACTCACTGCAACAAACATTTGCAAGTAAAGCTCTTTGGGCAAGAGGGTATTCTGTGGGTCACACTGTGACACACCACAGTTTCCATGGTGAGATTTGTGTGTGTGTGTGTGTGTGTGCGTGTGTGTGTGTGTGTTTAATTTCTGGTTTTGTTTGCAAGGGCAGAGGGTGGATATGGAGGAATGGGGAGATGAGTGGGATTGAATGTGATCTGAAATTCATGAAGAATCAATAAAAAGTTACAAAATGTCACCCTCAATCTTAGGTTCATTTACTTTATTTATTTATTTATTGTTTTTTGAGGCAGGGTTTCTCTGTATAGCCTTCAATTTATAGATCATGCTGGCCTCGAACTCACAGAAATCCACCTGCCTCTGCCCCCTGAGTACTGGAATTACAGGTGTGAGCCACTGTGCCCAGCCTGGTTCATTTACTTTATAAGGAAGAACTTGGAGCATTATCATATTATTAATTTTAATTCATTCATATGCATTCACAACCCCCTTAAACATTTTTGTTAAAATGACTTTGAGGAAACCAAAACTAAACGAAATACTTTTCAACATTTTTTTCTTCTTCGCTAAACACATCATCAAATTGAAATATTGTTTGCCAAACCATGTAAATTGTACATTTCTCAGGCTGTCATCAAATGGGGCATAACTTAATTTCCATTAGGATTTGAACATTCTGAGGTTGGGGCTGACAAGAAAGCTCAGCAGTTCTTGCCATCAACCCTGACGATGTTCGTTCAGTTCCCAAGGCCAACATGGCAGAAGCTGAGAACAGACTCTGAAAGTTGTTGTTTGGACCTGGGCAGCAGTAGTGCATGCCTTTAATCCCAGAACTTGGGAGGCAGAGGCAGGAGGATCACTGTAAGATCTAGACCAGCCTGGTCTACAGAGTGAGTTCCAAGACAGCCGAGGCTACACAGAGAAACCCTGTCTTGAAACATGTGGCTCCTTCCCTCTCTTCCACAAATGTCAATGCCAAGGACTCTTCCTACCAAATATTCTGAGTCAAACTTAATCTTAGAGCCTGCCTTCCAGGGAACTGGTATTAAATCAGAAGAACTAGGTACCTATTAAAAAGATACAGTGCTTCCATATTACTGCTGACTTGGAGAGAAACTCAAGATGCCATTCTGGGAAATTCAAACCACATATAAAACCACATGGTGCCTAGTAATTTTTTTTGGAAAGTGTATCCTGAGAAAATAATGCAAAATAGAAATAAATTAGAAGAATTAGACATATACCACATCTATTATCAAAAGCTAAAGTAAAGGCACAACATGAATGATTCACATACATATATTATTCAGAATAATCTTTGCTTACTAGATTCATCAACATGAAAAAAAAATCACAGTTGGCAAATGTTAGAAATTAATGTGCAAAATTACGTATGCAGTTTGATAACAATTTTGACATTAACTTAGGGGTTGTTCATATGTATCCATATATTCACACAAAGAAAAAGATGAGCATAAAATGTTAAGAATAAATACATTTTCAAAAACTTCAATAGTGTTTGTTCCTTTAAAAGGGGGGGCGGGTAGCGGTGGCTTTGGTGGTGGCAGAACACCATTATAATCCCAACACCAAGAAGATGGAGACAGGCTCAGCCTAGTCAACAAGATCTCAGGCCCGGAAGAGACCCTGGCCTCGAATACAAGGTGGTGTGCTCCTGAAGAACAAAGAGATGATCCTCTGGCTTCCACGCAAGCACGCACATGTATGAACACAAGGAAAGCATTGTTTAACAGTAGAATAACCTCCAAGGGACGAAGTAATTAGATACGAATTGCTTTGGAATTTCCAACCGGTGCAACTTGTTGGAGGGCAGCAGGAGAGGAAGAGCAGACTATTTTTCTTTTGTGTGTGTGTGTGTTGCGGGGTGGGGGTGGGTGGGTAAAGGAGATTCTGTCTGTAACTGTTGAGAATTACATCTCTAAGTATTAGACATATATGTTTGACACTATAAATTACGATTTTTCTCTGGTAAGAGGGCATCTTTCCCCGCTTTCCCTTGAATCAGGCGGCAGACAAGAAGCATTTGGGGAAGCTTCAGAATGCACACCCGCTGCAGGGCTAGAGCCACGCGCGTACTGGGACCAGGTCAAGCAAGCTAGGAGAACCACAGTCACGGGTAATGGCAGCATGGCTCCACGGCTGGGGATCCATCTCCAACATGGCAGAAGGGCTTCTGCTGGGGCGGGAACGGGGTAGGTGGGCTCCTCTGCTTTGCCCCTTCACAGGGCCTGCTTCGGTCACAGATGAGTGCGGATGTCTGTAGGAACCCTCCCGGAGAGCACAGACCCGAGTGAAGCCAGAGCAGTGAGTCCTGCTCTCAGCCCATGGCCCTGGGGCAGGTCTGAAGGGTGCTCAGGGGTCAGCAACAAGGAACCCTCCGTTACAGTTCTCTCCCGCTGCTATTTCTTTTCCCGCCACTCTGCCTTCAGATGTTACTGTGCTGTGTTAAAGGTATTTGCAGAAGAACTAAATCAAGATTTATACCATAAACTTAAAAATAGAAACTAGGAATGATTTTAAACAACAACAACAACAACAACAAATTAATTAGGGAGCTATAGAGAAGACAGAGGGAAAGGAATGTTTGGCTTGACTGTCAACAGGTAACAGAAAGAAATCAGTGTGAAACACACAGCCAAGTCGGTCAGAAGGAGAGCACCACTCTGACAGCCACAGCTAACATAATCATGAAACTGTTCCAAGTACAATTTTGCAACATTACGTTAACAGAGCTCCCACTGTCTTTTTAATCAAAATTCACACACACAAAAAATGAATTGTCTGTGATATTGCTCATGAAACAAGAAGGGTTTTTATTTGTTTGTTTTCCAGCTAATTCTTTGTGTGTGTGTGTGTGTGTGTGTGTGTGTGTGTGCAGGTAAACACAGAACCCAGACGATTGTATTGAATCCTGTATTAGAGTTCTCTAGAGGGACAGAATTTATAGAATAAATGTGTATACATATAGGAAGGTAATTTATTAGAAATAGCTTACAGGCTAGTCCAACAATGCCTACCTACCTGGGAAAGGTCCAAGAATTTGGTAGTTGTTTAGTACACGAGGCTTGATATTTCAGTTAAGTACGCAGACCAGAATTCTGAAGAAGTAGGCTCTGATGCCGGTGAAGGAATGGGCTTGCCAGTGGGAGCAATGGCAAGCAAAGAGACAAGCTTCCTTCCATGTTCTTTAAATAGGCTGGCAGCGCGAGGTCTGGCCTAGATGAAAGGTGGATCTTCCCACCTCAAAAGATCTAGATTTAAAGTGGGTCTTCCCACATCAAGTGATTTAATTAAGAAAAAAAAAATCACTCACAGCTGTACCCAGATGCTTGGGTTTCTGAAGTTCCAGGTGGCTATTGGCACTGATATGGGTGCTAGGAACCAAACTCAAATCCTTAGATGAGCAGCAAGCACATCTGTGACCACTGAGTCATTTCTCCAGCCCTAGAGTGGGCTTTCTTAGAGTCGGGTGATTTTGTGCCTTCCTCAGCAGCCCTAGAGATCTCGGACCTCCCCTGAGGGAGGCAGGGAAGGTGGGGGCTGTTGCCAAGGGTCAGCAAGCTAATTCCAACACCTTTGCTCTGGGGAGTGTGTCTTGTCTAGCCTAGATACCAGGACTTAGCGGCCCAGTCTCCAAGTCTACCTACTCTAGTGGAAGAGAAGGGAGCATCTCACAATGGCCAGAGGGCAGAGATGAGAAGTAAACAGAAGCTTGAGGAAAGTTTCTAGTTCTCCATGTCTGGACAGACAAAAGGCCCAACTCCTAGCACATGGAGGCTCAACAAGAGAGTGGTGGAAAGGGAAAAGGAGCAGAAAATTGCAGCAAAATTGAGTTATTTTGCCATATGTTCATAGAAATCCTGGCTACTAGCCGAATGTATATTATGTTTCCTCTCGGAAGCAGGGTTCCCTCACCAGCTAAACACAAGCATTTCCGCTTGCTTCCACACTAACTCTTGCTTTGTTTCCTTCAAGGGCCTCAGTTTCTGAGACCATCTCCTAAACGCGGGGGTTGATCAGAGTTGAGAACGGTACTGTTTTCCCCTCCTCATCTCTCATCTCTCTTACACCATAAGGAATGCAGAAAGAAGGCCTAGGTCTCCCTCATTAGTTCTCACTTTTTCAACTGCCTCCTTCAAACACTAGCTGCTTCTTGGCACACTGCCACCGTTCCATCATGATTCTCAGCTCACCCGGTCTCCAGCCACAGTGATCGCTCCTCCATAGCTCCTCCTCCAAATGCACAAGGAGGGGGGATCCTGCACAGGGGTTACTGATTAACTTGAAGGTGAAAGAAGAGGGCTGTAGAGTGAGAGTAGTTCTTATTTTTCTCATTAATCTTGTCCACGCTATTTCATAAACAAGTGTCACTTGCAATTTAACAATAAAATAAATAAGAGGCAGGTCAGATTTTAAGCTCAGCCGGCCTTTGCTGTCCATTTATATTATTTATTTTAGTCATGGTCTCCAGTTTTGGTCACCTAGATTGACGTTTGTCGTCATTCTGGTTCTGGGTGAAGTGATGAACAAAGGTATCATTTCCTACTGGAGAAAGAATGATGACCTAATCAGAACACACTGGGCAAGGACAAAGGACAGAAATGCTTGAAGTACAATTGATATTTTCCAAAATCCATTCACAACTGAAATAGGAACAAAGGGTAATGTTGTGGACACTTTGGTTTATGATATGTAAAAATGTTCTTGTTATAATCCCAACTGAGGGAATTTTAGTTTGTCCACACCTGTTAATTGTCTCATGCAGAGTGTGGTCTTTGCCAGCTGGAATTTTTTGAATTCTGAGAACTTTGAGGGTTATAAATATGATAGCCCAGAGGAAGAAGAGGTGGCCACTTGGAGGAGTCGAAAGATGACTGCTTGCTCCTGGTTTGTCCTGCTGCTGCCTTTGCTGTTTGCTGGTTACCTGGACTTCTAGATTTCCTGACGATGGATATGGGTCTTGCCCCCAAAAGAATCCTACAACCCTGCCCAGCAAGAAGAAGTAAAGAGGGCTATGTCCTCTTTTCCTTTACAACCTTCTTTTCCCCCTACCTGGCTTTGGGGAGTTGGAAGGGAGGTAGAAGCTTTAAGGAACCCCCAAATAAAGTAGCGTTTGAAAAACTAGTGTCTACAAGGTAACTTATTTCATTTGACGAAGAACATCTCAAACATCCTGGATCAGGATCAAACTGATCAGCTGGATCAGGAAGAAATCAAACTACCTTTGTTCCTAGATGTTGTAACAATTTATGTAGAAAACATAAAAGTCACAAAATAAAACTTCCCTGCAACTAAGAAATGTTACAAAAGGGCATCAAGGCTGCAGGATACAAGGTGAATATACAAAGGTCAACCATTCCTATTTATACCATTACAAACAAGCAGAATTTGAAATGAGGAACAATACTATTGACATTAATACCAAAAGAAAATAGTTAGACGCCAGTCTAACAATATTCATACAGTTCGTATGGTGAGAAATATTCAGAATAATCAACATTACACTGAAGAAATAGAAGTTGGAGTTACAGCAACCAGCGCTGTGAGGAGGTGGTGAAAGAGCACACTGATCGATAATGGAGCAGGTCAGAGGGCTCACGAACGGACTCACAGATGTGAGCAGTGCAACGGACTGGAGAGTTAAAAAAAAAAAAAAGATGCTAAAGAAACAAGACACAGGTGACAGAAAATCTAGACTAAGACCAAATGGCTTTCAAATATGAAACCACAGCAGGCCATAAACCTAAAGCTACAACATACGCCAGGAGTGGTTGCCCATGCCTTTAATCTCAGGAGAGGCAGGCGGATCTCGGTGAGTTCGAGGACAGCCTGGTCTATAAAGTGAGTCCAGGATATCCAGGGTTCTGTTATACAGAGAAACCCTGTCTCAAAAAAGTAAACAACAGAAACAAAAAACAAACAAAACTATAACATAAAACTATTTTTTTAAAAAGATTCTAGGTAATATAATAGAAGAAAATACAAAAGACAAAACACCAAAGCTATGATCTATGAGAGAAAAAAATTGATATGCTAGACTTGGCATGCCAAGATGGCTCAGCAGATAATGGCGCTTGCTGTGTAATCCTAATGGCCTGAGTTCAATCCTAGGAACCCATATAAAGGTGGAAGAAAGAACCAACTCAACAAAGTTGCCCACTCATCTCTACATGTATGCTATGGCACATGTGTCCACAGCACACACACACACACACACACACACACACACACACACACCTGTAATCCTATACTTTGGAGGAAGAGGCTGGAGCGTCACTGCATATTCCAGCCCAGCTTGCTCTATATAGTGAATTCCAGGCAGCCTGGGATAGACAGCAAGACCCTGTCTCAACCCTCACACCCCTTCACAAATATAGGAAAGAAAGAAAAAGAGCCAAATACCTAACTGAAGATGCCGTATGGATGGCAGAGAAGCAACGGAAAGATGCCCAGCATCACAGGACATTAGGGAACTGATAAGCAGGTATGCAGGAGGACTGCATGCCTACTAAGATTCCTAAAATCCCAAATACTAACACCAGGAAGTGTAGGTGAGTGTGGAGAACTAGAAACCTTCACTTAGCTCTGGAAGGAAAGTGGCAAACGTCAGTTTGGAGCTCCTTTTCCTCCTGTTCTCTTCCTCTTTTTTCTTTTGAGATGACTTCAATATATAGCTCAAGATAGCTTGGACCTTCCTATGTGGTCCAGGCTGGCCTAGAACACATGGTGATCTTTCTGCCTCAGCTGCCTAAGTGCTGGAATTACCAGTGTAAGCTACCAATTTACCAGCTGGCACTTCTTATAAAACTAAACATAGCAACTGCCCTCCTTGAGGCTTACCCAAATAAGGTGAAAACCTATGTCTGTGCAAACACATACACACGGATGCTTAGATTTGCTTTGCTCATAATTGCCAAAACATGGAAAGTAGTTAAGTAGTTAAACTTTTGTCCCAGCAATACAATATTATTTAGCACTAAAGAGGAGTGATCAATGAAGTTATTAGAGGACATAGAGGAATTGTGGTAGTTTGAATGAGAAGGCTCCCTAAAAGCTAATATATTTGACATCTTGGTCCCCAGTTGGTAGAACTGTTTAAGAAGGATTAGGAGGTGTGGCCTTGTTGGGGGAGATGTGTCACTGGGGGTGGGCATTGAGGTTTCAAAAGCCCAAACTCACCCTAGTTTTTCTCTCTGCCTCCAACTTGCAAATAAGACGTAAGCTGTCAGCTACCGCTCCAGCACCAGGCCTGTCTACTATAATGCTCCGTGCTGTGATGGTCATGGACTCATCCTCTGAAAGTGTAGGCAAGACCTCAATCCAACTTCCTTGGTCATGGTGTCTTTTCACAGGAATAGAAAAACAACTAAGACAGGAATCTTAAGTAAGATGAACCAGTCTGAAAGCTACTCGCTGTATGATTCTAAGCACGTCACTAAACACTCTTCCTATGGGATCTAGCGATTGCACCTTGAGACTTAACCCAAATCAACGGCAAACTCCTGTCAGGGTGAACATATGCACACAGTACAGACCAACCGTGTTTACATCAGTTTTCTCACGGTGGGCTGAGTGGGTGAGTCACTATTATATGTTTAATTACTGGTGGTAGCCAGTCCTGAAAGACTGTAACTTGAGAGAGGCTCATTTCTGGGAGTGAGGCAATCTCTGAAAAGCCTGATAGCTGAGGAATATCTGCCAACAGCACTTGGAGAGCTGAGACAATGATCCTGTGCTAGAAGGGGCACGTGAGTGGCATATCACTATGCCGGTGACATTCAACAAAGGAGAAACTTGCAAAGCTGGTAAGGCCGTCCATAGGGAGGGAGTAGCTTTTGGCATCGTATGTAAACAAAACAGCTGGGCATGGCAGTATATGCCTGTCACCCCAGTACTCAAGAGGACTGAGCTTTTTGAATCCAGCCTGAGCTGGCTACATAATGAGACTTGAGAAAAAGAGATGGGGATCGAGAGAGAAAAACATATGGTTGGAAATAGTAACTTCAAAAATTTCAAGTTCTAGGAGCTGGAAAGATGGCTCCATGGTTAGGAGCGCTGGCTGTTCTTCCAACGGACCCATCTTTGATCCCAGGAACCTACCTTCTGGCTCACAACCATCTCTAACTCTCGTTCCAGGGGATCAGGAACCATTTTCTGGCTTTTTTGGGGAACCAGGCATACATGCATGTGGTATACAAACAGACATGTAAGCAAAACACCCATATACATATAAATTTTTAAAAAAGTTTCTTTCAAGTTCTATTCTAATTTCAAACGCACCACTAACTAGTTTTCACAAAAATATTGTTAATATTTGGAGACTTATATCGGAGACATTTTCAAGAATTGAGAAAACAGAGAAAAAAATCGAGGTGTAATTCAAAGGTAGCTAGCACACCAACAACTTGAAAATTTATAGTCCCTTTAATTTTGGATTTTTAAAAATATCCATTGATGTTTCTCCTACATGTGTGTCTGTGAGGGTGCCAGATTCCTTAAAACTGTGAGCTACCATGTGGGGCTGGGAAATGAACCTGGGTCCTCTGGAAGAGCAGCCAGTGTTCCTAACCACTGAGCCGTCTCTCCAGGCCCCACTTATTTTAATTCGTTTAGTGTTTGTGAATGAGGGCATGCACAACACAGCATATGTGTGGAGCCCAGGAGACAACCTCAGATGTTCAGTCTTGTCTTCTCCCTTTTTTAGGACAGGCTCCACTTAATATTTTTTTATCATTACATTTATTTGTTTCTTGTATGTGTGTGGTGTGTGCATACATGAGTGCACAAATCTGCCTTGGCACAAATGGGGAGGTCAGAGAACAGTTTATAGGAGTCAGTTCTCTACTTCCACCATGTGGGTTCTAGGGAGTCAAACTCGGGTCCTCAATGGTGGCAAGTGTTTTAATCTCCTGAGTCTCCATTTTGGATCTTAGGGTTTCTTTGTTCTTTTTATTTTTGTTATTTCATTGTATATGCCAGGCTAGCTGGCCCATAAACATCTGGGGATTTTCCTGCCTCCATCTCTCAGAATGTCCAAAGAAAGTCTACCAACAGCAGAGCACTGAGATGATAGATGTTTGTGCTACGCTTCTAGCTTTTTATATAGGGTCTGGAGGCTCCAACTCATTCCCTTATACTTCCATGGCAAACGCTTCTACGCACCGAACCATCTCCCCAGCCCCAAAGCTCAGTTTCATATTTGAGACTGATGGTTTCTCTTACACCATTGGCTCTGAACTATCCCTATCCACTTCCAGAAAACCACTGATGGCTAACTGAGTGTCAGAGATTCAGTGTGGACAGCCTTCAGTCCCTAGCCTGTTGGCTCACTGGAGTGGATGAAATAAAATGCCAGTGGGGGCTGTGAACAAGGACCCCCCCCCAGCCTGGATGCAGAGTTCAGCTGTAGCCCCAGAACTGGGCTGTACTCAGCATGTGACCCTCACCCTGTCCAAATTCTCTTTGAAGTGGAACGTGTGATTACTCTGACAGTCCAAGGGGAAATGGTAGAGGGCCTAGGGCTTGAGGTCCCCCAGAGCTGATGGGAGGCTCTATGGTTACTTCAGATACGGAAATGCTCTGTAAGCAGGAATGCCAAACAGGGTTTCTCTTATGGTGTCGGCTTTCTCTTACAGTGTGGATGACTTTGTAAAACAAATATTCTTTCTTTGGCTAAATAATTTTAGTCTCTGCCAAGAGCGGGGGTAACCTAGCACCCTGGAAGATGACTTCAGCTTGAGTCTCCTGGTTTGGATTCCAATGAAAGCCCTTCCACTCTGATCTCATTTAAGCTTTCCTCTTACCTAGTTAGGGTTTTTATTGCTGTGAAAAAGCAGCATGGCCAAAATAGCATGGATAGGAAAGGGTTTAATTCACCTTACAGTTCCACAGCACAGTCCATCATTGAAGACACAAATTCAAACAGGGCAGGAACCCGGAGGCAGACACTGATACAGAGGCCTTGGAGGAGTGCTGCTTACTGGCTTGCTCAGTTTGCTTTCTCGTAGCATCAGCGACCGTCAGCCCAGGAATGGCACCGCCCATAGTAAGCTGAGCCTCCCTACCTCAATCAATCATCAGTTCTAAAATATGCACTCATAGGCTTTCCCACTGGGAATCTGGTGGGGCGTTTTCTTAATTGAGGTTGTCTCTTCCCAAATGACTCCAGCTTGGGTCAAGTTGTCATAAAACTAGCCAAATACCCCTAACATAAAATATAGAAATGGTCTCTGTGACTACTGGGTCCTTTCCAGCCTGATTAACCTGAGGAATGCATTAGCATGGGGTTAGAGTTGCATGCAGGAGAGAGAACACTGATTAGGACTGAAAAGACTAGAGTCCTGGTTCCCTTCGCCAAATACAGGGCTGGGCAACTTCAGGTACAGCACTCAAACTTTCTCAGTCTTCAGTGGAAAATGGATAAAAGTGCAACATTTTTCAATTTGTACTTTGAGATTATAAAATTAAATAAAATAATTTACGTAAATTATCTATTCACGACAAGGGGCCTCCTTACTTTTAGTAGTTCTGCTAAATAGGGCTCAAAGTTAGGGTTTTGTATGTACCCAGCAAATGTATACCCCACCACTGAGCTACTTCACCAGGCCTTTGTGCACCATTCATTTTGAGAAAGGGACTCATTTAGTTGCCCATGTAAGTCTTGAACTTGTGGTCACCTTGCCTCAACCTCCTGAGAAGCTCGGATTACTGGCCAGTACCACCAGGCCTGGATTACCCACCTTTTGGAAGTGAAAATTAAATGGGCTTTTCTCCTAGTGTTCATGAGGTTCCAGGTTCAATCTGCAGCTCTGAAAAAAAAAATAGATTTTTTTTTTCCTGCCTGAAAAATGCTTTGGGAGTTGGGAGATGTAGAACACTTCATTAACTTTAGTAGTGAGAAGCAGTATGAAATGAAATAGCTTGGGCAGTGGCGGGCAGTTCAGACAGGTTTAAAAGAATATTTGATGACTCAGGCATGGTGGGCCCAGCACACAGTCAAAAGGCAGAGGCAGCTTGATCTTCTGTGAGAATGTAGAGGCTGCCTGGTCTACACAGAGAGTTCCAGGCCAAAAACAAACAAACAAAGGCCAAAGACTCTTTGATGATCATTATGTCATTTTCCCTACTTCTCCTTTTCACTTACTATATTAATTTGTTTTCTACCATATCTCACAGGAATTGCCCTCACTATTGTAAAAAAGAAAAAAAAAACGACTGATGTAGGAGCCATAGGCCTGAGGGTACCACGGACTTGGTCTGGCCTACGGCAGAAATAAGGACTCCAAATTCAGCAACTTCTGTGATTAAATGCTACTCTCGATGGACCCTACAGTTTGGATCCCCTAAATGTCCATGCGGTAAATGCCTGGAGCCAGGGTTGTTCTATTGGAAAGTTACAGAACTATTTTGGGGGCTTAGAAAGATGTTTTCATGTCGCTGGGTGTGCACCTTAAAAGGGAGATGGTGAGATTCCTGCCCCTTCCTCTTCTTCTCTTTGGCTTCTCAGCCTTGAAGTGAGTGCTTTTGCTCACCCTGCCCCCAAACCATGTGCTGTCACCATGGTGCATCATGACAAGTCCAAAAGTAACAGGGTCCAATTTATATGGACTGACACCTCTAAAACTGTGAGCCAAAACGAACTTTTCCTCTTTTTAAGTTATCTCATATATTTGTTATAGTGACAGAAAGTTGATTAATACGGGTGGGGGTAGCCATATGCTTGAAGAATAAGGAATTTGGAATAATCTCTGAGGAGAACCAAAGTTCGTGTGTCCAGTATAGCCTTATGACAGCAGGCACATGGCAAGACCAGATTCACCAACCTGTGCCCACCACTCAGGTTTCTAGGAACTGAGCTTAAGTACATGTAGGAATCATGAAATCACCCTGATAAATTGGAACCAGGGATTGACAGTCAACATAATCTTACTTGGTAAATTAGCTCAAAACCATTGGGTTTTGCTTGTGTGTCTAGAAATTGTCTGGTCTAGGCTGGATTTGTCTGGCTAGCTCTGCTTCAAGTTGTTGTTTCACCTGTGCTTGGCTCCTCATTAAGAGAAGATCTCAGTTGTGCCCCATATGTATGTGTCCCAGGGCTCAGGCTGATAGGGCAGTAGCTACCTAGGAGGACATCTTCTCACAGCATGTTAGGACTCCAGGAGGGCAAGCCCAGCAGCACCTGTGTTCTTTAAGCTCTTGTTGGCATGATATTTTCTGATATCCTTTGGCTAAAACAAGTCAGGAGGCTGAGTCCACAGCAAGGAAAAACACTTTCTGTCTCTAACAAGAGGAACAGCTGGCCACGTGGCACAGGGTATGGACGCAGACAGGAGTGGAGACCTGGTACAGTAATTCAGCAGATCATGCTGTCTGGGTGTAATTCACATCCACTTTATGGGTCACATGAGTGGGGTAGGCACCGAGTCTCACATGTCAGACTGGACAGGTTTGGATGAGCAGCTGCTTAAGCCAACATTGATGAAGAGTATTGTATGAGGACACTGGATGACGCTTAAGCCAAAGGGCCTGCAAGAGGAAAATGAGGCTAAGCCAGATACACGGGATCTGAAACTACAAACTCCGGGTGTGAGACAAGTATAACCTGAGTACTTGGGAAGCTAAGCCAGTAGCACAGGAAGTTCAAAACCATCCTAGAATACTCGTTAAGACCCTGTCTCATAATCTGATGCTTAAATTCAAGGTGTGAAGTTAGTCCTCCAGTTCTCATGTGAGTTGCATTTCTGGGATTCTGCTTATTTTTTTGCACTTGAATCACAAACCTGTTTCTCTGTGAAGATCCATATAATCTGCCTCCCAAGGTGCTTCTCTACGTTATTTTACCTTCCCACAGGCTATGGTGTTGGCTTGTGACTGTGCTCTTAAAGCCTGTGTCCTGTGGCTTTTTATTTCAATGCCCACCAGACACCATTCATGGGTTTCAGATGACCCAAAGATTTGGCTGCTTTTGGATTGGCTTCTGCTGTTTTTGATCGACTGTGATCATGGGAGGTGGCACCATGTGGTGTGCATGAAGGTTCAGACTCTCCTAGGAAGAGATGAAAGTGAGCATGCCTATTTCACAGTTCCAAGAGAGGTAGGAGAAGAGGGAATGTGCCGCTGGAAGAGAGGCTGCAAATTTCCCAAGGGATTTATATAGAATAGAACCGACACAGACACAAAACCTTTTCACTTTTGCCTGTTACCTGTCTGATCGCCCCACCCCTTCCATGAGTGTTTCTGCCATGGTCCTCATTTTAAATATCGGTGTCTCTGGGACCCAACACTTTTCACAGTGTCTGTTTAGACACCACCGCCAGCCAAGGCCACTTGACTATTTGTCCAGCTGGCTCTCAGGTTCAAACAATGTTCCTAAAACTCAGTCTTCCTACATGACTCTTGCTTCCTCAGTTAGCTCTTCCCACTATGGATAAAGCACGTGCCGGCAAGTGTCCTGCTAGGTTCTCACGAACACAAGTAGAGAGTATTTTCCCAGTGGTCCCGAAAAGAGTTCCAGATTTACGACTGTCTAAAGTAAGCGTGGGTCGGACAGACGCAGCAGGGGATGCTTTGACACTCCGCTGCAGTCCTTTATCAGCTGGTGCTTTCCCTCCTTCTCTCACCCCTCTTCCTACCCCCTACGACAGGATGTGGCTAGCAGCTTAGACCTGTGACCTTGGTTTATCGGGGTTGGCTGAGGAGAGCCTCTGAGAGGGGATGCTTCTGTCTGTAGGCTCATGCAGCTAAGGAGCTTCAGAGGTAAAAACAGCTCTGTGGTGTAATTGGCATCCCACAGTCCATTAGTTACTTTGGTGTTGCAGCAACAAAATGCCCAATGCGATGACGGACCTGTTAGTCCTGAGGTTCACCAGAGAGAAACCGATTCCACCATTTGGGGACAAATTTAAAGCAAGCCTTATTAAATATTAAATACTGACCAAGAGATGATTTTGGTTAGTTCCATTCCCTGATATTTCCCAGCTGAGAATGGCCTCAAGCCACCTAATGCAGGCATTTATAAGGACAAACCCATAGGCCACCATGAAGCGCTTTTTATTTTCCAAGAACTACAATTCCCAGCATTCCAGGAAGTTACCTGTTTCCTTGGTGGGTGGGGCTTACAGGTTAAGTTTGGGCGGTAGAGACCTTAAGGAGGAAAGGAATTCTTTCAGCTATTGGTTATTGGGGAGTCTCAGCATCTCCGCTCAGGGTGGTAGGAGTGTGTGATGGAAGCTGTTCAGATCACTGGAAACCTGAAAGCAGAGAGCAAGACAGGAGGTGGGCCAGATAGAACCTTCCAAGTCCTAGCTCTAGCGACGTGTACTTCCACCTAGAGGTTCTGTAGTCTCTCCCAGTGTCACCCATCATGTGGAGAACAAATGCTCAAAGCATGAGCTGTGATGGACATTTTAGATTCAGACCATGACATAAGCGTATGCTATCCTCTCCATGAACAACACTCAGCCAAGCGTAGGCCATGTCAAGATTTTCACGGATACAAGGTCTTTGCTTGGCTCTTTCCCTAATGAATACTCCCTGTTTTCATTTAGTTGATCTTAGTCTTGGGTCTCCTTGCGTGGAGCCCCATCTAAGACACTGGCATATTTCTTACTCTGTTATGATTATTATAATGTGTGATTAATGTTATGCTAAAGTACAAGACTGGTCACATGAGCAACACCTTATAAAACTAAAGAACTTGATACAAATGACATTGTAGCTCTGCTGTGAGAAATGGCAGAGTAGGTATTTAGTGCATACATTACTTAAAGAGAAAATGAAATGAATATGTATATGTGTTTATTTTTCAAGAAACTTGGTATGTTTGTGTGTATGTATGTATGTGTGTATGTATGTGTGTATGTATGTTCACACATGTGCACAGTATGACTGCTAACAGGAGATGGAGTAATTATGCATTATAACCATAAACAAAGAAGCAGAACTGGACTCGAAAACCAAAATACCTTTCACTCTGCCAAAAGCCAATTCTCTGCCAAAGACCAATTGTCAAATGTGCCAGGCATTTGTGACCCTAAACAGACTTCTCACTTTACAACTGAAAAAATACTCTAGAAAACGTGTTTGCTGTTTGTTTGCCATCTGGTGAGTCATGGAACTACTTCCAATAGATCATGAGAATCTGCTTCTCTACTTAATATAGTTACTGCACAGATCAGTAACTAAAATCCTGGAAGCAGGTTTCTTGCTGAGCTGTTCACCCTTGCTCACGACAAGCTTTCACTTTGCATTGAATTTTAATGTGACGAGTCTTCATCTTCCCCAGCCCCCCACTCCTGTACTCCGCTAGACAGTAATTCCTCTTTGGCTGCAGTGACATCACCTGCCTACCAGTCAGGCAAGCTGAGCGGCTTCCAGGGATCCCCACAGCCTCTCACATCCAAAGGTCACCTGTGAGCTTTGCCCCAGAGGCTCCTGGGTAAAAGAGCTCTGCATCTGGAAGAAGAGTCAGTTTGCTTCTTCAGGCTTTAGTCAAATTCCAGACTACAGAATTTTTTGGTTACTTTATAAAACATTGCCCCGAGTTAAAGTAGGATTTCCATCAGGTTTCCTGAAATAATGTTAATGGTAAAAGTCAATGAGCAATCCTATTCCATAGAGATGTTTGTTACAAACGTTATTCTTGGCTGAAGCAAAAGCTAAGTCAGGGAGCCCTACCAGAAAGCTGTTTTGGTAGTCAAAGAAAGAAATCAGGGCTGGAGAGATGGCTCAGTGGTAAGAGCTTTCCAGGGGACCTAAGTTCTCTTCCCAGGACTCAGGCTCCCAGTTGACAGCTCACAACCACCTGCAACTCCAGGGTAGCCTACACCCTCATCTGGCTTCCGTGGGCACCCCTGTGTGTCATATGCTTTCACACACACAAATAAAAATAAAAATAAACCTTTAAAAAAAAGCAGAGGGAAACTGGTTAACAACCTAAACCTCTCTTTAGGTAAACCTAACAGCTTCCCTCATGCCTTTCTTCACTGTGCTAAATGAGGTGGGACCTGCCCTGCAGATACTGAAAACAATCTCTTAGGAATACTATCCTGAGAATCTCCCCTGAGCAGTTGCTATAGCTGTCACAAGCTGACAGGTGGAAGGAATCTGGGTCAGAGTGTGTAACCTTCATAGTCAAGCCACAAAAAACGGGCATACAAGCCTTATGACTTGATTTATAATCATAAGACTTCTCAGAGATGGGAATTACACAGCTACTAGAAAGGCCAAATTATTACTTTTATGAACTCTGTACCGAAAAGATAACATGTGATTTGTGGAGCCTTTTCCATTCACCCACTCTAGCTCCCAAAAAATGAGACAGAAGCTGTTAGATTCATGAATAAGTTTTAAGCTCAATAACTGGGCAGATATTGGCCTATTCTAGCCCCTTTTGCTAGTCTGGCTACTTCCCAGCCACACACCCCAAATTACTTGCCATATTGGTCCTGCCTGAGCTACTTCTGCTTCATCAAGCTGGTCTTTGTGGCCACATCCTTTCTTTACCTCTTCTTCTTCCCTCATGGTCCTTGCCTGAGACCCCAAGAGTGGGAATGAAAGCCCTGCCTCTTCCCTTCTTTCATCCAGCTATAGGCTCTCCAGCTTCTTTATTAAGCAATCACAGATAATTGGCGAACATTGTTTACATAACTTTGATTCAGGAGATTCTTCATAGAAACGACAATGGCCATTCCTGGACCGTAACCAGATCTAGGGGCTTAGAAATCAGCCTCTGAATACACAATGCACCAGACCAAACTCCAATACTACACAACTGTGGATTTTGGGCTCCCTTTTCCATAGAAAAATATCAAATGTGTTATATTTTATGGCTACATTCACATAAAGATTAATATAATTGTATAATAAAGTAGGGACATGACCTCCTTAAGATATGGTTGAGGAGAAGATTTTTGTTGGAGATATGAGGAAGAGTACAGCCAGAGGCATCTGGAGGAGTCCAGAGCAAGGAGAGAAAGTAGTGGACTACTCCTGAGCAGTAGACTGCACTGGATCATGAAAGGGGAGAGAGAGGACCAGAGTGAGAGAGGAAGAGAAGAGAGACAGAGGCAAAAGAGAAAGGCCCAAGAGAGACCGAAAGAGAGCCAAGGACCAGAAGAGAGCCAAGAAGACCAAGAGTCAGGGGCAAGAGGAGCTTAAGCAGATCAAGAGAGCAAGTGAGCAAGAGAGGGAGTGGGGGGAGAGACATGAGAGCAAAGAGGGTGAATGGCCAAAATGACAGCTTTATAGGAAAGTGAAGCCCACGGACTGGAGAGGTTTAGGGTAAGGTAAGGGGCTGGATGAGAGGAGCTGAGAGGGGCCAGGATGCTAGCCAACATGGACTCTGTAGCAAGTACTTGCTATGCTGAGAGCCCGGAGGCCAGCCTGTTTTGGCATGCTAATAGGCCCCATAGTCAGCCATTTGTCCGGAGCTTTCTTTGGACCTGACAATAATTTAGGTCCAAACATTGTTAAATACACATCAAACTTTCCTGTTATCTTTTTAATTTTTGTTTTTGTTTTGTATGTGTGTGGGTTTGTACATGCGTGGGTACAGGTATTCATGGATGTTATGTGTCGGATCCCCTGGAACTGGAGTTACAGGTGGTTGTAAGCTGCCCTACTTGGATGATGGGAATATCAAGTTCCCTTAACCACAGAGCCACACACCTCTCCAGCTTAACCTAGCTGTTTTCATAGCTGCAATTCTACGATAATAAGTATGCTAGGTAATATTTATATATTTATTGTTATTATTGTTCCTCCGACCTTAAAGTTAAAAGTAAAATGTAAAAATGTTGTGGACCCTCATTACTATACTTGCTGTGCCTGCTGGATAAGGTGGTTCTGTTAGTGGGGGTGGGGTGGGGCGGGGAAGGACCTGAAAGAACAAAATTAAGTTGTACCCAAATTAACTTTATACTTCACACATACAGAATGACATTTTCACTTGATTGATTTTTTTTTTCTTCTGTAGGAGTCATAGCCAAGAAGAATGCCTAGCTAGGCAAAACACGGACTCAGCAGGCTGAGATCAAGCTCTGTTCTTGCCAGTTACTAGCCATGTATTGCACCCAGTGATGTAGGGCTTGGTCTGATCCAGCCAAGGAGAGTCAAGGGAAGGCATGACAGTGGAGTCTTTCAGAAGCAGCACTAGCTCCAGGAAAAAGGTTGTAGCAGAGACTCCAGACTAATGAATCTCATGGCAGTCTCCAAGGGTCCAACGGGAAGAACCCAGAGTTCAGCAGAGGGTACAGGAACAGGTATTAGTCTGGCCACAAACTAATATACAGAAAACCTATAAACAAAGGAACCAAGATGATAGGGGCAAATGCCAGGCAGACTCTCTGCCTTTTCCTTTGCAAAAGCCTGGAATGTGTGTGTGTGTGTGTCTGTGTCTGTGTCCACTCTTTGCTACAGTGGTACCTCTTGGCTAGAGCTGTATGTCCTTGGGTTTCTCTCCTAACCCTGGCTTCTCTGCTTAAGGAACTGAGCTCAGGACTCTCAGGACCAGTCACCCCCCTTGCCTGTTTCCAGCTTCCTGGCAGCCCACCTTTTTTTCCTGCTGTCATTCTGAGTCTGCCCACAAACAAACTTAGGCTTATTCCGCTATCTCCATTGAATTAAGGGCCAGCATCCAAATTCAAGAGAGAATACACCAAACTGCGTTTCTGACTTTTTCTGTGAGGTGAGCAACTTCCCCCTCTTTGGCTGTGCTTCTCAGATGACAGTGGCTGGGGGCTGCCTCTTCTAGATGAGGCAGTGTGCTCCAGGGAACTGCAGCCTCACTCAGCCTGTTTTATAATTGCCTTGTCCCTAGGCACTGGATTTGCTACCTAAGCAATCAAAGCCTGAAGCTTTTATTTTATTTTATTTTAAATTGATGAACTTCATCTTTTCAGGACACTGATGCTATCTAGCACCCAGGCCCCCAAGACCATTAGGATCTGTGCATTGGGTTTCCCACAGTATATCTCCACAGGAACCTTGAATGACCCAATGAGTGGGTCTTTCCTCAACATCTTGCTGCCTGCTTCTGCCTCCTGATAATTGTCCCGAATCTGGTAATAGAGTCTACACACACACACACACACACACACACACACACACACACACGAGGGAGCCAGTATACTGTTGTGTCCATGTGGGGCACGGATTGGATGATCCAGAGGTGCCAGACTTCCAAGGATTCCATCAATTCCATCAATCAGAGGCTGAAGGGCCTCCCATGAGATTGGGAAACAATTCAGATGTCACAGACCCACTTGCCTCTGCCATTGGAAACTCTGAGTGAGCCCCATGTTTCCAATAGATAATAAACACTTCCATAAATGTGCCCTCCCAGAATCCAAACTGTTCTAGAACTTGCAATATGGCCTACAATGGCTTCGAACTTATAATCCTCCTGTCTCTGCCTCTCAATTCCTGGACATTATAGCGATATATTACCACACCTAGCACTAAATGATTTCTCTCTTTTCGCTAGGCTTTTCAGTTACAACTGGATGGGAAGAGAATGAGCTTCGAAACAGTTCACAGTTCCACAGGGCTTCACTTACAGTCACATTGAAGAGGTTCAATGGGAGGCTCATTGAGAGATTCAATAACAGACAGTCCCAGGGGCTATGACTGTCAGTCTGTGGTAGGGCACCTGCCTGGCACACTTGAGGCTCTGAGTTACATCCCCAGCCCTGAAAACCAAGACAACAAAATAAACAAAAAAACAAACGTGGAACAGAAACAGCAAAGTGACAGGCAGTCGTCACAGATGTAGGCACAGGTAGTAGGCATAGATATAGGCACAGGTGGTAGAAAAGGTCGGAGGCACATGTGGTGGGCACAAACATAGGCACAGGTGGTAGCCCTTTCTAAGTTATGCTCCTGAAACAGCTTTAACCATCCACTCTACAATCTTCTCCTCTGCTCTTCTCCGCTGATAATGGCCTCGCTTTCCTTTAAGTCCATCTTGATTTTTATTCTCTTTACCTTCATCTTGAATTTCTGTTTCTATTCATAAAGTTTCTATGTGTTTTCTGCTTTCTTCCACTCTTCAGTTGGAATTCGCTTTTTCATTCATCACACACCACCTGCCAGCAAACTCACCCTTCCAGACCATATACAAGAAGCAGATGCAATGGTGTGGGTATAGTGTCCATATAGTTCAGGACCAGCCTTGTCTATATAGCAAATTTTAGGCCAGCCTGGGCTACACAAGCACTGTCTCATAAACAAACAAGCAACCCCACCTCAAAAAATAAAAATAAAAAAATAAAAAGAGACTATCCAAGTGGTTCGAGGTCAATGGCATCTCCTTTGCCCACCTGCCAGGGACCTGGACAAGGCAGAGAGGTTCGGCACCTGTTCTCTGGAGACTGAGCGCTAAAAAGCGAACATAGAAACAGATCAGCAGTGGTAAGCTGACACCTCCTCCAGATCAGGTCTTGGCTTTTTTTTGTTGTTGTTGTTCTGTTCTGTTTGAGCTTGGGTGAAGGGGGTGTGGGAGGCGAGCTGTAGATAGTGACGCCAGGGAGGGATTTGTCACACACGGTGGCTGGGATCAAATACTCTGACAAAAGCAAGTTAAGGGAGAAAGAGTTTACTTTGGCTCACAGTTCCGTGCTCATCGTGATGGGGGAGTCAAGACAGCCAGGAGTGGGTGATAATGTCACACCCTCACCCAGAAGGCAGCAGGGAATGCACACTGCTGCTCTACTGACATTGGCAGTTTGCAGAGCTCAAGTCCCTCCTACAGCCGAGACAGGGCTTCCCACAGCAATTGATATAACCGAGACAGTTTCTCACAGGCGTCTGCAGAGGCTCATCTCCTAGGTGATTCTATTTGGGAGAATTGACAATGCCGACCATCACAGTCGGGAACCTTTGTTCTCCCTGACCTCACATCTGCATGACTCTGCACTGAGATCAAGCAGAAACTTTTCCTATCCTTCCCTCTCCCTGCATACTCTCTAAGAATAGGAACATAGCATTGCTAGGTTTTCTGGACTCCCCATGTGGGATTACCCAGATACAGCAAGGTGGAAAAGCATTGGAGATCAACAACGTGGACCAGTCATTAAAAGTCTCAGCTGCTTACATAATTTGAGCTGTTGAGTAGAGTTTTAAAAAAATCACTTTGTACCTTAATTTCTTCATTGGTAATATGGAGATAGTTAGAGAGTTCCTTAAGTAGTTGCTTAACTAGAGAGTTACCATGTGGGTGAGCTGAATTAACGGTAAGGATGCTGGGATGGTGCATGCGTGTTCACTTGAAGACTACACCATTGCTCTTGGTTTCTAGACATACCATCCCTCTGGTCAATAGGTAAGCATGTTGTGCTGGTGCTCTGTAGCCCAAATCACAGGGCTCCCGCTGGTGGAGGTGAAGGCAGTTTTGTCCAAGAGAGCAGCCAAGCTGAAAGCTGCTGTTACCCACACCTTCTCCGTTAGGGCTGCCCTTGTTGCCAGGGCTTGTGGTGAGAAGCGCCAGAGAATGCTCATAAGCTAGCTGCCACCAACTCCTGTTCCACCAGCTTCTGGCCTATGTGTGCTGTATGTGAAACTGGTAAGCTGTGTTTATGGGGCGGGGGGGATAAGAGAGAAAGGGAGAGAGGGAGGGAGAGAGAGAGAGCGCGTGCATAATTTGACATGCACCCTGTTGGTAGATGTCTGTATCTTTCTCTGTATCCAAATAATTCAGAACTGAGGCGGAGGCTTGCACAGGGCTCCTGAGAGAGCTTGGGTCTCTCTCTCCTCCTGTCTCCTCCTCCACCCATTGTTTGGTCACTTCTGTCCTCCTACCCAGTAGAACCAGACTGCTTCAATGCTAAAATGTTATAGATTGACACTTATCTTTTAACCCATCAATAAATAGTAGTTATCTGGGTCACAGGAACCCATAGTGTTCCGTGAACTTGTCCATTAAGGCATCTGGTTTTGGAGGTTCTAAAACATAAAACAGCAGGAGAGGATGAAGCAGGAGGATCTTGAGCCAGAGAACACACTGCACTATATGGCAAGCTCAAGGCCCCCTTGGGCTTTATGAGGTCAAAAATGAAAAACAGAAGCAGAGTAAAACAAGCGATAAGGCACCCTTTGAGCGCAGAGCCACAGTCACAACGCTTCTGTCCCTTCTCATTTCTCCTCAACCCCTAGGATACGCCAGTTGATGTCCTGAATAAATAGGTTTTTCCCCCCTAGAAGTTCCCTTGGTTACCATAGCAACCCAAAATTGGTTTTGCAGCCTTATGTACCAAGGGGAGCCCTGCTGGGGAAGGCTGCCTGCTGACCTGGGCTCTGATTCACACTGCATAGGTTATAGCTCCTTCTTGGGCAAGCAGAATGATGATGAAATGAAATTCTCAACATGGCGACCGTGAGGGCGCTTTTGCTAATGCAGAGCAATTTTTTGTTTGTACCCCTGTTAATCATTTGTCTAATTTTCTTATCATTGAAAAAAAATATGACTTTCTAGTCTTTTCTCAGGGAACCCTAGACAGTTGGAACAAAGGACTGTCTATCAGTGCAGTCAGGAAATCTGTTCTCATGGTTCAGTTATCGGCTGAACCACTGCTGAATCTGGTTATTCTCCGAAAGCTGGGTATTCCAGCCAAGAAAGAGTGCCTGAGAACACGGTGAGAGCTGCCGATCCTTCTGTGCCTATCAGAGCTCCAGACATTTCACACAGATGCCTCTGGAGAACACTGACACATCAACTTTTCTGGACTCAGTTCCTTTCAAAGTGCTTTGCGCATAATAATTCATTTGATTTCATGGCAGGCCCACGAGGAGCCTCTGTGGTTATCCCCATTTTACAGGTGAGCTTGACCCATCAAGATCAATGACTTGCCCAAGGTCACACAGCTGGTTAGCTATACAGACAAAATCTAAATCCAGGCTGCTGACCCCCAACCCCCACCCCATTCAATGCTCCCAACCAAATTGCCATCCTGCATGAATTTTATGTATTTATTTATTTATTATTTTTGACAGTGCTCAGGATTAAACCTAGGACCCACATATAAGGCAGGCCCTTTACCACTGAGTTACATCCCAAACCTTTAAAGTGCTTTCTGGGATTGGACAGATAGGATTGAGGCACAATTAGGTAAGTGTGCCTGTGTCTATGCTCCTGGGCACATTCAGACTTGTGAAATTTCTGCAAACCCCCCTTAGGGGGAATCGACCTTTCCCTCCCCTTTTCCCCCAGACACATGCGCATTACAGTCACAGGACATTCAGAATGCTTCCCTCGAAGTTATTTTTAGGAGCCTAGCAGCCCTGAACCTTCACAGATAAATTATTTTGAAGTGATGCTCTGAGGCACACACTGGCAGGGTTGGATATGCAAGCATAATGAGTTCCATTAATTAGGAGAGCGTTTCTTTGGAGATCACAAAATAACTGCTATTTGAAGTGTGAGCTGGTAATTGGGAATACTGTAACTCAAATGTTTAAAGCACTTGAATTGTATTATCAAAAAAAAAAAAGTTGGGGGGTGCTCCTAGACTATAGGAGTGATTTCTCTTCTATGAATTCTGTCAGGAAAAAAAGGAAAAATAAGTTAATATTCTACAGCTGTGACTACTTTCTTAAGGTCAAATTGTGAGTTCTTTAAGCAATAAACAGTAGGGTGGCCCTTCACGCTCATTAGACGCACGCACGCACGCCTTTAATCCCAGAGCTCAGGAGGCAGAGGCAGGCAGATTAGAGTTTGAGGCCAGCCTGGTTTACAAAGTGAGTTCCAGGACGGCCGGGGCTACACAGAGAAGCCCTGACTTGGGGGGAGATGAGGGAGGGGAAAGGTTTTATTTTTGTTTTGGGGACAAAGTCTAGCTTTATAGCCCAGGATAGTCTTGAACTTGTGATCCTAACTCCCTTAACCCTGACCCTAACCCTAACGTATAGGTGTGCACCTCACGCCCAGCTCAGGGACGGTTTACTTTGGTCACCATTCCAGAGATTTCAGACCATAGTCAGCCAGCTCTACTGCTATGGACCTGTGATAAGGCGGAACATCATGACAGCAAAGAGCTCAGGGAATCGGAAGGACTCACCTTGCTGTGGTGGAGAGGCAGAAAGAAGGGGCCCGAGCACGAAGTACACCCTGAGGCAGGCCTGTGGTAACTGCTCCAACGAGGCTCCGCTCTCCACAGCCCTACTGGGTCTCAACAGTCCATTCAAACTGTGAGTCTCATCAGAGGACCAGACTGACTGGGTCACAGCCTCTTGGGATCTAGAGGTGTCTGGATCACAGACACGCTCAGAAGGCTGCTTCACTTGTCGCATAGGTGTCTCCCAGACCAATCCCAGTGACAGTGTAGGTGACCACCACAAAGAAATTCCTCATTCCTGGGAGATCTGGGACGATTGGCTGTCCTAATTGAAGGCCAGATGTCGATGGCAATTACTCCAAAAATTCCCTCTTGGCTAGAGAAGGGGAACAGAGGGCAGTGGGAGGCAAAAGATCATCGAAGACCCAGGGAGACACGGTGGTGGTTTTGAGGCATTGGAAAACTCCAGTAAGGCTTTAACTTGGAGAAAAAAGTTAGAGCAGGAAGTGAGGAGGGAAATGAGGGGCTGGCAGATAGGAAGCAGATGAAATTTGTAACCGGTGGATGCAGATTTCTGAGCTTGGCTCAGTATTAAGAACTTAATTTTCTGAGGCTGGGGAGATTTCTTAGGAGCTGCAGAGGAACTACAAATTCAGTCTCCAGCATTACAAAACCAGGGTGTGGTAGCACTTGAGGGACCCAAGTACCATAAAGTACCATAAAGTCATCCTCCACTGTCTAGCAAGTTTAAGACTAGCCTGGGCTACATGATACACTATCTCAAAACACTGAACAATAACTAAGGAACAGGTATCAAGTACAGAAACTTTCTGGCAGTTGTAATCTTTAGGGGCTGTGATGAATTCAAGACCAAAAGAAGAAAGAACAAGAAAGAAGGAAGAAGAAAAAGAAGGAAAAAGAAGAACAACAAGAAGAAAAGATGTACAGGTTGTGTTTGCATACTTTCTTTGAGACAAGGTCTCACTGCATAGGCCAGATTGGCCTCAAACTCATGATACCCTTGCCTCAGCCGCCAAGTGCTGGGGTTACAGGCATGTACCATTACACTCAGCAGCTTCCAGAATCTTAACCCAGTGTTATTCAAACGTTTTACCCACATATCCCTTAAGAATATTTTGAAAGCTGTGTTCCCTTTCAAGTTTTTAACTTGGCATTTAAAATTTTTATCCTAAGTTTAGGCAGTATAAAGGACACTGTTCCTTATATATTGCAAATATTGGCGTTTAAAATAAACCATCATGGCTGGGCAGTGGTGGCGTATGCCTTTAATCCCAGGGCTTGGGAGGCAGAAGCAGGCTGATCTCTGTGAGTTCAAGGCCAGCCTGGTCTACAGTTCCAGGACAGCCAAGGCTGCACAGAGAAACCCTGTCTCAACAAAACAAAACAAAACAAAATGACAACAACAAAGAACCCATCATGTCACTTTTTAATATCAACTCATCAGAGTCTAAACACCAAAGCAATTCAGTATCTCCAACCGCTCTACTTTAAAAAAAAAAAAAAAAAAAAAGGTCATACAGGGCTAGAGAATGGAGCTCAGAGGGAAACCTCTCCTCTAGCAAATATAAGGCCCAAGGTTTAATTCTTAGCGCAACAAAAACAAACAAAAACCCCAAACAAACAAACAAAAATAAATAAAGATTTTCCTGTCCCTGTAGTGGTTTGAATAAAATGGCCTCCATGAGCCCACAGGGAGAGCCCCATGGCACTCCTAGGAGGTGTGGCCTTGTTGGAGTGTGTGTGGCTTTGAGGGAAAAGGTGTGTCACTCGGGGTGGGCTCTGAGGTGTCGGAAGCTCAAGCCAGGCCTAGAGGCACAGTCCTTTTCTGTTGCTCGCAGATCCAGATGTAGAACTCTCAGCACAATGTCTGGCTGTACGTCAGCATGCTTCTGGACGTGATGATAAACCTCTGAAACTGCAGCCAGCCCCAGCTAAAGGTTTTTCTTCGTAAGAGTGGCCGTGGTCGAGGCGAATTGTCACAGAAATAAAACTGTAAGACAGTTCCCTTCCAACATTTATTTTTCAGTGTGTGTGTGTGTGTGTGCTTGATTCCCATGGCCTGCCTGTAGAGATCAGAGGACAACTTTCAGGAGTCCATTTTCTTCGTCATGTGGGTTCTGGGGATAGAACTCAGTTGGTCAGGTTTGGCAGTAAGTACCTTTACTTGGTACTGGCCTGCCTCGTTTTGTTCTTTTCTTTGTTTGTTGGAAACAGGGTCTCATTTAGCCCAACCTCGCTTAGAACTTTCATATGCGCCTGTCTCTACCAGTATGAGATGTGTGGCACTGGATGGTACCCTGGGCTTACTGTGTGCCAGGCAAGCACTGAACCAACTGAGCTGCATATCCAGATAGAGCCTTTTTCTTTCCTTGAGCTTCTATTTTTATTCTAATTTCTCCACAGAACTACTTTATATGCTCACTGTTCACACCATCAGATTTCTTTATGACAAAATTTGTATATACAAGCTTAGAACGGAATATTAAAACATTTGCTATGATTATCTTAATTAAAATTTCCTTCTGGGTAGAGTCATTATAACATTTAATATATGTATACAGTTAATCAAAACAACATAAATGCGTTGTTTAAACCTAAAATTTTAAAGTTTCTGAAAATAGGAGCTGGAGAGATGGCTCAGAGGAGCATTTGCTGCTTTTCCAGAGGACCCAGGTTCGATCCCCAGCACCCACACAGCACCTAACAAGTATCTGCAACTCCAGTTTCCAGTTGATCTGATACGCTCACACAGACACACATGCTGGCAAAATGCCAATGCACATAAAATAAAATAATAAAATAATGGTTTTTAAAAACATTACTGTCTTAGTTTGGGTTTTAGTGCTGTGAAGAGACACCATGACCACAGTAACTCTTATAAAGAAAAACATTTAATTTTGGACTGGCTTACAGTTTCAGAGGTTTAGTCCATTATCATCATGGCAGAACAGGCAGACATGGTGCTGGAGAAGGAGCTGAGTTCTACAGGCAGAGAGAAGAGATTGTGTGTCACCCTGGACATAGCTTAAGCATATATGAGACCTCAAAGCCTGCCCCCTGAGTGACACACTTCCTCCACACATCCTAATAGTGCTACCCTCTATGGGCAAAGCATTCAAACACATGAGTCTACAGGGGCCATTTCTATTCAAACCTCCACAGTTACTAAAAAGGAAGTATATTGATAAGATACAAGACCCAGGGGGAAACTTTCATTTCTGGAATGAGACAGCACTCACCGTCAGTCATGTCTGTACTTGCCTGTTTGTACTGATGGGAGTCCTGGGACTCTTTACATGAGTAAGGTGACAGGAATAGAAGACTTAGAAACTCTGTGCTACAAACAAGTGTCATTCAAGCAACAACACCACTTATTAATACTTTTTAGATTGTGTAATGAGGTGTAAGAAATATTTTGTTGAGCTAGCAGGTGACAATTTGATTAGAGCCTTGTGTTAATTATGTCTCCTGTCCCTGTGACAAACTACCTGACTGGGAATTTCATAAAACAAAGCACTGATTTTGGCTCACAGTTTTAGGGGGTACAATCACTATGGCAGGAAGAGCATGGCCTTAGGAATAACTCAGTAGTTGGTGACAGGAGAGTGAGGCAGAGCTCTGTACAGAACACCAGGACCAGGAAATAGGAAGCATGGGAGAGAACCAGAAAGCATATAACCTTTAACCCTTTGCCTCTCAGCAACTCAACTTCTGCTAGCTAAGGCCACACATCTCAAAAAACTCCACAATATTTCCCAGAAACACCACCACTACCACCTAAGGACAAAGCACTCAAACATGAGCTTGTGAGGGAAGAACATTTTATGCCAAACTATAACATCCTTCTTTAGGTATGTATGTGTGTGTATGTGTGTGTATGTGTGTGTTATGTACATGAGTGCATGTGTACACATGGGTGCACATGTCTGTGGAGGTCAAAGGTAAGCATTAGGTATCTTTCTCAACTACCTTCTACCTTACTTTTTGACACAGGCTCTCTCACTGAAACTACAGAATGTTAATTAGGCAAAGCTGGCTGACCAATGAACTCCAGCAATCTACCTTTCCCAGCCAGTGTTGAAATTCTAGGCATACACCTGGCTTTCAATGTTGTTCAAGTTAAAGTATACAACAATATGGGTTTCTTAAGGGGCTGTCTCTGACATGGACTCTGTTGCCTGCTCTTTGATCACTTCCCCCTGTTGGGGTGGCCTTGCCAGGGTACAGAGGAAGAGGATGCAGGCAGTCCTGATGAGAACTGATAGGTTGGGGTCAGTTGGCAGGGAAGGAGGGCTTCCATTTCTGAGGACTAGGGGAGGATAATATGGAGGAAAATGGAGGGAGGGTGAAACCAGGGGGAGATGAGGGAGGGGGCTACAATCAGGATGTAAAGTGAATAAATTTTTAAAAAAATTAAAAGAAGAACAATATGGTTTTGAAAATGCGTTGTTATCTTATGGTTTGGTCTATGCAAACATGAAAATATAACCCTCACCAAAGTTTGAATGCAGACACACAGACACACAAACACACATACACATACAGATATGCACACACAGATACATACATACACAGACATGCACACACAGTGTGAACACTTGTTTTGGTGCAGAGATTGAGTCTGGATGAGTGAAGTGTGCAGCTGTCTTCTCTAAAGAAGAGGAAGGGGAACTATAAATGGTATGCTAGAACAGACTGGCAAATCCCTATCACTCTTTTGAAAAAAGAATCGTGAAGAAAGCAGATCACTAAGCTGGAGAGAGAATTCTTTGAGGACCCACGTTCAGTTCTCAGTACCCACATCAGCAGGGTCACAACCATCTATGACTCCAGCTCTGGGGTTTCTACCACCCTCTTCTGGACTCTGCAGGCACATGCACTGTCATATACATTACACACACAGACACATGCACACATGATTTATAAGAAAGACAAAAGCTTTAGGGGCTAAAGAGATGGCTCAGTGATTAAGAGTACTCTTGCAGAGGGACCAGGTTCAGCTCCTAGTATCCACATAGAGGTTCACAACAGCCTGTATCTCCAGTTTCAAGGGATCTGACATCCTCTCTGGCCTCCATGGAAACCAGAGACATATGTGTTGTACATACCTACACAGAGGTAAACACTCATACATACAAAATGCATAATATCTTTTTCAAAGAAAGACAGCAAGTTAAGTACTGGAAAATTGATTGTTTATAGAACCATCTAGCTCTGTAACAGTTTGGGAATCTTCCTGTGCCCATAGGGCTACATGTACCTCAGATTGAAAACCATATCAGACTTACTGCTGTCTTCTGTAGTAAATGTCCTGCCCAGCTTCAGAATGAACCTCCTTAAGCAAAAATCTTCTAAGAAAAGGCAATCCCTTTCTTCCATCACCCCTCTTCCTTAACCTCAACATGCTTGTTTGGGGAGGGTTCCTCATGGACCTTGACAGCTCTGTCTTTGTCATGATCCTGATTGGCCTCTAATAACTTTAGGCCCTCCTCTGGCAGCTGTAATTACGAGATGAAAACAGCCAGGAATATCTTCCCTATCTCTACTCTGAGTCAGGAGAGCTACCCTCAGGAGAACAGCTCCAGGGCCTCATTATTTCTGGTAATGGGTGATGGCTGGCTAGAGAGCAGGTGCTTATCAAGTTTGAACCTACAGAGAGGGTACGAGAAAGTCCCCATAAATTCCATATTCTTTAGATTACATGCTTGACACAGTTTCTCCCTGTTCTGACCATGCACCCCATTATGAGCCTTAGCAAGGCAAGGCTTTAAGCAGTGGCAGATCTATGTGTCAGGAGGGCGGAGAGTGTGTTGAGAGAGTGAACAGCTTCGAGAGCACTGAGGAGACCTTGACAGTCTGTCCCAGTGATGATGGCCTGGCTTTAGGCAGGATTTACAGAGATGGGAAGAACCGTTGGATTTGGGAGTTGGTAAGGAAAGGTGATGAGAGAAGCATGTCTCAGGATGAGAACCAGTGTTCTGAGATGAGCAGCCAGACAAATGAAAGAAGCATTCAACCAGTCACATGCACACAAAACATTTAATTTGAGGACAAGTGGCAGGTTTGATTTTTGCTTAATAGGAAGGGCTTACTGGACAATAATTATGTAGAAGGCAATTTTCCTGGAGTCCAGGAAGAGTTATAAATTTACAAATTAGTTGTACTGCTATGTTTTTGTTTATTTGTTTGTTTTAGTTACTGTCATAGCTAGGATTTCTATGGCTGCAATAAAACACCATGACCAAAAACCAAGTTGGAGAGGAAAAGGTTTATTTGCCTTAGGCTTCCATATTGTTGATCATCACTAAAGGAAGTCAGGGCAGGAACAGAAGCAGGACAGGAGCCTGAATGTAAGAGCTGATGCAGAGGCCATGGAGCATGCCGCTTGCTCGCTTCCTTTCAGTGGCTTACTCAGCCTGCTTTCTTATAGAACCAAGGACCACAAACCCAGGGATGGCACACCACCCACAGTGAGCTGGGCCCTCCGTCATTGATCACTCATTGAGAAAATGCCTTACAGCTGGATCTCATGGAGGCATTTCCTCAACTGAGGCTCCTTCCTCTCTGATGACTCTAGCTTGCGTCAAGTTGACACACAAAATCAGCCAGTGCAGTTACTGCATTGTGCTGTGACACATTGGAAGCAACTCAGGGATGAAGGGCTTATTTGGCCCACAGTTTGAGGACACAGTCGGGGGGGGGGTGGGGAGGTGGCAGCAGGTGGATCCATGGTAGCGGGGGATATGAAGCAGCTGCTTGCTCACAGCAGAACAGGAATCAGAAAGAGGGGAAGGCCTGTGCTAGGCTGGCTTTCTCCTTTTCCTCTTTTATTCACTTATTTTGAGAGATGATCTTACTCTGTAGCTTATGATTGTCTAGAACTCACTAGTACAGGCTAGACTCACATTGTGGAAATCTTCCTGCTTTAGCATCTTGTGTACTGGAATTACAGACGTCAGGACCCCACCACACTGCTTTCTATTATTATCATTATCATTTATCATCATCATCATTATTATATTATTCAGTCCAAAACACCAGCCCAGGGGATGGTGCTGGTCACATTAAGAATAAGTCTTCTGCCTTCAATTCCTTTAATTATTCCTTTCTGGAAATGTCCTTATGGAGAGAATGCCTTACTCTAATCAAGTTGGCCAAAGTCAAGCATTACATGTCAAGCATTTATTATTATTATTATTATTATTATTATTATTATTATTATTATTTTGAGTTTCCCTGTGTAACCTTGGCTATTCTGGACCTAGCTAGCCTTGAACTCATAGAGACCCACCTGCCTCTGCCTGCCTAAGTCCTAGGATTACAGGCGTGTGCCACCATGACCAGCTTTTGACTGGGATTTTTAAAATCCCCATTACATCAATTCTTGTTTTTATGCAGATTAATCTGTTTGTTGTATATAATTATGTTTAATGACTTAGCAGTTGAGATCAGGATCTATTTAAAGGTCTTCAGGAAAAAAAGACTTTGGTTGTCTTATATAACTCAACAGACTGAAAAAAAATCTATAAATGTCTGCTGGGAGTCATTCAGGAATTACACTTCCCGCTGACAGTATGAGACACGGGCTCAATATATATGACTCAGCTTGCAATCAATGGGGCATTTTGCTTCAAGGAAACGGGAAAGTCTCATACCAATTTAGAATATGTCACTAAATCTAGCCTGACTCTCTGTCCGCAGAGAAGTACAGCTCTGTACAGGCAAGGCCTGAGCTCTTGGGACCTTTGCCTACTTCCTGGGGGCCTTAACATACAGGATTTGCTTTCAGGAAAAGTAGCATGATGTAGGCTTGTGCTCAGATCAAGAGGAGGGTGCTGTGGGTGGAAAATATGGAGCAGTGGGAGGTAGAGCCGGGTCTAAGGGAAAGTAAGGATGAGTGGACTATTAGAAATAAAAAATAAGATGAGGCTTACAACAGGTTTACTATGAAAGGGGTTTATTAGGGGAGAAGGGGGAACAGGCGTGGGCCAAGATGGGGAAGGGAGAGGGAGAGGAGGAAAGGGGAGGAGGGGTAGGGGCGCCCCATAGAGAGGGTAAGAGGGTGAGAGGAATAAGAGGGTGAGGGCAGTAAGAGAGAGAGAGGAATAAGAGAGTGAACACGTGTCTGGTGGTCCTTTTATAGGTCAGGTAATAACCACGCCCCCAGGTGTGGCCACCTGGCTGGGCGATACATGATGTCATTGTTGCTAGGTAACCAGAAGCAAGGTTGTTGCAGAATACTAACATGGACAGAGAGTTGTGAGGAAGGGGGGAGGTTTAGACTCTGAGACTGTGTTCACCCTTTTACAATTACCACTTGCAAATTCTCCTTGGCTCTCTTTTTGACTTGTACTTAAGGATAGAGCACTGGCAGGAGCTGGTTGAGAACTTACTGCTCTTTCAAAGGACCTGAGTTCAGTTCCCAGCACCCACCCACACCAAACAGTTCACAGACGCCTGTCGCTCCAGCTGGCCCCCTCTTCTGACTTCCAAAGGCATGCCTGTATGCTAGTGCATGTGCGGACACACACGTAAATAAATAATAAATTAGGACCAGGTGTGATGGCAAATGACTTTAATTCCAGCCCTCAAGAAGCAGAGGGATGTGGACCTTTGAGAGTCCAAGGCCAGCCTGATCTACATAGCAAGTTCCGGGCCACCCAGGGGTACAAAGGGAAACCCTATCCCAAATAAAATGAATGAATGAATGATGAATGAATGAATAGAGCATTGGAAAGAGAAGCTCTGAACACACAAGGGGCTTGATAAGACACCTTGAGGAACTTCAATCCTGATTTCCTTTCATATGACTTACTGTTTTTCAAATGTTTTGTCTTCAGTGGCCAATAAACATATGAAAAATGATTAGCCTAACTGGCCATCAGAGTAGCACAAATAAAAACCCCACTTGGATTCCATGTCATGCCAGTCAGAATGACAAAAGAAAGCAAATAACTGCAAATGCCAACAAGGATGTGGACAAGTGAGAAGCCTTATGCCCTCCTATGGGAGTGGAACCTAGCCTTGGCAGTACAAAAATCAGTATGGAGGCTTCTCCAAAAACTAAAAATAGTTTTATTACCATACGACCTGACTGTACCACTGCTTCTGGTGTTTACCTGAAGGGCTCCACATCAGTGTATCACAGAGGCACATGCACACCAATGTCATCGTAGCACACTACTCACAGCAGCTAAGGGATGGAGCCAACCTAGGTGTCCAACAACTGAGGAAGGGATGAAGGGAGTGTGATTAGAATGGAATTTAATTAATTAATTAATTTTTTGGTGAAGAAAAATAATGAAGTCACACCATCACATCATCTTTGGGAAAATGGATGCAACGGGAGACAATCAAAGCCCGTCTCAGAACAACAAATGGATGCTTTCTCTTGTCTGAGTTTCCTGGATTTGATAGGCTTTTATAAAAACATGTGAACATGCTACGACCCATTTGATTTGTGTCCCTGTGTTTTGGGGGGATGGGGTGGGATGCTACACAGGTGGCTTAACAGATAAGAGCATTTGTTGCTCTTCCAGAGAACCTGAGTTGGCTTCCCAGCACCCACAGAGTGGCTCACAAGCATCCCTAACTCTAACTCCAGACTTCTAAAATTTCACCTAGCGACACCTTGCTGTGGGCCTCAGCTAGAGTTGTCCTCCATTCTTCAAGCTCTGGAATATCATCGTGGATATTTTTGGAGGAGTATTCCTCCCTTCCGGGTCTTCAGTCCTGTATTTTATTTTCTTATATTTTTAGCCTTATGTCCTATCTTTTTTGGCCTCGTGTTTAGTATTATATGACACTCTTAACCTTTCTGTGGTGTTTTTTTTTTTAATTTCCACTGCTGTCATTCTTTGAATATTATATCTATTTTGGTTTCAAGATAGGGTCTTACTAGGTAGCTCCTGCTCTCACCATTATAGACCAGGCTAGACTAGAACTCACAGAGATCTGCCTGCACAGCCTCTGGAGTGCTGAGACCAAAGGCGTGTGCCACTACACTTGGCTTCTTCTTGCTTTTTCTTTTTTAAGACAGAGTGTCACTCACAGCCCAGTCTGGCCTCAAACTCACCGAGAACGTGGACTAACCTTTAATCCTCCTTCCTCCACCTCCCAAGTGCTTGCATCACAGACATGTTTCCAAGTTAAGGGTCTGTTTGTTTTATGTGTGCTCCTTTATAAACATATCATTTTCCTCCTCCCCTGATTAAAATCTTTTTCTCACAGGAGGTTTGGTTAAAAAAAAAAAAGTTGTTTTCCTGGTCAGGACAGCCTTTTCCTCAGAGTCAGCTTCATCTGTTTGTTTAATTACATCTCTCTGAAGCTTCCCTTGGATGCACAGTGGTCTTTGGCCTGTGTATACGTCAGATCAGGGAGAGCCACAGAGCTAGTCGGAAATCCTGACAGCACGCAGTGGGCCATGTCTGTCGTGGGTTCCTCTGTACAGTTATCTAGCAGAAGAAATCACACAATAAACATCTATGACAGAATTCAAGGTCTTTCTCTTGGGATGTCGAGATGCGAAGAGAATCTTCCTGTCTCCTGGACTGGTCAGGCCTGGCTGCCAGTATGCTGGAAGCTGGGAAGAGGTGGTGGCGTCAAGGTGGGAACATGGTTTTAGCTCTGCGTTTAGTCGGCAATCCCCTTTTCTCCATTCTGTCCGACATCTCCGAGAGCAGGTTTTCTTTTCCAAAGACCGTACCTCTGTATGGAGAAGCCTTTAGTGTGCTGCTGAGGGTAGTGTGGGAAGCGGGGCGTGGTGGGTAAGGGGTGGGGTGGGGAGGATTTGGCTCTGGGAAAAGGCACCTGGAGATCCGGGAGCTTGAAAGGACTCTCCCTCCCTTTCATCTCAATCCTAAACCTCTCTGGCAGAGGTGTCTGTGCTGTCAGCGCTGAGCTTGGAGCTCAGGATGGTGGGATGCTGGCCCGCCATTGCTGACCAAACACTCGCTGGACTAACGCTTTTAGCCATCTGCTTTTACCAGTTTAACCTTGGTATTTAACTAGGCATTTTCTAACTTCCAAAACTCAGTTGCTATCTCCTTTTTTTCCTTTCCTTTTCTTCCTTCCTTCCTTTTTTCCTTTCTTTCTTTCTCTCTTTCCCCCTTTCTTTCTTTCCTTCTTCTTAGGAATTTATATATGTGGTTGAAAAAAAACAAAACGTTCTCCTGCTACATGTAATGGTGAAGACCTTTGACCCATGCACACAAGAAGTTGAGACAGGAAAGACTGCCAGCTTGAGCTACAAACTGGGACCTTGTCACCAAATGAAACACTAAAATAGAATTTAAAAATTCCTCCTTATTTGTTTTAAATGAGATTTAAAAACAGCATGAAGCTGGTTAATTCCTACTTTCTATTCATTTTATATACTTTAGGTGAGCCAGGGCCTACCTTTGCCTAGTGCCCTTTTCTAGCAAAGAGAGGATCAGAGAGAAGAAGAAGTCTGGGTCTTGGAGGAGCTTCTGAAGAAGGTAATCCTGTGAAACTAGAAAAATCTAACTTTCCTAGCTAAAGGAGGAGGCTTGTTGAGGTTCAGTCCATGCTGCCTGCTTCGCTTTGCTGTGGTGTGCTGTGTATGGAGCCCAGGCCTTTACAGAGGCAAAGGCTGGAGGACTGAACTATGTACCAGCTCCTGTACCAGCTCCTGTACCAGCCCCCACGTCACTCCTTAAGGCTGTGTCTCTGCCACCTGGGGTTCAGGACTGACAAAGATTCTTTGCTTGGCCAAACTGTAGTCAGGTTCCTATATCATCTCTGGGGACTGTTTATATCTTGTTTGTGAACAACCGTTTTAGCAAAGGGTCGTATCTTGCTGGGCTGGTGAGATGGTTCAGCGTGCATAGCCAGCACATCCTTGTGTCCCACATGGTAGAAAGGAGAGACCTGATTTCTGCACCTTGTTCTCTGACTGCCACACCCATGGCGTGGCTCATACATGCATATACACAAGTATATTTGAAAGTAAAATTTTTAAAAATGTAAATGACCTTTGCTAAGCCAGCTTAGCAGGAAGCCCTCATCCGTGGTATCTGATCAGCCTCAATACCTGATTGGGCCCTTCAGGTCTCCTCCTTCATCTCCTAGGTGATGCCTGGCTACGTTAGCTTGTCTCCAGCAACAATCCTGTTAGGCCGGCATAGCCCAGCTCTCCCTTCACGTGTGATTTTTTTTCCTCTTGGTAATTTTCCATCCACAAACCCTGACCCTGTTTTTTGACTATAGATTGCCCATTCTGTATTTGGAGTTAAGCCAAATATTTCTCTTCATGAGAGGCTGAGCTGAGAGGACTGCCAGCTTGATGTTAGATTAGGCTTTGTAGGACATCAGCCAGAGACGGACAGAGAGACAAAAACCACCATTGTAGTGGTCTCTGCACCAGCCAGAGTAGCCCTGAATAAAGTCCTGCTTTTTGCTAGGTATCACTGACGGGTTTTTTTGTTTGTTTGTTTTTCTTTTTTTAAGTTTGTTTATATATGTGAACGTGTGTTCAGGTGCCGTCAGAGGCCAGAAGGAGCAGGAGATACAGGTGGCTGTGAGCTGCCATGTGGATGGTGAGACTGCGCTCCAGTCCTCTGGAAGAGCAGCAAGTGCTCTTAACCTCTGTGCCATCTCTCCAGCCTTTTTCTTAAATTAGACTCAGTTCAGGACCTCCAGGAAGCTGACCTCACAGGCCTGTACTTACCCTCTATTCACCCCACTTGCAGGAATGAGTGAGTGCCTGCTAGCCCTTGTTCTTGCTATAGACAACATTAAAAACTCCTTATTGATGACTTATCATTCCTCAGTGAACTGTTAGTGACAAAGCCAATGTCTCAGAAACCTCTTGAACATTGTGGTGGTGAAGAGCTTAGAAAGCATCAGATTTCACTGTACTTTTTGAAAGTCCAGAGCTGGCAGTTCCTCAGGGGTTAATTGCTTTGCTCAAAGTCACTGTTGACCAAAAGGCAGGGCTAACAATAGAACTCAGGCCTTCCATCCCTGCCCAGGAGCCCGCTGCCCAGTACCACCTGCTGTGTGGGCAGACTGCCAGTCTCCAGAGATCCTTACTGTGTGTGGTTCGTAAACTCCCTCATGGCTGAGGCAGCGATCACTGTTTTATCAGTGGTTATTATTATGTGTGATATTGGATACCCAGCAAGAGCAATTACACCTCGGGTTTCAAACAGAGAAAGTCTTTGAGGATTAATGGAAGAAGAAAGTGTCTAGTGACAGGCTGGCTGATCTTGATTTTTAGAGAGGGTACAGACCTTTCCAGGACTGCAAAGAAAAAAGAAAGCAGAAGTGTGAAGGGAGGTTTGATGGGAGAGGGAGAGGAAAGAAGGGAGGGAGGAGAGAAGCAAGGAGGAAGGAAGAGAAGGAAGGAGGGAGGGAGGGAGAGAAAGAATGAAAAAAGGGGGCAGATGAGGATGTAAAGTGAATAAAATAAATCAATGAGAAGGGGGGGGTGTGGGGCAGACAGAACTAAGATGCCTGTCTGTGTTCCAATACTTCCACAGATCTTAGTCCAGCAGCCTATTCCTCCTTCCTCTAGCTTAGATCATAAGTGTCTCCCAAAGGCTCATGTGTAAAATGATGTGTACTCAGCTTGGGGCTGTGGGGAGGCAGTAGAAGCTTTAGAGGTAAGGCCTAGTTAGAGGCCTTCCTGTCATGGGAGGCATGCCCTTGAAAGGGTAATGGGACCTCAGCCCTACCTCTTTGTTTCTTCGTATGAGATGATTTTGCTCCATCGTGTGCTCCTACCTTGAGCTACTGTTTTGCCACAGGCCCAGAAAGCAATGGGCCTAAAAGACCAAGGACTGAAGCCTCCAAAACCATAAATCAGAATAAGCCTTCTTCTTCTATTAAGCTGATAACCTTGGGTATTTGCTTAAGAGAGAAAGCTGATTACAGAATCAATGTTAAGCTAATCAACACTACCCAAGTCAGCACAATGGCCACATCAAGAAGAGCAAGTCCAGTCGGACTGGGTCTGTATGTAGAGAAAAGTCCTTTATTTCCCATGAACAAGAAAAGCCACCTCCCAGGAGTCTCTGGCAGTCATCTTAGAATTTCAGGAAAGACCTGCCAAGACTGGAACCAACAATGAGGAAGTCAAATGGGCAAACAACCGGATCTTAATCCCACATTTACAGCAGCTGAGCAGTACATGGCTTCAAGTCTGGACTGTTCACTCACAACAGTGATTATACTCCTCTATTGCCCAAATCAGTCTCAATTTCCCTTAATTAAAAGAATATAGGAGCTGAAGAGATAGCTTGGCAGTTAAAATTATGTACTGATATTAGAGACTGACCTGAGTTCAGTTCCTGCACTCATGTTGGGTGGCAAGCAATCACCTGTGACACCCTTTTCTTGCCTCTGTGGACACATGCACTCATGTACATAAACACACAGGCACAGTTTAAACAATAAAACAAATTTTTAGAAAACAAAATATATCAGCCTGGTCTTTTTGGCATTTCTGTGTGCACGACCTTTTCCGTCAGTGTGGAGTATCTACCAACCACTGGAGAAAGGGAGATGGCTTTAAGAGGTGTCTAAGGTCAGCCTTTTGCTTGAATAAAGGCAGGAGACAAGAGAAGGCTTGAGCAGTGGGAACAAGCGAGCAGACTCTTGAATTGCCACTTAACCTTCAAGCAGAAATTCAATAATGCTACTAGATAGGCCACGTGGAAGGTGGAAAGCAGAGGGACTTGGATTTTATTTGGTGTTTGGAAATATGGGGGGAAGGGGGCCTCAGCGGTGGCTCTGTACAGCTGAGAGAAAGCTCAGTGGGCGGAGCTGACACTCCTGACCTCCTTCAGGGTTTGGCAGGGATCCAGAATTTACCATGTACCCTTCAGCATGTCCAGGAAGCAGCTAATGTCATCAGTTAGTCGTGGTGGGTGCAGGGTACCCTTGCAGTCAAAAGCTGCAGGTGAATGGCCTAGCCTGGAAATCCTCTGGGAGACTGAGCTGGAGATTAACAATGAAGATTTCAAGGACAGGACACGGGTTTTGTTTTTTGTTTTTGTTTTAAAGAAAGAAATCCAGAGGTAGCAAAGCTAAACTGTTCCTCTGTAGTTTCTGCTTCAGTTCCTGCCCTGACATCCCTCAGTGACGGACTGTGAGTTGGGGAGATAAGATGAAATAAATGCAGAAATAGAATTTCTCGATTTTATATGAGAATCTCAACGTGATGCCTTTATTTATTTCCAACATAGTTTAACTTTATGTGTATGGGTGTTTTGCCAACAGTTATGTCAATGTGCCACACGCATACAGAGGCCAGAGAAAGGTGTTGGATCTTGGGTCTTCTGAAACTGGGGTACAGAAAGTAGAGAGCTGCCAC
The DNA here is from genome assembly GCA_028658305.1 of Pachyuromys duprasi. Taxonomy (NCBI): domain Eukaryota; kingdom Metazoa; phylum Chordata; class Mammalia; order Rodentia; family Muridae; genus Pachyuromys; species Pachyuromys duprasi. The sequence continues at coordinate 20,129,953 of CM053749.1, forward strand.
GTGGGTGCTGGGAACTGAACCCAGATCCTTTGAAAGAACAGCCAGTGCTGTTAGCTACTGAGCCGCCTCTTCAGCTTCCAGTTTGTCACGTTTTTAAGAACTCAGCACATTGTAAATGTTTTTATTTCCTTAGACAAGGGAGATGAGGGGATGAGCTGAGAGCCATCCGCAAACCTCTCTAGCTCTTGCTGAGCTCTTGCTGGCTGATTTGACACAGCTGTTTTGGCCCAAACTCCCCAAACTGAATGGTTCAAACTGACTTCTCTGGCTTCTGCCTGGCCTCAAACTTAATATTCTGGCAATATGCTTTCATTCTCCTGGCTCATTTTGTCTTCAGCTGTGTCTAGCTTGTTATCTTTGTAACGTATCCCGGTAAAACTGCCCAGATTAAAAAAAAAAACACAAAACAAACAAACAACAACAACAACAAAACCCCCAAACCTTTCTCTCCCTGCGCTGCTCTAAAGTAGCCTCTCTTTCCTGTCCTGTTCTCATGAAAATTGGGTGTATCCTGTCTCTGACACATTCTATCAAATCTTTCTCTGCCCCTCAATTAGACATCACTTTCAAACATGGCTGCTTCTTTCTATAAACTAATCTTCATTGTTGGGGATTAAGGCCGTGTACCAAGGGCATGTCTGTATTCCAGCTAGATCACACTGTAATCAGGGCGTGTCTGCATTCTGGCCAGATGACACAGACCTAGAAGGTCTTTGGGTGTGATCCCTTGCCAGAGCAGCCATGTTGCTCGATTAAAATTCCTCTGTACCACATGGCTTTTCTCATTTGTTCCTCTGTGTAGCATTCCTTCCCTCCACGCCCATGAGTTCCAGTTTCTCCATGTCCTTGTCGACACTTGCTATTTTATAACAATAATAAAGAAAAACCTTCCAGCTTGGGGATGTAGCTCGGTGGTAGAACATTTGCTGGCCTAGCATCCTTGAGGCCTTGTATTCAATCTTCAACACTGGAAAAACAGTAACCACCACTGCCACCTAATAAGTAAAAAGTAAGGGCTCACTGTGGGTCTGATTTGTGCTTCATGATCAGAGATGTGTAATATCCTTTCATGTGTTCTCTGGAAAAATGTCTATTGCGGTCCCTTAGAGAATCACAGAAACTCTTTCTGGATATCAAATAGATCTGCAAATATTTTCTCCCATTTTGTGGATCGTCTTTTCACTTGCTAATATTGTCTAAAAGGTATTGTGGGTGTATGATGTGTGTGTGTGTATGGGGGTGGGTGGGGGCGGGGTCGTATTCTTGCCACAGTGTGAGTGTGGGGGTTAGAGGACAGCTGTCAAGCATGGTTGCTTTCCATCTGCTGTGGGTTCAGGAGATCAAACCCAGGCAATCGGGCCTGGGCAGCAAGCATTTTGACCTTCTGAGCCATCTCCCCAGCCAAGTGTCGGATTTTGAGGCACACAAGACATTTAATTTTAATAAAGTCCAACTGGTTTATTTTTCTGATGTTGCTTATGCTGTTTTGGCTACGTCCAAGAAACTACTGCCAAATCCAATATCACAAAATTTTCTTCATGTTTTCTTCTAACAGCTTTATAACATTTTAGCTATTACATTTAGATCTTTGATCCACTGAACTCATTTTTGTATGCAGTGTAAGGTTAGAGTCCGATTTCATCTTTTTTCACTTGCTGAAAGGACTGTTTTTTCCTATCAAGCATTCCTCCTTTTGAAAAGTACTTAGCTGTGTGTGTGAGGGTTTATTTCTGGGTTCTAGGTTCTTTCCACTGGTCTATGCAGTGTCTGCAGCACTAGCCCTGATGTGTTTTGATTTTTGTAGCTTACTAGCAAATTTGAAACTAGGAAGTAAGAAGCTTCCAACTGTGTCTTCAAGGAGGTTTGTTTTTGAGACAGCCTTGACTATAAACCAGGCTGGATTTGAACTCAAAGTTTTGCTGAGCATAGCCTTAAAGTACTTATCTTCCTGCTTCCATCTTCCATGGCAGAGTGTGTCATGACGCCCAGTTTTCAAGGTTGTTTTGTCATAAAACATACAAATTTTAGGGTGGTTCATTCTACTTCTGCAAAGTTGTCTCTTGGCTTTTGAAAGGACTTGTATTAAGTCTGTAGCTCATGTTAGATTGTACGGGCATCTTAACGTTACGCCTTAGACACGGTAACTGTATATGTATCTTTCTATTTATTCCGATTTTTAACTTCTTTCAGTGGCGCTTTATGGTGTTCACACTTCATGACCTTTTGGGTCTTTAAATTTGACCCTAATTGTAAATGGGAGTTCAACCCTTACCCCCAACCCCTGTGCTGGAGATCAAACACACAGCCTTGCCCACACTAGGCAAGTGCTGACCGCTGACCAAAAGGCACAGACCAATTGCTTTCTTAATTTCATTTTCCTTTTTCCTTCTTTTTCCGACTATTTATTTTATTTCACTCATACGAGTATTTTGCCTGCGGTATGTCTGTGCACCACATGCATTCCCCAGTGCCTGCAGGAGTCAGAGCAGGCATCAGAACCCCTCAAACCGGAGTTGCAGATAAGGGTGCGGCACCACGTGGGTGCTGGGAGGCAAAGCTCAACCTCTGCAAGAGCAGTCAATGCTCTTACCATCAAGCCATCTCTCCAGTCCTAATTCTTTTTCTGTTTACTTACTGTTAGTATGGAGAACTGCGATTGTTTCAATAGTCTTAGCTTTAGGTCCTGCAGCTTTGTTGGTTCCTTATGCTAGTTCCAATATTTGAATTTTGTAAGTTCAGTTTATTTATTTATTGGTGTGTGTATGGGGTACGGGGGTATAGGGTATGGGGTGTATATGTGTGTATTTAGGGCTTTACACACATAAATTTAAGTTGTAAGAAAAACTTTTCCAGTTGTAGCAGAGATTTTTTTTTTCCTTGCCTAATTACTCTGTCTGGAGCCCTAGTTTTATGCTGAATAGGAATGACAAAAGCAGGGCTGAGGAGATGCTCAGTGAACAGGAAGTGCTGCCTTCCAAGCATGTGGGCCTGCATTGATCCCTAGAACTGGTGCAAAAAGATTGGAGTGGGATAGGGTGTGCACACTTACAACTCCAGAGTCAGGGAGGATCACTGGGGCTTATTGGCCAGTTAGTGTAGTCAACACACAGAGTTCCAGGATACACACACACACACACACACACACACACACACACGCAACCCTCTCTTGCATCTGAGGAATAGTCTTTCACCACATAGTGTGCTATTTGATAGTTGTGTGTGCAGTCCTTTCTTGTTGAATAAAATGCTGCTTTGTACACTGCAGGCCATTATTATATTCTTTACAATAATGAATCAGATGGGTGGCGAGAGGTGATTTCAACAATGTATCGATTAGAGTAGTAAGTGGTAATGCAGAGAGAATTGATTGGTAGAAATCAGGTATTTGCGAGTACTGTTGGTGCTCTCATTCTACAACTCATTTGGAGACTACGGCTCAAACTTTGCATTAGCTACTTAGCTTCCTTCTGATTTCAAGGTCTGTGGCTGTGAGTCAGGCTGTGGAGACTGACAGACCCTGAAGCTTCTGAAATGGGGCACATCTGTCTGCCTTCCTGCATGTATATACAAACCAGGTCTATCTCCTCTACCTTATTGTCTCAAGACAGGATTTCACTGTGTGGCCAAGAACGGTTTGGAACTTGAGGTCTTCCTGCCTCAGCTTTCCAAATTCAGGAAACGCTTCTTAGCTGGTTAGCAGAGAACAGCTAACTGCTGAACTCTGATAATTGTTAGAGTGAAGGCAATAAGGCTGATGAAGGAAAGCGATATGCCCATAGTGGTAGACAGGGGCTTGGGTAACCTGAACTGTATATTGAACTCAGAAAAGTGGCATTCTTACTTGAAAACTGAAAATGAGCCAAAATAGAACGTAAACATTTTTCTGGCTTCTCTTTGTGGAAAACCAGAAAGCTTCCCCCTCCCCCCCCCACACTTTTCTTTTCCTTAAAAGATTCTTTCAGGGATTAGGGAATTGGCTCAGTCAGTAAAGTTCTTACCAGACAAGTATGAGGATCTGAGTTCGGGTCCCCGACACTCACAGAAAAAGCTGGGAATGCTGGCAGTGTGCCCTTATAATTCCAGGGCCAACAAGGCTGAGATGGGGCATTTCAGGGCTTGCTAGCCAGCCAGTTTAGTTGAATTAGTGAGCTCCAGGTGCAGTGAGAGACCTCAAAAACTAAGATGAAGGCTTGTTGAGGAAGACACCAGATGTTAACCCCGGACTTCCATATGTATGCACACATGCACATACACTCCAACACGTATACACATACGTACCGTAAAATAATAAGATAAAATAAAATTTTGGAAACGTTTCAGCATGTTAATATGTTGTCATTTTCAAAGAAGACACATTTGGTATCCAAAAACAAGAAAATGGAAGTGGGCTGTGGATGTAGCTCAGTTGTCAAAATGCTGCTGGGTGTGCCTGAAGCCCCTGCGTTTAGCCGCAAGCACCGCCTGTAATCCTAGCAGTAAGGAAGCAGAGGCATAAGGGTCAAGAATTCAAGGACATCCCTGGCTTCACAGTGAGTTTCATACCAGTCTGGGCTACGTAAGACTGTCTATAAATAAACAAATACGTAGGTAAGTAAACTAATTAATGTGATATAAATCTTAAGTGTCTTTGACAGGAACCTTTGAGCATTTCCTCTGTTCTCTTGTCCATAACTGTTGTTCCTTCTGCTAAGAGAACATTGGTTTTCTTTTTGTGGAATAGCGCTTCTCCAACAATTCATCTCCAGAAGTAGATGGTTGACTACGATTGTTTAAAATGTGTCAGTGACAACCCCAAGATATTATTGGAAAATAAGTGTATTGTTTGTCCTTGGGGAGGGGGGAACAGCTGAAGGATGACATAGGTGAAGAAAGGGTTTTATGGTTAAGTTTTATTCTTTTGTTGGTGACCCTAGCCTTGAATAGATAAACCATCTCTCCAGCCCTTGGTGGTTAGTTTTAATTGTCAACTGACATAACCCAGAATTACCTGAGAAAGGAGTCTTAATGAGAGATTGTCTATATCAGGTTGTACGGTAGGTTTGTCTTGATTGCCTTAATTGATGTGGGAAGATCCAGCCTTCAGATGGGTGGTACCATTCCTTGGTTTTGACCCCTGGATCATTTAAGAATGAAGAAAGATAGCTTGGCTGCATAGCTGATGTGGTTAGTTGCTCTTGGGGCTTGCCTTTGTTGTGACGGGTGCTAACCTGGAACTGTGAGCTAACAAATGTCCCCCTCTCCCACCGAAAAATCATGTTTATCAGGGTATTCTATCACAGCAGCAGAAGTGAAACTAGAACAATGGGGGAAGGGGGACTGTAGGAGGAAATAACTACTTAAAAGCAGAGAGAGGGATGGAGGCTGTGTCCTAATGATACTGTCCGCAGCCCTGAGGCCAGTGCTCCGTCCTGTCTGTACCCATCCCTAGACCTCCCAGTTCTTATACCAAATGCATGCCTTCCTTTAAAGTCATCATAGTATGAATTTTTGACAGTTGCGAGGAAAAGCTCTTGGGATTGTAGTAAAAAAGAATTCCATTTATTACATATAGCAAAATGTCTAAAACTCCTCTTTTCTTATCTCCCAGTATCTAGCGTCACCTAGAATGATAGCTGTGCTCAATCCTAATGTCACTCTCAGAACTCCCAGGAAACCTTTACTCCTAAAGTCAGCTCATTCTAGCCTTTTTTTTTTTTCTCTTTCTCTTTCCCATTCTTGGCTCTCTTCCTCTCCCCATTTCTTTAAAGGGAATCAAAGTGCTTTGCCAAACCTTGCAGACTGCTGTCAGAGTTCCTTTTGTTTCTCTGTTCCTTACCTAGATGAGCAGAATGAATGCCTGTTTGGACAGCAAATGACCCTTTTTCTTAGAAAGGGTGAGAGAAAGATGGGAGATTGTTTTGTTCTGGTCTCATTTGTATTCAGAACAAGTAAGTGTTTACTTGGACATTAATTCCATTCACAAATAACTAGGCCCGGGGATCCCTCCGGGTAACTTTTGCTATATATTGCCTTTGGTTGTTTTAGTGTTTTTTTTTTTTTTTTTAAGTGGGTAGAGGAGGAATCAAACCAGGCAAGCAGTTGTTTTTTTACAATCCTGAGAAATAAATGGTCAGATCCTGGGTTTAGAACAGCTGATATGTGGTGCTAGGGGCAACTTGATGACCGATGCCCTTTTTTAATCTTCTTTGGAACGTTGTTTGGTTTTTCTGCAGAAACAGCTGAAGACCTCCACTGATGGCTGCCTCGCTCAGCAGCTTCTTCATAAGCACATTTATCAGACGCTGTGCCAGAAATCTAAGAGTGTCCTGAGAGTCTCGACCCATTGAGAACAGCCTGCCACAGCTGGGAGAGCCTGAGCACTCTGAGAGGGTGGAGAAATCTCCCCACCCCAAGTAACACACAAAATTCTCCTATGTTGGATACCTAGGTGGGTGTCAGCCCTTTTGTAAACACATTGGTAACAAATGGCCAGAGTTCTATTCTTGGGTCTATTTAAACTATTGTTGGGCATCCATAGCTATCGGGCCATATTAGGTCACCTAGTACAACGGGTGCTGAGGCCCCAGGGAAGACTGTCAAGATGGCTATAGGAAATATCCCATCTTCTAGAACTAACTAACTATTTAACTTATTTGTGCTGGGACTAAACTCAAGGCTTTCAACACACCAGGCAAGCATCCTTTCTCTGCGCTAAATTCTCAGCCCTGTGGTTTGTGTGTGTGTGTGTGTGTGTGTGAGAGAGAGACAAGAATCTTTCTACATAATCAAGGCTGGCCTTGAACTCAATATCCTCCTGCTTTCAACTTCCAAGCACCGAAATGATCACCACCCTACTGGGCTCCCAAGTTTTTATAATGTTGCCAACTTTAATGAACTAAAATTCATTATAATGTCTTTTTAAAAAAGAGACTATTTTTAAAAGGTGTGCGTGCACATGCAGGCCTCATGTGTGTGTGTTAGTAGAAGGAAACCTCTGGGAGCCATGCAGGCTTAAAGGAGAAGAACAGATAGTGGTCAGGCAGATAAACACAAAACTCCATCAGGGGATTCAGCTTCTGACTTTCAGGGGAAGAACAGCCAATCACAGAATAGTCTTCTGTTTCCTATGTGTCTCTCACTTGCCCAACCAACCAAAAGCTAGAAGACAGTTGACTTCACCATCAAGCTGAGTCCTGAGTCTCAGGGCAAAATAAAAAGGGATCTGAGTAGACTAAGAAGAATCTGGCAGGAGACCCTTGTCTGTCCTTGACTAGCACCATAATTCAGGCCTGATTCTTTCTTTCTTGCCCTAAGGTCGTGGCCTTCCAGCCTGTCTCCTGGACTTTCATTGCCTTGGTGACTTGGTCTGTTTTTTTTTTTTTTAATTCTTTTTAAAATTTTTATTTTTATTTTATTTATTGCAATTTATTCACTTTGTATCCCAACTGTAGCCGCATCCTCCTTCCCTTCCAATCTTGCCCTCCCTCCCTCCTTCAGCTCCTCCCATGCCCCTTCCCCAGTCCATTGATAGTGGAGGACTTCCTCCCCTTCCATCTGACTCTAGCCTGTCAGGTCTCATCAGGACTGTCTTTCATAGTCTTCCTCTGTGGCCTGGTCAGGCTGCTCTCTCCTCAGGGGGAGGTGATCAAAGAGCCAGCCACTGAGTTCATGTCAGAGAGAGCCCCTGTTCCTGTTACCAGAGAACCCACTTGGAGACTGAGCTGTCATAGGCTACATCTGAGCAGGGGTTCTAGGTTATCTCCATGCATGGCCCTTGGGGAAAAGACCCCTAGGCCCAGATTTTTTGGATCTGTTGGTCTCCTTGTGGAGCTCCAGACCCTTCCAGTTCTATCTCTCTCTTCTGTCATAAGATTCCCTGAACTCTGCCCAAAGTTTGGCTATGAGTCTCAGCATCTGCTTTGATACTTTGTTGGGTGGAGTCTTTCAGAGGCTCTCTGTGGTAAGCTCCTGTCTTGTTCATGATGCCCAATCTTCATTCAGAAAGGCAAATGGGATAGACATTGGAAGAAGGTGAAAATAAGGAACAAGACTTGGTATGTTTTTAAGAGCGTGTATTCATTTAGCTTGGGGATTGGGGTATAAAAACATTTGCATTGTCAAGTCTTCTTCCACCATGCAAAACCCGGGTAAAACGCCCAGAAGGACTCAGGGATACCCCAAGATTCTTCTGTCCCGACGTTTATCAATGCTGGACAGTTTTTCAAACCTCAAGGAATCAACTTTAATTCCTACAACCAGGTAAAAATGTCCCTTCCCAGAGGACCATGTCGCCCAGGCCGGTAGTTGATTGCTTCTAACAGGCTGCCCCCACCCTCCCCAGCCCTCCAAGGGCGTTGGCAGCTTCCATTGCCAGGGACGCTCAAGCCTCTCGGTGAGGTCCAGTCCCCGGGTCTAGGCTGGCGTCCTGGTGGTCTCCGGAGGTCTTCCACTCCCATAGCGGCCGCAGTGGGGGTTGGGGCAGCAGCGAGCGCAGGCGCAGTGCCCGCGTCTGGCGCCCCTCTTCCTGCTGGTCGCCCCTGGCAGCCCAGGCTGCAGTGGTCCCCGCCGTGCGCGCGGCGGCCTCAGCTGGCTAAGGAGACCAGAGCAGGAGCGCCGCTCCGGCTCAGTACCCTAAGGCCCTGGTGCATCCTCCTCGTCGGGACTCTCAGGTAACCCACCCGGCGGCGGGTGGGCAGCAGCGGTGTGTGTTTGTGTGTGTGCGCAGGGCTCTTGCCTGTTCACGGGCTGGTCCCGCCGGGAAGGAGGAGCGCACCGAGCCCTGTGTCAGATTTAAGCGGTCCTTAGGACTCCTCGCTTAGGGTAAGGTAGGCTGGCTTCAAGCGCCCCGCCTACTTGACAGACCTCCCCGGGGTGCCCGAGAGGGGCCACCCAGTGCCCACTTCTCCCCGCTGCTGTCCTGGAGAAAGGGAACAGGGGTTTGGCTGATAGTCAGCGTCAGCCCAGGGCCTCATCCCGGGTCCTGACATCCCGGGTCCTGACATCCCGTTGCTGGTGTGGGCCCTCCCCGAGTCTGCACGGTGAAGGTCAAGGGTGTTGTCCCTCCTGTGGTCCCGGAGCCCACACAAGCTCGGAGAGCGCTTGTGGCGTCATGGGAGTGACCGCAAATGCAACTTTCAAAAACTGCTGGGTGCACTGAGCAGTCTGGCTAAGATTTCGGATCTGCTCGTCACTTTCCTGTCCCGTGTCCAGGAGTCTTGAACTCCAGTCTAGGTGGGCTGAGCTCTTCGTGGTTGTAAAAAAAAAAAAATTCTTGCCTCGAAAGAGGATAGGCGAGGAAGGGCCCGGACGTGGTCGAGGGTGGAGTGGAGGCTCGAGCCAATCAGTTCCACCTCATCCATCCACCGAGAAGCAAATGCGGACTTTCTGGACGGAATTGGTTCCAGATTTAGAATTTTACGCAGCGTGCGTCCGTTTTGGCTCATTGGAGGGAGGGGAAGGGTCGCAAGGACTGGCAGGAAGGACGCCTGGACCGGGGAGCTGGGGACGCTGCGCAGATCCACGTCACCGTCCCGTCTGTCGCCGGCCTCGCCGGAGCAGCTTCCCTTTCCAGGGAGGACGGAGGGGCTCCGGGACAGCCTCACAGCAGGCGGGGAAGGCGGGGGAGCAGGCCCGAGGGGGTCTTGGTGGCGAGCTGTTCTGAGGGAAAGCACTTGGAGCATAGTTGTCGGTGTCCGCGGGGCTGAAGCGCCTCCTGCCCTAGTAGACGGCTCCCTGGGCCCACTCCAGCCATCTTTCCCTGCTCTGCACCTTTGCCAGGAATAGCCCTTTACCGAGGCGAGAGGACAGGACCGGAGCCGGCCAGACCCCGAAAGCCTTCACAGATGGTTTGAGCGTGGTCTCCTGAGGGTGACACTGCAGGGAGCGGCACAGCCTTACGTACAGCTTGTTTGATTACCTAAGCGAAAGCACACACTGAGAGCAGGCACAGCACCGGCCCTCTTAGGCGCGGGTGGATATGTGGATGAGTATATACCTACAACCATACCGCTTATCTCTTTTCACAGCTATCGTGCCCACAAGGACACATATTTCCCAGAACCTTTTATAATCTATCTTTTTTATTTATTTATTTATTTATTTATTTATTTATTTATTTATTTATTTATTATTTATTTTTACACCTTTGGAGTTTCTGGACTCTACGGCACCACTGATTTTCATAATCATCTGTTCCAAAGGCACCGTGCCTGTAGACTGAAGCGCTTGGTGCTTGGCGGAGCAACAAAATATTCACACATCGAAGTTCCAGGGAATGCTGTGCTGGAGGGGCCGGGAGGGTAGATCAGTGGTAGAGTACCCACTCGGGGTGCAAGAGACCTTATGTGGGTTCCTCGGTGCCAGAAAAAAAGAAGAGGAAGAAAGAGAAAAAGAAAGCGTGTTTATTTAAAGAAGTTTAGGTAATAGAGAAGTGCTTTTATACAAGCACACGTGCACTTTAGACGGACAGTTCTTCTGTCTGTTGTGTTTATCTTGTAATTCTGAAGACTTTTGATTTGCTATTATAGACCACAGCCCTCAGCCCGCGGGTCTCGTGTCAGGTATCTACATTACGGTTTAGAACGGTAGCAAAGTTACAGTGGTGGAAGTAGCAGCACCATCATTTCATGGGGTCACCACAGCGCGAGGAACTGTGAAAGGGCGGAGCAGCGGGCAGGTGGGGAGCCGCTGTTAGAGCACAGCTCTGCAAACAGCTCTCCTGTTGGTTTCCGGTCTGGCGACAGGGTCACAGTGTTTCCTACGCTAGCCCTCACTGCGAAATTGTTCTGCCTTAGCCTCCAAAGTGCTGGGATTTACATGGAATTTTGGATATATGCTACCTAGGCTAGCAACGCTATATATTTTTTTCTTTTAGACAGATCTTTTTCTTTTTCCTTTCCTTTCTCTCTCCCCGCCCCCCCACCCGCCCCCATCCCCAGACAGGGTTTCTCTGTTTTAGCCCTGGCTGTTCTGGAACTCACTCTGTAGCCCAGGCTGCCTCCACCTCCCAAGTGTTGGGAATAAAGGCATGTGCCACCACACCTGGCTTAATTACAATCATATAATAAAATTCTAGAGGTAAAATTTGTAGCTCAAAGGATAGATATTTTTACTTTTTGATACATTTGTTCAGATATTTTCTTTATTTGCTCTTTAGATCATCTCCAAGCACACCACATTTAAGGAATATTTACTGGGAAAACATTATTTACAAATTGTGCCTTAAAATGTGGATGGATATAAGCTACTATAAACAGTTAATTTGTATGTCAATAGCCCCATCCTTTCACCAAAATCAGGTTTTATCAGTCTTCTAAAGGTATTTTTAATTAGACAGAGAGAAAAGAACACTTCTTCATTTATTCATTAGAAATACTAATTTCTCATTTTGTGACTTCCTCACCTATATATATTTATTTTCCTATATCCTTATTTTTTAACTCCTGAAAACTCTTTGTATATTATTATATTTTGTTTGTTCTTCCTTTGAAACAAAGTCTCACTATGTATCTCTAATTGGCTTAGATAGAACTCCCTATGTAGACCAGGTTGGCCTTGAACTCAAGAGATCCACACACAAGTACCTGGGACTAAAGGCCTACACCACCACGTTTTTTTCTTTTTAATTTGGTAAACTTCGTTTATAGTATTATGCTGAATAGAAAATTTCAATATGTTTTTTAAAATTTCCATTGGAATGATGCGTGTGTGTGTGTGTGTGTGTGTGTGAAATCAACTTTAGGGATAAAGGATTTATTTTAGCTTATAACTCAAGGTGAAGTGCACTATGGCAGCTAAGTGACTTAGCTGGCGCCATCACACCCATAATCAGGAACAGAGAGAAGTAACATGCTATTTACTCTGAGTCCTTCAATATGGTATATTTAATTTTTAGGAATTCAATTACAAAGTTTTAACTTTAAATTTAGTTTGTGGTATTTTTAAAACTGCCTGCCTGCATGTAATTTTTAAAAAAGAAGCCATTCTTTAGAATATTTTTCTGTAGCAGCAAGGAAATGTGTCCAAGTACATTAATTAGCCAGAAATGGAAATTGATACATTACTTTTATTTTATTATTATTATTTCTAAAAAGAGCCACCTATGCATAGGAACTGAAACACATAAAGTCGTTCACATGCCTTTTGGCAACCATCCTATATGGATCAATGTAATGTATTTTCCAAAACAAAAGAAGGATTATTTGGGCATTCATTAACTATTTTGTATTATTTTATTTCTAGGACACAAACTCATTTTGGAATAGACTAATGAGAATAATAACTTTAAAAAATATTCACTTCTTTATTGGGGGAGGGTGCCGCAGCACCTGTGCAGAGGTCAGAGGACAACTTGCAGGAGTTGGTTCTCTCCTCAGGAAATTGAACTCAGGTTGCCCAGCTTGGTGGGCAAGTGACTTAACCCACAGAACCAACGCAGCATCCCTGAGAATCACAGCTTTATTGTTTTTAGAGGATATATTTGAAAACGAAGCTGATTATAAGAAGTAAAAAGATCAGATTGTAAATTTGAATCCTTCTAGTCAGTTAAGCTCTGTAGGTACCACCATGGGTGTTAGTTTGAAGTAAATATTTTCAGATTATTACATTCATAACAATGGCTGTGAGATGTCATCAGCTTAAAATATGAAGAATATATAGCATGAATGTAATGTATCATAAGTAGGGTCATGATGTATATTTTTTTTCTGTTTTGTTGGTGGTGGTTGGTTGATTTTTGAGGCAAAGTTTTGTTCTGTAGCAGGCTGCCCTTGCCCTCTGTCTCAATGCCTCACCTCCCATGTGCTGCGACTGTAGCCATGTGTCCTGATTCATCTGTTTTTCACATGGAAATGTTTTCTCTTACAGAACATAATTTTAAGGTTTCAATCAGCCAACATCTTATGTATATTTAGATTACTGGCAGCTTAATGTAACTCTGTGTAATAGTGCTGTTTCCTCATGGTGAATTCCTAAATAAAGTGAATGCTTCAGGAGGCGGCCATCACACTTTACATTGCAGGTAACAGTGTATGATTTGTAAAGTCTCACCACTGTCTTGTCTTTTTCATCTAAGTGGCAAAATGGACAGCAACCTGTTCTTTTCATCCATGTGTCTGTATCTTTAACAGGATTTGTGTAGTCTTCTAGGTATTTACTGGTTATTTGTGTTATTCTTCTATGGGTTACTATTTATAGTAAAAATACTTTATTTCTATAGTCACCAATTCCGTCTCTGAGTGTGATCTAAAAGGGCTTATCCATTTGTGTCAGTATACCTGTCAGTTAGCTCATCAGGAGCGGTAGAATGAAACAGAGGACCCTACACTGAACATAGGCCAACATTCACTCTGATTTTTAAAATATTAGTATAGGTGACACTTCATGTTAGCTACTAGAAATAGTCAATGACTTTAGTTATATAAAATTAGTACTTGGGGTCTGGAAAGATTGTTCAGTGATTAATATCATTTACTATTCTTCTAGAGGCACCTGTGTCAGGTGTCCCACAATCACCTGTAACTCCAGCTCCAAGCATCTGATGCTGCCTTCTGACATCTGTGCACACCTACAGACTTGTGGCATACAGTGATAAATACACACACACACATTAAAATACATCTCTTTTTTTAAGATAGTATTTAGGCAGTCATAGTACTTTAGGCTGCTATAACAAAATGGATGGCTTTTATCAGCAATAGAAATTTGTTTCTCAACATTTTGAAGGCTGAGAACTCCAAGATTAAAACATTAGAAAATTAGGTATCTGGTGAGGCTCTCCTTCCTGTTCCTAGGTGTTGGTCTTTTTGTGTGTCCCCATGGTGTGTCCCATGTATCAGAGTGGCAAGAACTCTGCCTTCATGACCTAGTCACCTTCTGAAGTCACCACCTCTGGACATTCTCACATATGGATTTGTTGGAGGGAGACACAGACTGGCAAGGAGATTAGTACTTTAACAAATCATAATCTTAAAAAAATTCTTCTTTGTAGTGCCAGGGATGAGATGCCAGGATGTAACACATACTACCAAGTGCTCTCCCACTGAGCTGCACGCTCAGCACACAAATCATAAATTCCTTAAAGTGCCTGTATATGGTTTTGAATCTCCTCAAAGAAATAGGCTTAATAAAGTCAAGAGAATATATGCAGATATAAATACATCAGGTAGCCAAACACAATTTAAATTGAAGCTTGTAAGGTTCTTTTTCAAAATATCTTAATTCACAAAGATGGCTAAGTTCCTTGATGCTTTTCAGCTTGGATAGACAGCATTGCTACCCACACTTGAGACCTCTTGGCGGACCTCTGCCAACATTACTGTACCTAACAATCTGCCAGTCTGTGGTTATTGCGATGAGAATCAGACCTTCCTCAGCTGTCACATGCTCCAGGAATTTCTGCTTCGTGATGATCTGAATAGAAACCTAACATTCTGCCGGCTTGGGATCAGGAGGAAGGGGAGAGATGAGAGCATTACCGTATTCTCACTGGGCTCTTCCAGTGTGTTAGCACTCTGCCGGTTCTAAGAGTCTTGCTTGCGTGTGTTGCTGAGACACCTGGGGACATGGGTCGAGTTCTCAAACATTGGCACATTGCTGTTCCAGCCGTGAGCTACTGCGGTGTCCTCCTTACTGAATGTTCTTCCTGCATGTATTGATCATAAAACCAGGCAAAATCTCCTTTCTCATCACCACACATAGGTCGTTTTTCCTGCCTTGAATCTCTTAGCAGTAGTGGGGAGATGTGAAAAGAGAATAATAATTACTTAATTGCCTCCCTTTTGACTGTTTTCACTCATTTCCCTTCTGGTTTGTACCCAGGAAATACCCTTAACTTTAGCAGGGAAATGTCAGAGACCATTTGAGACCATGGAACTTTTTCTTACTATTGACCAAAATTTTACATCACCTTATGTTAATGTGTTTATATAATTTAAGATATGGATTTTATGTAAAACTATATTGCTGAATTGTCTACTCTAGGTTCACATAATTATTGCTGTATATAACCAATGGGCACGTGCAGTACAATACTTTATGCACCCATAACACAGGTTCTGTTAATGATCACATAAGAAGTCAGTCCTCATGCCTAACATTCTACTAGGGTGTATTTAATCACGTTCTGACTGTGCATAATCCTTGATTCGGGAGTGAGTTCTTTTTACTTCTGATACCACATTATCAGTCAACAGCTTTACTGGAATCTTTACCAGTGAAAGAAAAGAAAAAAAAAAGAAAGAAAGAAACTTGGTGATCCATTTTTCTATTAGGTATTTTGTTTTACCTTTGGTTTCTGTCTATTGCTGGCTGAGCCACTGTTCTGAACTGGGGTGAAGGTCTGGAGGGAGAGTGAGTGAAGCTGTTGAGAATGGTGGGGGATGACAGCCAAATTCTTATTTTATTTCTGGGGTCCCCTTACGTCAGAGTCAGGAGATATGAGAGAGTTAAAGAACTGTGGAGATGAAGCTCTGCATCAGCTGATCAAGGATTAAAGGTCAACAGTAAAAGAGTGTCTCTCTTCAATCCAGGCCAGCTAAGCCAGAGAGCTCCTGTCCTGACAGCATTTTTTGACTCTGGTTCTGAGGAAGGACATTCAAGATTAAAAAAAAAAAAAAAAAAGATAATCCTCATCCTTGTTCTTGGAGTGGTAACAGTTTATCAGGGGCTCTGGTAATGTACACAAACAGCCCACAGTGAGAGTATGTCAAGGACTGCCGTAGCATCCCAGAAGAAAGTGTTCCAGAACCCAAAGAACAGAAGCTTTTCCAAGCAAATTTCTAGTCCCCGGTTGTCTCAAGTTTTAAACAAATGGCTTTGTGTTTTCTCATGATGGGAATCTGGCTTCTGTTAGCCTCAATATATTTATTTGCTCTTTCTTCTTTGATGTAACCAATTTCCTGACCTTCAGCCACTTCCTTGACCCAAATCTTCCCAAGACTCAGCCCTGCCGTTTCTGCCAGCCTCTCCACCGACAGCAGAGAGCTGTGGACCAAGAAATCGAAATCTCAAAGGTGCTAATTACTTGTTAGAGTCTTTTATTGGATCTTCCATCCCCAAAACGTCCACTTATAAAACTGCACTGATGAAGACACTCAAGTGAAAACAGGCTCTTGGGAAATGAGATGAAGAGCTAAGGAGGCAGAAACAAAGATCTGGACAGCGAGTCAGTCCCCAGGGACGTGACCTCCATAAAAATCATGGGGGAATCAAGGGTAGAGCAGCTCAATGAGGGCCATGGTTGGAAGATTCTCAACCATCTCCAATATCACGAATATCCCTGTATATGTATGTGCAGGTGTGTGTGCGTGTGTGCAAGCGGGTGTGCATGTAGCTTATGAGAGTCAGGGCTCCCTGTGTTGGGCTTGTCAGGCTTGGTGCTGAGCATCTTTACCCACAGAACTGTCTCCCCACACCCTTCTCTGTTAAGAACACATTACATGAAGGCATAAAAATATCACTTGCTCTATTTTTGAAGAGGGAAACATTGCTTCTTGGAGCAGCTTCCGAAATTGCAATCATAGGAGATAGATGACAGTATCTTCTGCTTTAGTGCTGACTCCACTTCCTGGTCCAGAACATCAGAAATCTGTGCATGCACTGAAGAACAGCATGCGGTCCATCTGTTCGGGTCAGATTTTCCCACATTAGCATGAAGATTTATGGGGTGGCAACTATGCAAGGAAAGTCAATGGTAATGACGTTACATTCTTTGCTGACATTTGGAGTCTACATTATGTTTTTAGTTTGATCTGAAAATACCATAACACATACAGACATGTGAAGACACTGGATTCTTTCAAAAGCAGCAACAAAGGCATCTCCTCCGGTTTGCAGGCATTTACCCCTATTTTGGCTTGAGCATGAGACACCATCCATTCATATTTTCCCTGTAAAATGGTCTATTTGCCCCCAGCTTTGCTCCCACAGATGGCGCAGACACACAAGAACTGTGCATGGCTTCTGGGGTGACTTGTTAGGCTAACATACAGAGTAATGATTTATTTTGTCTTCTTTTTTTTTCTTTTTTCTTTTTTTTTTAATTATTTTTATCTCAATCACAGGTTAGGTACTTTGAATCCCAGGCGTAGCCCCCTCCCTCAGTCCCTCCTACCTTCCCACTCCCTCCCTCATCTCCCTCCTCCCTTATTTTGTCTTCTTAAGAAAGTAGGTTAAACTTTTTTTTTTCAGATTTTAAACAGATAGGTACTTATATAGAAAAATAAAAAACCCACAAGTATATATGCATATATATATATATATATGCACATGAATTGAATTACTCTATATAAATAGAACCAGGACATGAATATTCTTTAGGGTTATTTTTGTTGTTGTTTTAAGTCGGGGACAAAAATCTTATGTATCTCAGCCAGGCGAACCTTCTACGTAGCCAAGGATGGCACTGACCTCCTATAGTCCTACTTTTGCCTTTAGCGTGCTGGGATGATGGGCTTGTGCCACCATGTCTGGCTTGTGTGGTGCTCAGCATCAAACCCAGGGCTTCATACATGGGCAAACACTCTTCCAGCTGAACTCCAACCCCATCCCATCCTGTGAATACTCTTTTATAAATTTCTCTTAACTCAGTGATATGACACACATATTTTCTTATATCATTACATGTATGTATTATTATCCTTTTGAGTGGCTGTGTATTACATTGATGTTTCCTTTGGCCCCTCTCCAGTAGTGGGCAATTAGGCTAGTTCTAATTTTTCATCATATAAGGAGAACCAAGGAGACTACCCTTATGTGTGCATTTTATGTGCCTCACCAATGATAACCTTAGGTTCTATTGCTGGAAATGGCATGGCTGGGAAACTCACACATATGAAAATGTTGCTAACTAGCTTTCGATGAGCTGGATGACACAATGCTTGTCGTTAATGTACAGACTCCTTGGCAATGACAGGGACTTGGTAAAGTCTTTTCACCTCTGCAGTATGTATGTATTCTACATCCATTAATAGAGTGTGGTGATTTTACTATGTCTGTGTATACTATGTTGCCTACCAGGTATTGTAAAGTTTAATTCAAAGTGTGACTTATAGTTTGGTCTGAAACAGGAGGGCATCTAAGGACCATTTCTTAATGGTCTTATCTTTGGGATTTTACTGAAATATAGTACATGGAAAGGAGGTGACTGAATTGTAACTTTATTAATTGTACCATCAGTTTGTTATGTAAAGAATTAGTTATGATTAAACAAACCAAGTTTGTGAAAATTTGGGACTAATTCACTGTGGCATTTCCAGACATTTAAGCACTTAGGCTTGGTGGACACACAGATGAACAGCAGGAGAGCAGCGCAGAGAGGAGCAGGTGGCGCATGTAGTGTTTCGGGGCTCTAAGAGCAAACTATTGCTCCTGGGATGCTCCTTTTTTTGTTCAGAGATTCTTGCATGTCTGACATGGTTGGAGGGTGTCTTTTAACTCAGCTGGGATCTTTGATATTTTTTCATAAGACTTAGGTAAATGAGAAGCAACCAAGGACTACATCAACAACCTAACAATTTGTTTTACACTTAATTAGCATGTAATCAATACAATAAATCAATGATTTAACCATGTAGATACTTATAGAAATGTTATAAAACAGAAAAGGATCATTTTATCTGGGCATAGTGGTGCACACCTTTAATCCCAGCACTCAGGAATCAGAGGCAGGCAGATCTCTGAGGCCAGCCTAGTCTACATAATAAGTTCCAGGACAGCCAGAGCTTCACCGTTAGACCCTGTCAACCCTCCCCCCACCCAAAGAACACCTGAAAACAAAAACTAAAAAGAAAAAAATGATAATTTATTCTTTCCCTTCTTCCTAGCTATGCCTCCCTTTTATCCTTAAGAGAATCAGCAACAAGCTGAATTTAAAGGTGCAGGTTTCCCTGCAAATTGATTTTACTTAATTTTTTTTTCTTTCAGGCAGGAGGAAAATAAATGTCAGATGACAAGTATGTGTCATCTGAGAATGGCATATTTTATGTAAATTGATAAAACTACTTTGAGAGATTAAAAAGGCTCTTTGCTTGGTGGGGGAGTGCTGATTGTAAGTTGTGAAACTTGGGTGGGTGGGTGGGGGCTGTGGCTCAGGTAGAGCATTTGCTTGACATGCATGAGGCCCCAGGACTGACCTCTAAAATCAAAGAAAAAACATTAATAACATAAGCGGTGGAAGTCTTGCATTCTAGCATGTAAGTCTTAGCTGCCAGCCAACACGTTCATTAGTGTGCCAGCATAGATTTTAAAGTGTCACAACATACTCGCTCTGTGCCAAGCCATGCATCATCACCTCCACACAAGCCAAATCCGTCCACTTGTTTGAAAACTACCACATAAAAATAAAAGCTTTTGTGAAAAATCCCCCTTTTCAAAAACCTGGTATTGCCAGGCATGGTGGCTTATGCTTTTAATCTCAGTCCTCTGGAGGTAGAGGCAGGTGGATCTCTATGAGTTTCAGGCCAGCCTGGTCTACATATTGAGTTCTAGGACAACTATACAGTAAGACCCTGTCTCAAAAGACAAAATGAAACCAAACCAAACCAAAACCCGAAAGCCCTGGTGTGTATGGCTTATTATACTCCATTAAGTTATTAAGCATCACTGAGAGGTGAGGAGCCAGGCTCCTCTTATACCAGCGTGTCCAGCTGCTTTCAAGATGATGGCACACTAGCCTGGCCACAACCAGATGTCAATTCTACTCCCTACCTCCCTTTTCCAATATATCCTGCTCGTTTCCCCTTGATTCTTCTCCTTTCCAGCGCAGCTGTTGCCTCACAGTTTCTGCACAGTTTGCAGGTTTCTCCCAGTGAGCTCCTGACTTTGGGCCTCCAGCTCAAATTTGGACTAGCTTCCCTATTCAAGGTCATCTGCCTCTCCACACCCAAGCCCTCCAGGCCCCTCTTCTGACCTCCTCTAATCTGTGAATCCCATGAACATCACTCTCGTCCCCCTGGCCGCATGGAACAAGCCCAGGAAAATCCATAGGTCCCTGCCCTACTGTCCATGGCTCAGTCCAACCACTCCTCGCCACCTTCGACCTCACACTTCCTGCTCTTCCCAACGTGGTTCATTACATCGTCTAGTGCCATCTTGCCTAATTCAATGCCATCTGTCTCTGATAGCCCCAGCTTCAGTCAGCCTAGCTCCTTCACAGCAGCCTGACTCCTTTTGGAAAGTCTCTGCTGTTCAGCCTCAGAAGAGGATTTTCTCACTCAGCCCTTCGCTGAGATTTTGGCCAACATGCTGAGGTGCTTGTCATTTAGCTTCATATAAGCTGAATTTTTTTCCTAGCCTAGATAAAGAAGCTGTCACTCAGCTTTGGCGTTGTTATGTACCTGTTAAGCACATCATCATCACAGACAGTGTCACCATTGACCATTCAGGAGACTGGTACAGCGATGGAGACGGATTTGGACTCTGTCATCAACATCCCTTCTCCACTTCTTCTAAGGAAGGTTGTGCATTTGTAAGATGGTTCAGGGTCAGGAAATACAGCCAGGGACTGTAGAAACAAGGCTAACAATGGCCCATGTAATACACAATGTAGCCATCTAAGGGCTTGACTGTCATGGCCAAGTGCTACAGCCAGATCCATGATGCAAGAGGCTTGTCCCTGCTTACTCAGAGTACATTCTCCCTCATCAGCATTACGAACCTCATGGATAGACTGAAGAACATTTATCCTACCACTTTTTTTTTCATGATAGGATATATGCCAGGACCTTATGTATGCTAGAAAAGCACCCTACCACTGAGGTAAATAGCCAGCTTTTAAAACTTTTGCTTTTGTCTTTTGTTTATTTCTGTCTGTGCAGGTGCGTACGAATTTATGGAGGCATGTGTGCAAGAGGAGGCTGGAAGTCAGCTTTGGTTGCTGTTCCTCAGGAGTTGTTGGCAGGGTCTCTTGCCGAACCCGAAGCTCCCTGGTTTGGCTAGGCTGTCTGGCCAGCGAGTCACAGCAATCTTTCTCTCTCTGAGTTTATAGTGCTGGGATTGTAGCATGTACCATCATACCAAGCTTTTACACATGGGCTGGAAATCAAACTCAGTTCTTCACACTCACATGATAAAGCACTTACTGACTAAGCTAACTCCTCAGCCCCAACTTTTTAGTTTTCAAAAGATAAGTTCTCACCATGTTGTCCAGGCCTGCTTTGAACTGGACTCTGTAATTTGGAAATGAGTGACTTCCCCCGCCCCTTTCCTTTCCCTCCTGACCTGGTTTGAACAAGAAAGGCCTATTATGTTCATATATTTGCATAGTCACCAGAGAGTGGAACTGTTTGGAAGGATTAGAAGGATTAGGAGGTGTGGCCCTATTGGAGGAGGTATGTCATAGAGAGTGGGCTTTGAGGTTTCAAAAGCCTCTGCCAGGCCCAGGCTTTCTCTCTCAACTGGCTCTTGCATCAGGATGTAGCTCTCAGCTACTATTCCAGTACTATGTGTGCTACTATGCTCCCTGCCATGATGATAATTGACAAAACTTCTGAAACCGCAAGCCAGCCCCCAATTAAGTACACCCTTTTATGAGAGTTGCCTTAGTCATGGTATCTCTTCACAGCAATAGAACAGAGACAAATACACACTACCTATTCCCTTTTCTTTGTTTAAAAAACATCATTTTTTTATGTGTATGTGTGTGTGCTTGCACGATTTCATATGTACCACATGCATTCAGTAACCAGAAGAGGGAGTTGGAGCTCCTGAGACTAGTCACGGGTGGTTGTGAACTGCCACGTGGGTGCTGGGAACCAAAGTTGGGTTCTCTACAACAATATCAAGTACTCCTAACCACTGAACCATCTCTCCAGCGTGCTTTTTCTTACTTTTGAGACATAGTCTGGCTTTGTAGACTAAGCTGGCCTTAAACTTGTCATCCTCCTGCCTCATCCTCTCAGGTGCTAGGGTTATAGGTGCATGCCACCGTACCTAGTTGAAATTCATCCTTTAAAACCCCCAAATAACATTTAAGTATAAATATGTAAGCTACTAAATATAAATAAATAAGCTACTATTTCATCATGTCTACAAATTGTGTAGGAATACCCCAATTTAAAGCCCAGGATAGCCTTTTTTCTCCCTTTTGTTCACTATGATGTAGGCTGTTCTGCTCTTCCATATCTCCCCTGCCATGAGGAACTGAACCCTTGGAAACCGCAGAGAGATGGAAGATTATATCTGCTAAAAGCAGAGCACTGTGTGGGAGATGCAGGTTACCCTGCATGTAGAGACTGGCTACTTGTGGGCCCTGCCTCTGGGTGTACTCTGGGAAGCTGACTGGTAGAACAATGTCTTTAGGGTCACTGAGCAAATAATCACACATGGAGTACCCATAAATGGGTGTGCCCATATACGCCTTACTTCTTGACTCTTACCTCTTGGCCACTTGCTGGAAGACATGTTGGACAATCATCTATTTGGAATTCACCTTGGCTTCCAGTCCTGCATTCCCAGAGCTCGAGACGTTACTGGGATTGCCAGATCACTTCCTGTACCACACAGTAGACGGGTGGTGCCTGTGGCGACAAATCCCTGTCTGCCAAAGGGGCGAAGTGAAGAAGGAGAAGCAAACCCTGGCTTGATTGTACATCCTAGCACTTGGGAGCCTTGACGCAGAAAGGCAGACTTTCACATATAGCCTCGACTATATGAGACTCTATCTCAACCCCCACAAATGTCAATGTGCATTAGCGCTTACGTGTGCGAGAACACACACAAACACACACACATCGAAAACTGAATCTTTTTTAGTCTTCAAAACTTAAAATGTAGAAAATAGTTACTTCTAGCTAGTATAAAAAGTACTAAGAAATTAAGCAATCACTTTTTAGTGTGGATTTAATGAAGTGTCATTATAATTCTGGTAAATATTCAGATGACAACTTGGAAGTATTTTGAAATACTTTACCTATTTCACAAAGCCAATTCCAATGTTAACATTTATTGATCTATTGATCTTAAGCAAACCCAAGGTGTATCTTACTCTAGCCCCATGTTTAAAAATAGAAAAAAGGTACAAGTGAGTAGTTTTTGCTGCTTTTAGCATTAGAAAGACCCGACTCTAACCTTTCAGTGAACCTGTTGTCCTCAGTCATCACTTGAGGTTCACTACCATTTTCTTATGTTTTTTTTTTCCTTCTCTCAAGGCTTAGAGCCTTGAAAAAAACATTTTAGGCATTCCTTTTCACTCCCCAGTTGGAAGTATGCCTAGATAGAACATTTTAATTTGCCCCTTGCTTTTTGAGCACAGATAAAGTAGTTAAAAGGAAAGGATGAGCAGTGATGAGACCAGTCGCTGTCTAGAATGGCAAGGAAATAGGAGCCTTTTGGGGTCAAGTGATTACAGTGGGTTTTTGTCCAAGACAACGAGGTACTAGGCAAGAAGGCCAAACATAAAAAAATGGTGAACTGTAAGCCCCACAGTACAAAGGTCTCCCACAGCAGAGGTCTAGGTCTTGAAGACCTTAGGAACAGACCTGAGAACACCTGTTTTGGCATGCCTGCAACCTAAAGGAGATGTAACAAAGAGACAAAGACCCTAAGAGAAACAATTCCAAGTGTCAGAGTGTGAAATTAGGACCGACAAGGGGCTCATCATAAGGTATTGGCTTATGCTACTGTGAAGCCGGATAGCAAGCCTGAAGTCAGGGAGGGGAGGTTAAGAGCAAGTTGGAAACTTGTGAACAGAGACTGAAGCTTTGTTGTCTAAGAACAGTAAGGAAAAGTAGTTGGTGGGTGGGTTGGAACTTTAAGGGCATTAAATATTTGGATCTCTGAAATTATAAGAGGACTAAGCACTACTTAGATATTCACCTTATTGTATTAGTCCAATCTTTTTTTTTTAAAGATTTATTTATTTTCTGTGCATTGTTGTTTTGCCTATGTGTATATCGATGTGAGGGTCCCAGATCCTCTGGAACTGGAATTACAGATAGTTGTGAGCTGCCATGTGGACGCTGGGAATTGTACCCAGGTCTTCTGGAAAAGCAGCCAGTGGTCTTAACCACTGAGCCATGTCTCCAACCCCCTAGCCCAATCGTTTAATTAAGTTAAAGTCAACTGATTGGGGACTTTTATTTTATTTTATTTTTTTGAGGCAAGATCTCCTGTAGTCTGGGCTGGCCTTGACCACCCTGTGAATCTGAATCTGATCCTGAACTCCTGAAGTTTCTGCCTCCATCTTCCAAGTGCTGGGATTACACCTTGATTAGAGGTTTTTAGTTACATCTACAAAGTCCTTTCATGACAGCATTTAGATTTGTGTTTGATTAAATAGGTGAGGTCTGAAGTTGAGCTTGGCCTGGTTTACACATCAATAGGAGCCATACATGACATGTCCCTTTCATGTTCCTTCCTTGTTGTGCCAGTATACTAGAGAAGCTACAGCCCGAAAGATGGGGACTAAAGCAATTTAAGACAGACCTTTCCAGAGCTGAAGAGATGGCTCAGTGGTTATGAGCACTGGCTGTTCTTCCAGAGGTCCTGGGCTCAATTCTCAGCACCCACATGGCAGCTCACAGCTGTCTGTTACTCCAGTTCCAGGGCTTCTTTACAAGACCTCACACAGTCATACATGTAGGTAAAACACCAACATAAACATAAAACACTGACATGGACATAAAAAAACACCAACATGAACATAAAATGAAAATAAATTATACATAAAAAGGTAAACCTTTCTTTACATTAAAATATTTATGTATCATATGTGTGCGAGTGTGCATGGGCACACAGGTACCACGGCATGTATGTGGACGTCAGAGGACAATTTGCAAGAGTCAATCTTTTCTTCTACCATGTGAGTTCCAGGGATTGAACTCAGATCATCAGCCTTTTTGGAGTGCACCCTTGGCTACTGAATCATATTGACAGCCTGATAAATCCTCCTTACAGTCCCCAAAGGTAGAAAAGAAGGAATAAAATAGCAAGCCACACACATTCCCTAATCATGCCCCTCAGGCTGTAGATTTGGCCTGGCCTGTAGCAGGAAGGGGAAAGCTTTAAATGGATATGAGGTAATATTTTTAACAATAGCAGCAAATGAGAAGTTATGGAATGTAAAATTTCATTAAGATAATTACTGGTCATCAAGGAAAGCAGAATTGACATAGTTAAATTGGGTACAGTTACTAGGAACATAAAACTTCAGAGCTGAGCCAAGCTCTGAAGCGACATGATTACATTACACAAATTAAATTAGAAGTGCTGCAATTGTTTAGACAAAGGAATAGCTGGAGAAGTCAGAGAAGGCTTGTTCCTAAAGACAGATTTGAACTAGATACTCACAGATGATTAGTATTTAGAAAGTTGGAGCAGAGGAGAAACTATTAGAATAAAACCTTGGCAAATTATTTTTATATACATGGTACAAGGTCAGGGAGGACACCATACAGATTCCTGGAGCAAAGTGTGGATGCCAAGAGGCTAAGTATAGACCAAAGCCACACCAAGCAGGGTACCAAATGCCTGGCAGAGGAGTTGGATTCAACGTTACTTTTATTTTTTTTGTTTTTGTTTTTGTTTTTGAGACAGCATCTCCCTTGACCCAGGCTAGCCTCACTCATAGCCTTACTATGTATCTGAAAACAGCCTTGACTTCCTGGTCTTCCTGCCTTTGCCTCCTAAGTGTTGGATTGCAGGGGTTCACTGGGCTAGATGAAATCTGATAGTATAGGAATGACATCTGTAAAGAACTCTAGGCTTTAGAATGGAGAAAACTTGGAGTAAAGTTTTTTTTTTCCTGAATCTTTTAAAGACAGATTAATGTGACAACAGAGTAACACAGGTGGGATTTAGCGGTGAGCTGGAACTCAAGTGGGACAGACAGGATGCTAGGGTAACATTCTAGTCTGGAACCCACACCAGCTTCATCTAGAATAATGACATTAACATGGAATAATAGAAAAAAGAAAAATCTGAGAAATATTTCAAAGACAAAAACAGTAAAAGTGACAGCCAGCTTGGAGTGTGGTGGTAGAAAGGATAATTCAGAGTATCCCTTGATTCCTAGCTTGGGAATCTGGAGGGACTGTGGGATCACTAACAGAAGTGAGGGAGTTGGGAAGAAAATTTCTTCTTGGAGTTTGAGTCCGTGACTAAGTTGGAGCATATTGACGCGAAAGCCGTGATTTTAAAATGGAGACGGCTAGAAGTGAGAAATAAAGGACACTGAGATTTCTTGATGGTATGGGGGAGGGGCTACAAGAAAGAGGTGCGTTAGGAAACTGGAGGGTCTGGAGGCCTGGCTGGTATTTTTCCATATCTTCTTCCAGCTGAAGAGGACCTTCAGAAGAAAGGGAGTAGACCCAACAGCTGGATGTCCAGATGGTATCAAAAGAACAGAAATGGATTTGATTCTGGGGTCATGGTGTAAGACCCTGGAATTGATGAGTTTGGGTAAGAATTTGGAGAATCATGAGGATAAAAAGTTTTCCTTTTTTCTTTTTTGTCTCTTCCCTTTTATGGTGGAGAGTTCCAATGTGATAAGACATATTTGAGGTCATCTTTTAAGGTGGAAGAAAAGAACCACTGAGAAGGAAAAAAAAGTTGTTCAAAGAAAGACAAGAAGGTGCACAAGAGTGAGAAAGAACAATACTCTAAAAGATATCCAATGCTTCATAGGGTAACTATAGGTAAAAATACACAAACTTACTGCTAACATTTATTGAGAGTTTACTAAATAAAGAGCTATGGCAAGTTCTTTATATTTAGTATTTCTTTAATCCTTACTTTGAACTAAGCTTAATATTTTTTCTAATCAACAGTATAGCGCAATACCAAGTGATGGGATTACAGGTGTTTGCAACTACACTGGGCTTAGACTCTGTTATTATGTAGAACTGATTATGTAACACACTTCTGGGAACTGATGAGATGGCTCAGTGGTTAAAAGCACTTCCTGCTCTTTCAGAGGACCTAGGTTTGGCACCCAGAACTTGTGTGGGTGCTCATAACCTCCTGTAACTCTAGATTCAGGAAATTTGACACCCTTTTCTGGCCTGTGAGGATACCTGCATAAATAGACACACATACAAACACATACACACACCCCTACAAACACATACACAATTAAAAAAATCTTTAAAATGTTACATTTCTGTACTTAACAATTTAGAACATAGACAAATGGACATAATAAAAAGGCAAGGTGTGACTGAAGTTGCTTTTTATTTTTTGTTTTTTTAAAGATGGGTAGAAATGAAAGGATAGGAAAACATTATTGTGTTATGAAAAATGAGACACAAACCTAAAAGAGACAAGCTAGGTATGTGGTGCATGCCTCTAATTCTAGCAGTTGGGAGTTGGACACTGGGGGCCAAGAGTTCAAGGACAATATGGGCTACATGAGACCCTATTTCAAAAAACCAATTAACCAACCAAACAAAAGAGCTAAGTGAGACAAAGAACAAATAGAATGAGACATTGGAGTGGACATTACCATAGGAGTGGTAAGAGGGTGGAAAATTCAATTGAGCTTCATATATATGATAATGCATACGCCAGATCTTCTTTTCCTATTATATTTTCTGGAGTCCTTATAATCTCTACCTCTCATCATTGAATTAGTATCTATTTGTAAAACAGTAATACAGTTTTCAATGGAATGAACATGTATATTTTTTTCTCTTCTTTAAACAGAATTTGTTATCTGAAGAAATGGATACTTCTCCATCCAAAAAATATCCAGTTAAAAAACGAGTGAAAATACATCCCAACACAGTCATGGTGAAGTATACCTCTCATTACCCCCAACCTGGGGATGACGGCTATGAAGAAATCAATGAGGACTATGGCAGGTTTATGGAAGAAAACCCAAAGAAAAGCCTGCTGAGTGAAATGAAAAGAAAAGGAAGAACTTTCTTTGGAACGATGGACGCTCAGCCACCATTAGCAGAAGACCCAAGAGCCAGTGGCATGGGGCAGTTCCAGAGCTTTGCAGAAAAAAACATTTCTCAGTCCCAAAAAATGTGGTTCATGCTGTTTGGGTCCGCTTTGGCTCATGGGTGTGTGGCTCTTATCACGAGGCTGGTTTCTGACCGCTCTAAAGTCCCATCTTTAGAGCTGATCTTTATCCGTTCTGTCTTGCAGGTCTTATCTGTGTTAGTTGTGTGTTATTACCAGGAGCCTCCCTTTGGGCCCAGCGGATATAGATTGCGACTTTTCTTTTATGGAGTGTGCAACGTTATTTCCATCACCTGTGCTTATACCTCCTTTTCAATAGTTCCTCCCAGCAATGGGACCACGATGTGGAGAGCCACAACCACCGTCTTCAGTGCCGTCTTAGCGTTTTTACTTGTAGATGAGAAAATAGCTTATGTTGACATGGCTACAGTGGTTTGCAGCATCTTAGGTGTTTGTCTTGTCATGATTCCCAACATTGTTGATGAAGATAATTCTTTGTTAAATGCCTGGAAAGAAGCCTTTGGGTACACCATGACTGTGATGGCCGGGCTGACCACTGCTCTTTCTATGATAGTGTACAGATCCATCAGGGAGAAGGTCAGCATGTGGACTGCGCTGTTTACCTTTGGGTGGACTGGAACAATCTGGGGAGTGTCTACTATGTTTGTCCTTCAAGAACCCATCATGCCTTTAGATGGAGAGACATGGAGCTATCTCATTGCTATATGCATCTGTTCTACTGCTGCATTCTTAGGAGTTTATTATGCCTTAGACAAATTCCACCCAGCTTTGGTCAGCACAGTACAACACCTGGAGATTGTGGTAGCTATGGTCTTGCAGCTTTTAGTTTTGCACATATTTCCTAGTGTTTATGATGTTTTTGGAGGGGTGATCATTATGATTAGTGTATTTGTCCTTGCTGGCTATAAACTTTACTGGAAGAATGTAAGGAGAGAAGATTATCAGGAAATACTGGACTCTCCCATTAAATGAATACCTGGTTATTATTACCTTGTTATTGTCTAGTTACTAACATGTACACTGCCATTTTAATATTTTCCTGTAGATGTCTTTTGTGTTATATTATTGATAGAGTTCTATATAGTATAAATAATTGTGCAGATGCAGAAAATATTCCAGATTAATATATAAAAGCATAAATATTAATACATGAAATATGTCATGAATGGTGTCTTTATAATTATTAATAAAATGTGACTGTGGTAGATGAGTGTCATTCTCCATCACTAATGACACAAGACTAGGAGTCTCAGATCAAATTTCTGTGGCCATAAACTTCTCAAACTCAAAAAATGTTTCTGTTTTCACTTTGAGACAGGGTCTCTGCAGTTCTGGGACTTGCTCTGTAGACCAGACTGATCTTGAACTCACAGAGATCTGCCTGCCTCTGTCACCTGAGGTTGGCATTAAAGGTGTGTGTCACTATGCCTGGCAAAAAAATGTTTATTCTTTGTTGTTGTTTGGTTTTCAAGTCAGGGTTTCTCTGTGTAATCTTGGCTGTCCTGGACTTAATTTGTAGACTCAGCTGGCCTCAAACTTACAAGAGATCCACCTGCCTCTGCCTCCCTGAGTGCTGGGATTACAGGGATTACAGGCGTATGCCACTGGGCCTGGCTAAAATGTTTATTCTTAATGTTCTACAAATATGCAACAGCCTTCAGTATTGAAAAATATTTATTCATGAAAAATTACACTATTGGATAAAATGTTGAACACTTTAGCTTAAGTCCGTTTTTCCCATAAAAATCTAAGAGGTCCTAAAAGGGCTTGAGTTGAGATGAGTAAGGGGAGGGGAGTCTAGTGGAAAATTTTGTTTCCCATAGTAGGCCACATCAGGTTATGTTTAGGGAATAAGGGTAGGGTATAATGATTTCTCACCAGCTGTATATAATCCATAATACATATCACTTTTTTGCCTGATGATGTGGGATTTACTGTGTAGACAGATTCTCCTTATCCTCATTTATGTAAATCTTTTTCATCGCTGTTCTTGTTTATGATTATATGGTGAGTATTAAGTAAAGCAGACATGCCATACTCTTAAAAAAAAAAAAAGACACTGATATGTCTGTTCCACTGATGAATTCTAAGCAGCTGTGGTTTCTTGCTCAACATCCACACAAGATAAAGCCCACTACAATCCCAGCATAGATGGGAGAGGGACCCTCCAGGACCCATACCTTACTGAGTTATTAGAGGGAGGAAGAATAGTTTTGTCTGTTTGTTTTGAGGATGTTCTTACTGGTATGTTTCTGTGTTCCAGGTCTCCTAACCTCCAAAACATGGACACCACTAATTGAACTTATTGGGTTATAAAAAAAAAAAAGTCATTTCCAGGACTGCTAGGGCTACACTGAGAAACCCTGTCTCAAAAAAAAAATTCATTAAATTGGGAGGGGGACATGTTGAGAGGCATTCAGGGAGAGTCAGAGGAGAGAAATGGGGATTGACATGATCTTATTTCATTGTACACATGTATGAATATCTCAAGAATAAAGCAAATCTATAATTACAAAATTTAACACACCAGCAGTAATTATGATATAGCAGAAAACTGACCTGGTATCCTGAGAATCTCTTCAAAAGGGCCTCTAGATCTGTAAAAGCATACAAGATAGCATTAATTTGAGTCTAATTTGGGCCATTATTTATTCTGCACAAGCACATGTCGACGTGAAACTGATCATTAAGGTATCGTCTCTTAGCTTCCACTCCCTTTTGTACTTTCCTATGTGATGTTAAAAGCACAGACCTGACACACTCTCACAGGTTCTGCTAGTACCTCTCACAGTCAAGGGGCTGAGCTTGACAGCAAAGGACTGTAATTCTAGCTGCTTGGGAGGCTGAGTCAGGTGGATTGCAAAGTTCAGGGTTAGCTTTGGCAACCTAGCCAGACCTGTTATCAAAAGAGGTTTACTGGGGTTATAGCTCAAAGGCAGAGCACTTAGATACTATACAGCAAGATGCTCTAGGTTCAACCCCCAGTACTGCAAATAAGGAAGTAAGCAAGTAGGTAGGTAGATAGATAGATAGATAGATAGATAGATAGATAGATAAATAAATAAGCAAAAAAGTCAATAGAGGAAGATTAGAAGGCAGAAAGAGAAGGGCTTTTCTGCTTTCTATTTGCCTTCAGCATCTGTTGCTGTTTGACTCCAGTACTCAGCAGGACCTAATTTGATCCTTAAGTTACTTTATTCCTTCCTACAACCCCTGCCTACAACATCATTCCCTCTGAGCGGCAGAGAAGCCAGCTGGAGAGATTCCTCCTAGATATCTGAGCTATATCATGGGTCATGCCTCTGAGTTTCTGAAATTCTATAGTCTAAACCTCATTCTCCATTTTCACTGTCCTTAGGCTTGATAACCGATCTATGAAGCAGCCTCCTCTGGGTTACCTCAGTGTCTTCCCTGGGCCCTCAAGCCCCATCTGCCTGCCCTCCCTTGTGTCTATTTGAGTCAGGCTGGCTTTGAACTTGGGGTGCTCCTTCCTGCATCTGCCTCCCCAATTATGGGATGACAGGCATGAGCCAGCAAACCTGGCTTCAGCTTTTTTTTTTTTTCAGTCCATTAACACTTAATACTAAATCTCCAGTGTGATCTTTTCTAATTTCTGTTTTCCTAGGTAAAATATCACCAAATCATTTCCAAACAAATCCAAAGCCATTAATAAGGTACCAAGCTTTGGGAAAACATCAACACTTAAATCTTCAGGGATTACTAGACGTTAGTTATCAATAGACATTATGCAGACTGAACTAGGAGTGGAGGTATAAGTCTGTAATCTTAACTTCTTAGGAAGCTGAGGAAGCATGCTCCTAAATTTGAGGTTGGCTTGAGGAATTTAGCAAGATCCAATGTACAAATAAAACAATAAAAATGGCTGGGAGCATGGCCTGGTGGCTGGATGCTCGGGCAGCATCCGTGAGTTGTGTGTGGGTACAACCTGCAGTGCATGTGCACAGACATAAATACACACTCAAATGAAAGCACAGAAGGGGGATTTGGAAGGATGGGGGTGGGGAGTGACATGGAGAGAACAGAGACTGGACTAAGAGGTGCAGCATAAGAAGAGAGAAAACAGGGCAGAAAAAAAAAATCGAAATAATATTAACCAGATGTTTTAAAAATCGATTCAATCTAGAAAACAAGCACCAGCAATTAGAAATCTGGGGGACTAGATGAATGTCTGGCAGGATAAATAGAAAAAGATACCTAGAAACAGTGTAACTTAATCGTGCACCTTTGCCAATGAGGGTGGAGTTATTGAATTTTAAAAATAACCAGAGCAAGAAGACAAATATACAGAAATACAGTAAGAGCCACAGGGCCAGTGAGATGGCTCCGTGGATAAAGGGCTCTTACCACCAGTCCTGACAACTGGATCACTACAACCCGTATGGTGAAACCAGAGAACCAACTCTGGAAATTTTCCCTTTGACCTCCACAGGCTTAATGCCTTCATATTATGTAACTCCTCCCAAATCCTTCTTTTTGCCCAAACACTCTGATTGCACATTTCCCCTCTCACTGTGTGCCTCTCTGTCCCTAGATACAAGTGTTTGCTGTGTTTTGCAGATTAATAATTCAGGTTGGTTTAAATCTCAATATCTGACACTGGTATGGACCCTTAAGATACCCACCATACACAGTGGACCCTTTTCAGCATAACTAAACTAAATCCAGAAATTAAATTTAGCTGGTAGGGCCCATTACTTTCTACACTTCAATATCAAGCCTGTGATCAGTCCTTGCTAACAGATAGGTAGCTTTTCCCCCCTAAAACATTTCTGTCTGATAGGAACACTAAACTAGGTTATTCTATAAACTGTCAGCAGTTTCCTGGGAGAGGCCTTAAGATATGGAGGGTTCATATTTCCTTTCTTTATTATCCCAAGTCTCCTCCTTTGGAATTAATGGGGGTGAGCTGCCTATACGATTTTTGTTTGCTTTTGAAACACAGTCTCTCTATGTAGCCCTGGCTTTCCTGGAATTTGCTACATAGACCAGGCTGGCCTTAAGCTTGCAGAAGTTGAACCTCCCTCTGCCTCTCCAGTTTTGAGATACAAGGTGTGATGGTCTATATGGTTTTTTTGTTTGTTTGCTTTTGTATTTTTGTTTTCCAAGTCAGGGATTTTCTGTGAAGCTCTGGCTGTCCTGGAATTCACTCTGTATACCAGGCTGGTCTTGATCCACCTGCCTCTGCCCCTGTAAGTGCTGGGATTAAAGGCATGTGGCACCACCACCCTGTGGTCTGTATGTTTTTAAATATATAATTTGCATTACTTACTTTTGATACTAACGATGGAATATAGGTAGAGTATTCTTTGCTCAGTTTTATGGTCTCATCTAAGGCTAAGATGGGGCCACAGGTAATTTGTATTTTACCTAGGGCAGGCCAACCAATGTATCCGTCAACATGCAATTAGCAGGAAAGTGACTTTTTAGGACTTAGAGGTTGGGCCTGTAGTTTCAGTGAAAGAAAGGGGCTGGAGAAATGGTTCAGTGATTAAGAGCATGGTTGCTCCTCCAGGGGACCTGGGTTTGATTCCCAGCACCCACAGGGTGGTTCAAAACCATCTGAAACTTCATACCAGAGGATCCTATACCCTCTTTTGGCCTCCAGGGACACGAGATAGGCATACGATACATAAATATACATACACGTATGTCAAGCATCGAAACACACACACACAAAAATAAAAAGTGAAAGAAAGATGCACTAATGCCCCCATTATTGACAATGACGTGCTAAGCGGAGTCGCTGGGGATGAGCACTGACACAGATCCTCATTTACTAGACTTTGCAATCTGGGTGTGCAGCTACGCTGGAGGCAAAAACACGTTTCTGCAAAGTTACCTAACCTAGAGGTTGGGTTTTGTTGTTGTTGTTGTTGTTTTGGTTTGGTGCCACGCCCACGCTGAGCAACAAAAGCGGTTAGGAAATAGTGAGGCGGGCTGTGTGCGGCCGCAAGGCTTGTTAGGTAGGAGAACCGACTTACTGATGCCTCGGCAGGTGGCTGTGTCACTGCCATCACGCTCACCCCAAGGGCAAAGGTGAATGTCTTTTTTTTTTCCCCAGGGCTGGAAGCCCAGAGTGAAGGCTGCTCACGCGCCAGGGCACTCGGAAGTCCCTCAGACAGCTTATTTCGGTTGCGGTTTCAACGAGCAAACATCCTGTATTTTTTTTTTTTTTTCCTCCGGGGCTTGTTTTTCTTTGTTGCTCCCTGCCCCTAAGAATGTGCAGCTGGTCGGCCCTCGCGGAGCAGTGTGGGTTGAACTCGGGGCCACTGTTCGACACACTGATGAGCGATTATAATGACAGGTTTCAGCAGCGCTGGCAGAGGCGGAAAAGCAAGCGGCAGCCGAGGAAGCTGGGGGGTGAGGGGAAAGGACACAGCCCGCAGGCCCAGCGCTCCTCACCTTCCCCTGTCCGCGCCCCGCGCAGTCTCAGCTCACACAAGGCTCAGCGCTGCTGATTGACAGGCCGGGCCGCCCAATCCCGGAGCGGCGCATTCCGCCGAAGCGCCGGGGGCGGGGACCGGGGGCGAGGGAGCCTGTTAGATTGGTCGCAGAGCGGGGCTTCCTGCCCGCACAGGCCCGCCCACCGGTTGCGCGCGCCCCGCCCCTGCCCGAGAGCTACGCGGCGGCGCAGCACAGGCCTCGTGCGGGAACGGCGTCCGGGCAGCCGCGGTGGCGTCCCGGTGCAGCCCTCAGGTGACTGGAGCCGCGGGCTCGGCGGAGGGAAGGTGAGGCGGCCTTGTCCCGACGCACGCACGGTCCAGCCCGGGCCCTCCCGGGTCCGTCCGCGTCTGCCTGTTAGTCTCCCGTCGCTTCCTCTTCCCCGGCGAAGTTAGCCCGGGGGCGCCGTCTGCCGGCGGCGGAGCGGAGGGGGGCGGGGAGGCCGCCCGGCGGAGCTCGGGCGTCCGCGGTGCCCCCGCGGCCTGTGCCCCGGGCTGCGGCCGCCGCTCGGGGCAGGCGGGCAGGCTGGTGTGCGGCGCGCGCTCCTCCGCGGGAAGCCCTGTCGCGCTCCGCCGTGGCGTCCGAGGCCGGGAAGGTAGGGGCGCGGGGCTGACAGGAAGGGCGCCCTCAGCTCCAGCCGCCGGCGGGAGGAAGCCGGCGAGGGGGACCTCCTCGGGGCGCAGCCTCCCCTCCCCCTCCCGCCCCGGAGCAGGAGAGGTCGGGGTGGCCGGGGTGGGGGTGCTGTGGAGTTGGGGTAGGTCCAGGAAGACCGGCCTGCTGGCTCGGTTTCGTACGGGTTTCCTGCAGCAGTTCTGCTCAGTCCTAGCAGCTGGGGGAAAGCTGTAGTTTGTTGCTGTTGATGTTCAGGGTTGAGAACCGTAACATCATCATCATCATCATCATCATCATCATCGGTCGGTTAGTGTCCAGCCGAGCTGAAGTCTCCCCTTCCTTCCCCCACCCCCCCCACAAAAAAATTGCCCGTTATGTTCGTTAGGTAAGAATCCTTAGGACTTAGGAAAGAATGAGCTGAAGAAAAACTTCCTGACTTGGGTGGGGAGCAGTGAGAATCAGTGTCCAGCCAACGACGGGTCAAGTTTTGCAAGGAGTGTTCATTTTCAAAACCCCAACTTTGGTAGCTTGATGGTCGGCCTTAACCATTTCTTCAGCTCCTGGAAATCAGTCGTTTGCTTTCAGTTCTTATTGAGGTCACAAAAATCGATGGAGAAATGGTCTGAGAAGAAAGTTTTGCTGGATAATTTTCTGTCCCGTTTTAAAAATAGACATTCCACGCACATCTTGATAGTAAATCAAGGCATGTGCATTGGTTGATTGGTACTTTTTTTTTTTTTAATCGTGGCCGCATTTGGTGCTTTCTCTGGGAAAACTGATGTGTAAGAATTGGCTAGGATAGCTGTAAGCGTGCTTAGTGTTGCTGTCTCGCTCTATGCATAAGCATTACATTTTTAAAAGACTTGCCTCCTCAAGCATTTTTTTTTGTTTAGATTTTCCTAGTGCTTATAGATCTCTGTAAATAAGTTGACACTTTAAAGTATTGCTCTATTAAACATTGAGTGATAGTTTATGCTGCTGGTTTTCGTATTTTGAGAACTTTGTTCCAGAGTTCAAGGTTTGATGTGATTATTATAAATAAGTTTCTTCTCAGGAAAACTGAAAAAAAAATGAGTTAACAATGGTAATGTGGAAAAAAGTACATGGTCTCAATGCTAGAAAAATCAAATGATTATTTCACTAATAGGTAAAATTGAAGGAAACTTTAAATTACTGACCAGTTAACAAATCTGACAGTTTGAAGACAGTTTGACAGGCCTAAATGAGTCTCCTTTTAACCTATCTCAGAAATAGAACTTAGAAGTCGTCCTTTCAGAACTGATGCTGTCTTGTGCTATCTTTCTTTGGTGATATATTACATAACATGCTTTCAGTAACCAGACATAAACTTTAACATTGTCCCGTTTTTTTAGGCATATTCTTAAAAAAAAAAAAGTCTTACCTTTGTATTGTTATACTGTTCTTTAATTTCTGTTTCTGAACTCACTAGCTCCAACTGAGTTTTCTGACTGGATGTTCTCAATTGTGTTGTGCCTGTGCTGATCTTAAAATAATACTTTGAGCATATTTTTCACTGTTTAGAAACCAGTAATATCTTTCATCTAAACGTCACAGTCTTTTAAGGGTTTATTTTTATTTTATGTGTTGAGTAGTTTGTCTACATATAGGCACACCATGTGATGTGGATTCTGGGAACAGAACCGAGATCCTGCAAGAGCTCATAACCGCTGAGCCATCTGTCCAACCCCAAAAAACAATTCTCTGTAAATTACAAAAGTAAAATTTTGTTAAGCTTTCCTTTCTTTCTTCCTCAATTTCCTCCTTTCCTTCTCGTCACTCTCCTTTCCTCCCCCCTCTCCTGTTATTTTTTTCCTTCCTTCAGTTTGGAGATCAGACCCAGGGCTTCTTATAAACCACTGAGTTATATCATCAATCCAAAGTGCTGTTTTTTAAGGAAAGATTGGTAATTACATTTTTGTTTATCTTTCTGTGGTCTGCTTATGGCCCACAAACAGACTCAGAGGACAACTTGTGGGGGCTCAGTTTTCTGTCTACCACATAGGTCCCATGATAACTCAGGTTATCAGGTTGGCGGCAGGTAACTTTCACCTGCAGAGGCATCTTGACCACCCAGAGTTATATATAATTAAACATTTAAAAATTGTGTGTGTATATGTATGTATGTTGAGGATATGATATGTGCACATGAGCACAGGTGCCTGAAAAGGGAGGCCAGAAGAGAATGTCAGATCTGGAACAGAACTTATAGGCAGTTAGGAGCCTACTGGTACAGTTGCTGGGAGTCAAACTTGGGTCCTTTGCAAGAAGAGTGCTTGCATTTAACTGGTACCATCTTGCCAGCCTCCAAGAACTTTAATTCTAATCCTTGAGTAAAGCCTGTCAGAAACTTCTGTTGTGTTGACCTGAGTTTTTTTTGTTGATGTTGTTGCTGTTGTTTTGTTTTTGCCTTCCTATCATTAACTTTTCAAGTTAGCATACAAAGTGATAGGTTTTGTCATGGATTCTGCACATGTACTTATTACTGTGTTTTTTCCTTAAACATCCCTTTTCCCCAATTGCCTTCTATCTTGCTCTTGTTTTTTAATTTTATGTGGATTTATGTCATGGTATCAGGGAATATTGTTGAAACACTGGAATCTAGCCTTTTGTTTTTTTAGGTATGGAAAGTGAAATCTGTGCAAAATAACCACAAAAGTTCACACATCTTTATGTTGGGGGCCAGACCTGAGACTCAAACTTTATCTCATTCAACTATCATGTGTTCTTTATGATACCATATTACTACTTTGTTGTTTTGTGTACTCATATAAACCCAACACTTTTTATTTTGAGGTGAGCTCTCAAACTATTACTGTTATTCTTGTTGCTCAAATACTGTTCTAAGGTGATCTTCCATTTTCCTGACAGCCTCCTGAGGAGCTGGGATTCTTGGCATCTGATTTGACTTGGTATATTTCAGTCTCTATGCATTAGTAGCATTAGTGAAGTTTGTTGTCTCTGTAGTTGAGTTCTGTGGCCCCCAAAGAAGTGTATAATGGTGCTGGGTGTATCTCTGTGCTGGACAGACAGCTTGTTTAACAAGCAGGTTGAATCTTGAGCGCTGAAGCGAAAGGAAAGTGGATGGCTGCCTTACAGCCTGACTGTTGGGATTTATTTTCCTTGACTTACTTGATAAAAAGAATGACTTTTTGGGACTTTGAAAGGAGATTATAATGGTTTGGTGGAAGCTTGGAGGGTTTATCATAAAACTAAATGTAATGTGCTAGCTAAATGTTCTTTTTTGAGTGTAAAAAAGTAACACTTTCAGATTTTGTTCATCTGTCAGGAACCAGCAGTGCAGTCTGCTTGTTAAGCACATTGTAAAAATCACTTTCCATTTTCTAGAGTTAGGGCTTGTGTGTGTGTGTTTGTGTTTCTACTCTAAACTTTGTTAATATAAGCAATGTTGGGTCACTTATAACAAGAGTTCAATGGTACAAGACAGCACAGAAGGCTGTCAGGGAGAATTTCTCTGAGGAGCTTGAGTCCTTCCTTCTTTTTTTCTTTTTTGTTGGAGACTTTTTTGGGAGGGGGGTTCTCATTGTGTAGCTCTGGTTGAGCTGGAACTTAACTGTGTAGACCAGGTTCCTGCCTCTGCCTTCCATGTGCTGGGATTAAAGGTATGTGCCACTAACCCCCACTGAGTGCTGCTGCTTCTTTTTTTTTTATGGTGCCAATTTAAATATTTTATTAGACATTGCATTTTCCACCTGTTTTAGAGACATTGCATTTTTCATTTAGGATACAGTGCTTATAAAGTACAATGTTATTGTTTCCTCTCCATGTTCAAGTATTGAGAATGCCCAGTAATTTATTGTAGCAGCTTAAAATTTAAAACTGCCATGTAGCTTGCTAAATTTGGGTCCTTCAAATGTTTCCCTGTGGAACAATGCTACACCTCTACTTGGGCTGACTTAATCCACCTCTTCAGTAGTGGAGCCAGAAGAAGCACCACCAGATGGAGGTGCTCCTCCACCAGGGAAGCCACCAGCACTCTGGTGCAGCTTGGTAATGATGGGGTTGCAGACTTTCTCCAGTTCTTTCTGCTGGTGTTCAAAGTCTTCCTTTTCTGCAGTCTGATTCTTATCCAGCCAACTGATGATTTCATTACACTTCTCTAGAATCTTCTATTTATCCTCATCATTGATCTTGCCTTGAAGTTTCTCATCTTCAACTGTTGCTTTCATGTTGAAGGCATAGGACTCCAGTGAATTCTTGGAGGAAACTTTATCTCTCTACTTCTCATCCTCAGCTTTGTACTTCATCTTCCTTGCTCAAATGTCCCTTGTCATTGGTGATGGTGATCTTGTTCTCCTTTCCTGTGCTCTTATCGTTTAGGCCCGGCTGTGCTGGCGAAGAGACCACACAAAACCCCGAAAGCTGGCACCCCGTTCAATGAGACCCCGCTTTTTTTTTTTTAAATCTGAAACAGGTTAGAAGCTTTATTATTATTATTATTTGGTTTGGTTTTTGAGACAGGGTTTCTCAGCGTAGTGTTGGCTGCCCTGGATTCACTTTGTAGACCATGCTGGCCTGGAACTCACAGACATCTGCCTGCCTCTGCCTCTCTGAGTGCTGGGATCAAAGGTATGTGCCACAGTTAATATGGCTTGGTGTTTTGTTTTGTTTAAATAAAATGCCAACGGGCTGGAGAAGATGGCTCAGTGGTTAAGAGCACTGGCTGTTTTTCCAAAGGACTCAGGTTCGATTTCCAGCACCCACATGGCAGCTCACAACTGTCTGTAACTCCAGTTCTAGGTGATCTGAAACCTCTATACCAATGCACATAAAATAAAATTAAGTAAATTATTAAAAAAACAAACAAAAACTAATAAATAAATAAATAAAATGCCAAATCCTAGAACTCAGATTGAGGCAGGAACATTACAGGTTTGAGGTCAGCCTGGACTATGTAGTGCATGCAGTCTTACTTTAAAAACAAAACAATATTACAAGTTTAAAAAATCTGTTGAAACACTGATTCTAATGATTTTATTTTTGAAATTGTCTTTAGTGATAGGCAAGTTGTATATGGATATGGTATGGGTAATGTTACCTTTTCTTTAGACAGACAAATTGAATAGAATATATCAGTGAGAATATGTGGAAAATTTGTTCCTTTCAGGCAGACCTTGAACTCACTCTGTAGCTGAGTGTGATATCGAACTCCTGAGCTTCTGTCTCCAAGTCCCATAAGTTTGAGCCATCTTTCTTTGTGTAGGCAATGCTGGGTCTTAAACTCAGTATTGTTCTTGCTAAGCAGATACTCTACCAACTGAGCTATATCCCTAGGCTGGCTTTTTTTTTTTTTTAAGAACAGGTATTTCTTAATGTTTAATCAGTCTTCCAAAACGTTTACCATAAATTTCTAAATCGTGTTGCTGTATAGAAACATTCAAATAGTAGATAGAATAACTTGGCACAATGTGGTCCCTTTAAAGCATTGCAACCTTACTAACAGCATTGGGAAATTTTCTTTGGAAATGCCTTATTTTCAGCTACTATAAGGTGTTTTTTTTTTAATATTTAAAGTGATTTTTGTTTGAGTATTTGTGTGCCATACCTAGGTTTGCCTTCTATTGTTTTGATAAAGATCATGACACCTTGGAGAGAAAGGGTTTATTTGGTTTACATGTCTTGATCACAGTTGATAATTGAGGAAAGTCAGGACAAAAGCTCAAGCAGGAACAGGCAGAAACCATTAGGACAGCTGCTATTGACTTTCTCTATATGGCTTTTGCTAATCTTGCTTTTTTAAGAATTTTAAATCAACAAGCATCTGAATAATTTTATTCCCTCCTATGGACACTTTATTTTTCATTTTTTTTTCATGTGTGTAGATGTTTTGTTTGCATGTCTATCCACACAGCCATCTATCTATATCCATTGCCCAAGGGGGTTAGAAGAGGGTTTGGATCTTTGGGAACTAGAGGTACAGACAGTTGTGAGCTGTCTTGTTGGTGCCAGGAATTGAACCCAGTTCTTCTGGAAGAGCAGTCAGTGTTCTTAACTATTGAAACATCTCTCCCTAGCTCCTCCTCTTTTTTTTTTTAACCTTTATTTTTACGGATGTTTGTTTTGACTTTTACGTTTACCACATCCATGTAGTGCCTGCAGAGGCCAGAAGAGGGCATCAGATGCCTTGGGACCAGAGTTACAGATGCTTTTCGCTGCTGTGTGGGTTCTGGGACCCAAACTTGGGTCATCTGGAAGAGCCACCAGTGCTCTTAACAGCTAAGCCATTTCTCTAGCCCAGGACCACCTACAGTGGCTGTGTGCACAGTCGACTTGCCTTCCACGTCAATAATTAGTTCAGTAAATGCTCACAGATTTGCCCACAGGCCAGTATGATGGAAGTGCTTCTTTGAATGAGATTTTCTTTTCCCCAATGACTCTAGTTTGTGTCAAATTGACCAAAACTAACTAACAGTGTGTGTGTTTGGCTCACTTGCATGCACAGTGCCTGCAGAGGCCAGAGAGCATGTTGGATCCACTATAGCTGGAGCTACAGGCAGTTGTAAGCTACCTGGTTTGTGGGTTGGGAACTGAACTCAGGTCCTCTGGCAGAATAGAATGTGTTCTTAACTGATGAGCAATCCCCAGCCCCTCATTAATTAAACGGTCTGTCCAGGTATGTGTTTGGCTATTTCTGTAAAGCTTCAAACTTTTTCCCCCTTTTTATAAATTCTGCTTGAATTTAATTAAAAATACCACTTAAAAAATCTTTGTTTGGAGAAGTATTTTTAAATTTACTTCATTGTAGAGTTCAGCTATATATATCAATGAATTTTTATGTTGCCTAGATCAACATATAGAACATTTCCAGTGCTTTATAAAGCTCAGTCTTGCAACTTTCCAATCAATACCCTTTATACTGCTTCTACTGTTATGACCACTACCATCGTAAGTTAATTTTTGCTTCATCTTCAATTTAATGTGTGTACACACACACACACACACACACACACACACACACACTCTTGTTGATGATTCCTTTTACATACTGTGCTTTTGAGTGGGTGCTGAGAACCAAACTTGGGTCCTGTGGAAGAGCAGCAAGCTCTTTTAGTTATTGAGCCATCTATTCGGTCTCTTTTTTGCATTTTACTTATTTTACTTATTTACCTTTTTGAAACAAGGTCTCACTATGTAGACCCTGCTTCTCTGCTGTGTAAACCAGGCTGTCTTCAAACTAATAAGGATCTGAGCTATGCCTCCTGAGTGCTAGGATTAAAAACCTGTACTACCATGTAAGGCTTAGCCTCTATTTATTAAAATGTATTCTTTAAAATTATTTTTTACGCTCATTGGTGTTTTGCCTATCTGCATGTCTGTGTGACAGTGTTAGATCCTAGAGTTACAGACAATTGTGAGCTGCCATTATGGGTGCTAGGAATCAAATCCCAATCCCCTGAAAGAGCTGTCAGCACTCCCAAATGCAGAGCTATCTCTTCAGCCCTGTATTTTAAAGTTTTATTGACAGCAAGCTTACATATTTGCAGCTGCAGTTTAGTGCATGTACATAATGACTAATGGTAAGATTATGGAAATTGGCATGTATCTGTCATCTTAGGTATTTATCATTTCTTTGTTTCAGAAACAGAAGTGCTCTAGAACTGTTCAGTTTATTATTGCCAACCATAGTTTTTCTTTTGTGCTGTAGAATATTAGAATTTATTTCTACTGTCCAGCTGTACCCGTGTAACCATTAAACCGTTCTTTTATCCATCCTTTTCCCTTTCTTGTCATCTCTTCTCAGGCCCTGGCTACCACCTTTCTAATTTCTCTACTTTAATGAGATCTGCTTAGATTGCATAAGTCTTTCTGTGCCGACTTATTTCATTTTACAAGATGTCTTCCAGTCCCATCTGCTTTGATACAGATAAGAATTTGATTTTCTTTCTTGTTGAATCATAACTCTATTATATATATTTACCATTTTCTTTCCCTATCAGTGGACATAGGACATTGATTCTGTGTATTGGTTATTGTGCAATATACATGTGAGGCTAAGTGTGGTGAACAGACCTGTAATCCCAGCATTAGGGAGGCTGAAGGTAAGAGGGGCACAATTTCAGGGCCATTGTGGTCTGTATAATGATTTCAAGGCTAGCCTGGGCTACACAGTGAGATCAGTCTCAAAAACAAACACAAACAACAAAAACAAACATAAATGTGAGTGCAGATATTTCTTCAACACACTAATTTCAGTTCCTTTGGGTATGTACCTAGT
This sequence comes from Pachyuromys duprasi, assembly GCA_028658305.1. Classification (NCBI taxonomy): domain Eukaryota; kingdom Metazoa; phylum Chordata; class Mammalia; order Rodentia; family Muridae; genus Pachyuromys; species Pachyuromys duprasi. The sequence goes on from CM053749.1 coordinate 20,173,181, forward strand.
AATGGGCATGGTGGATCATATCATAGTTCTGTTTTTTTTTCAGGAATCTCCACACTTACACTGTATAGTCCTTTACATGCCTGTAAATTTAACTTAAACAATGAAGTCTCTGATTGGTTCAGATAGTCAAACACTTGGATCCAACTTGGTAAAGCTGTTTGGGGAGGTGGTGCAACCTTCCTGGAGGAAGAGTATCACTGGGGGGCCTGTTCACACCATCCTCTTCAGTTCACCTTTGCTGCTTGTTGCAGTTGAATATGTATTGACCTCATGGTTTCTGTTCCTGCCACCATTTTACTGCCGTGTCTCTTCACCATGGTGTACTCTATCCCTTTGGCACCACAAGCCAGAATAGACTCTTCTATAAGTCACCTTGATCATAGTGTCTTATCACAGCAATAGAAAAGTAACTGATATACTACCAACACTAATTTCTCATCTTTATCTGTGCTTACTATTTATTTTTAAATCACATGTTCTCTTTCCTCTAGTGATGAATGATGAGTATTTTTTTCATGTATTTGTTGGCCTTGTAAATCTTCCTGAGAATTATCTGTTTACATTATGTGCCCTCACCTCCCTCCCTGCTTATTTCCCTCCCTCCCTCCCTCCCTCCCTCATTCATTCATTCATTCATTCATTCAGTAGCCCAGGCTGACCTTGAGTTCATCTTTTCCTCTCAACCTCTTCGAGTGCTGGAACTGTGGGTATGTTCCTGCAAGCCCAGTTACTTGCTCACTTTTAATTGTATTATTTGTAGTTGAATTGTTTGGGTTTTTATGTGAATTAAACTATGTTAGATGGATAGTTTGGCATTGTTTACATGGGATTTTTTGCTTGATGTAGTCAGTCTCATTTGTTAGTTTTTGCTTTTGTTGCATTGCTCTCCTGGGACTTGCCTTGTAGACTAGGCTGGTCTTGAACTCACAGGGATTTTCCTGCTTCTGCCTTCTGAGTGCTGGGATTAATCCAAGGTGTGAGTTACCACACCTGCCATAGTTAATTTTTGTATCCTATAGCTGTAATGAAAAAAAATTTTTTGAAGAATCTCAAGGTTTTTCTATATAAAAAATTCTCTCTGTTGTGGTTACATTTCTTTTGATGTGCTGACCTGATAAAATACTCTGACCAAAGCAGCTCAGGAAAGGAGAGGAATGGGTTTATTTTGGCTTGTAGGTTACTGCCCATTATCAAAAAGTTAGGGCAGAAACGCAAATAGAAATTTGAAGCAGAAACTGCAGAGGAACACTGCTTGCTAGCTTACTCACGATCCCGTGCTTAGCAAGTTGTGTGTGTTTGTGTGTGTGTGTGTGTGTGTGTGTGTGTGTGTGTGTGAGAGAGAGAGAGAGAGAGAGAGAGAGAGAGAGAGAGAGAGAGAGAGAGAGATACAGCCAGAACCACCTGCCATCCACAGTGGTTTGGATCTTCCTACATGAATTAATAATTGAGAGCTTCCCACAGACATTCCCAGAGGCTAGTCCAGTTTGGGCAGTCCCTCAGCTGAGACTCTTCTCAGGTGTCTAAGTTGTGTTGAGTTAATAGTTAAAGCTAACTGGGACACCTTCACAAAAAGGGTATTTTGAATCCTTTACTTCCTATATTTGGTGTCATTCTTCTTTGACTTCGGTACTGTATTTATGAAGTGTGATGAAGGTAGACATCCCATTTTTTGTTCCTCATCACAGAAGAAATAATTTTTGCTTTTCCCATTCCATCTGATATTGGTTGTGAGTTTGTTGTATGTACCTCTTACTTTTATTAATGTATATATTTTGTCTCTACTTAATATTTGACCTTTTTTTTAATCATGAAGAGATATTGAAATTTATCACGTTCCTCTTATGCGCCTAGAAAAGTGGCCCTATGATTGTTATTATTTGCTGTGTTTGTAGTCAAAGCCAGGGCTTCAAGCATGCACAGAGCTGTGTAACTCCAGGTTCTAATAACATCTATTGTGTCTATCCTCCATTGTTTTTTTTTTTTTTTAATTTTCTTTTACTGGTTGGATTTGCTTTGTTCCATGCTAGTTCTTTAAATTCATACATGTTTGAAATCTACTTAAATTTTCTTAAAAAGGATTTGTGTCATGTGTATGAATGTTTCGCCTGCGTGTGTGTACATGTGCCATCAGTTTGGTGCCTTTGTTTGCCAGAAGAAAGAATCAGATCTCTGGAACTGGAGCTATGAATGGTAGTGAGCCACCATGTTGGTGTTGGGAACCAAATCTGTGTCATCTTCAAGAGCAACAAGTGGCCTCAACTGCTGACCTTAGTAGCCCCTGAAATCTATTTTTGTTGATGTAGGTTGGCACTTACTGCTATAAACATTGCTCTTACTTTTATTTATAAAAATTGTATTTTTATGTATATGAGTGTTTGAGTGCATGCATGTATGTGCATCATAGTGTGTCTGGTGTCTCTGGACCAGAAGAGGTGTCAGATTCCCTGGAGCAGTGTTAAGTGCTGTGAGCTGCCATATGCATGCTTTGAACCAAACTGTGGTGTCTTCAAGAGTACTCCTAACTGCTGAGCCATTTTTCTGGTTCCAAGGTTTTCCTTATTTTTATTTGTGTGTATATGTTTGTGAGTGAATGTGACATGTGTTCAGGCTTTCCAGGGGCCAGAAGAAGGTATTGGAATACGTGGAGCTGGAGTCTCAGGATTATGAGCCACCTGATGTGGTGCTGGGAATTGAGCTTGGGTCTTGCAAGAGGAACAAGTGTTCTTAACCACTGTGATGGCTCTCTAGCCCTCACAATATTTTTGATTAAAAATATTAATACTGTGTGTGTTTGATGTGTGTGGGTGTGTGCTTGCCATGGTGTATGTGGGAGGTCAGTATAATAGCATATGTGGAGTTGGATCTTTCCTTTTACTATATGGGTTCAGGAACTGATCAAGTTACTGGGTTTTCACAGCAAGAGTTTTTATTTGATGAATGTTTTTCTTCACTTTTTCAGAATTTTCTCTGTTGTCTTTTATTTCTGTTTTTTGTGCTGGGGATTAAACCAGTAAGGATCTACCCTTGCTGAGCTAACTCAATTATCTCTCAGCTCTGGGTCTAGGTTAGTCAGTTTGATTACATTGGAGAAGGATCTTTTAAAAAATCATTATTATTATTATAGGTTTTCTGTATTTTTCCACCTTCCTTCCTTCTGAACACACAGACTGTGAATGCTTGCTTACTAGGGGTCTGGAAGTTTCTTTATTCTTTTTGTCTGTTTTTTTGTGTTTCTTTATTCTTTTTGTCTGTTTTTTTGTTTGTTTTATTTTGTTTTGTTTTGTAGTTTGTCTTTAAAAAGACCTATCTTCAAGCTAAGGTATTCTTCCTTTTGTTTTTTTTTCTATTGAAACTCTCAACTTTATTTTATTTCTTGAGTTTTCTTTTATTTTTAAAAAAGATTTATTTATTATTTATAGTATTCTGCCTGCATGTATGCCTGCATGCCAGAAGAGGGCACCAGATCTCACTATAAGTGGTTGTGAGCCACCATGTGGTTGTTTGGGATTGAACTCAGGACCTTTGGAAGAACAGCCAGTGCTCTTAACCTGAGCCATCTCTTCAGCTCTGTTTATTGAGTTTTCAGTGCCAAAATTTTGAGACACTGCTTACCCATATGCTAGGTAAATATCTTACCACTGAGCTACTTGGCTGTCCTGGAACTCATTCTGTAGATCAGGGTGGCCTTAAACTCATGGAAAGCTGCCTGCCTCTGTCTCCTGAGTGCTGGGACTAAAGATTTATGCCACCACCACCTTACTTACCCCTGATTTTTTTTTAAAAGATTTGTATTTGTTGAATTTTTCACTCATTAATTTTCTTTGACAATTTGTTGGTTTCCTGTGGCACTTAAAAAAAAAGGCATTTGTGTTCCTTTAGAAGTGTCTTGTTAACATATTTCTTTATGTTTCTTGTGTCCCTATGTTGGTATTTTGTGCATCTGGTAGGTTAGTTGTCTGCCAATTTTGTTAAGAGTTGCTTTCATAGTAAAACATTGCATTGGCAGTGTTTCCTAGTTTTGTTTGGATAGACTGCTGGCTTTGGTTTCAGGTGGATACTTTAGCACAGTATTTGTATACTTTCTTCAGCTGTAATTAATTTGAGAATGTCTGTAAATGTCTTGGGGACTCTGAGCTTAGGCGGTTGTGGGACTGCACCACCAACTAGAATGAAGCTCATTAGGCAGGTGGGTTTGTTGGCTGCTTTTGGTGCAGTACATTTAGCAGTTAGTATGGGGTGCCTGCCACTTTTCACTGATCATGTGAAGGCAAGCATGCCCCAGGGGATTTGGTGGTAGAGCACAACAGGGTATAGTGTCTGCCAGTGTGTGAGTGCTGTTGGGTAGCTAAGACTGACCAGTGGGTAAAGATGGAACATGTGCATGTAGGACCACTGCTCAGGGAACTCTGCCCACCTGCTTCCCAAGACTGGGGTTGGGTGAATGGGGCTAAGCATCAGCTTCTTAGGGCCAGGTTTCTGATCCATAAGTTAGAGGCAGAGAAAACTGGGAATGGCTTTGGAAACTTCAAAGCCTGTGGCCAATGATATATTTCCTTCAGCAACATTCTAATCCTTCTTAAACAGTTCCACCAAGCATTCAAATATATGGGCTTATGAGGCCATTCTCATTCAGCTACCACAACTTAGTTCCTATTTTCATGCTGCAATGTCTTTTTCATATCTCCTCTGTACTTTACCAGTACCTCAAATACTTCTGTGAAGCAGTTGTTTTGGTTTTTTCTGTATAAGGAAAGTAAGCCAGGTACCCTTACTCAGCCATCTTGATTAAATCATCTTAATGTAAAACCTTAGGCTTAGAGAATAGGAAAAGCATAATTTGAAGAACTGAATCACAGAATATAATAAATCCTTTTTGATCTTTGCTTTGTCACGTAAGTGCAGAATCCAAGAGGCTCAAATGGAGAAGGGGAGCGTGAAACAATGGAATATGCCTGAAAGCTCACATACTTGGGAGGACAATCATGAGCTTGGCGTTAGCCTGGGTTACATAATGGAATTCTATCTCAAAAAGGAAAAAAAAAATTCCAGGGAAAGGAAGCTATAGGCTAGCTTGTAATCTTAGCTCTTTGAGAGGTTGTAGCAGGAGGATCTTAAATTTGAGGTCAGACATAAAACTGACATAGTGAGGGGGAATATGGGGAATGAAGTTTTAAAGCCTCAAGGTTCAGTATCAAAATCATGTTTGGTTTATTGTATTTGCTATGCAAACCCAAGGTCTCTTAAACTCTGAGAGTACTGTTTTGAAATACCAAAGAAAGAACTCACTCTTAGGACTTAACGAGAGTTTGTATATCTTTTATTACTTACACATTCCTGGGTGAACCCTGGCTGAGAACAAGGATTCTCAAAGCTCCTACAAGAGCAGGAGTATTTATATATAGGCAAAACAGAAACAGAGTCCTGGTGCTCAAAGACTGCAGTTACTAGCTTCTGACTTCTAATGAGGGTACGTTGCTTTCTTCAAAGGAAGGATTGGACAGAACCCTCCTCCAGACAAGCACTCAGCATTAGTCTGCAGAGGATCTGCAAGGACAGTGGCGTGTCACCAGGACTGCTTCAGAAATTGACACTGGAGTGGTTCTTACAGTGTTTATTTTTTAGGATAATCTGTGTAGCTCAGTTTGACCTTGTATTCTTCTTCTTGTTGAACTCCTAAGTGTTGAGTTCATGAATGTGCTCAAGTCCTATTTTCTAATGAAATTATCCCTCTTCATAGTTGATATTTATACCCATAGGAACGAAGTGGTTTTAGACAAAAAGCTGCTTCTGGCAATGAACCCATGTCTATACCTATATGCACATACATACACAAACACACACATACCACTGTACATACCTCAACATCTGTAAGAAATGAATTAATGTGGACCATAAATCAGCAGAAGAGACAGCAATGCATATTTATAGGAGATGTTTTCAGGGAATGGCAAGATGGCTCAGCAAATAAAGATGTTTGTCATCAAGCCTGATGACCTGAGTTCATTCCCTTTATAAAACTTAAATAGCAGAAGGAGAGAACTGACTCCCACAAGATGTTCTCTGACTCTACCTTGTACCATGAAGCCTGCTTAATTTCTCTCAAATTAAAAGAGAAAATATAAGGGCTGACGGGATGGCTCAGAGGTTAAGAACACTGGTAGTTCTTCCAAATGTCCTGAGCTCAATTCCCAGCAACAACATGGTGGCTCATGACCATCCATAGTGAGATCTGGTGCCCTCTTCTGGTGTGCAGGCACACATGCAGGCAGAATGCTGCATAAGTAATAAATAAATCTTAAAAAATAATAAAAAGAAAGAAAATATACTACAGATAGTGTTTTCAGATAGGCCTGATGTTAGAAATTGTTGCACAGCCCAGAGAGGTCTACCAACAGCAATAGTTTGGCTTGTAATTACTGCCACTGGGGGAATTGAGGTAGTACAGGTAGAGGTCAGGGATGTGCACATTATGGGAAGAGCTAGTACAACACTGGCCATCAGAGTAAGTATCAGTTATCTTGAAGTAGTGAGGACACTTGGTAATGAAGTAAATACAGATATATGACAGACTTAACCTGGCAAGCTTTCTATGGTGTGTCTTGTGTGCATATTGTTATTTTTTTAATTCCCTAGAAATTATTCTTTTTCTGTATTTCCAAAGCTCTGAGTTTTTGTTTGTTTGTTTAAGAGAGTTTGTTATCTCAAAGGATAGAGCAGTATTACGGGCTGATTTTTAATTGCAAGGTTGCCTCGTACCAGATGGAAGGGTTTACTTCCTACATTTGCTTTGCAACCTAGACTGGTGGACCCTGGTTGTAAATAATAAACCGTAGCTTAGAAAACAAATGCCACTGTAAAATTTTTACATAGCATTTTACATTCCTGTAATGGAATTACTGATTTTACTGTACTTTCTTGTACCTTTTTGGGGATTGAAGAGAAGATGTTTACATGAGTTCTGATTTTGCCATGATACTGATTAAAAGAAAGTTATCCAGGGTGTTTTGGTTTTTTGAGATAGGGTTTCCCTGCATAGCCCTGGTTGTCTAGACTTCCTTTGTAGACCAGGCTGGCCTTGAACTCACAGAATATGCCTGCCTCTCCTCCCAACTGCCAGAATTAAAGGCATGCGATATCATGCTAAGTTTTATCCAAGGTTTTGAAATAAAATTTCACTCCTTACCTCACAGAGCAGCTGAAATTATGATAACAAAATATAGAATTATCTTAGATACTCATCACCTGATTTGTGAAATGTATATGCACACTATGGAATATGATTCAACATTAAAAAAGAATGAAATATTGTTTCATGTTCTAACATTGTTGAACTTGAGAAACATTGTATTGTGAAAGAACCTAGTCACATTGCTGGAGAGAACTCAGACTCAAGATTAAGTACACTTGAAAGGAGACTTCCAGGGTTAGTTTCCAGCACCTAAATGGTGTCTCAAAACTGCAGCCCTAGTTCCAAGGCTCCAACATCTTCTACTGGCCTCCACAGGCCTTAAGCGTAGGAGTGATAGTTATATAAACATACTTGCAGGCAAAAACATACATATAAAAATAAGTTAAAATAAAAATTAAGAAAAAAGTCAAAACTACAACATTGTTTGACATGTGTTTTAACTTAGATGGGCCTTGAAAACTATTTTTTAAAAAAAACCATGTAATATATGATTCTGTTTGTGTGAAGCTTCCAACAGATGTAAATGCGATGGTCCCATAGCTTTCTAAATATACTAAACAAATCATACACTTTTAATTTATTTAAAATATTTGTTTGTTTATTTACATGTCTATATGCATGTGCATGAGGGCCAGAAGAGGGTATTGGGTATTTTATAATTGTCTTCCTATTCCTTTTGAGACAGGGTCTCTCCCTATAACCTGGGTTGTTTTTTTTTTGTTTTTTTTTTCTCATCTAGTCTGGAAACAAACAAGTCAGAGTTGATTATAGGCACGTGTGGGATGCTCAGTTTATTATGTGGGTCCTGGGATGTTCAGGATTACACAGCAAGTGTTTATAAGTTAAAAAAAAAAAGCTCCTAACCACCAGGCCATCTCTTCAGCCACTGTGCATTTAAATAGGTAAGTTTTATGATATATGTGAATTATATCTCTATAAAGCTATTATAAAAAATAGCTTGATATTCTTGTCAGCTGGTGCAGATGAGTGACACCTGCTTTAATGCCTCAGCAGGACTTAAAATTATCTACAAATGGTTTAAAATGTGTCTTTGGGAGAGAAGATAGGCATTAAACATAATTGAAGACCAAATGTCTTAGCAGGGAATAATCTGATTAAGTAAAAGTACTCAATATTGTAACCCTTTTTGAGACATCTTTTGCTCTTTGCACTTTGGCATCTAAGTTGTAATTGAGAGAATGCATTCTAGGATGTGGTTATCTTTGCCAGTAATCCTAGCATCTGGAAGCAGAAAGATGCAAGTTCAAGGCCATTTTGGACTATACAGTGAGATCCTGCCTGAAGACAGGAGAGAGTGCATCTGTTATTAATTCAAAGGGAGAAACTAATGTCTTCCTTTTAAATTTGAGCATACAGACAAGGATTACTAGATATATGAAGCAAGCTTTACAAATAAGAAAGCAAAGCAAATAGAAAAAGAGAATTTAGATAAGTCAAAATAACAAGAAAAGTTGTTACAATATAACAGCCGGGCATGGTGGTGCAGGCCTTTAATCCAAGTGCTTAGGGAGGCAGAGGCAGGTGTGCTGCTGTGAGTTTGAGCCCAGCCTGTTCTACACAGTTAGTCCAGGACAGCCAAGGCTACACAGAGAAACTGTGTCTCAAAACAAAAAGATATTATGTAACAAGGACAAAGCAATAAAAGTATGAAGGTTAGTAGTGACATTTTACAAAAGAAATAGGAAACAGGTGATAAAAAGCTAAAATGTCAGCCTAGAAAGTCAGTGTCCAAATAATCTATTATTTATTTAACATCATTAAAACTGAAAAAAAGAAATTATCAGTAAAATGTTGAATTCACTTAGTTGAAGAATAAGATTTTGTATGGTACCCAGCAGAAGTTGTTACATTATTAATGACAACTTGGAAATTAGGATCCTTCCCTTTTGTTGTAGCCAATGAGAGGGACATGCTACTAATGCTGTCTAAATCATATAGTGAGTACTTTAGGATGAGGACAGTATCACAGCCATCTTTTAAAGATACAATTTGCCATACCCTGAGTAATGTCTTCAATGTTGCCTTTTGGATATTTTACAGATATCTTCAGCTTAAGGTAATTAGAACAGTTTCCTCAGTCTTCCTCATTTTACTAAATGTAATTCCTTCCTTTACCATGGGCTGGCCTGGAATTTGATATGTAGACAAGTCTGATCTTGAATTTTGTAGAGATCTGCTTGCCTCTACCTCCATAGAGTGCTGGAATTAAAGGTGCATGCCATTACACTCATCATTAAATGGTGTTTCTGTCTGGAACATACCTGACACCTTTCTTTTCCTTAGTCTAGTCCACACATTTTATATCTCCAAATGCATTTTGAATTCTTTATAAAAATTTATTATTACTGTGTGTGTGCGCACACGTGTAAATGATGTGTTTGTGTGGGCTGATGTGCCACAGTTCATGTGTAGAAGTCAGAGGACAACTTTGTGGAGTAGATTTTCTTCTATCTTTACATAGTTCTGGGGTATTTATTGAACTAAGGTCTCCAGGCTTGCATGTCAATTGCCTTTACCTGCTGAGTCATTTTGCTGGCCTTTTGTTTTGTTTTGTTTTGTTTTAATTACTTGTTTACTCAGAGTCTTGTAGTCCAGGTTGGCCTTAAATTTAGTACCCAGCTGTGGTATTACAGTTATGTACCACCATACCTAGTTTTATGGTGGTGATTGGGATCAAACCCAGAGTTAATGCATTCTGGGCATACACTTCTGATTGGCTGCATTTTCAGCCAGTGAATACTTTTATTTTCTATTTTCATTGGTATGCAAGTCAACTGCAAGCTATTATTGATTTCTTCACTTGGATTGTTGGCCTCCTGGTGTTGTGGGTTTTTTTCCTTTTTAATATAAATTTTTTACAATCATGAGTTTTTTTTCCTCCTTTTTCTTTTTTGAGCTGGGGTTTCATTAGCCAGGGCTAGTCTGGAACTCATTTAACCATTTTCAAGTATAGAGTTTAGTATTATTAAGTATAGTCTTGTTGTAGGGTAGTTAATTTCCAGTAAGTTTTCATCTTAGTATGAAGACTATTTTACTATTAAAAAAAAAAATCCCACTCTCTCTGCTAGTCCCTAGGGTAACCACTTTTTCTGGTCTGCTTTTTCTTTCAATAAATTTATTTGTTCCGTGTCACAAGTGGAGTAGTAGAATTACTATCTTTTTGTGACTCTGTCTTTTGCTGGATTGTATGGTGGTTCTACTATAATCTAATTTTGAGAACTATTATACTGTTTTATAGGTACTGTTATAATTTTATGTTTCTATCAGTAGTGTATTAGAATTCCAATTTCATCACATCCTATTAGATGTGAGGTGATATTTTTGATTTGTCTTTCTCTAATGACTAGTTTTGTTGATTATTATTTCATATGTTTATTGGAGATATGTGTATATTTATAGAAATATAACTTCTGCTTTTTAAAAATTGGGTAATATGCTCAGTAAGTTTTAAAAATTTGTTTGTTTTGTCAAGTCTCAAGCCCTCCAGGGGCCTGGAGGAGGAAGTAGGAACTTAATGGGAAAAGAGTTTTCATACCAAGATAAAAAAGAAAAGGAGACCTAATGCCCTATGGTGTGAATAGACGTTTACATGTTTTTAGCAGTAGAGAAATTTTAAAAATATTTCTATATTAGATATGACTCATTACTGAGTCTAGCAAGTCACAAATCTTAGTGACAACATGGGAGTTTGTGTTACTTTCAAATATTATTGTCCAGGGTGTGTGTTGTGGTACTATTGTTCCATGCAGTCACTTAAGGACATAAACTGTTCTGTCTTGTTATGCTCATGCGTGCTTGTGTATGAAGAGGCCAGAGGTTTCCACTGGATAGTCTGCTTTATTATTATCTTCGACTTATTTATTTATTGAAATGGGGTTTCTGAACTTGAAACTCACTGATTCACCTAGACTGGCTGGCTGGTCAGCAAGCCACAGAGATAGCTTCTGTCTTCACGACCTCAGAACTGAGATGATAAATTGATGTTGCTGTGTTCTATTTTTTATATGGGTGCTGGGGATCTGAACACAGGTCCTCATGTTTTGTGCAGCATCATCTTACTAATTGAACCATCTTCCCAGCATTCAGTCTTCATCTTTTAACTAGAACATTATATCTGAAGGGATAATTATAAAAAACTACAGTCTGATTACTTTCCTGCTGTTCATTCACCTTAGAAGTTTGCTGACTTAACTAAGTTAAGGATATGTGGTTCTTTGTGCATATACCTTTCTTGTCAGGAAGTTGTAGGTGCAGAGCCATTTAGCATTTATAAGCTGGTGGCTGCAAGGGGAGGTTTCTCCAGGCTAATGGTGGTGAATAGGAGCATTGGTATATGAATTGCTCTTCTAAAACCATAGCCACATACATAGCTAGCTTCTGAAGGAGGCAGACCCAACATCTGTCAAGTGTAGGCCTGAAGTGGGACCTGAGATATGTGTAGGGGGGGTGTAGTGGTGTCTTCAGAGGCTTGGGCAAGCCCTATCAGTAGTGATTGCTTCATGTTACCTTGCTCCTGAGCTCCAGCTGAATGGCACCAAAAGCTTGCAGCCAGGCAGAATTTCTGTAACTGCCTGATGAATTGTTTAGTGAAATGGACACTTTGATCAACAATGTATTCAACAAATTATAAGGGCAGATTGCACCAATACTGGCAAAGTTTTTAACCAATATTGTGTACGTATGAACATCTGAGTCAGTTCTGCTGTAACTAAATATAAATAGACTTTAGAGTAAGTACCATCACATACTTGAAAGCAAATGACAGCAACTAAACAATGGGATTTTTTTTTTGTCTGTGTGTGCACTTCCACCTGCTATAGGCTATATGATACAGACACTTCAATGAATGCCTGTCTTATGAACAGGAAGCTACTTTCTAGTAGGTTAGCATAACAGAGTCAGTCATCTGTAGCAAAAGGAGCATCAGTGTAAACTGTTTTCACATGCTTATTTATATGTCATTGGTTCACAGAATTTGAAACTATAAATTGATGTCCAACTTTATTCCAGTTATAGTATAATGAATTTTTCATCTCCATGATTTCTCTTAGTTTTATTTTCTCTTTATTTTGTATTATTCTGTACCCTTAGTTTTTAGGGTATTTTTGATGCTGTTTTAAACAAAAGCATATGTAGTTAAGTTGAGATCCTTGTTTCTGTTGGTGAACGCTCTCTCTTATCTATACGGCATATTTTCTTGCTTTGTGTATTTTATGTGTGTGTTTTTTTTTCTTCTTTAATTTTTTTTAATTTATTTATTTTTATCTCAATCACAGGTTAGGTACTTTGAATCCCAGGCGTAGCCCCCTCCCCCATTCCCTCCTACCCTCCCACTCCCTCCCTCATCTCCATCTTCCCCACCCCCTCCAAGTCCACCAACAGGGGAGGACCTCCTTCCCTTCCATCCAAC
>CM053749.1:20185900-20212742 GCA_028658305.1 Pachyuromys duprasi
TAACCACACATGGTCCTTGATTGTAGAAACCGTCTCTTACAAGACCCTTGTGCCCTGCTCAGTTTGGTCTTTGTGGAGCTCTTGTTCTCCCCAAGTCTCAACAACCTCCCCCAGATCTATCATTACTCTCGCCCTCTGTGTGTGTTTTCTTATGTGCAGCATGAGTGCTGAAGTCGGAATTCAACCACAGGTATCTTTTTTTTTTTTTTTTTTTTGAGTCAGGGTCTCTAGTCTTAAGTCATCCGTTCATAGACCAGATTGACTGTTTCCCAATGCAAGGGTTAAAGGTGGGCACCACCATGGTAAGCTCTAAGTGTCATCTGCCTTGTTTTGCAGATTAGCCTAGCCTGTCTGGTCACTGAGTCGTAAGCACATGCTACCATGTGTAGCTTTTTAAAAAAAACAGGTTTCAGGGACCAAGCTCAGGTCTTTATGCTCATAACAAGAGCTTTCACTAACTTACTGTCTCCACAGTTCTCTTACACTTTGTTGATGTGGAAAACTGTACATTCAAGTCTGTTGTAATTCTGGGAAGTGGTGCTCCGTTTCTTAGGGTTATTTCTTTCTTTGCTTGTCACTGTCTTCTCTACCCCGTGTAAAGTCTGTTCATACCTTTTCTGAGATTCCATCTTTTTCTGAGCATTCATATTGCCTTTTTTAAGCACCTCAGTTTATGTGTTTTCTTTTGAATATCTTGATCTATTATTGACTCCCGAAAGAAGTTAAAGAGAAAAATGAAGGCAGAAGGAAAAAGCAGTAATTCTTTAAATGTCTTTCAATCTGAGAAGGAAGGGTTTACTCTAGAGAGAAACAAAACATTGGCAGCCTGCTTTTGTATGTTGGCAATGAGTAGCCATAATCAGTTATCATAGCACAGATTTCCTAGAATATAGAGGACAAGGTTTTTATTTTTCACATTAGCTTTCACAAGCTGTAGAACACATGCATGACTGTTGAGGTATTGAGCAGAATGAGCTGAAATTGACTCAGATTAGCAGCACCTTATTTCGTAACTTCACACTGAACTTGTCTCATAGAGAACTTTGTTTAGGAGTCCCTGGATAGATCACACCAGACCAGGTTATGCTAGTGGTATTGTTGTCTAGGTTTGGAGACATTGTTGTGATTTCCTCTTCTTCTACCTTCCCAGAATCTTCTCTGTACTTAAGTTTCTCTAGTGTTAAGTTTCTCTAGTTCTTGTCCTTGTGGAGTTTGAGGACCACGAGAATAGTAAGTTCATTGTAACTCAAGACAATCATTTGAAACTTCCTTTCAGTTTAACTCACAAGACCACAGCATGTAAAGGAAGAATTCAGATATCCAGCTACCGTTTTCTGAAGATGACAATTGAATGCTCCCAACTAGAAGAGGGTGAGACTGGAAACAGAGAGACTTTATGTAAAAAATGTCTTTGTTCCTCATATATGTAGTGAGAATGGAGTGAATGCAAATCCATTTGAGTCCTGTTAAAAATAAAAGGGCCGTGAATTTAGAGGCAAGGTGACTGAATAGAGTTGATTAGTCCAGATAATTGCCTTGGTCCCACTGTAACAGGGTTAGGTAGGATACAACAGGAAGTCTCTAGGAAAGGCAAATGGAGATGTCTCTGGAGTAATGCTGTAAAATTTGTAAATCACATTTATAGGTAGGATTTTTAAGTAACAATAGAATAGTTTCCTATGCCTGTAATTAATAATTCACATGGTGGGGTTGGGGATTTAGCTCAGTGGTAGAGCGCTTGAGGCCCTGGGTTCAGTCCTCAGCTCTGGAAAAGAAAAGAAAAGAAAAAAAAAGACAAAATAACAAAATAATTCACATGGCATATATAGGGGTGTGTGTGTGTGTAAGCACATAGCTGGTAAGTACATTGCTGAATGAATGCAGGTGCCTGTGAAAGTCAAAGGCATCTGATCCCTTGAAGCTAGAGTTATAGGCAATGTGGATATTGGGAGCCAAACTCTGGTCCTTTGCAAGACCAGAACTTGGTTTGATCTCCTAGTGAACTGAGTTAGTATTTCTGGAATTGAACAATGTGTGCATGGTAGCTTTTCCTTTTGTTTTCTCAGATTGGTTATGAATCCAAGGTAGTCATTCAAAAGTGATAGACTGTGATGGCATTTTGTTTCCCTATCCTTAAAAGAACCTAGTATTACTGAGCATGGTGATAAAGGTCTAAAATTTCATCATTTGGGGTCAGAAGTAGGGAAATCAGTAGTTCAAAGCTAAGACCATTTTCATCTGTATAGTGTAAGGCCAGCCTGGGCTACATGAAATTGCAGCTGATCAACCAGCCAGTCAGCTAACAAGAAAATAAAACCAAACCCAACAAAGCAACTTGATTTTAATTCTCTTTAATTTTGATGTAGTTCCAATTTTTGTTTTCTAAGTAATGGAATGTTTCGTTAGTTTTGTTAATAAGAATATGTAGTGTTGTGGTTATTTTAAAGGTATGATCTAATAATGTTTATTAGTATTCTTAATAATATTATGGTGGTATTATCTCACCTGCTATCACAATCAATAAAAGACACAGACACCTGATAGGTTTTAGAATAGCCTTATTTCACTTGTGGCATGACAGATATTATTTCCTAAGTTATCCTTGTGTCCCAAGTCCCCATCCCACACCATCTGCTCTAATAATTTCTTTTTGGGCTACCTCCCATCCCTAATCTCAAAATACTTGCTAATGTTCTTCATCTGGGCAAATTTCTTCCATCCATGCCGATCTAGCCATGTGCTTCTCCGCACTAACCCACTGAGGCCCCCTTTCCTCCTCTGACACCTGTGTCCTCTCCTGTGCTCCTACTGTCACCAAAGCCCAAGAACCTTAGTTATGCCTACCCCATTTGCCATGCCCAGGTGTGTCACTTTTTATTGGTCAAACGGGAATAATTTCTCAGGCAAGGTTACAAACGTCATTTTGAGGTATATATAAATGTCTGCTTGTCCGGGCAGCAGCCATATCTTGGGGGCCAGTAATTAGCATCAGAATATATAGCACCAGGCCAGCCCCCTCCCCCCGCAATTTAGCAATATAAACCATGTGACGAGATATTATGGCTTAAAATGTTGACTATAATAATCTTGTGAATTGCCTCTCTTTTTGCCTACTTATGGCATATCAAAGTTATTGTTGATTTTTCTTCATTGTTTACTGAGAGATTTGTAACCCAACCAAACTTCCTGACTTAGTTACTTGAGCATTGTTACTTAGCTGATTCTTATCAGAAACAGGAAATTGCCAGGTTATGTGTTAAAAGTACAGCAGATTCTAAAATTGCATTTGTAACTCGCATGTCAACTTCCCTTGAGATTTTTTTCACCCTGCTACTAGTTTTTGTTTATTTGTTCTCCAGAAAATAACATGTAACTTGCCAAACGTATTATGTTCCTAATGACCTGTATCAATAGCAAATATTACCCTTTCTTGGAGTTTCCTAGTTAGATGATTTGACAGCCCCCCCCCCTTTTTTTTCCTTTTTGAGACAGGGTCTCACTGTGTAGCCATGTATGTGCTGGAACTTTCTACATAGACCAAGTTGGTCTTGAACTGAGAGATCTGTCAGCTTCTGTATGCTAATTACTGGGATCAAGGGCATCTGATATCACAAATGGCTAATTTGACAAATTTAATTTAGTTGTTCCTAATTAATTTGTAGAAATAGGTGAAATAGGTACAGTTTTAGTCTGCTGTATTCATTTATTTACATTAGTAGGGGTCTAAGGGATCTATAAAGCTAAAACCATTTTTATAGTAGGGTGACAGTTTCTTTTTTACTATGGATATTAAGTTGTCTCCAGATTTGATGGATGTCACATAAAATGTGAACATTTGGAGGTATATGAAATTTCATGAGCATATATTGGATAATAATACAGGACTATATATGGGGAGGCTGCTTGCTTCTATGTTCAACTCATCCCAGTAAATGTACTATATTTAGTTTATTTACGTACAGTAAAGTGCTTTTTGGTGTGAATGAGCTTTTAAAAAGTTGAAAGCTAGTCAGAGAGACAAACATGCTCATTTTGGAAAGAACTGGAGGAGTAAGGAAACAAAAATATCTCCTCAGAGTGCTTCCAGCAGTCCCAGTGTTAAGTGGGAGAAAGAAATAGAGGTAAGGATTGGGCGCTCCATTGTAGCAATCCAGGCCCTCTAGGCCTGCCTGTGGTCCTGTTGCTCATTGTCTTAGGCCATTCATTATCTCAGCATCAGCCAGGTAAAGCTCTGCAGTTGCTAATATGCTCTCTGATTTTTAAGGGGGGTTAGTTTGAGTCATTTGCTTTACAGTGTTTATCTGGTCTGTTGTTGGGCTCCAAGGTAAGTGTGTGTGTGTACGTACATGTACAAGACTGTGTGTATCATTCCTCAGGAGCTGTCCCGAGGACTTTGTGACAAGTTTGTTGTGTTGTTGTTTTTGTTTACCAATGCAGAACACACTGATTACACTAGGCTGGTTGACTACTGAGCCTGAGAGATGGGTCTTACCTCGGCTGGGTCTACCCAGAGCTGAGATCACAAGTGCACTGCCATTCCATTTCCAGCCTTTCTTTGTACATGGGTTCTGTGCATTGAATTCAGGTCCTCATGCAAGCATGAGGCAAGCACTTCATGTTTTGAGCTATCTTTCTCTTTCCCTACTATTCCATTTCTATGAGAACAGGACCAAAGCTAGGCCCCTGTTGTCCCTCTTCTCCCTCAGGCCACCTCCCCCCATGGCCCCATGTCAAGCTTGAGGTGTTCAGAGCACTGTGTTATCTGGTTATCTGTTTATTGCTATTTTTGCACATAGGTTCCATTAAGGACACTTGGAAACATGTAATTAAAAAGGAGCATGCTGATGTCCTGGAAAGGAATTCCATTAGCAGAACACAGGAAGGCACCAGCATTGGAAGGTGGCCAATAGCTCCACCTAGTGGGGAAATAGAAGTAAATGCTTAAGAACCCTTTTCATGTAAATTTTCCTAGTTTCATTTTCTCTTGGGAGTATTGAAAAAAAATGACTTCATTTTGATTTTGACTTCACTTCCCTCTTGTCAGTCGTCTTATGCTTTGATCCTTTTCAGTGAGATAGACTTGTCCTTGTGGACAATCCAATTCATATTGTGGGGTGGGGGGTGATATAGACTGTAGTCTGTGTAAAAAAACAACTTTAGCTAAATTTGATAGATAGAAGAGGTTTAGAAATCTTAAGCTAAATTTAACTAGAAGCCACTACTAAAGCAATAATTAGTATCTTAGAACAGCACTTGGGAAGCAGAGGCAGACGGAATTCAAGCCAGACTGGTCTACAAATCAGGAGCTACTAGAGAGACCCTGTCTCAAAACAAATCTCAACAAATACAGGCTGTAGTTACAAGCTAATATTGAGTGATCTGTATAATAAGCTTAGTTCTGTCAGTTACATTTAATAGAATTTGTTTAGAGTCCTTTTTAATGTAAACCAATGAATTACCATTTCAAGGAAAGCATATCATTTTACACTTAAAATTACAAGAAACAAATAGAAAGATATGTTAGGGACAGTCTTTAAAGTTTCAAGTTAATTCTTCCTTAGAATCTAATTTTTTGAGATTTTAATCATACAGAATTTATAGAATTGCAGTTTAGGAATTAAGCTGTATTTCTTTGTTCTCTTTATAGTGACAACATCTTTGAAATTCCTTAGACATATATCATAGAATTGGAAAGTCTTTGAACACATTATTGTAAGAATCCTTATTTCCAGTTAAGAACATACGTATTTAAGTGATCATAACTTTAGAAATGTTTTATGTATTTTTAAGAATTTTATATATAAACATTATTATCTTGTTTTTTTTTTCTGAAAAAAAAAAGGGTTTAATGGTGTTTGGGTGTTTTCCCTGCACGTATGTCTTTGCACTATGTACTTGCTTGGTGCCTGTGGAGTCTAGAAAGAGTAGGATCTTCCTGGACTAGAGTTATAGATAGTTGTGACTGTCTGTGTGGGTGCTGGGAGTCAAGCCTAGATCCTCTACAGGAATATGTGCTCTTAACTGCTGAGTCATCCCTCCAGCCCTCATTTTGCAAAGATGATATTCTGTGCCAAGGTAAGATGTCAACTTGTAATGGAGTTGCCAAGCTTTTTAAAGTAGTAACTGTTTATAACGTAAATAAATTCCTCTTGCACAAACTATTACCCTACTCTGGTTTAAAAAATTACGTACAAATATAACCCCTAATTGTTATAAAACTTCACTGATTAGAGTTTCTCGAAATTACTGTTCTATGTAGACTCTGTAGGGAGGTGTGCATCCAGATGCACACATGCCGTGGCACAAGTGGTGGGGGTCAGAGGACAACTCTGCAGTTGGCTCTCTTCTTCCTCTTATTTAAGGTAGGTAGTTCGAGACAGGGCCCTCCTATGTAATCGTGGCTAGCATGAAACATATATATTTTGGTGATCTTCCTGCCTCTGTCTCCCACATGTTGGGACTGTAGGCTAAATTCATGTTGGAGGATGTACAGTAGGAAAGATAAATCTAATTCTGTCAGTAAAGAACATGGAAGAGTGAAGAAAAAAATTGTTACCAGGAGACATAAAATATACTAGCCAAGGAGAATTTGCAGGTTTAAGGCCAACCAGGGCAGCTTTACTGAGAGAAACCCTGTCTCAAAAGCTCTTAAAAACACATTGTTTTAGTTCATTGGCAAAATGTACTTGGCATGTGGGAGACCCTGGATTCTAGTACCACCGTGACCACCAAAGGAAAAGTAATTACATTTCAGTTTCATTGAATTGTTTTTTAATTTTACTGGCTTGTGTATGTGTATACATTTGAAAATATTGCTTAGTGTTACAGGATTTACCAGATAGTTTTAAGTTTCTGACCCTCAAAAAAACCCTGTAAGATAATAAATTTGTTTTTTAAAATTACTAAATGTGTTAACCTGTTAGAGCAGTAATACACTTCTTACTTAACATGTGAAATTTTTCATTTTATGTTTGAACTTTATCGTGAAATACTTACAAGTCTACATGTAATATAAGAAATCTTAGAATTTACTGAATTTGCCAGTGGTAATATCTGGCAAAATTATAGGACATTATCACAACCAGAATATTAATGTTATATGGTCAACATACAGTGTATTTCTTTTTTAAAATATCTGTCATGGTACTGTTTTGTAGCTGCTGTGGCTTCTAAGTTCCTCAAAAGTGTATGTGTTGGTTTTGCTTCCTAGCCCTTGGTAAGGCCTTTAAGAGGTGGGGCCTAGGGAGAGGTCTTTGAGCCATTTTGAGGAGGGACAGGAGAGCCCCTCTCAGAGGCTTGCTTTCTCTTTTCCTTCTTAGCCATAAAGTGCCTCTGTTCCATCATGTGCTCCTGACATACTTTTGTGTACCTGTACTCCATAGGCCCAGTAGCTATAGTGCCAGTGCTAGCCAGTTACAGGCCGATACCTTCAAAATGGTGAGCCAGAGATGTCTAAATTCTTAGGTTATCTCAGGACTTCTGTTTGTTTTACTTTTAGTGGTAAGAGAAAGCTGACTAACAAAACCAACATACTTGCAATTCTTTTGTTCCTATTCTCTCTTTTTAAAATTATTTTTAATTTTATGTTTATAGGTGTTACTTGCATGTATATCTGTGAAAGGGTGTCAGATTCTCTGGAGCTGAAGTTACAGACAGTGGTGAGCTCCATGTTGGTGCTGAGAATTCCCTGGGCCCTCTGGAAGAGCAACCAGTGCTCTTAACTGTTGAGCTATGTCTCCAGCCCTCTTTCCATTCTCTCTTTATCTTTGATAATTACTGTCTAGTCATTAGGTCTAGTTCTGTAACATATCATTCCAGGGATTTTATGTAAATAGAGTTATGGAGAAAGTTATAATTATTACTGATATTTTCCCACTTATTATAATTCTCAAAAATTTATCCAGGGTTTGTATATCCATCTTGCCCATTTTGGTATGTATTTACCACAGTTTGTTTGTCTTTTTTGAGATAGGGTTTCTCTGTGTAGCCCTGGTTGTCCTAGAACTAGTTTTGTAGACCAGGCTGGCCTCAGACTCACAGAAATCTGCCGGCCTCTGCCTCCTGAGTGCTGGGATCAAAGGCGTGCGCCACCACACCTGGCTACTACAGTTTTTAAAGTCAGACATCTGTTAAAGGACATCCGTATGGCTCTTTTTGAATATTGCATAATAGGTTGGTACGAAGTTTTAAACATGCCTTATTTGTTATGTAGAAACACCCAGTTTGACAATCTTAAAGTATATGGTGGTTACATGTTTAGTTTTACTAGAAACAGTTTTCTGTTATATTATCAGCTGCATATTAATGATCCAGTTTTGTCATATTTGTGTGCATTTACCATTATTAGTCTTTTAAGTAGCCATTCTATTAGGTATGTTATGTAGTGGCATCTTAATGTGACTTTAATAGCTAATGAATATCTTTTTGTGTACTGAATATATGCAATCTCTACATATTCTTCAGTGGATGCTTTGTACCCCTCTCCCCCATATACACACTCTCTTTCACCAGATCTTGCTGTTTACCTCTGGCTAGTCTAGAACTTGTTATGTAGATCTGCCTAATTTCATTATGACATCTGATCTCTTGAAGATTTTCTCTTTTACCTGTGGATTATTCAGAATTTTATTATTTATGTTCTTCATGAATGGAGGAGACCTTCCTGATACATGTATGTATTAGTTTGGTGGTGTTTTTACTAAAAATAAATGCTTAAAGTTTAGGTGGTTTGCAGATGCTTATTTAACTCTTAGTTTTAGAAGCTAAAAGAAAATTCTACATTTATGCAGCCCCAATTTTTTTTTTAACTTAGGATTCCCATTGGCTGTAATACATGACATATGGTAGAAGTGTGTACCAAAGGAACACAAGGTAAGCTGTGAAGGCAAAAAGGATATATGTACCAGGACCACTTGTTTTAGAAGACTTCATGGGCGCTCATTAAGAACATAGTAGAACTATGTAGAGCAATCTCTTCCAAGGGCTGCACATCTGACATAATTATCTTCTAGTAGGCTCTAACACTTAAGGTTCTATTATTACCTTTTAGTAGTTTCATATTATAGAGTAAGTGTCTTTGACCCTTTGAAACATAATATACTTTGCCACACACTTTCTGCTACTGATTTCTAGTTTGAATCTGTTGTCCAGTCACTGTGTGATTCAGTTCATTCAAATTTGTTGAGTTTTGTTGTGGCTAAGGTTATGACTGGTTTTTCTTTCTTTCTGTTCCCTGGCACATGTACTTGGGAGCAGAGTATTCTAAATGTTGATTTATTGTCTCCTCATGGTTGAACATGTTGTTTAGGTCTTTGCCTGCCTGATAAGTAAATGTTGGGTTAGATTTCATTGTCTCACAATAGCCTCTGGAGGGTTGGAGATAAAGATTTCCTGCTTGGATTTTGCTGTAGGCAAGACCATGAATTACTTCCTGTGGTGTTGACTTGGGTAAAGTAGTTATTATCTGAAACTTTTCTCTATAGCCTGAGTGCTCCTTCTTTGATTGATTATATGGAGAATACAAGCTGTTAGTGTTGATAGTTCACTTTTCAGGTGTCTTTTTTTTTTTTTTTAAACTAAAGATTGGAATCAGGGCTTTTGGCCATGCAAGACAAGTATTCTACCATTGTGCTACGTCCTTAGTGCTTCCCACTTCTCAGTTTTCTTATGTCTGTTTTATTGTACTATTACTCGTGGTGGATATTATAGTCTCTATGGCATCTGCTGATGTTTTCATATTCTTAAGTCCCAGAAAAAAGGAATTTGGCCAGCACATTTGGATGGTTGAGACAGGTTATTAAGAAACAAGAGACAGGTTATTAAGAAATCACTTCTTGGCAAGGAAGTAACTAGGAGTCGGGGAAGATATTAGACCCTGAGTGGTGCTAGTGTTTGGCAGGTTGGACAATTTGTACACTTATACCTATTCTACACATGTTTAATAAGTGTCAGCTTTGGTGGAAAGAGGGGTTCCAGTCTCCCTGCAAATCGGCTTCTTTAATATGCTGTTTTAAATGTCCAACTTTCTACCCTACTCTACTGACACAATATTCAGGAATTTCACTTGTACTTAGCAAAAGGACAACTCCCTAGAAAAAAGTCCCGTCTGTTTAGAAATCTGGGACTATTTCCCCAAAGGACAGTTACTCTAAGGCCAGTTATTTTATTAAATAACGTATTCTAACGTGATTTGCAGCACTACTCATACAAAATCCTTATATATTTGAATGCTTTTATATAATAAAAGTTACTTAACTGACTTGCCTGCTTGTTGAGCCCTTCCATTTCTGTAAATGAAGCATATAAACCTATACCTTTGGTACAGTTCTGTTCCCACAAATTAAATCTGCCTACTGAGAGAAAGTTTCTCCCAAGAATATGTATTGTTAAATTTTATTTATTATATATACAAATAATGCTAAAGAACTTTGTTTTGTGAAAACCAAAGTGATTGCTTTAGATTTATCAAAGAAAGTCACTAAAAATCACTTGCTTTTGAATTAGTTGTTCAGTGTGAAACCTTTAAATGTTTGGGGGAAGAAGGAATAGGAATATAAACAAATCACTTTTAATATTTAGGTCACCAGTAATATGAAGTATTCTGCTTTAAAAAAAAAAACTTTTCATTGATTCTTTGTGAGTTTCACATCATGCATCCAGGTTCCACTCATCTTCCTGTCCTTCATATCCACCCTCACAACCTCCCCTACAAAATAAAACACAAAGCAAATAGCAAACAACAACAAAAACAAGGCATAGAAAACATCTCATCAAGGAAGCTATACTATGTCGCAGTATGTGCCACAGTATATCCTTCTGTCCACATACATTCACTTGCAAATGTTCATTGCAATAAGTTATTGATCAATATTGGATCTTCATTGGGACTCCCCTGGATTAGCCTGTTGCTGCCCTGCAGCTTTGGGACAGCAGGACTGGCCCTTTTCTTGTGTCTCAACTAGTCACAGATGATATATATTTTGGAGTGGGCCAACTCAGAGCCCTAGATCTGGGCTTGGGTAGTAGGTGAGCTCTACTGCTAGCTCTCCCTTATCTGCTCCACTAGGGTGAGCTCTCCAACACTGCTCCAGCTAGCCCACCCAATGCCACCATCTGCAGGAGGCAGGTTCTGCTCTCCTGCTGTCATGCCATTGGGGCCTGGCTCTCCTGCACCTTGACCTCCACAGCCAGCTCCACTATGGTGTCCAGTCAATGATCTAGGTCCACTCTTTAAAGTGCTGCAGCCTATGAGGGGCTGGGCCAACTCTACCACTCTCAGACCCGAGGGGCTGGCTCACCCATGCCTTCACCATCAGGGCCAGCGCCACTGTATTGCCCAGGCGAAGTGTAGGCCATGCTCCCCTGAGTGCTGCAGGTGATGAGGGTTAAGGGGCAGGAAAAGGCATCACCCCATTCTCTTAACACCTCACAGTGGAAGAGTGTAAGGGCAGCTCTCCTGAGCCCTCACCCTCAGGCTGGCTCACTTGCATCCCCTCCCAACATCACTACTAGGGTCAGCTCTGTTCTACTGTCTAGATGAGGTGCAGGGTGAGCTCTTCCGACTCATGACCCCGTGGAAAGCTTTCCTGACTGCCAAAAGTGGTGTGGGGCAGGGCCATCATCACCTTTGCGCCTGTGCCACTCCATGGCAGAGGAGTAGCAGAGTCAGCTGTCCTACACTCACACTCTCAGGGCTGGCTCACTTAACACCCACACTCAACCAACCCACCTCCCCAAATCCCTCCATCTTCCCCCGTTCCACCCATCCTCCTTTGCCACCAGGACCAGCTCTACTGTGCTAACTAGGCGAGGCATAGGACCTACTGTCCCATGTACTGCCATCAGTTAGAGATGTCCTGACCAGGGACATTGCCATGTTCTCTAGAGGTGATATGAGCCATAGACATTGGCACCAACCCTTGCTGCTGCATAGCCATAGGTTTAGACATGGGACTCAGCATGGCTGTCAGTGTAGCTTGGGCTGGGATGTCACCATAGCCCCAGGTGGCGGGGCTGGCCACTCATTACAGGCTACTCCTCTCCACCCTCAAGTCTCCAGTTCTCTCTTCATAATACTCAAGCTGCTCCATTCTCTTCTCTCCATCTGACTACCACATACTCTTGCATTGTGGTGGCTCCCACTGCAGGGTGGCCACATGGTTGGTGGGCCCCTAGGCAACATCCTCCACCCATTCTGCATGGCGTGGTGGCAAGCGGGTGTCTCCCTGTGCTATGTGCTGGAAGGCAGATTTGTGGTTGGCATGGCGGTTGACAGGTCTCTCTTCCTCCTCACATGCTGCCTGGATTTGATTTGATTTGATTTGATTTTTATGAGCCCAAAGCATAAAAAAGCTTTAGCCACCAAGCCAGGCATCAAGCTAGACTAAACAGAGTGCTGCCATTTGCTCTGTCCCTGACTGATAGAAGAACACCACCACCAAGGTGTCTCTGTCCATTGCCAGGGGTAGAAATAATCTACTTTTTAAAACCTAAAGTAGAACTCAGTTGTACACTGGGGAAAAAAGACTTCTAAACTGTATGTGCTGTATGTTTATTATATTGGTTTGTATGTTTCTGTTCCAGTATTATATTGTCTTAAATTACTTCAGCATTTTTAAGTACATTGTAATAACTTTACCCATAGTGTGACCCTCTAACTGAAAATAACAGTAAGTGGATGACCCAAATTACCCAAGACAGGGAACAATCTCTCCATTACTATCTCAAGGACCTGTAAGTTCAGGGAGTTGCTTTTGCAGTGGTTTACTTTTTTTTTTTTAAATCAGTTCTTGCTGTTCCCCAAACAACTATCTTCCTGCCAATTTCATCCTCCAGCTAATAAAATGGCTACAGTTGTTCCCGTCTCATACCAGGTTTGCCTATATGGGGGAAATCCTGATACAATTTCTTATTGTTTCTCAAGAGCCATTCACCTTTTCTCTGAAGGCTCTTTTCATTTTATTTAATTGCCCTTAAAAGTTCAATGTGTAATTCTGATACCCAGTGTGGGTCTTTGGTTAATCCAGTTATTTGAAGCTAAAGTTTGTCTCCCAAGTTGCATTTCTAAAAATAACAATAGGTTCTAATAGAAAGGTAATCCGAGTACTCTCCTTAAAGAAGACATTAAATTCTGGGGCATACATACAGTTTGTCAGTATACGATTACCTTTTCAGAATATTCATTACTAATTTTACATGTGCTTTTCCAGAAAAAAAATTCAAAACAATTGTCAAGTATCAAAGTAAATTTCATTAAGCTTATATAGATTAGTTCTGGGGTGGCAGAGCCATACGGGAGGAATCACAGCTCTTTAGGTATCTTTGAAAAATAACTCTTGCTTCTAGTTTTCCAGTGTTTCAGAAAGCTGGTTGCTCATTTTAATCTCTGTCTCTCTCAGTCTCTGTGTCTGTGTTTGTATGGCAGAGGTTGACAACCAGGTATTTATATTAATATTGTGCTAGTTTAGTTTTGAGAAAAGTTTTTTTTAACTGAACCTAGAGTTCTCTGATTCAGCTAGATGGGCTGGCAGCAAGTACAAGGCTCCTTCCTGGGACTTATCTCTACTCAGAACTGGGCTTGCAGTTGGTGCTGCTAAATGCCTTTTATAGGTTCTGGGGTATGAAACTCAAATCCTTTTGTTTGCATAGCAGGCACAATACCATTTAGCCATCTCCTCAGCCTATAAGTAACTTAATTTTGCATCATATGACAGTAATTCTTTTTGTGGTGAAGTAATTTAAGACAGATAAGTTGCAATAATATAATAGTTTTTTTTTTTTTCTCCCCCTAGTTTCTCTGCTTGTCTTTGCTTTTCTCAGGATGGTTATTGAGGCCTTGGGGCCTTATGCATGCTGGGTAAGCATGCTGCCACTGATCTACTACATTCCTAGTTCATCATTGTTTCTTTTGTACTATGTTGTTGTTTTTTAAAATATAGTTGTTGTTGACTTAAGTGATTCTCTTACAAAGCATAAATAATATGTGGCATATTTTGAGGCTTATGCAGATCCTTTGTATCTACCTTGTTGACACACTTAATGCCAAAGGATGTTGAAGTCTTTATTCAAGCTAAAGACACTAAAACAACTTGCTTCATTGTTGAAAAAATGTTTGCTAATCAATACCCAAAACAAAAGGCTGAATTTATTTCCTTGCTTCATGAGCCATATCTGCTTTAATGAAATAATCTCTCTCAAGAAAGCAGAGAGAGGTTGAGTCTAAACTAAATTTCAGGAGTAAGTTTGCTTGTAATTTTTTTTTCTCTTAAAATAATGTATATAAGCTGGGCAGTGATGGCGCATACCTTTAATCCCAGCAAATGGGAGGCAGACAAGTAGATTGCTGAGTTTGAGGCCAACGTGGCTTACAGTATGAGTTCCAGGACAACCAAAGTTAAGCAGAGAAGCCCTGTATTGAAAAAACAAAAGTAAATAAAATAACATATAAACAAATATAATTTCTTCTAGACTTCAGTAGAATTTGGTATTGACAAAGGAAAATTTCTTAACTAATTTAATTATATTTTGTTATTTTCCCTATAATTTCATTATTTTAGGATTTATGAAGTTGTGTTATATATATGTATTAACATTCATACATAAAAGTTTTAAATATTTTTTAGCTAGATACAAAGTAATAGGCTTCATTATTCCATTTTCTTTTATAAGTTTCTTTATTGTATGTATGTGTGTGGGGAGGAAGAGAGGGGTTGTACTCAAACCAATCTGGTCCTCTGGCAAAGCAGGAAGTACTTTTAACCACTGAGCCATTGCTTCTGCTCTTATTTCTTTTTTTATTTTTTTAACACAACATGCATCAATATACTGAGTTCTTAATCAAAGAGCAACACAAAAGATGTGAGACTTTTGGGACACAGAGCCTAGGTTAGCCTTAAATGCTGAAATTACAGGCTAACACTTTCTTTAGCCCTGTATTGATAATTTTTGTATGTTCCATTTATATTCTTTTATTTAGGATTAACACTATGCATATTATGTCACACTTAACTGATAAAATGTCAGTTATTCTGTAACCTCGATAATGCTTTTTTGTCTTTTTGATTTATTGTTGATAAGTATGTTAAAAGTTATCCTTTATAATAATTTGTTGCTTTCTCCTGGTAGTTGTACTAATTTGTTTTAATTTTGTACTTTCTAACTATATGGGAAGGAAAAAATGTTCAGAAAGCATCTATATTATTTAATATTTACAAGCTTCATTTTATTTACATTGAGGATTTTCAATCATTTGTATGGTGAATTTTGTTGCTAATGGAGGTTTTAAATGTAAAGTTAGTTTATATAATACTAAATAGAAACTTTTTTAAAAAATTAGTATTTGCCTGGTATATATTTTTCATATATCACTTTTTTCTCTTTTTTTTTTTTTTTTTAAGATTTATTTATTTATTGTGTATACAATGTTCTGTCTGTATGTACACCTACATACCAGAAGAAGGCACCAGATCTCATTATAGATGGTTATGAGCCACCATGTGGTTGCTGGGATTTGAACTCAGGACCTCTGGAAGAGCAGCCAGTGCTCCTAACCTCTGAGCCATCTCCCCAGCCCCCACTTTTTTCTCTTTATAGTATTGGAAACTGAACTCAGGGCTGGGAATAAGCTAGGCACACACTCTGCTTCTGAACTGCATACAGTCCCACCCAGCTTATCTTCTCTGTTTTGTGTATTGGTAAGGGTCTTATTCTGTAGCTTAGTCTGGGTTCGAACTCAGTGTGTAGCCAAGGCTGGCCTCAACTTTATGGAAGTCCTCTTGCCTCAGCCTATCGAGTATTGGCATTACAGGTATGATTCATAATACCTGGCCTCTTAGGTGTTTAAGCATATCTTTTTGGAAAAGCATGGAGACAGTTACTACTTCAGCAACATTTTCTGTGTGTTACAGTACCAAAGCTGAAAGATGGCTGAAGAAGTGGTGGTGGTAGCCAAATTTGATTATGCGGCACAGCAAGAACAAGAGCTGGATATCAAGAAGAATGAGAGATTATGGCTTCTGGATGACTCTAAATCCTGGTGGCGAGTTCGAAATTCCATGAATAAAACAGGTTTTGTCCCTTCTAACTATGTGGAAAGAAAAAACAGTGCTCGGAAAGCATCTATTGTTAAAAACCTGAAGGATACCTTAGGTAAGTTGTTTTATATTGAAGGAAAAACACCATCATTTTATGTGGATTCTGGAGCTTGCTTTGAACTTAATCCTTATGGCAGTATGCAGAGTTGACTTGAAAAGGCCAGAACTGTTGGTTTAGTTAGACTATGTAAGTTGAGTTCCTAGCAGCTGTTTAAGAAGCTAGTGAGGACTCCCTGTTCAGATGTAGCCCATAGGCAGCTCAGTCTCTGTCTGGGTTCTTGAGTAATGGGAGCAGGGGCTGTCTCTGTCATGAACTCAGTTGCCTGTTCTTTGATCACTTCCCCCTGGCGAAACAGCCTTGCCAGGACACAGAAGAGGATCCAGGCAGTCCCGATGAGACTTGATAAGCTAGGATCAGATGGCAGGGTAGGAGGATTCTCTGTTTCAGTGGACTAGGGGAAGGGGATATGAGGGAAGAGGGAGGGAGGGTATAACTGGGAGGAGATGAGGGAGAGAGCCACAGTTGGGATATAAAATGAATAAATTATAAAAAATAAAAATTAAATAAAAAATTAAAAAGAAGCTGATTAGATTGTGGTAGCAGTTTCTAGGCACTCATTCAAATGGTGTTAATGAGCAGACTAACTTTGACCTTCTGGCAACAGCTCCTGGAGTTGTAAATACCTAATGGAATTTGATTTATAAAAATTTGCCTCTAATTGAGACAGGGAAAAGAGTGTGAGATGCAGAATTTGTTCCTTGGCATAGTGGTAACTTATTTTACATGGCACATTACTGAACTTTTTTGACATGCAGTGAACCTCACTTCAAAAAGCAAGTCATTTTATTTTCTTCTCTCTGAAAAGAGTTTACACCAGTAACTCATTGCTTTATATTTGCATCTATAACTGGTCAGTTTCCTGTTTGTTGTCATTTTTCTATTGCTGTATATCTTCAGTTTCAATTGTTGCTGGCCTTAATTAGGCCCAGAGATGGGGGAACTTACTTCACCTTGGCCTTGGTAAACTGAAGGAAGGAAGTATGTACAGTGAAGACTGACCTCCCCTTTCTTAATTTAACTTTTCTTAATGGACAGGAAGGAATTGGGAGGGACAGAAATTTAATTTCGGTGTTCAAGGAGATGTGCTATAGCTTAATAGGTCTTTGCTTCTTTTCAAAAAAAGGGAAGGGGTGTTTTCTTGCAGACAGTTTGGGACTAAATGTAGCATGACTGACATTAAATTTTTTCAAATATAATTTTTTATTTATTACAATTTATTCACTTTGTATCCCAGCTTAGCCCCCACCTTTGTCCCATCCCAATCCCTCCCTCTCCCCTCATCTCCTCCCATGCCCCTTTTCCAGTCCACTGATAGGGGATGACCTCCTCCCCTTCCATCTGACCCTAGCCTATCAGGTCTCACCAGGACTGCCTTTCGTAGTAGTCTTCCTCTGTGGTCTGGTAAGGCTGCACCCCTCCCCCCACCAACAGGGAGAGGTGATCAAAGAGCCAGCCACTGAGTTCATGTCAGAGACAGCCCCTGTTCTCCTTATTAGGGAACCCATTTGGAGACTGAGCTGCCATGGGCTACATCTGTGCAGGGTTCTAGGTTTTCTCCATGAATGGTCCTTGGTTGGAGTATCGGTCTCAGAAAAGACTCCTAGGTCCAGATATTTTGGTTCTGTTGAGCTCCAGACCCTACCAGGTCTTTCTATTTCCCCCTTCTTTCATAAGATTCACTGCACTCTGCCCAAAAGTTTGGCTATGAGTCTCAGCATCTGCTTTAATACCCTGCTGGGTAGAGTCTTTCAGAGGCCCTCAATGGTAGGCTCCTATCTTGTTCCTTTTCTGATGTCCATCTTGGTTGCCTTTCTGAATGAGGATTGAACATCTTAGCCAGGGTCCTCCTTGCTTAGCTTCTTTAGGTGTACAGATTTTAGTATGTTTATCCTATATTATATGTCTAATATCCACTTATAAGTGAGTATATACCATGTGTGTCTTTCTGCTTCTGGGATACCTCACTCAGGATGATCTTTTCTAGTTCCCACCATTTGCCTGCAAATTTCATGATTTCCTTGTTTATAATTGCTGAGTAGTATTCCATTCTGTAAATGTACCACAATTTCTGTATCCATTCCTCAGTTGAGGGACATCTGGGTTGTTTCCAGATTCTGGTAGCATCTTTAACAAATGGTCTAACTGGATATCTGTATGCAGAAAAATGCAAATAGATCTGTACTTATCTCCCTGCACAAAACTAAAGTCCAAGTGGATCAAAGACCTCAACATAAAACCAGACACACCAAACCTGTTAGAAGAAGAAATGGGGAATAACCTTGAGCTCATTGGCACAGGAGATAACTTCCTGAACAGAACACTAACAGTACAGGCTCTAATATCAACAATCAATAAATGGGACCTCCTGAAACTGTAAAGCTAAGGACACTGTCATCACATCAAAACGACAGCCTATGGATTGGGAGAGGATCTTCACCAACCCTATATCTGACAGAGGGCTAATACCCAGAATATATAAAGTATTTATATTTTTAATGCACAATTGATATTTTAGTAATTGTTGGCAATATAAGGTAAATGTTTATATTTTTAACTATTCTAAACTGCAAAAGTTAAATTATAGTTCAAATCAAAGAACTTCATGCAGTGTTGGACTTTCAGTTTCTACACTAAGACATTTCTGGTATTCTCAGGATATTTTAATATCTGCAGGTAACATGGCATTTTGGGGAACCTTCGTTAACTTTTTAATTTTTTTACAAAATGCATTAGTGTTTTATTTCAAATGTTGTTATTTAATAATTAGGTATAAATTTTAGTTGTTTAAAATGACTTCACATCTTATTAGGACAATCTTGATTGTTCACTAATTTTCAAACTTGTAGTCACAATGAATCTACAGTTTTGACTAGAGAAGATCATATTCTACGTTGAATTTATAAATTTGCAAAATCTACAATGTCTGATAAAGTAGGTTCCCGTGTCTGCATTTCAGTACAGGCAGAGGTGGAGCTGCCTGGGGCAGCCCTGCAGCATGAGTGCGGGGAGGCTTTGCCCAAAATGTGCTCCACACAGGCTTCTGGGGAGAAAGGCTTTGTTTTTGGTTCAATGCAGAGGTGGAAACTTGGAACAAGGCATACAAAAAACACGCAGCACTCTATTTTTAATGTGACATCCTGTGTTCCCAATTTTTCCTAGTTTCAGACTAAGGGCACTTATAATAGTACAGTTGTGGCTGTCCACATTCCCCAGAGTTTGGAAATGCTGTATTAAATTAGTGGTCTTCGATCGAAATAATCATGTGAATATTTGTATCAGATTACCACTCCCCTTTCACAGCCTTTCTGCACCCTCTGTTTCACAATAGCCGAGCTAGTGGAGGCATTGTTTCAGAGTTAAGGATGAGGAGGTAGGGAAGGAAGAATGTGTGCGTATATTTTGAACTATTAGAAATGTACTAGTTTTAATAATTTTTTTAAATGAGTAAATTTTAACTCACTTTTTGCTGCCACCATGAGTTACTTGTTCTATAGATTGTTTTATGATTTAAGGGGAAACAATATTGGAAAAAGAGAAGCCTCAGTTTTGAAAAGTTTTCTATTGCTTGGGTGTGGGCCAGGTCACATGGACTGGGTGTGGGAAGTTTCAGTGTTACAGAGCAGACCAGGAAGCTCACTGAAATTATTCCGGAGCTGTGTCAACAAACTTTGGAAAGAGAACACAGAATTCTTATTCAAAATGGATTGGTTAAACGTCTTAAAAGATTTTTTCAGTAAGTTATTCTTGTTTATTAAGTCCATAGTTTTTTTGTTTCAGATTTTGAATTGGAATGTGGAAAGAACTCAGGTTTATGTAAGCTAGTACTTTATGCTGTTTATGTAATACAAGGTAAATGACTGGTAATATTTTCAGTGCTATTAGTTTGATCTGGAAAATAATTTTAAAGTGTTTCAACTTGAATGCTTAATAAATAGGGAGAGGATATACATGATTTGGATATGAAATTATATACACATATATATTTGTAGTTTAATAATACAACCTAAAATGGGGATTTGAAGTGAAATATGTCAGTTGTGAACTTTAAGCCAGGGTTGTAACATAGCTTTTTTGTTTGTTCTGGGTTTTTTTGTTTTTCTCTCCCTGTTATTTCACTAGATTTTACTTAAGCTTTGTTGGAATAATGTCAAAGATAGTATTTAAATTACAAGTACTGATTTATAAGTAAAATAGTATACTAATTTAGCTCTGCTCTATGCATGTTTATGATAATAATGTGCTTGATTGGATCTCTTTAAATATTTGCCAAGTGTCTGTAAAAGTAAAGAAAAAAATTATTCTAGAAGTCTCTTATATACCAGAAGCCTAAGGAAACAAAGAGTAACCTAATGAAAGATTCCAAGAGAATGGGCAAAACAAAGGAGTAAGCACTTTGTTGGAAAAGAATGTAGTCATTGTAATATGTGAGTTCCTTTGTTTCCTTAGCTTTGATGGCTAACTGATTTTTTCTGGAATATCTCTTTTAACTCCTATTTACTTTTTTAGAGAGCAGATACATTTTTTTAGATCTTTGAAGTTTCAGTTTTAAAGTTAATTTTCTTTTAAATGTGTGTGTATTTGTGTATACCTGTGAATTCATGTATGTAAAGGCCAAAGGATAACCTCAGGACATGAAGGTCTTTCAGGGAGAGAAGTTCTCTGGTTGGTCTGGAGCTTAAGCATACACTCATTGGGCTACATTGGCTGGCTAGCAGGCCTCAGTGATACTGTTCTGCTTCCTAAGCACAGGGTTATAAGATAAAGTTACCACACTTGGTGATTTTCTTAAACTTTTTTTTTTTTTTAACATGGGTTCTGGGGATCCAGCCAAGGTTCTTGTGCTTGTGAGGCGAGCGCATTACCAACAGAGGTTTCATTCAGCTCTTTATTCAGTAGTTGCTGAACACATTTTTATGAAGGGTTGAATGCAAACTGTATAAAAATCAGCTCAGTGGGCTGGCAAAATTGCTTGGCACTTGCCATCATACCTGACAACCCAAATTTCATCCCTAAGATCCACATGGTAGAAGGAAAGACCTGATTCTTACAAATTCTTCTCTGACTTCAACATATTCATGTACACATGTATGCACACACACATACCAAAATAAATGAACAAACAGTGTAACAAATCATTTAAAATTTTGTATGAAATATTAACACTTACAGAATCTGGTAGGGAGTAAGATGATAGTCTTTGTTTATTAATAATGTAGGTAGGTTTCATATCTAGGTATGGTCATAAGTAGTAATTATTTTATTTCTGAGCTATAGTTTATTTGTGTATCCCTGGTTGTCCTAGGACTTGCTTTGTAGACCAGGCTGGCCTTAAACTCACAGAGATCCACCTGTTCATGTCTCTCAAGTACTGAGATTAAAGGCATGTACCATCATGCCCAGCGTAAGCGGTAATTATAAATAAACTATAAATGGTATTAAGGATATATATATATAGCATATGTTCTTGAATAGTGATTCAGTATATCAGCTTATATATAAAGTGACAAAGTTGTTCTGTACTGGGTTTTAGTTAATCCTAATAGCATCTGTAGTCCAAGGGCTAAGATTTTAGTTTTGTAAATTATATATTTCTTTCCTCAATTCTTGTTATACTCATGTTTATTTTTCTAGGCACTTTGTCAGAGTAGAGACAGGTTATTCATTCACTCAATTAAATAGAGTTGAAAAATAGAGAAAACAAGAGTATGTGTTTTGTTTGGTAGCCAAGATGCTTTGAAAACAAAAATTACAGTGTTTATCTTCTTAGATAAGAACAGTTAATAAACCTTAATTTATCATGTAGATGGATGTACAGATGAAGTACAAAATAAAAGTTTATATTGGGTAGAATAGTATATATTTGTATTTATAATGACGTAGTTTTAACCCTCAGATAAATTGTGTACGAGCCTTGTAGTCTAGTATATAACTAAACTTTTTTTTTTTAATTTCCTGTTTGGTTAAAAAAGACAGTTGGGCAAGGCAAGATGCTCCTGGAAAGTACCTTCAAGCTCTAGAAGCCTTACAGTCTTGGGAAACAAATAAATGATCTTCTAGGTGTCATGGGAATTGGGGGAAGTCCACGAGGGAGAAACTGGTTTTGAAGAAGTGAGAACAGAAGAACAAAGTGAGATGATACTTCACTGAGGAATTAGAAGCAGCAGTACTTTCTTTGAATCCATTCTGTTGAGCATTTACTTAGTGATTTAGATGAAGAAAATCTGATGTTAGATACAAAAACTGAAAAAAAAAATTGAATAAACTGATAAAAATCAGTCTGGGAATGGCTGACATGAACTAAACATTAAGAGCTGCTATGGTTGTGTAGTGGTGGTTTTGATTTAAGTCTTAGAGATGCTAAGGTGAGGATGCAGAGGATCCCTTACATATATTCTGGTCAGTTAAACATGACCATTTGTCCACGTGGGATCTGATGCTTCCAAACTCTGGCATTAAGTTTCTTAGGGATTTGAAACCAGTTTATATGAGGAAGAGCTATTCATACAAAGATTTGCTAGAGAAAGAAGAGCAATATCATATAGAGATTGAGTGTTCAGTGTTTAACCAGGTTCTTTAAAAGTAAAGTTTTCTGAGTTTTTAAAGTAAGATCTCACTATGTAGACCAGGTTAGCCTCAGACTCAGAAATGTGTCTGCTTTTGCCTCTGGAGTGGTAAGATCTCACTATGTAGACCAAGTTGGCCTCAGACTCAGAAATCTGTCTCCTTTTGTCTCTGCAGTGCTGAGATTAAGGAGTGTACCACCATACTCAGCTGGTTCTTAAAAGCTTTTGAGGAATTTATAAGTTCTAGTTAAACGTAGCCTGGGCCTGAAGAGATGGCTCAGTGGGCGAGAGCAGTGACTGCTCTTCTAGAGGTCCTTGGTTCGATTCCTAGCACCCACATGGTGGCTACAACCATCTGTAACCAGTTACGTGGGGTCTGCTAACTCCTATGATGTGCAGACACAGATGTAGACAAAACTCTCAGATACTAAACAAATAAATAACAGTTAGCTGGACATGGTGGGGCACACCATTTAATCCCAGCACCCGGGGAAGCATAGGCAGGCAGATCTCTGAGTTCAAGGCCATCCGAGTCTACAGAAGAGTTCCAGGATAGTCAGGGCTGCATAGTGAATGAGACCCTGTCTCAACCTCCCACATATACACACAGAATTGCTAGAGGAGAAGGCCAGATACGGGGGACAAGAATCTGTACAAACATTTTTTAAAGGTAACAAACAAAAATATAACTGCCTCAGAGTTGTGTACTTCTCAGTGCTTAACATGTACACATTTCCCTTCCAACCCTGGCCAGGTCGGTCCAGCTGTGTCATAATAATGAAGTTTATGTAGTTCTGAAAAATACCAGAAAAGCTGGTAACTACTATCTATTGAATGCCTGCTATGTGCTGTGTATTATGCTAACCACTTATATATACACTTTAAAAAACTATAAAAACCTTGCAATGTCGATATTTACATATCAACATTTCACAAAGGCACTGAAGTTTGAAAATTAAATAACTTGTCCAAGATGACAAGGGAAAATAAAAATTTAAGTCTTGTTTAATTAAGGTTTCATGGTAAATTCTTTAAGAGTCAAGATCAGAACAAGAGTAGTAGTGGATTAAAATTTTTTTTTTTTTTGCAAAAAAGACTAATTGAAGTTCAGATGATTGTGGTGAACTAAATACTAGATCAAAATGTGCTATGAACATAGTGGGGGGTTTGTTTTTATAACAAACAGGATTTCACTATGTTGTCAGCTGTCTTTTGAATTCCTTGGTTCATGCAATCCTCAATAGCTGAGACAACAGACATGAACTCCCATGTATGCTCCCAGATTTATGGGTTAAAACCTAATCATCAATGGAATCATATTAAGAGGTGAGGGATCTTTAGGCCCCAACTAGCTTATTGAGCTGCCTTCATGAATGAGATTTGTGCCATTGTGTAAAACATCGTAAGCTTGCTTATTTATCTCTTCCACCATATAAGTATACAACTATAAGAAATAAGATCTCATTAAATGTAGTCTGTCAGTTCCTTTAGTTTGGACTTGTAGCTTCCAGAACTATGAACAAATTTTGGTTAAATATAAGCTACCTGGTTTAGGTATTGTAATTAGCAGCTTTAAAAAAGGAGGAGGAATTTTTTGGGGAAAAAGTAATATGGATCCTGAGGGAGATCTAAAAGGAAGGATGTTATTGTTAATAGTTATTGCATAAATAATAACTAAATACTTTAAAAATGATTTTATGAAATAGTTTTTTTTAATTAACTTTTGTTGATAGCAAAAGCTTGTAATATCCATTTTCTGGCAATAGAAACAAAGTTGTAAAGGGGATAATTCAGCCTACCCGGTACACATACATTTGTTTAAAAAAATTACTATTATTTATTGTGTGTACACACACATGCATGTGCACATGAGCACTTCCTTGTTTATCTGTATGCATGCCACCACATGGATATGTAAGTTAGAGGATAACTTGTGGATGTTGGTTTTCTTTTCCACCATGTGGGATCAAATTTAGGGTCATTAGGATTGGTAGGAAGTACTTTCACTCACAGAGCCATTTTGCCTGTTTGTTCTTTCTCCTGATAAAGATTAATGGAATGGTTAATATAGGCCAGGCACTAGGTATAGAGAGATATTGGGGGGAAAGGGTGACGTTTGGCCTTAAGGAAGCAAATAGTGGCACACAGAGATTTGGTGTTAGAGTAAAAATATAAACATTTATAATACAAAAGGAAGACTACATGAACTCTGTGGGAGAGGAGAAAGGAAAATTTCAGTGAGTAAATAGTTCTCTGTGCCAGGTTTTGAAGAATGAAAGTGTTTTGGTGGTTCTAGAACATCTGCTCTGGCTGGGCTGTGCCGTAGCAGCAGTGTACCAAAGAGAAGGGGCCATGCTGTTGAAGACATGCTTGCAGACATATGGAGGCTTCTGTTGTGTAGAAAATAAGTACCATGTGCTTTTATGTTTTCCCCTTTGAATATTTCTAATCTCTAAGATTAATGCAGATCGTTTTTAATATTTTCTTACTTGAGTCATTAGTTGTTGGGTTTGTCTAGAAATTCCTTATTCTTTATTTTCTGATTTTATATATAATCAGAGTATATATAATGAGTTTAGACATTTTTCTTAGGATTAGAAATCATTTTGAAGCTATTTATTTTCAGTTAAAAGTTTAAAATATTTTCTTATTTTACTGAAACATTTACTGTGAGTGTCTGCTCCATACACAGTTGTGGATGGTATAGCACAAATGAAAGATTAATGAAATAGTGAACACTCTTCATTGAGAGTTACGCTCTCTGTATTTGGCTTAAGAAACAAAACAGAAAAACTATAATCCAGTTATATGAGAAGTATAAGATCCTGTAGTATTTGAACAAGAAAGCTTATGTGTTCTTAGAGTGGCATGGGAAATTCATTATAGTGTATACTATTACTGACGAGGGAGGACTTGTTTTTTTATTTCTTCCTTTATTATTCCCCTCCCCCCCTTAATTCTTTTATTATTACTGCTTCCTTTTGGTTTCATTTCTTCTGAGGTACTCTTTTTT
The DNA here is from genome assembly GCA_028658305.1 of Pachyuromys duprasi. Taxonomy (NCBI): domain Eukaryota; kingdom Metazoa; phylum Chordata; class Mammalia; order Rodentia; family Muridae; genus Pachyuromys; species Pachyuromys duprasi. The sequence goes on from CM053749.1 coordinate 20,211,629, forward strand.
TACCTCTTTCATTTCTTTTTTATATTTTCTAGTTTTTCCTTTGTATCATTATATATTGTCTCTATATATTGTTCGCCTATTTACTTAGGTTGAAGTAATTAAAAAAGACAAGCAAAGAGTTGGACTACTACTGACTTCATATTTACCTATATAGCTACTTTTACCATTGCTTTTTATTTCTTTTCTGTTTTTAAAATAATTTTTGAAATTATAATTACATTTCCACCTTCATTTTTCTTCCTCCCATACCTCCCATGCACCCTTACTTCGTCCCTTCCTACTCTTTGAACGACATGGCCTCTTTTTCTTTGTTGGTGGTATTGGGGGGGGGTGTGCGCGCGCGCGTGTTACTAAATACATAATGCAACCTGCTCAGTCTGTATAATATTACTTGTGTGTAGCTTCCAGACCAGATAACTAACCCGTGTGTTCTTCCTTGGGGGAGACTGCTCTTAGCATTCCTTAGTTGCCTGTATGTCTTTCTAGCTGATGTCTTTTGATCTCTGTCTATAGGACTATCTTTCAAATTTCTTAAAGTACAAGTTTCTTGGTAATGAGTTAAGAATGTTTTAATTTCCTTATCTCTAGGGAACTGTTTGACATGAAAACCAGAGTTTTCTTTCAAGCAATAGAGAAGCCCCATTGCAGATTCAACACTGGGACGATGATCATGCAAGCATCACTTTGACCAGGATGGCTCCGTCCCTTGTCCCCAGTTATTTCTTCAGTGAGACTTAAAGCTCATGTCATTCCCTAGGATGAGATGCATAGTTTCTAGAATTCCAACATTGCCATGCTATTTGTAATTCTTTCCCACTTTTCCATCGTTGTGTTCCTGTTTGATATCTAGTGCTGTTGGCCCAACATAATTTATTGCACCCCACCCGTAGCTCACACTCTTGCTTGAAACTCCAGTTACAGTTGTAATCAAGTAGTTTTAATATATCATGGTAGAGAAAAAGATCAGAAGTATGAGTGTGCAGTTGATGAGATGGCATTTTCTGTTGAGCCCGATCTATCTATCTATCTATCTATCTATCTATCTATCTATCTATCTATCTATCTATCTATCTATCTATCTATCTATCTATCTATCTATCTATCTATCTATCTA
>CM053749.1:20212842-20309312 GCA_028658305.1 Pachyuromys duprasi
CCTATGAACTCCTCAGGTGGATTGTATTATGTGTGCAACACTGGTTCTCCAAAATAGATAATAAATGTACCTTTTTAAAAGGGATGCAAGCAAGAGCTGAAGAAATTAAAAAAAAAAAAGTAGAAAGATATTTGTAAAAGAATGATACAGTTTTAAAGGAATAGCATGAGCTATTCTAAGCCTGAGTTTGGTCTCTGAAACCCACACAGTGGGGGAATGAGCTCCCAGCTGTCTCCTGACCGTGCCTACTGAGCTGAGTAAATATATGCATAAATAAATGTAAAAATTATTAAAAAGAATGGCAAAATAAAATAACTATTGAAGACATTTGTGTATGTGTTTAGAAAGCTGATAAATCTAAGTAAGCAAAAAAAAAACAAAAAAACAAAAAACAAGGGTGGTGTGGAGTCTCAGAAGAAAAAAGGTGGTTATTAACCTCAAAGGGTCATAATTTGGGGACTGGGCTGAACAAAGAGAATAATGTTTGTTTGTTTGTTTGTTTTTAAGATAGAAAGAAATTTGAATAGTTTTACAAATTCCCAGTTTTTCAGAGTAAAAAAGCAAAACATCAGATAATAATGCTGAGAAATGAGCAGTCCTGAAAATGCATGGTTGCAGTAGCAGCATTCATTTCTGATGATAGGTTCTTTTTCTCAGTTTTTTGGGTTTTGTTTTGTTTTGTTGTTTTGTCTGAGACAGGGTTTCACTGTGTAGCATTGACTGTTCTGGAACTCACTTTGTAGCCCAGGCTGGCCTCAGACGCATAGAGATCCACCTGCCTGTACCTCCCAAGAGCTGGGATTAAAGATGTGCGCCACTACTGCTGAACTTCTCAGCTCTTTGAATAAAAATACACTGAACATTTTCTATGTACTAAGTACCCCTCAAGTCCCTGGCATTTTTATTTGTGAGCAAAAGATGTTGCGTATGTGTTGGGATGGTGGGAAACAAATGAGTGAAAAATATATTATTTTAAAATAGATATAGTCATAGAGTGATCTGGTTTTGAAAACTTAAAAATTAGCAAATGAGATTACCCAGATATAATTTTATGTAGTGATTTAAATAGTTGTTTCATTTTTATATAGCTAATTACAAAACCTACATTAATAAACTAAGATATCAAGTATGGGGTTACTGGCGTGTTTGTGTTTTTAGTTGTAGCTATGAAATAAACTATGTTAATACTTAAGAGAAAATTCAGCAAGGCAACTTTATTATCATGGAGTTACTTCATGTGTTTGGCAGGAGAAAAAAAAGATAAAGTATCACATGATTGAAGTGTGATGTTTTATTTGTTTGGATTATGGAAAAAGAACTTGTATTTCCCCTGCTTGTATGTAGCAAATGGTAGCTCAACATCCAAGTGGGTACACTAGTAAGAGGAACAGGGACTATTTCTGACATGAACTCAATGGCTGGCTCTTCGACCTCCCCGCCCCCCCCCCAGAGGGAGGAGCAGCCTTGCTAGGCCACAGAAGAGGACATTGCAGCCATTCCTGAAGAGACCTGATAAGCTAGAGTTAGATGGAAGGGGAGGAGGTCATCCCCTATCAGTGGACTTGGAAAGGGGCAGGGAGGAGATGAGGGATGGGGAGGATAGGGAGGGAATGCGGGAGGGGGCTATGGCTGGGATACAAAGTACATAACCTGTGATTAATATAAAATAAAAATGTTAAAATTAAAAAAAAAGAAAAGTTGAGAAAAAGAACTTGTATTTCATTTTCCAAAAGATGATTCCCTCATGTCATACTTTTTTTCTTACATTTGGAGGCTTGGGGTAAGTGCACTGAGTTGAAGCTATAGTCTTACTGCCTCCTCTTTATTTAAACAGGCATTGGAAAAGTGAAAAGAAAACCTAGTGTTCCAGACACTGCATCTCCTGCTGATGATAGCTTTGTTGATCCAGGAGAACGTCTCTATGACCTCAACATGCCTGCTTTTGTGAAATTTAACTACATGGCTGAGAGAGAGGATGAATTGTCATTGATAAAAGGGACCAAGGTGATCGTCATGGAGAAATGCAGTGATGGGTGGTGGCGTGGCAGCTACAATGGACAAATTGGATGGTTTCCTTCAAACTATGTAACTGAAGAAGGTGACAGTCCTTTGGGTGACCATGTAGGTTCCCTGTCAGAGAAATTAGCAGCAGTTGTCAATAACCTAAATACGGGTCAAGTATTGCACGTCGTACAGGCTCTTTACCCATTCAGCTCATCCAATGATGAAGAACTCAATTTTGAAAAAGGTGATGTAATGGATGTTATTGAAAAGCCGGAAAATGACCCAGAGTGGTGGAAATGCAGAAAAAACAATGGTATGGTTGGCCTGGTGCCAAAAAACTATGTTACCATTATGCAGAATAATCCATTAACTTCAGGTTTGGAACCATCACCTCCTCAGTGTGATTACATTAGGCCTTCACTCACTGGGAAGTTTGCTGGCAATCCTTGGTATTATGGCAAAGTTACCAGGCACCAAGCAGAAATGGCATTGAATGAAAGGGGACATGAAGGAGACTTCCTCATTCGTGATAGTGAATCTTCGGTAAGTTGATTTTCAGAGGTAAACGGAAATAGAGCTCCAAGCATTCAAAAATAAGGTTGGAGAGGTTGAATGGCCAGTTTCCTTAAACCTATCTAAGTTCCTTAAACCTATCTAAGGTGGGAAGGACGTGGTCGTAGATAGTGTTCTTTCCAGTCTTCCTGTTTGGAGTAAGATAACTGAGCAGTGAATATGCTATATTAGTGGGCTTTCCTTAGTTGTATTGAATTTGCATTTCTGGAATATTTCTGTCCCATTAAACTTAAAAATAGGGAGCAAACTGAGCATTGGCTTCTTCCTTGAGAGTAGACAATACAAATTAAAATGGTACTAGATGTAATATGTAAGAATGCAGTCATTGTAATCTTTACAGGAAATCTCTGACTATAAAAAATTATGTCTTTGTATATTGGTTTTTTATTTTGTTTTGTTTTTGTTTTTTGAGACCAGGCTGGCCTCAAACTCATTGAGATCTGCCTGCCTCTGCCTCCCAGAGTGCTGGGATTTCAGGCCTGCCACCATGCCTGCCTGACTGACTGACTCACCGACTGACTGACTGACTGACTTCCTTCTTTTCCTTTCCTTTCCTCCCCTCCCCTCCCCTCCCCTCCCCTTCCCCATATATGATTATTTTCAGTAGTGTTATTTTTCAGCTTGAGATCGTGAACATGTATTTGTGTTTGGTCTGCAGAACTAAAAATCTTTCTAAGTCATTGCCATTTCCTTCCCTCCTTTCCTTTCCTTCCTTCCTCTCTCTTTCTTCTTTTCCCCTCCCCCTCCCCTCTCCTCTCCTCTTCCCTGTCCCTTCTCCCTCCCCTCCACTTCCCCCTGCCCTTTCCCTTCCCCTCCCCTACTTTTCTTTCACAAAGACAGTGGCTTACTATGTAGCCCTAGCTACCCTGAAACTCATTTTGTAGGTAGACCAGGCTAGCCTTGAACCCAGAGATCCATCTGCCTCTGCTCTTGCCAGTGCAGGGATTAAAGGTGTGCAACACCATACTTGACTTAAAATAGCTTTTTATTCACCTCAACAACCTATTTAGCACCATTTGAAATATATTTTCAGTAAAAGGTAAATTATGTTGTAGAACCAGCTCAACAATAAAACCCTACAAAATGAAAAATAACATAGCTGTTAGTCTCTTTTTAGTGTTGCTTTTATGTTAAAATTTGATGGTTCTTATATTTTTTCTGATGAAACCGTTTTCTGCTTATCAAATCATGATTAATACTGGCTTTCTGTGAGTGCATTGTACAAAAGTTTGAAAGAAAGACGAAGGTAGTGTGTATATGAGACTGAGATGTGAAGTTGGGGAAATGAGGCCTTTAACCTCTCAGGAGACAGATGGTTGTTAACAAGAATAGTGGAGTTCATTTTTACATGCAGCACACCATTTAAAAGTCACTGTTCATGGCTTGACAGAGATTGTTCAGAAGTATTATGTTTAAAACAACAGCTGCAGCTACCACTAACCACCTAGTTAAGAAAGGCAGGATGTTGTTTGTCTTTTGGGTAAATGCTAGCCAAAATACATGATTATTTTCAGTAGTGTTATTTTTCAGCTTGAGATCGTGAACATGTGTTTTTGTTTGGTCTGCATAACTAAAAATCTTTCTAAGTCATTGCCAATATTTAAATAGTGCAAATTTATAAAATTCCAGACTTTGGGGCTGAAGAGATGGCTTAGCAGTTAAAAATATTTGCTGTTCTTCCAAAGGACCATAGTTCAGTACCCAGCACTGTGCCAGGTAGCTTACAGCCTCCTGTAGCTCCAGCTCTCAGGGGAGTCTGGTGCCTCCTTTGAACGTCTGCATGAGTGTACATAGACCCACATACAGACGTACAATCATACACAAAATTTAAAAAGTAATAAAAACATCTTTTAAAAATGTGGGCTTCAGATTTCTCTTTAAAATTGAGAGAACATCCTAGAACCATGTTTTCTGAGCCTCATTATTCTCATTTCATAAAAAAAACGGTTAATTTTAAGAAATAAAGGGGAGTATATAAATAACTTAGCAAAGTGTCTTATAACTTAGTAAAGGTTTTAGCAGTTGTTTTATTTTACGTTCTGATACATGAGTTTCAAAATGTTTACCTCCCCTTCCCCCTTTCTCTTTTAGCCAAATGACTTCTCAGTATCACTAAAAGCACAAGGGAAAAACAAGCATTTTAAAGTCCAGCTGAAAGAGACTGTTTACTGCATTGGGCAGCGGAAATTCAGCACCATGGAGGAGCTTGTAGAACATTACAAAAAAGCACCCATCTTTACAAGTGAACAAGGAGAAAAATTATATCTCGTCAAGCATTTGTCTTGATACTGCTCATCAGCAGTGACTGCTACACAGCTTTAACTCGTCATGTAACTGAAGACTGAGAAAGTGTCAGACGAATTATACTTGTTGGAAAGTGCTGTTTTTAACTGTATGAGAATTGATTATTATACATGAGTATTTTTGTTATAACTCAGCCCATATATGCTACATATGCAGTGCATCTATATAGAAGAATTCTTTATTCTTGGCTTTCTATCTTACTGTCTTCATTGCTGTTTTTCTCCTTCCTTCTAATAATATTCTGAAAAAGAATAATTCAGTTAAAAAATCTTTATATGGAAGAATTCTTTTATTGCTGTTTCTTTATTTCCTTCTAAAGGCATCCTGTTCTCCCATAGTTCCTCTTCACATAAAATTATATCTATATGACATAAGCTAAAGTACATTTCTTGTAAAATATTAATTTTTCTGTGACTAAATAGCAATAATAAACAGTAAATTAGAAATTATTTTCAGATATTGTATCTGTCACAAGCCATTGTAAATATCAAGTATGTTGTTTGTGCCTTCATTTAAAAATATCCATTTATTGTATTCAAAAGAAACTTAATTTAGGTTAGAAAACATAATTTATAGCTAAACAATGATTTAAGAATTTAAGAGAGCATTTTTCCCCCTTCACTTGATTATTCAAGAGAGTAAAGAAGTTTCTGACAGCTGTTAAAATGGAATGGATGCTCCTAGATCATGCTCTATTTATGCCATTGTGAAAAAAGTCATAACCAAATTTGTAGAAAACAGTAGACAATGAAATGTTTATTTTTTTTCCTCTCTAAACATCAGTAATTCTACTTTTAGAAAAAGTTTTCAACTTTCTGCTTCCTTACCCCCTACCTAATATCTGATTTACTGGAAAAAAAAATTTCTTTGGCACTGTTGCATATTGAACTCAAGGTTTCATACACATGATAAGCATGATTTCCCTAGCCCCTCCTTATCTTTTAGTTTCCTTTCCTGGGTCTCTGAAATGATGTACTGTAGAGGAAAATGTGCTATAGCTAGGTAAAGTGTATTATTTAAAATTTGTATCTGCCGTCTAGTACTTGTGTGTGTGAATGAAAGACTAAAGTATTGACTCTTCTGTTGGTCACACTTTAACTGCTTATTCTGAAAATTTAAATTTAAGCAAAGTAACAAAGATCTTTAATATCACATGAACACAAGAACATTGCTGTTCTTTGCTGTTTTAAACACATAATATTCCAAAATTATATATGGTAAAAATTATATAATTTCATTTTTTCATTATAGTAGTTTCAATTGCTTAATTTAAATCTTAAAATTACTTGGAGGCTGATGTTGCCACTGGGTGGCACCCCTGGCCTCTCCCACTAAGTACAAGTCAACACTTAAAGCACTGGCGTGTGAATTTCCGTGTTCATAACACCTGCTTTCAAAGCTTTTTAATTTATGTTTGTTTTTGAGTGCTCTTTTGTTATAAGGTAAATGGTAGTAGATTGGTTTAATATAAGTAAAGGCTATATATGATACCTTCGGGGCTGTAAAATACTATGATTATTAAGAGAAACAGTTTAAAAGTGGTTTGCAGAATGAATAGGTAGTAAACATTCTTAACATTTGATGACACTTATTTTTCCTTTCTCTTCGTGTGCCTCAGCCATGAAGCAAAACTGGACCTTTGTAAAAAGGAGCTTTTAAGACTTTATCATGGACATAGCTGTTTCTGGAAACTTTCTATCCTGCAGCTGATACTTTGGGAAGGCAGCTTTGGAGTAGTGCTGAAGTGAAATGCATGTATCCTGTTGTAGCTAGAGTTTGTAGAAAACAGGTATTCCAACATTATCTGTACATTCTAACTCTGGAAGGAAATTAACTGTACATCCTTTTACTTTGTACTTCAACCAAAGGGTATAAGTGTGAATTTTACTTGAAGCAGTTTCCTTAGGAATTCAGTCTTGGAAAATAGTTACATAGCTAGATAGTAACAGACTTGTATTAGGAACACCCACAACCTAGTTCTTTGTGTGTCTTGACACACTGCTCTCTGTGCTAGTTTTAGACCTAGAGGTGGGTCCTGGGGAAATCAATGTTATAGATGATTAGTTTCTAAATTTTAATATATATCGTACCTCTAATCCTGCCTGGTTCATGTCTATAAAAACTGTAAAATCTTGGAATAGGTGTTTTGTTCTTAGACAACTTTATGTATGTGCAAGTTTAGTGACAAAAAGAAAAGCTATAAATGTTACGTCTTTTATTTGGTCATAAATCTTAGGGGCATGAGTTGAATATTTTCATAACGTGTATTGCTTACAGTCACTTCATGTTAACACTCCTAAGGCATCACTAAACAAAATATAAAATACCCAACCCATAGTATACGCCTATAATTTTGGCTGCTGAAGAGGCTGTGGCAGGAGATCATGAGGGGTTGCTGAGTACCTTATCAAGACACTTTGGAAAGGCAGCATTGGAGTAGTGCCAAAGTGGGATGCATGTATCCTGTTTTAGTTTGTAGTAAATGGAGGTGCTTCAGCAATACCTGTGTATATTTGGGACTGTAGTTCTGTATCAGAGCATGAGTGAACCCTGGGTACTATCCCGAGACCACCAAACATAAAAGGGAAATTGAGCATATTGCCAGAATAAAAAGGCCTAGCAGTGAGCAACTTAGGTTATTAGGACATGCTTATAGATACATTGCGTGCAAATTATATCCAGTTCTAATGCTCTGCCACATAATCTAGAGGTTACAAAAATACGGCCTGTGAGGTGCCTTTGTGAGAATTAGGGAAAGTCATCATCTCCTGATACGACCCTCCCCTTGTCAAAAACTGCAGAATTTAACCTGTTGATGGTGCCTTGTTCGTGGTATAGCCAAATATAGAAGAAGTATTGTTCAACTTATGTAGTATTCAGCTTGACAACACTTAAAACAGGAGATTTCAGATAGCGTTGTCATTTATGGTTTGCCTTGAAAATAAGCTGACAATGTGAGTTGAATTCCCAAGTAAACAGTCAGCTGGAACCTGATGTGGATGGTGAAAGACATTCAAACAGAATAACAAAGCCTTTCCCAACTCTTTAACACATAAAGTGTAGCCGTATTGATTTATTGTTTCTCTGTGTTTTTCTTCTTGTATGGAGAGTTTTTGGCTTTGAATATGAAATGGCCATTTTTCAGAAACAGTTCTGGCATCTAAATCAGTGTAGATTTGCTTTTCTATTTTAATACTTGATTACAAGACAGGAAACCTTTGTATCTGTTTTATAGGTCTTCACAACTGTGCTCCTTGAGTTTTGTTCAACATAAGACAGTATCATTTTCTAAGTCACATCCAATGGATTGAAAAAAACAAATTGATTCTTTGGCAGGGTAGATATGCTCATTCTGTTGGTGTTCAGCAAGTTCTGCTGCATTTAAAATACTGCAAACAGCAAAACAAGCAGCCCGCACTTCACACGCCCTAATTTCTTGCTGTTACATGTGCATGTCTAGTTTAATTACAGGAGTAAACTAGACCTGAAAGTATATGTGTTTTGCCAAGACTTGTGGACTTGAAATAGAAAATGAACTATACTTGCTGAGGTTGTAAAGAGGAAGAGTTTGATTATCATTGGCTCTATACACAGAAGGGTTTTAAACCAAATTAAGAATGTGTCTCTCCCCCCACACCCCCACACCCCCACCCCTTCCCCACAAGAACACTTTTGATTCTACCAATTTCAGAATTGGCTTGATGCCTCCACTAGCTTAGCAGGAACAAGTTGGCTGATGTATTTATCTTTGTAGTGCTGGACAGTGGAACAGGTGCCTCATGCATTTTAGGAAAGTATTCAACCAACTCTGATTTTAAATGTTTCTACTCAGGTTACATAAGTTTACAACACAAGGAAAGCTGCTTTCACTGTTGGAAGTTTTTTTGCTACCAAGGTTTTCTCTTGTACCTCATTGACAACTTAAATGGGAAAACAAAATATAAGTAACAGTTTGAAGTAGTATCTAAGATGTTGGGAAAAAGATGTTTTAAACCAACTTTTGGGCTCAGATACATCTTAATGAACGTTCAGGCATGTGTCGCTGGGAAATTGTCAAGGCAAAAAGATGGATTGCAGAAAGAGACTTGTCAAAATATAGGCTAAACACAGGGATGGTTGGGATGATTTTGAACACAGAAGAAACTAGTAACTCATGAGTAAGCATAGCTTCTCTAGAGCAAATGATGTCAAATGTAGTATGCTTTCTAAACTGTAGATAGACAAAGGGGTATTATAAAGAACAAATGCTGATTTTATTGAAGTATAATTGCTTGGTTTCAAGATGAAAATTTTAGTTTTGAACTGCTGCTGTAGTTCTTGCATATCCCTCAAAGCATGTATTAAATTCTTATTTCCCATCTGTACCACTTTTGGAAGGTGGTAGAACTTTAGGGGAGATGGGGCCTTCCTCTTCCTCTCATCTTGCCGTAAAACAATTTTATCTTTTAAGTTGATTCTTTTGTTGCTCAGGCTTGAGGCTGTTCTCACCCAGAAATGGAATGAAAAAACAAAAAGCTTTTCTGAAATGTGCATTCTAGGGATGCAGTGTCTAAATAGAGAAGACAAGTGGATAAAGCTGTAGCACAGGCTTACACATGTTAACAGGGCAGGTGGATTCTCTGGTAAAATTGACATAGATGTTGTGGGCTCCACTTAAGACCAACCAGCGACTGACAAACACCAGCCTAAAGTATTAGACTGTCATATAGACATTGACTTACAAAGCATTGTTTCTGGTTTTCAAAGTGTTATTTGTTTTATTTAAGTTTGGAGCTTTTAACTTCAAGGGGCTGTTCAGAATAAAACCCAATTCTCCATCTTAATAAAAGTTACTGGGTAATGTTTCCTAGACACCAGATATAACTACAGGAAGATGACAGTGTTAGAGATTTAAAGGTTTTAACCCATTAATTCCAAGAGATTAATTTCTTGAAGACCATCTGTAGATTGAAATGACGAAGTTCAAAGGAAGGTTTTTTGTTTGTTCTGTTTTTTGCGTATTTGGCCTGCATGTAAGTTAGTGTCCTTGGAGGGAGGCCCAGGGCATTAGATCCCTGAAGGTTGGAGAAGGTTGTAAGCCACCGTTCCGAGGCTAGAAATTGAACCCAGATCCTCTGGAAAAGCAGAGGATGCTGTTATCCAGCAAACCATTTTGCTAGCCACTCAGAGGAAGTTTAAAAGGCATGCAAGAGCTCTGAAAACTGGAGTTTGGAAGTGTAGACATTACAGCTAGAAGAGATGTATTAGAAATAGTCTAAAAGGAATTCTACTGTTTAGGAAAAAGAAATGAAAGTTAAATGTCAAGATATACTTAAACAGGCATAAATATATGGGGATCTTGTTGTAATGCAAGCAGTAAGAGAAGATTTCAAAGAGAGTAAAGTAATTGACCAGTTGGCCTCTGCCTGGACTCTTTCACAGTCTGAAGAGTGAGCCTTAGATTGGGGGTGGAAAGAATGGCCATCAAATTTTTCCTTCTACCTTGTTTCCTCTCCTTTTTCATACAGTTCTGGTTTTTCCTAACCAAATTAAATACCAAAGATTTAAGTAGCAAGTAGTGGGTAAATGCTTTTTTTAGACAACTCACTTATCCATCCACTCAACAGTTCTACAGACCTGAATGATCTTCCAATTCTGCAGAAAATTAATCCCAGAAATGCATACAACAGAGCTGGGGATTTACATCAGTTACTAGAATCAGAGTGGTGCCTCGTATGTACAAGCCTCTGGGTTTGGTTTCTAGCACCATATAAACCATGCATGTTGATGTACACCAATCCCAGCATTTCAGGGATGGAGTCAGGATCAGGAAGTTAAAGATCATCCATAAATTTGAGTGAATTTGAGGCCAATATTGGTTCCTTGAGCCCTTGTGTCAACAGAAAACAACAACTATAACATGCAGGCAACAGGATAAAGGATAGTTTGGTTTGAGTGTGTTGCACAGACAGTCACAACTGGCTGATGAGATAGAATAGGAAGACAATTGACAAAGCAGAATAGAAGCAAGAGCAGGGCCAGGAGCATCAGGAGAATTGAGCAACTGAGACATAGCTGCCAAGGAGTCCTCACCTAGTGTAATGGTTCAGACAGAGGCAGATCATCTGGCTTTCTTACTAGTTGGTGGCTGGAGCTTGAGAGAGATTAATTCAAAGCTAGGTTAGGCTGATGATATTACTTCTTACTGCCCGCAGGTGTGTTTGAGTTTGGGACTGACTTTCTGTAGTTGCTTAAGAAAGATAGGCAGATGTCTGTCAGGGTGGTAATGTTTGGCTGGCCTGTCTTGGTGTAGACTCATGCCAAACAGAACTAGTCATTTTATGACCCCATTGCTTGGAGGTAGACTGCTCTACAATCCAGCTGTGTGAGAGTCTAAACTCTTGATTGCATTTTTTTCTACCTTTTCTTTTTTATCTTCTTATTCACTAAGTATTCTCAAACTTTCTATCTCATGCTTTGCTCAAGTTGCCCTATCTGGATTGCTGAATCATGAACTCAGTCTAACCCCTTTATTCAAACAAAGATGGGTATATTCTTGGAATTTCATTTTGAGGCCCACTTCCTGCTTATTCTCTAAACCTTTGTTAATTTCATGGGTCACACCCCTTTTAGTGTTGACTGGAAAGCGGTTAAGTGAAGAGAAATTAGACTTAGGCATATTTCTGCTGGATTTCCTGTCCCCATTCTTGATTCCCACAACTATTCTACATTACTGTATTTACTTTGTCGATGAAAAAAAATGTAAGGCTGATGGAATTGTTTTCCTCCTCTGCATCAAATGCTCATTACTTTTTCCATTTACTTTTCAGTCTACAATGATCTAGGTTCTGATCCAAGGTTTCCGCAGGAACTCCTCTTGCTGGGATTACAATGACTTTCCAGTTGTTACATCCAAGGGACATTTTTCAACGATTAACTCACTGGGGACTCTTTCTGCACTCTGCCTCAACAATCACATCATGCTTCATTGTTTTCAGAACTATAATTTGTACTGGCTCCACTTTTCTGAGCTACCTCCTTCCCCCAACCCCTATCTTTCTAGGTCCTGGTACGGATATATATCTGCACACCCTCCTTAATGGACATGTTCTTTGCACAAGCTCACCCCATAGGCAGGGGAAGGTTTCCATTGCCTTGACATTGATTTGAGATAGACTATTTTCATAGTGGGAATTGCTAGTGCTCGCATAAGTGCTTGAAATCAAAGGGCATGAGGCTGAGCACGTGCAGACCCCTACCCCTGCCTGGTCTGACCCCACCCTACTCTGCTTCTTTCTGTTTTTTCCATTGAGGTCTTGCTGTCCAGACAGTAACCCAAACCAGAACTGGAAAGTCGAGTTTGGCTCCTCTTCCTGGCCCCTCCCAATCCGTCAGTCTGTAGGAGCTGCTGTTCTACTAAGCCCTGCATCTTGAAGTTTTTGTTTCTTCCCACGGACATGGGAAACCTAGCATAGGCTGACAGTATCTCTCACCCAGATGCCTGCCAGAGTTCCCTCTAGCCTGCCCCTTCCTTGCTTTCTCAGAAAGCTTTCAAGGCTCAAATGCAGAGAATTCCACCATCAGATCTGAGCTTAGAACCCTGTCCTAAATAAGTCACTGCTCTCAGGAGAAAATGGAAGCCCCTCAGAAAACACTGAAAGCTCTCCAGACCCTGTTTTTGTCTTGTTTCACCGTGTTCTCTCTGGCTTTGCTCGCTATTTGTACCAAACCTAGGATTTTTGTAAACATGATGCCCCCCCCCTTTTTTTTTTACTTTTTAGTACAGTACTCCATGCCAGTCGCCTCAGGAAGCCTTCTAGGATCCCGTAGGGTAGATTGGACGTTTCTCTTCAGTATTCCGGTAACCCAGTGTGGGTCTTTCACCGGATTCAATATTGCACCCATGGCATGCATCTTTATTACAGGATAAGAACTGTTGAATTCCCAGATGTTGCACATAGTAAACTTATAGTGAATGTTTGTTGAATGAATCAGTGAGTGACTGTCCCAAAGTTTTCTTGCAAGTTAAGAAACTGGAACCAAAAAACGTTCTATTAAAAAAAAAAAAAAAAACAATGTTTATTCTCAAACCAGTGTTCATTTTACCATTCTAATTTACACATTAAAGTTCTTAAAGCCCTCAAGGAACTGAGGTTTAAGAGGCCAATTCCTGGTACAGGATTTCCCTTCAAAGTTTTAAAATTGGTTCTAATTTTCAGTAATACATTCTCAGGGTTCAATAATCAGTTTTAAAAGATATTTGGTAAAGAAACTTGGTCATGTTTTTAATTTCCATTTTCTGTTCCATCTCTAGATGCCAATCTTGTTAGCTTATGTTCTAGATTTTCTTTTTGCAGACTTGCAAATATAAAACTATTATTCTTTACCTTTTGACTTGTAAAATGGTATTTAAAATTGAGGCAACAGGGTTGGAATGTAGCTTAGTAGCTGCTTTCACAAAGACCAGTGTTCAACCCCTAGCACTGTAGAATGCAGGTGTGATAGTAATCATTTAACTTCTCCACTTTTCCAGAAGCATGTATTAACAAACAGCTAATTAGCACCCAGCTTGAATGAATGGGCAGATAGGCACTTGGCAAAGGAAGCTACTTGATGAGTAGGGAAAATAATCCTGGCTGTTCACTGACTTTTGGAAAGAACTAGGGCCTTCCACAACTGAGCCTGTATGCCCAGATGCTCCCTCCGGCACATGTCTCAAGTTTCCCAGTTATCATTTCTCTGGAACTCTCGCAGGCCACTCCCCTTGATGCAATATCTGGGTTTAGGCAAAAAGGAGGGTGCTGCAAAGTCCGCCCATTCTGAGCATTTGGGCCAGCTTCTCTTTCCAGAACAACTCAAGCTTCATTGCAACTCTGACCTCAGCACCAATATCTGCTTCCAGAAGCAAGGTGGCTAGGATGAACAGAAAGCTTCACTCTGAAAGGAAACAATGTTTCAGGGCAAACTAAGTTTGTCAGAGACCTTCACACCAAACAGGCGAGCACAATGGTTCTGCCAGGAGTCTGGACAAGTCCTATCATGTGGGTTTTCTACAGCTTAATCTCAGGTTTTCTCACAGGTAAGACTGAATTTAAATATATCTGTTAGTTTGGGCCTTGACTATGGGTTAAGGTTTGGGGTTGAATTAAAATGTCTTTCTAAAAACCTTTTTATTTCCATCTTCCACATCTCCATTTATCTCCATTTTAGCTCCATATTCATGTATTCTATTTGGAAAATTTCCTCCTGATATCCACAGAATAATCTAGAAAGATGTTAGCATAGTATGCAGAGTTCCATGCATTTTGCTTTTTATTTCATTTGGTATTTGAAGGGTTAAAATATAGTTATTGCAATCATTTTCCACATGGCAGTTAAAATGATTAAAAATTCTGACAAACACGAGGCAATTTATAAGCTTCATATTGGGCATAAGATTTATAAAAATTAGATTTCTCTCTTGGTCATTACAAAAAAAGGTTCTTCATACCATTTTTAAAAAGATTTGGTTTGGCGCATTTTTTCTGCCAGTAAGATTACATAATTTTCTCTTCCACTCCTGGTTTCTTGTAAATACCGTGTTCCCAAACTGCAGTGCTCCTAACCTGTTCATGTTTCCTCAAGTCAAACTGCATTTAAGAGAAATTTTTAGTTTTAATACTTCAAGGTACTCGTTGCTCTGTGGTGTCAGTGGGAGCCTTGAGTACTTAAGCAACACATCAGTACTAAAGCTACTTGGAAGTGTTTAGCTTATAGGGAGATGGGTGGTATTCCTGACCCCCAAATCTTCAGTTCTAAAGGTTCAGCTAGCAATGTCCACACTCTGCTTATTTCTCATTTGTGTATTCAGGTCTCACCTGATATTTAGTGGAGGCTATTTCTCACTACTTTTAGGGAACAAATATAGATTGCAGGCCGCCTGCTGTCTTCACAGTTGACACATTCTGTTCTTTCTTGCCTTGGCCTTTATTGTTACAATTTTCCAATTGGGGCTGTTGAAATGGTTCCATAGGTAAAGGTGCTTTGTGGCCAAGCCTGAAAACCCATATGGTGGAAGGAGAGAACCAGCTTCAAGTTGTCTTCTGACCTCTACAAACTTACCATGGCAAATGTGTCATTGTCTGTCTGAGCCCCACCTTGTGTGTGTGTTCATGGCTTAATAGTTTAGCCACTGGTCACATAACTTCACTTTTCCCACCTGTGAAATGTTTCTAACAACCACCTTGAAGTTTGGAAGGGTTAAAAGTAGATAATGCAAAAATTTTTAAATATTTCAACACCCTTGCCCCAAGTGTTAATTATTCTTATCTTTTAGTGATGCAAATGGTATTGTCAGAAAATAATTGCTTTAGCTAAGGTTATTCTCATGTAATTTTGAGCATCTGCTTAGGACTTTGTAGGTGAAATATGCAAATGCAGAATGAATTTCTATTGCTTACCAGCTCACTGGGCAGATGAGTACATTTGTCTTGCTTTGCCCCTTCCAAATAATAGTGGGTGATTAAGGAAACTGATTCTTACTACTAATAACAATGACAGCCACACTTACCTGCCTCTAGTTTTCCTTCCTCCATCCCTCTCTCTTTCTCTCCTAAGACTTAACCTTTAACCTTATGCAATTGGTTTACTATTGAACTGCATTCTCAGAGCCTTTTTTTTTTTTCTAAGCCGACTTGAGCTTGCTCTGACACCCAGGCAGGCCTTGAACTTGCAATCATCCTGCTTCACCCTCCCAGGCAGATGGGATTGTAAGACTGTGCCACTAGACAAGGCTAACATTTCCGAATACAACGTATGCTGTAGATTAGCAATGCAAGTTCTCCACTCATCTCACTCAGTCTGCAAGGCAGGTGTGATGATCCCCATTTTACACTAGGAATCAAGAGTCAGAAGATGCAGTTCTATGCACAAGAAGGGGAGACATGGATGTGGGCTAGAAAAAGGGAGGGTTGACAAAGTGAAGGGATTGTGCATTTACCTGAAAGACTTGGAGGAAAAGGCGGTGGAAGAGGAGCTAAACAAACAGGTTTTGACTAGAGGGGTTCACGTGGGAAGAGATGCCACAATTCCTGCCTGGAAATTGTGCCCTGTCGCTTTGTGGAGGACGGCCTTCCTGCTGCCTCCCTTGTACCTAAGATTTTAGGAGACATGAATCTTAGAGCAACTGAAAGGAGCCAGTTAGTGATGGTCGGCACACCTTTAATCCCAACAGTTAGGAGGCAGAAACAGTCAGATCTCTGAGTTCGAGGCCAGCCTGGTCTACAGAGAGTGTTCCAGAACAGCAAGGCTACTCAGAGAAACCTTGCCTTGGAAAAACAAAACAAATGGCTAAGAGATTAGGAGAACCACCAGGCCTAAGCTAATTCCTCATGGGAGTCAAGATGTGTGTGGCTCACTTGCTCAGTTTCATTCATACAGTGTTTCTAAGCTTTTCTGTGAAGGGCTCTGGGCTGGGTGCTGATTAGAGGTGAACAAAACCGACCTCTGTTTACAGTGAGCATAAAGCCTGCTCAAAAACATACTGCAATGCTACACATCTGGGGATTTAATACATTTCAAACTATTCTTTACCCAGCAGAAGTATGCTCTAGATCAGCGTCTCAGTCCGAAATGAATACTGGAGTCACTTAGTGAGCTTTGACAAACAAGACTGACAAGGCTGAACAGCCAGAGATTCTAGATTTATCTGGCAAGCTGCCTAGGCACTGGGATTTTTGAAATTCTCAGGGTGGGGCTCTTTAGAGAAGTGGATGCTTACAGGACCAGACAGGGAAAATGCAAGATGAGACAGGAGCATCTTGTGGTACGCAATGAAGTGCTTAAAATAGGATGAGGGCCTAAATGTAGCATAGTATATTGAGTTGGGTCTTGTAAGTGGAAGAATTGGCAAAATCCAAATCAAGACTGAAATTTTGTTATGGTAATTGACCCACATATGTCCCTTAGTTTTGATAACTGTATTATGATTACGTAAGATGTTAACACTGGTTGGAGTTCACATTATCTTTCAAATTCGTAGACCTGAAGTTATTATTTTGAAGCCTATTGACAAGGCTGGGTGTGCTGATGCATGCATTTAATGCCAGCACTCAGAAGCAGAGGCAGGTGGATCTCTTTGATTTTGAAGCCATCCTGTCTCAAAAACAAAACAAAGTCCATTGACAAAAATAGAATGGAAAAGGAGTGGGAGGTAAGTGACAATGAGTCAAATGGACACAAGAATCAACCTGAAAGGCTTTTCATAGGCCAAAATTGTAACAGATGAATAACAAAATAAATAATAGTACCATTGGATTTTAACTATAAAATGAAATCAGTAGCTAAGAGTCTATTCTTATAAGTAAATCACTGAACACATAACAAACAGTGGAAGAAGAATGGTTCTTCCTTGCAGGAGAATCCCAATTCAATTAAGAGAGACTCAGCCCTTAACTGCAGTGATTGCTGAAAGTACTACGTAGCAACACCTGTCAAAATTAATGCATGAAAAGTTGAAAAGAATTTACATACTCTCAGATATCTCTCCCAGTATGTTTATTAACTCCAACAGGTAAGTAAATTGGTACCTGTACAGATCAAGATAATTATCAACATCTGATAATTACATATATTGACACTGCGTTCTGTGAGTACAAGGCAAAATGTATAAACATATTGCAACCAGTTGCTTGGACTTGCCCTGTTGTGAAGCACGTAGAGAGAGTACATAGGATGGGAATGAATTCCCTCAGCAAGAATGCATGGTAGACCTTACCTGAGAAATTTGATGCCCCACTGGTGTTTCTCATGGAAGAGGGCCAAGAGGAGGCTATTAGGCCTTGGGGACACACACCTTTGTTGCATCAGGGTACACAGCAACATCCTCACTCAGCTGGAGACTCCAGCCACTGTGTTTGGACTTCATAGGGCAAAGCAGTGGTTGAAGGCCATAACTTAGAGTTTGGGGAGCCATGAATGTTACTTTGAGGTCCGAGGCCAAGAGATGTTGGAGCCTATTTGGAATGCTGACCAGTGCTGACCTGAACAGCTCTCTCGGGGTGCAGTCATATAGCTGAGACCTGTCCATGGCTAACGATGAAAGGGGCAACCTAAGACTAGTCTCCCCCTGGAAACTAGAATGTGGGGGCTTTTCATCAGCTTTTGAGAAATTCATGTCAGATACTAAAGGAACAGGAATTGGTGCACCATCATGGAACTCTCTTTGTCTGAGGGAAGTCTCCCAAGTGTAAGATGCTGCTACAAAGACATCTAGTAAAACAGGCTAAATTAAAAATGTATAACTTCAGGTAAGCCCTGTGAAAACAGACAGCCAAACTGAGAACAAATATATAAAACAGTCAATCCAGTGCTCTTCAGAAGTGGCAAGGTCATAAAAGACAGAGGGAAATGGAGAACAGGCTGGAAGAGACTAATTAGATATGACAACTACATGGGGAATCCTGGACTGGTGCCTGGAAGAAAGAAAATAAAGCCTGAAAGGGGAAAAACTGGTGGAATCGAATAAAGACTGAAGCTTAGTGATACTGTAGTTACTATCTCAGTCTTATTTTATAGTCATACTACAGCTGAGTACATGGAGGGATGGATGAGGGTATACCAAAGCGCCCTCTGCTGTTGTGCAGAAGGTCTGAAATAATTTCCAAGTTAGCTTGTCTGCTGAGTTATGAATAGGATCGCATCATATTGCTAGCAGCACTGTTCTAGAAGCCGAAGAGGTCATTCTCTTTCCTTGCCTTCCCAGGCAGCCACCTGGGCTCCTTGCTCGTGGCCCCCTTTCGTTATCTGCATGGTACCCTTTGTTTAAGCATTCACCTATTGACAGACACTTAATTCTAGTTCAATGTCGAACATTCCTATGTAGATCTTAATGTGGCAGAAGTTTCTGTTTCTCTAGGATAAATGCCTGAGATCACAACTGCTAAGTCAGATAGCAATTGCACATTTGGTTAAAAAAAAAAAAACAACAACAACCTGCCAAATCATTTTTCAGAATTAATGTACCAATTTACATTTCTACAGTGTATGAGGGATCCATCTTCTCTTCTCCTTGCCAGAATTTAGTTTTGTAACTTTAACTACACAGCTTTGCCATCGAGATAGCTATGTCGTGCTGTCTCATTGTGGTATTAATTTGCATCTCCTTCATAGCAAATGATTTAAACATCTCTAAACAAAATTTTATACATGCATGGGTGTTTTGGTTGCATGTGTTCCTAATGCTTGGAGGCTAGAAGAAGGTATTGGATCCTCTGGAGCTGGAATTAAACAGTGGTCATGAGCTGCCATGTGGGTGCTGGGAATTGAATCCAGGTTCTTTAGAGGAGCAGCCAGTGCTCCTAACCACTGAGTCATCATGCCAACTCTGATTTAAATATCTTTTCATGTGCTTATTTGCTACTGTATATTTCCTTTGGTGAAATGTCTCTTCATGCTTTTTCATTTTATCTTTTAGTTGATTTCTTAAGTTTTGAATGTTCTTTATGGATTCTAGATAGTCATCCTTTGTGAGATAATGGTTAGGATCTATTTGAGTTCATTATTATATGATATGTGAACTTTAGGTTGAGGTTTCTTTCCCCTTCACATACTAGAAGAATGGTTGCCAAAGGTCCATACTGTACCTAAGGGCTATATAAAAGGCTGAGCTTTGGGCTGCCTGAAGTCCCAATCAGTGCAAGTGCAGCTTTGCTGGCCATTTTTGTTCTATGCATACTGTGGTACCACTGTGTATATACTCTAGACACACTGTTTTGATCCTTGTGAGTAGTTTCCTGTGCCCTGGATGGGTTCATGGGCTTCCAGTCTTCCCAGGCTGGAGTCTCTGAGCTGTTTTGGTACCCTTCTTTGCTACATTAACTTCACAGTAGACCTGAGTCAGAGCTTCTTACCTGACTGCTGATGCCCCATTTGGGCTTAGTGGTTACAAATTAATGTGTTCTGGTGCCCAAGGATTGCAGAGGGCCATGATAAGAAACTCGCAAGAGCCAATGTGAATTTGCCACAAAGAAGAGGGAGGCTCAATTATGCGGTTGCATAAGGTAACATAGTTCAGGGCTGAATCAAGGCCGGAATCCAGGTCAGTCTGGCATCAAGACTACCATCTAGACCCTATAAGGAAGTCATTAGGAAGTCAATGAATAAACTGATTGAACATGTACAGTAAAATTAAATAGACGTTTCTCAAAAGTACATGATACTAATGCCCAGCAAGTATGTGGAGAATGTTCAACATCATTAATCATTCCAGAGAAACAGAATAAAACCAAAATAAGATATCACTTCGCCCCAGACTGGGGATTAGCTCACTAAAAGAACTGTTTCCTAGGATGTGTACTTCTGGGATCTCGTGGACAGGACCACAATAGAAGTGGTTTTCATTAAAAAGTTAAAAATAACAAGCCAAATGCTTATACATACTCTTATTGAGAATGTAAGCTATTATAATCTTTATGGAAAACAGTGTGCAATTCCCTGAAAATGTTCAAAGTGCAGCCATCATATGACTGGGCTATCCCAATACATCTGAAGGAAAATTGACTGTGTTGAGACCTCTGCTGACTATTTGTAGAAGCCAAGATATGGAGTTATACATTGAATTTGGTCCATCAACTGAATACTCTTCAGCCATAAAAGGCTGACATAGATGATCTGGAAGATAGTATGTTAAGTGAAATACAGCAAGCATAGAAAGACAATTAAATTCATAGGTGTGTGTTTAGAATCGAATGAGAGTAGCAGCTAGAGGCTGGAGAGGGTACTGGACACAGAGAGAGGACAGTACCAAGATTGGTTAGCAGCTGCTAAGTTACAGTTAGATGGCAGAGGTTATTCTCGTATCCTGTTGCACAGTAAGAGTAATTACAGGGGAGAAAAAAAAATTATTTCAAAGCTGGGTGTGGTAGCACACACCTTTAATCCCAGCACTCAGGGAAGCAGAGGCAGTCAGATCACTGTGAGTTCAAGGTAAGCCTGGTCTACAAAATGAGTCCAGGATAGCAAATGCTACACAGACAAACAAACAAACAAAAAATTGCATTTTAAAAGGCTCAGAGATAGGATATTTGAAAGCTTTATTTTTTTAATCATGTTTAAAATTTTTTGAAAGCTTTTAACTAAAAAGAAATGAATGTTTGAGATACATAGGCTTTTTTTTTTGAAGTTTTTTTTTGAAGTAACACATTGCATACATGTGTTAAAACACCACATAGTTATTCATAAATATAATGGGCATAATTTTTTATATATTCATTAAAATAAATAAGGCCAGTGAGATGGCTCACTGAATAAAAGTACTTTCATGAAAACCTGAAGACCCACGTTTGAACCTGATTCCCATTGGTGGAAGGAGAGAACCCTAAAGTTGTTCTCTGACATCCATATATACACCATGGTGTATGTAGATCCACACTCATACACATACATATACATGCACATGAATAATAATTTATTAAATAAAAAACATATTCATTCCCCCTAGCGGTGACACACGCCTTTAATCCCAGCAGGGCTAGGTGGATCTCTTGAGTTCAAAGCCAACCTGGTCTACAGAGTGAGTTCCAGGATACAGTTCCAAGTCTACACAGAAAAACCCTGTCTTGAAACAAAACAAAACAACCAAACAAATAGCATGCCTCTGTTTGTTTGTATAATGGGGAAAATGATGGTTCTTATACTCTGTAGGGTCATGAAAAGCTGGCCATAGTGGTGCAAGCCTTTAATCCCAGCCCTTGTGAGGCACTCACAAATCTGAATTTGAGGACAGCCATGAATACACAGAGAGACCCTGTCTCCAAAAACAAACAAACAAAAAAAGAAGAAAGGAAGAAAAAGTAGAAAAAAAAATTAAATGGCGGAGTTCTGTAACAATCTAGTAATGGCCTATATAGAATATGAGCAATGTTTGTTAAAGCATATCCATTAAATATGCCATGTTGTCACAAAGGTACAGGTGTGATAAAACTGCACTTGCTGTTCATGAACTTGTGAGGCTTTTTGCTATGCTGGCTCTCACTTCTCTACTTAATTTCATCCCAGATGGAGTGGCCGTTCTGCCTGCCCCACAGAACTTCTCAGTACAGTCAACCAACATGAAGCATCTCTTGATGTGGAGCCCAGTGTCCCAGCCTGGGGAGACAGTATTCTATTTTGTGGAGTACCAGGGGTGAGTTCGGTTTGGTTTTTCTTCCTTAGACGGCACTTCTGAGAGGGATAGCCCTTCCTTATCTACTCAAGGAGACCTTGGGCCTCAAGAATAGATGTTTTTCCCAGTCTACTCCTTGTTGTAAATGGATATGGAAGAACCAAATACATTTTGGTGTACCTGTTTTAAACAATAAGCAAACTGTCTGGTGAGTTTGGTCCTGACTTAGAATGGACAAATCTGAAGAGCCAGACCCTTTGGGGTGTAAGAGGTCATAGTTTTCTTGACTTACTTGGACTAGAAGCCCAAATATGTTCTGACCCTCAAGTTCAGCTGGCCAGGGGGTGAACTTGGTTCAAATTTTTTCTAGCTGTCTAAGCTGCTGCAAAATGACTGGCAGGGTTAGTGCTCACCATGCTTCATTAGCAATCGTAAGACCCAAGGTTAAACCGGGAGACCCGTCTGTCCAAGGACAGGTAACATCCTCAGATACTAGGAGTTGTAGTTCTTGGAAAATAACAAGAATGCATAGGAAAATATGGTGGCCATATGGGTTTGTTTTTGAAAGCCTCTGCAACATGCACTCAGCGATGAATACTGGGGAGTCCTAACTACAGCCCATCCTGGTCAGTATTCAATTAAAGCTTGCTTCAAATTTGCCTCAAAATTGTGGAACTGGTGTTTCTCTTGTGAATCTGAGGATTAACACAATAAGCACAAATAGAGGCCTACATGTGTAGACATTCTTCTAGCCTCTGGGTTACAAAGATTCACATTTCTAGATACAGGGAAACTAGCTTCTAGAGGAAAGATACTAAATACAAAATAAGAATGATAAAAATGAACAAGTTTTGCAGCCACTAGCTACTAGTGGCTAGTAAAGTTTAAACGAAATTGAAACATGTTTCTGAGACCTGTTCTTCCCTTTTCACCTGTTCTATCGCCCCAAGTGGCCAGTGACTACCAGCACCAAACAACACTGATGCAAAACATTCCTGTCATCACAAAAAGTTCTATTGGGCAGCAGAGCTCAGAGCCAAATGCCTGATTTTTGAGTTCTGATAGGAAGCTGTTAGGGCTGATGCAAAGGAGTTGAGTTTGCAGCTCCTTTGTCTTAGGTGGCAACCTCTGTAGGAGGTGATAGTTATGCTATGCCTATGAGACTGCCAAAACAGAGTATTTGAGACAGGGAACATCTAGGTAGAGGCCCTAGGCAAAAAGAGATCATCAGCATTTTGAAGGAGTGAGCAAGGAGTCAGTAGGGTAGGAGCAGAGGGCAGGATGAGAGAAGGCCAGAGCCTCACAGGAAGCCATTAGGGACAGACACATCGTAGTCTGCTAAGTGTGGACTGGGTGAGAGTGGACTCTCCACTGTAGAGTGTGGAGAAGGGGAGACCACAGCGAGGCAAGGCGTGTTGGCTTTGGATGGAGAGAGACATGGACAGATTGAGGCTTATGCTCAGGCTTCTGAGGAATCAAGGAGAGTGGTGCTTGGGCTGGGAAGCAAGCGGAGGATCTGGAGCTGGGGAGAGATTGCTTGTTCTGCTGACCCTTAAAAGCAGAATCAGGCTAGTTACAACCGTCTTTGGGTCTTCGTCAAAGGGTGTGTTTATGACTCTGTGCCTTCCTCTCCTCTGTCAGGGAGTATGAAAGCCTGTACATGAGCCACATCTGGATCCCCAGCAGCCAGTGCTCACCTACCAAAGGACTGGAGTGTGACATCACTGATGACATCACTGCCACAGTGCCATATAACTTCAGGGTCAAGGCCATGCTGGCCTCACAGACTTCAGCCTGGAGCACCCTGGAGCACCCCTTTAATCGAAACTCAAGTAAGGTACACCCCCTCCTGCCCTTTTAGGAAGTTTTACTTAAACGTTCAGCATCAAAATAACTGGTATACTTATAAACACCAACTACCCTTACTGACATGTTTTTAAAATTGCTGACTTTCTCACGTGCTGTCTTTTCCTTGCCTCACTTTGGGAGTCGGTCCTGACTGTCCTTGTTCTAGCATTGGCACTATGGTTCTCACTTTGATCATGCCTCTCCCGTCTGGAGCCTCATTAACCCCATACTGCTGAAAGCAGCTTTGTTGTTTAAAAACATCTGTACATTTAACAGCTACTAGAAATAGTTCTTCTCTGTGGTTGCTGGCAAAT
This sequence comes from Pachyuromys duprasi, assembly GCA_028658305.1. Lineage (NCBI taxonomy): Eukaryota > Metazoa > Chordata > Mammalia > Rodentia > Muridae > Pachyuromys > Pachyuromys duprasi. The sequence continues at coordinate 20,237,005 of CM053749.1, forward strand.
CACTTTTTCTTTGGTAAGTATAACTGGAAGATGATTGAAAGGGAAGAGAAGAATCCAGAGAAGTGGCCAAATATGGCTGGGTGCATGCCATGGCTGGAGTGTAAAAGGGGTGTGTGTGTTTGGGATAAGATGAGAGCTGGATGGGCAGTGGGGTAGACTAGCAGCTGACCCTATAGTGAGTGAAGCTTGACCAAGTCATAAGTAAGTATATGGGAGCAATGGAAGAAGACAGAATCCGGGCCATGTCTTTCTTATATAACGAACCCTATGCCCACTGAGGGAAAGTGACCTGGAATAGGATGAGGCTGCAGGGTAAAGAAAGAATGAGAAGGAGATTGTTGCCTTCCAGCTATGCCAAGATGGGTTCTGGACTTTAGAGTAGCAGAGCAGATGGGGGGTGGAGGAGTGAATGAATTCAGGGGACATGGCTGCATGCACTTAAAATGACCAGAGTTTGAGAACTAGTTTTTAGGGATGGAATGGGAAGACAGAATCTAGCTTCTTACAAGGGTTAGTGGGAACAATGTCCGAGGGAGGATACCCAAAAGGAGCAACTGATCTTGAGGACTAGGAGACACTTTGTCTGTGTGGTTTTGGAGCTGAGATTCTGCAACATGGCGTGCTGTGGATGTCTAACTAGCAGCCGGAAATCAGGCTCTGGGGCTCCTAGAGGTGAAAGCCAAACACACAACACAAAGTTATGCAATATATGCCTGGATAGATGTGAATGCGCAGGGAAAGTGTACAGAGGATAAAGAACTCAGGTTAGGCTCCCAGAAATCTCAGGGTTTAAAAGGTAGACAGAAGAAGGATGTGAGTAGGTGGTAAAAGGAACAGAAAGCTCCTGATAGGCCTAAGGAGGCCCTTAGGTGGTGCTTGAGAAAGTGATGATGGCTGCCACACATAGTGGACTGAGTGGGGTGGAAAGGGGCGGCTCCTTGTCTGAGGTGGCAGTGGGCAGGAGTTTGGTCCTTCAGCAGCCCATTTTCTTCATGCAGCAGAAGATCTGCCTGAAGTTAGGGTTCAGGAACATTAGGTCCCAGTATCTAGGAATGGGCCAAGTCAAGTTACTGAGGACAGAGGATGTTGAGGGGAGGTCAGGAGGGCTTAGATGGTGAGGCATCCCAAATTGGCCCTGAGGAATTATGAGGGTTGGTTCAAATCCAGCTTGGAACCTGACAGCTTTGTGCATTCAGTATTTTGCCTCATGGCAAATGTCGAGGGCGACCTTATGAAATGTTAATGCTCAACACAGTCCAGTCTTATCACAGCACTCAACTGTTGTTAATATTATTATTGTTGCTCTGGGAAGGCTGGAGCTGAGAGCCAGTGAGCGGAGTTGCTTAGGGCTGTTGGAATGGGATGCCAGAAGGTTTTTGTTGCAAAATGTGGACTTCTCTGCTAAGCATCTTTCCCAGGAACTGGGAAGATTTGGCTGAAGTGGCAGGAGCCCACGGCAGGCACCTGGAGGCTTATGGGCACTGGGGGACACTGCAGCTCTTCCTCTGCCCACAGATTTCAGGCAGCACCCAGCACCACTTCCTCTGGCACCTGGGAGCCTGGAGCTCCAGCCAAGAACTTCTCTGGGGTCTGGCAGCTATTGCTGGAAGGAAGGCCAGGACAGATGGAGATTAGGGAGTGCCGGCAGTTATTTGGGAGGGGCTGGGCAGTAAAATGTGTGCTTAAGAGGCCAGAATAAACAGGAAGAGGTTTTGCTGCAAGGGAATCTGACGGATAGGAGTTTACATGTGCTGAAGAGAACAGAATCTGTCTGCACAGATGTAGCCCATATCAGTTCAGTGTCCAAGTAACTTCCCTAGTAAGGGGAACAGGGACTGTCTCTGACATGAACTCATGGACTGGTTTTTGGATCACCTCCCCCTGAGGGGACAGCAGCCTTTCCCGTCTACAGAGGAAGACAATGCAGCCAGTCCTGATGAGACCTGATATGCTAGGGTCAGAGGGAAGGGAAGGAGGACCTCTCCCATCAGTGGACTGGGGAAGGGACATGGGAGGAAAAAGGGAGGGGGGATAAGGGAAGGGGCTACAGCTGGGATACAAAGTGAATACATTGTAATAAAAAAAAATTCTGTGGGTGCTGGGCGGTGGTGGCGCATGCCTGTAATCCCAGCACTCGGAAGGCAGAGGTAGGTGGATCTCTGAGTTCGAGGCTAGCCTGGTCTACCAAGGGTGATCCAGGACAGCCATGGCTACACAGAGAAACCCTGTTTTAAGATAGATAGATAGATAGATAGATAGATAGATAGATAGATAGATAGATAGATAGATAGATAGATGATAGACAGATAAGACTATGTGTCTCGGTCTCTTTCTCTCTTTGTGTGTATGCACATGCGGATGTGTGTGTGTGTGTGTGTTGGTTTCTCAAGACAGGACAAGCTTTCTCCGTGTAGCCTTGGCTGTCCTGGAACTCTGTAGACCAGCGTGGCCTTGAATTGATAGAGATTTGCCTGCCTCTGCCTCCCGAGTGCCAGGCTTAAAGTCGTGCTGTGTCTCTTAAGGGCACTCCATCTCCCTTTTTCATTTGAGAGGGCCACTCTGGCTTCTCGGACACACGAAAAACCTGTGCTAATGTTCTCCCATGGAGTTCTCCTATTCTTAACCTTAAAGAGGGCGGATACTCTTCACCTCAATTTCATGTTATAATCATATGGAGGTTGAAGGCCATCTGTCTGGGGCCATTCCAGGGGTGTCCGATTTAAATGAGGTGTGAGCATCCATTTATTTGGAATTTAAAATTCTGCCCAGGATATTGTCATGTGATTCCCTATGACTCCCTGCTTCAGATGATGACCACCTTCCACAGGGCAGGTTAGAAATGTCGGCTACCATGGGCTCTAGTTCTGACTGCTAGCTGTGTGGCTCTGGGCAAATATCTTAACATCTCTGTACCATGTGAATAACATTCACCTTCTGAAGCTTCTGGGTGGATCAAGTGAAACAAGTATACACAGTGTGTAGCCAGAGCTCCCAGAGTCTCTAGGCTGAAATTTCGGTGAAAACAGATAGCTATCAGAGGCCTAGATTCCATTGGTATGTGGAGGCAGATCTCTGTTTTCAGGTATTACAGCGGCAGTGGTGCTGTGTCTGGATTGGCTGTTTGCATGGTGGCCTGACTTCCCAAGCCCTCTTATCACTTCAAGGGATAGCTCACCAGACACAGGGACATTTTCTCCAATGAGGATGGCAAGGGAGAAAACACAGAAACACATCCACTCTGTGACTGCTCCCTGTAGGAACTGCCTTTCTTCTCTGTGTCCCTTGGCCCCAGTGCAGAGGGATTTAGCTCATGACCACCTCCCTTTCTACTTCCCAAGCCAATTCCAACCATCACACAGGTCCTTCTGGTCCTGTAGTTTCTAGATTGATATTGAAGGAGGGAGGCAGCCTGTGTGGGCCCTTCTGTTCTTGGCCTCTTGGTGGGAAGGTTGTCCTCCAGGGTCTGCTGGCCTCTCTGGGAACCTGCCATGTGAAAGACCGTGTTTGTGCCTGGGCTGTAGTTTCTAAAACTGATTGTCAGAATTTGTAAGAAGCTTCTGACACACTGATAGTTTTTATGTAAGATTAAGAATCCTTGAACCAAGAATAGAAGGGCCCAGCCCCACAAGGTGCCGATTTGTTGGTGTCTGCAAGGTGCCAGATGCCAGTATGTGCCAGTGCTCTGTGTGAGCAGTAGGGATGCACAGAGCAGCCAAGGCGAGGCCAGCTGTGCTCAGCAGACTTCAGAGTCAGGCAGGTGTTTAGAAACCACTAAGGAACAGCACCTGCTCACTAGATGAGACAGGGTGAAGGGCAATGAGGCAGGTGATAGAGGAGACCAGGGCATACCCTTTAAAGGGGAAGTAAAGCAAGAATGTTTACTTGAGTCCTTCATCCCTTCTGAGCTGTGCTCCCAGAAAAGGAACAGATGACCTTGGAATAAAAAGATGAGTTGTAGTAAGTCTTTGTCATTTGTTTTCCACTCATTCATCATTCAAAAAGCATTTTACGAGGGCCGCCAAGATGGCTCAGCAAACAAAGGCACCTGCTGGCAAACATGATGAGTTCAAGTTTGAGTCCCAGGACCCACCTGCTAGAAGGAGAGAATTGGCCTCAGTGTTTCACGTGGAAGTGCATGTGCATGAACCTGCACACATACCAAATATGGTTTTTGAAAACAAATTTTAATAGGAATAAAATTTAAAGATAACTTTATGAACATCCATGGAGTGCAAGAGAGTGCTTATGTACATTATTGCACATACCAGGACCCCTCGCCAGATCCCCTCCTTTGCCCCTCCCACTGCTATGTTTCCACTGATGACAGGGTCATTTTATCCCAAGGAAACTGGTTCTCTCTAGAGCTGGTTTTGATTCCTTCTCTCTCTTTCCAACAGCTGTCCTCACCCCACCCAGGATGGAGGTCACAGAACATGGATTGCACCTGGTGATTGAGCTGGAAGACCTTGGGCCCCAGTTTGAGTTCCTTGTGGCCTACTGGAGGAGTGAGCCTGGTGCCACGGTGAGGCTTCCCACTTACGTTTGGCCTTTGAGTCAAGCCTCAGAGAATGAGCACAGCCTTCTAGGGGGTGAGGGAGCAAGTCTAGTTTTAAAGTGGCCTGACCAGGGTGAAATGAGAGAACCAACCATCCCTCAACTCCTTCCTCAAAGACCTACCTTTGTTCACCGTAGGCCTTGGCGAAGGTACCTGGGCCCTTTTCAGGCCAGGTCTGAAGTTAGGGAGAATGTATCACCTTGCTGGGCCCCCTAGTGCCTTTTTGATGCATTTGGGTTTTTGTCCCTCACCAGCTAGTCTCAGACACTTAGGGGTAGCAGGCCAGGAAGTTCCAGGTCAGGGTGTGCTGGATAATTTCAGAAGCACAGAAGGTGGGCACAAATCTCTCAAGGGTGTGTGTCTTGGCAGAGTGTAGAAGTGGGGCAGCAAGCCAGGAGCTGGCTTATGAATAAGCCTATCTAATTACGATCGGGTGGGCCGTGCAGAAAGCCTGGAAGGGAGCTGCCTTTCCTCATGGGAAGGTTGCGATGGTCTGGGGTGAGTGGGAGGCCAGTTCTCATGGAAGAGTGGTCTAACTAGGAGCAGCAGCCGCAGCAGGGTAAAGCTCTAGCAGATGTAGCGGCTACCACTCTGTGTGTAGCCCTGTTTAAACTGATACAATGACAAGAGCTGGTGACCCACCCAGTGGTCACAAGGAAAGCTAGCTTTCTCAGAAGGATCAATACAGGCAACAGAGTTTTCTCACCAAACCTGTGAGCAGAACCAGCACAGGACCAGGATGAAGTCTCAGGGACCCTGGCCTGTGGGAGCCTTGCTGTCCTCTCCCTGAAGGTCTTACTGTGGCCTCTCCCTTTTGCTCCCAGGTCCTATACATGGCTGTGACTGTGCCTCTATGACTTCTCAAAAGGCAGCTCAGACTGACCCTCCTCACCCAATCCTCTCCCTTTGTCCTCCTGTCCAGCTTGAGGTATTCAGTTTCCCAAGACCAAATCCTCCAGGGATGAAGCCCCATTGCTTGTGTTCAATTTAGCAGCCCGAGTTGTATGGGTTTCAGACAGCTGGCTGAGCTCTGTGGGTACCCTTCTCAGTCTGGGGTGTTCAGTGTCACATAGCAATATCTGGGGACTGTGCACCCCCAGCTGAGTGGGATAGTTACTCTTGTAAAATGGTATGGGGCAGGTGGGACAGGTTATTTGCCAATATTTATCCTGCTGAGTCCCGGCACACTGGAAGGACATTGCATTGCCAGCCAGGCAGATGGAACAGGGTGGGAAAAAGGCTGGGACTTGGCAGGAGAGAGCATGTATCAACTTCATTTTCTTTGGGGTGGAGCCTATTCCCCACCCTTGTACTCTTTGCTGAGAGAGTGTACCCTGAGTCATCTGGGCTGGGTCCCACATGCTTCTACAGGCTCCACTACAGCCCTGGGGGTTGGAGTGGGAGTCGAAGGGTGGACAGACAGGTGGATGGGCTCTGATCAGATGCTGTCCTGTTTCTAAACACCTTTTAACCCTTGTGCCTCCTCGACACTGTCTTTGCCTTGCCCTGCTTTTTCTTCAGAGACCTAACTACCACCAGGAATGTGTTTAGATCATATTTCTCTCCGACGCTCAAGCTCTCTGAGGGTAGGGGCTTTACGTGTTTTGTTCGGTGCTGTGTGCCTATGCTCATAGTACAGGCTTAATGGCTCTGAGTGCACGAATGAGGAAATGAATACCTCCATGCATAAATGAGAAGGAATGTTCTCTGTATTCTGGAAAAGGACTGCCTGCACTTTTTCCTTTCCAGCTCTTCCCACCACCTTTAGCTCTGCTGCCCTTAGGCAGTAACTATGTTTTGATCTTTTTTTAAAGGAACATGTGAAGGTGGTGAGGAGTGGGGACATTCCGGTGTACCTAGAAACCGGGGAACCAGGGGCCATGTACTGCGTGAAGGCACAGGCGCTGGTGAAGGCCATCGGGAGGTGCAGTGCCTTCAGCCAGACTGAGTGTGTGGAGATGCAAGGTAAAGACGTCTTGCCTGTCCTTGGGTCCCCACACTTGGCAGCGCTACCAGTGCATGCCTTGATGCCCATCGGGTGCCTTTGGTTCCCAGTCTTTCCCTGGTTTTACGGATTTGCTTCCTGATTTGGTGGGTTCTGGGGTATTGAAGCCCACCCTGGGGGCTGGGTGGGATTTCTTGAGTAGTTGTATGGAGCACTTTCTCCCAAAGCCTCCTCCCCCTGGGGCATGTGTTACAAAGCTAGCTTACCTGTGGGCAAAGATGGCTGTAGGAGAGCTAAACCTTGGCAGGAAACACCACACTGCATAACAAAATTACAGCTTCTTTTGTCTGGAAGGGATCTTATAGACTAAATTTTTCGACTAAATTTTTTCACCTGAATTAAAACAATTAAAAGGTGTGTGTGTACGTGTGTGTGCATATATACACCTATGCACACACATATGCACATGTGGGTATGAAGGGCATGTATTAAGCTGATGTTAGACATTATCCTCATTTTCTGTCTTACGAGGCAGCTTCTCTCATCCATTCCAGAGCTTATTGACTGGCTGTGCTGGCTGGCCAGCAAGCTCCAGGGACTCCCAAGCACTAGCTCTATAGATGTACATGGCCTCTCCTGGCTTTTATATGCATGCCATGGACCCAAACTTGGGTCCTCATGCTTGTGTGACAGGGCACTTTACTGACAGGGCCATATCCCTAATTTCCCTAGATGCACCCCCTCTGTCCATAAGTCTAAAGAAACCTACAGTAATTAAACATTCAAAGAAACAAAATCTTACATCCCAGGAGCCCACCATGCAAACACTGACAGTTACATATTTCAACATAACTTCTTAGCTTAAAAAAATTATTTTGAGTAGATAGTTTATTCATATGGTCCATAATACATAATATACATGTGAGTTACCATATCTTTGTGTTGTCTCCATTCACATGGTTCCTGCATCCTTTCTCTTCAGTGTGAGTTTCTTATATAGTCTTCTGAAGACGCCTGAATTCATATATATGTAAATGAGGCCATGTATATGTAAGAAGATACATCTCTTAAGCAAAAGTGATGGCATATGCACTGTTCTGAATCTAGCTTTTATGTATCTTGTAGATGTTTCCAAATGAATAAAAAAAAGTCCCATCATCCTTCTTTATTATCAAATACTATTCCATTTTGTGAGTGAGTGAATATGTGTGTTAGCTAGTTTAACTGAGCTGCTATTGATGGGGTTATTTCTCTCCCCCAAAATATTTTGTTATTGCAGTCAATGAATTCATTTCCTTGTGCATAATCACTTTTGCTAATATACACACAAACACATATACATATGTATGTATGTTTGAATGATACATTCCTAGAAGTAAAATAGCTTGGTCAAAAGACATACATTTAACTTTGACACTGTTGTCAAATTGCCCTCCATAGAATTATGACCCTTCAGTTAACACACATGTAAAGACATGCTATAGCCCTATATGACATACATGTTATACCTGGCTTGTTTTTCATAAATACATTCATAACATTTTCCATGCACATGTTCTGAGTAACATTTCTTAGTACTTAAAAATTATGTCAAGCTTATGAAGAATCCAAACAATACAGAACTATAATAATAGGAGTTAAATATTCTTTCCCTCCTCATGTTGCTCAAGAAGGGTGTTGTTACAGTTTGGATGTAGAGTATATACTGCACAGGCTCTATGTGTTTGAGCAGTTAGTCCCCGGCTAGTGGCACTATTTGGGAAGTTGTAGAACCACTGGAAGGTGGGGCCTACCTGGAGAAAGTGGTTCTCTAGGAGGTGGACCTTGAGGTTTAAAGTTCTACCCCACTTCCTGTCCTGTTTCCTGAGCCATGGAAATGTAAACATGCAGCTTCCTGTTCCTGCAGCCACAGCTGAGAATTGTTCCTGTGACCTCTCCTTCCCTACCAGGATTGAATGCATCCCCAGGGCATGAGTCAAAGTAAACTCTTACTACCTTTGGTTGCTTCTTGTCATGCATTTAACCACATGAGGAAAGTCACAAATACATTTCTGTTGGTGAATCCTTCATTTATTCTTCCACCATTGTCTGTACCGTCCAGCACTTCCTCAGGGATCCAAGTATCCCTACTTTCTTTACCTGGCTCAGTTACACTTTCTTCTTCTTCTTCTTCTTCTTCTTCTTCTTCTTCTTCTTCTTCTTCTTCTTCTTTTCTTTCTTCTCCTTCTTTCTTCTCCTCTTTTTTCCTTCCTTCTTTTCTTCCTCCTTCTACTCCTCTTCCTTCCTTCCTTCCTTCCTCTCTTCCTTCTTCTCCTTCTTCAAGACAGAGTCTTACTATATTGCTGTGGCTGTCCTGAACTCACTACATAGACCAGGCTGGCCTTGAATTCAGAGATAACACCTGTTTCTGCCCCCTACGCTCTAGGATTAAAGGTGTGCGCCACTACACCTGGCTTGCCTTTTTTTTAAGACACACAATAAACCAATATAAATGCAAGTATATTCTTATTAATGTCAATACCTTGCACTCTCCAAATTTGTTTGCATTATTGGTCCAACTGTAATCTGTTGATCTGATTTCTCGTTTTAGCAGCTGAATTGCCCACCTAGCATGCCAGTGTTCTATAGTATCTTTCATCAGCCTATTTGTTTGGCATTTAAATCACTCCCATTTGCTCTGGAAGATGCTGTTCTTCCATTTGCAGAACACTGACTACATGCCAAGTCCCAGCCTGTCCACTGGGGCAGAGAAGAGAGTCCCTGCCTTCCGATGGAGATAAACAGCAAGCTAATAGTGTGTGAGGTACTCTCCTGGTGTATGTGTGGTGTGCTTCAGGACAGTCAGGACAGTCACAGCACACAGAGATGCATGAGCAGCAGGACGCTGCTGGACAGCATGGGTTGATAATAGCCAGTGGCTCTTGTCTGGACATTCCTGTGCACTGACTGATGCACACACTCATTTCCTTCCTTGGAATGATTTTCTGGAACGGACATCACAGGAGTGGATTGGAGGGGTATGAGCACTGTACATCTCTTGATGTCTACTGCCAAAATATTTTCCAAAAGTGAAACAATGCACTCGCCTTGTCCCACACGCCTCATCCCACATGCCACAGCCGCATGATGAGTCACCCCTAACACTGTACGTGAACAGCCCAGGCAGGAGGAGGTGATAAACAGGTTGCCTGAGGGTAGATAGAACAGAGAGGTGGGAAACTAGCTCATTCCCTCCTCTGTGTCTCCAGATGCTCAGAATTGGTGTTCTTTGCTGTATTTGTTACCAAACTCATCATGGGCTTTGGAGCTAGCCCTACCTGTGTGTCCTGGGCTAGGCCATTAACCCGTCTTGAGCATAAATAACATTCTCTTCTATGAAAGGGGTCCTCACTGTGAGGAGCAGGGTGCTGGGATATGGAAGTAGAACTAGCATGTGTAATAGGGGCTTGATCTGTTGGTTATTATGTGACTGTGTAGGGACTTAATATTTTCCTCTGTCATAGGAGTCAATGCCAAGAGCAAATTGTGAAACACTTTGTTTTTGGTTTCCGCCCAGCCCTGTTCTGGGCTGTTCTGCTCCAACACTTCCCCCTCATCCTGCTTGGGGCCTGGCAGCCTGCCTTCCTGCAGCAGTAGTGCCAGGTACATGCTACACAGGCAATACCTTACATTCCTCCCTCCTCTTCCCAAGATTGTGATGGTAATTGTCTCTGTGGCTTCCTGGAAAACCACACTTTGATTGAGATTCTGGAAGAATGGTGGTAGCTGCAGCCATTGGAGGACACACCAACTCTCAGGGTGCTGTCACCTGCTGTCTTGGCCTGAGTGTGGTTCTAAGCAACTCTCAGAGATGCAGGGCTGGTGGTTCCCCTTCCCTGCTGTTCCCACACCTTCTCTTATGCTTTGTCCACAGGGGAGTCACTCCCGCTCGCGCTGGCTCTGTTTGCATTTGTTGGCTTCCTGCTGATTCTTGCAGTTGTACTACTCTCCATCTGGAAGATGGGCCAGCTGCTCCAGTATTCTTGCTGCCCCACTGTCGTCCTCCCGGACACCTTGGTAAGAACATTCTTTTACCTTTCAGTATGCTGCATTATGGGCCTTAGTGGGGCGTGGACATATTTTTCATGGTTTATGAAGATAGGCAGAGAATGGAGAAAGTGCTAATGGGACTTTACTTGTCTTAGTCTGTGCTGCTGTGACAGAATACCACAGACTGGGTAGTTCATAAAGTATAGTTCATTGGCTTCTGGAGGCAGGGGATGGTGTTGATGGCATATAAAGGTTGAAGGGCCTTATGGGTAAAGGTTTTCTTCCTGTTAAAGCATGGCTAAAGGTATCACATAAGTGATAGAACAAGTTATCGAGTCTGCAGTCTTAAGGCCTTACAGCCTGCATTCATGGAGCTGGTCCTTTACAGCCTCATTTCCTCCCCCAGTTCCTACCCCAACACTGTTGCACTGGGGATTTGTTGCCAACATGTGTTTTTTGGGATATGCTCAGCTCACAGTAACTCTTGATCAGAAGGTCTGGGTGGGTTCTCCCTCTTCCAGGGTATAGGGACCACCCTGAAGCTCTGGCGGGCCATTCTGCTCCCGCCACCCACAGCCTGACAGTCTCAAGGTGGTGGCTGTGTTGTTCAGCCCAAGGTGCTTAGTGTTTCAGGAGTCATACAGCCTTGATCTTCCAAAGTGCCTTTTGAGTACTCTCAACTTCCCTAATTGTAACAGGAGCTACATTTAGTAACACATTCTGACTCAACATCCTCAGTCTGAGTGCCAAGAATCTCATGGACCTCAGGTTTGAAAATCACATGGCATGAAATAAGCTGTGCTTTGGATAGATAGGCATGGAGTAGGCGAGGGCAATGGTCTGAACCTTCATAGTTGACTGCTCAAAGAGATGTCTTTTCAGGGCCCCTCAAGGCCAGGATGTTCACTTGAGAACAATGGACAGTAGCTCTGAGCCTCTCAAAGGCTCTGTGTGCTTGTGCCCTGGAGGGGGAAGAAAAGACAGGCCTCCGCAGCTCACACCTGTTGGACCTGTGGCTCTTCCGAGACCTCAGACACACCAAGCAGCATAATCAAGAAAACAACAAACAGCAAGCAGAGCAACCCTCCTTTCCTGCCACCTTAAGGCTGTCACAGTTCCCTTCGGGTGGGGAGTCAGCAATCAGTTGCCCAGAGCAATCGGAACCGGCTCTGTCTGTAGTCAACACACTGCTGGAGTTGCCTGAACAGCCTGCGGTTCTAGTGACGTCACTCTTGTAATATCCACGTCATTTGCTTTTTGCCTCTAGAGAAGAAGTGTAACTCTCCCTGTAACCCAGTCTCCAGGATGGCCCGCCACCCTCTGTCCTAATGGCAACTCTCCTGGGTCTAATACTTCCAAGTAGTAATAACAATGTTAGCTGACAGTAGCACAGAGCTGAGTGTCTGGGCTGTTGTAAGGATGCTCGTATACTGACTCAGGTCATTGGGTTTGCCCTGACCTCTGTCTACTAATTGATTGAGAAAATGGAATAAAGAACCTAACTGTGAGCCTGGTGCGGCGGCACACACCTATAATCCCAGCACTCTGGGAGGCAGAGGCAGGTGGAGCTCTGTGAGTTTGAGGTAGGCCTCATCTACAAAGTGAGTCCAGGACAGCCAAGGTTACACAAAGAAACCCTGCCTTGAAAAACAACAAACAGACAAACAAACAAGCAGAAGAACCTAATTGTGAATCTATTTCTGCCTTTATAGCAACTTTCCATGCTTTTTTGTGTGTGTGTGACAGGGTCTCACTATGTAGCTCTGGCTGTCCTGGAGCTCACTGTGTAGACCAGGCTAGCCTTGAACTGAGAGATCCATCTGCTTCTGCCTCCTGAGTGCTGAGATTAAAGGCCTGTGCCACCACACCCAGAAACTTTTCATGCATTTTGAGTGCATGCACAGTTATGATTGCTGGATCTTCTCAAGTAAGACTTTGAGCATCATGAGGCATTTCTTTTTATCTTTGATAATATTCATCTTTTTTGTTCATTGCTTACATGGTGTAGCCTTTATAACCTTCTCTGTGTTCATGTTTAAAGTGTATCTTTTGTAGACAGGTGATTTGGTTATTTGTTTTGACGTGTGTGTGTGTGTGTGTATGTGTGTGTGTGTGTACGCGTGTGTTGTCACTTCCAGTATCTCTTCCCTTTTAAAGTGGTATATTAAGTTCATTAACATGTAATATAATGATTGATATAGTTGTATATTGGATAACTATTTTATTTTCTGTTTCTCCCATTCCTGTTTTTATTTTTCTGCTTCTTTTGGGGTTTATTAAGTATATTAAGTCACACACACACATATACAAACACATTACAATTTCCTTTCTTCTCTTTTCTTTTTATTGAAGCTGGCTTTGATCTCATTATATAGTCAAGGATAACCTTGAACTTTCCACCTCTACCTCCCAAGTGCTGTTGTATGTGGCATTGAAGACCCAGGGCCACTGTACATGCTATGCAAGCATTTTACCAACCCAGCCCAAGAACATACATTTTATAATTAGTTTTTAATCTTTTTGTTATTTACATTGTTTTTTCATGGTTGTTCTAGGAATTACCATATACGCATGCCCTTTACCTTTAAAAAAAAAACCTTTCTTTACTTTTATTTATGTGTATGAGTGTTTGAGTATCAATGTACCATGTGTATGCAGTATCCACAGAGGCCAGAAGAGGGCATCAGGATGCTCATATATTGTTTTGTTGTATTTTATTTTATGCTTTATACTCTTATAAAAGAAAGCATCTAACTGGGGCTGGCTTACAGTTTTAGAGGGCTAGTCCATGACTATCGTGGCAGGAAGCAGACAGGCACGGCGCTGGAGCAGTAGCTGATTGCCTTATATTTTGATCTACAGACAGCAGGCAGGCAGAGAGCGGTGGAGTGGGGAGAGATTCTGGGTCATATGTGGACTTTTGGAACCTCAGACCTCACTCCCAACAACACTCTTTCTCTAGCAAAGGCCTCTTAATCCTTCTCAGACTGTTCATGGGAGCCATTCTCATTCAAACCACAGGAGAGAGAGACAGACACAGAGATGGGGGGACAGGGGAAATGGGGGGACAGGGAAAAGATATTTTTCCAGGGCAAGTTCTTAGTCACCTACTTCTTCTAATGAAGCCCTAACTCTTACTTTTCAGATTGTAATGTCAGATTGTAAACACATCTAAGGGTTGTTTCATTGACAAATCAGAGCCCTTCTGCTCTAATCACTTGCCTAAAACTCTCCTACATGAGGCAACGGGAGATGTTTTAGGTTTAAAGCATAGCAGGCTTCTTAGTAATGGACCCTCTGCCAAGTTGCTCTTTGTATGTTTAAAACCAGTTATTATCAGGCACTGGGATCTCTGGGAGAAACTTCAGGAGTATAAAATAGGAGTAAAAAGCCTGCCCTCGTGATACTCACTGGACTGGATACTGGTCTAGGTATTGTCTGTCTCAAAGCGTCCCGGAGCAGGCCCTTCTCAGAGCTGTTTGGGTGGTAGAAGGGTGGACCCCTTACCCCCAGAATTATATCTGAGTTTTTGTGGGTCTGGTTCTCAGGGGAAACCAGTGACCCAGCACGGCCATTTGGGAATTGCTAGACCAAGGGCCAGAAGAGGGTCTCAGCAGACACTGGGAGGTACTGACCTAGGGGAGAGTTGTGCTGCTTGGAAGTTAATTAGGGCTAGGGCAATGGCCCCGTGGTTAAAGTGCTTGCCACACAAGCACCCAATGTGAGGATCAGTGTTTGGGTCCCCAGATGCCGAGTGAGAGATGAAGGAAAACTCCCAATGTCAACTTGGGCCTGCATGTATAAGCACATATACCCACTTACACATGTGAGAATACACTTGCATTTACACACACACACACGTACACAAAAAATAAGTTAAATAGTTGGGATTGCTGTAATATTCTTTGTGGCTACCATCACTGAAGCAATGTCTAATGAATGATTTTTATGAAAAATTTTTTTTAGAAAATAACCAGCCCATCCCAGAAGCTAATCAGCTGCAGAAAGGAAGAGGTGGATGCCTGTGCTGTGACTGTATTGTCCTCGGAGCATCTTTTTGGGGTCTGGATCTCACAGACGTGAGGAAGGACCTGATGGATTAACAACCTGGTCTGCAGGACCCAGAACCCTGGATCGGGGAGGGCTGTTTCTGTTTTCCTCAGTGAACAAAAGAGCCGGCTGTGTGCATGTCTAGCAGCAACCATCAGAGGCAAAGTGGTGTGACACCAGAGTGACAGCCAGTGGTGAGGAGAAGTGACCCCCAGACCTGCAGTTACCATATGTTCACTGAATGACAGTGGGGGAAATGGCTTCATCCCTCTATTCCCCAGCTTTGCCATCTGGGTGGGGATTCACCGCAGTGTGTAAATGCTTTCTCCCCTTGTCTCTGTGTACCACCAGCAGGGCGGCAGGGAGACTAGTGGCATTGTATACTACAGTGAGTTCAGAGAGACCTTGTGGCCTGTGAGGTATACATGTGTACTAAGAATCACAAACACACACACACACAACTACACAGAGCTGGATGCATGCCTGTAATCCCAACACTTGGGAGGAGGCGGAGAGAAAAGTTTGAGGGAGCCTGGACTAGAGTGAGACCCTGTCTCAAATAAACCACTAAATGACGAAGAATAATAGAACTCAAAACCAAACATAAACCCTTGTTGGTTTGGACTTCTTACTTCCCCTGAGGAAACCTTGAGGAGGGAAGGAAGAATGGGAGAGCCATTTCACTTCAAGCCAAATCCTGGCTGAAGTGCTAAGTCAGCAAGCTCTGCTGAGGGTGCTGAGGAGGGAGGCCACGCCCCCAACCTCCCCACCCCTTCTCACCCTGGTCCACTACAGAACATTTGTGGATGTTGCTGTGACTTCATGAAATGCCATCAGATCCTGGGGCCTTGTCCACAGGAAATCCCATGAGCCTTCTTTCTAAGGACAGTTCACTCATGACAGCCCCTCCCAGATGCTCATCAGGAACCCCTGACTAGAGGTGTTACCATTCCTTACCACCTCCAGGAGAAGAGCTTCTCCAGGAGAAGAGCTTTGGTCAGAGGAGGCTGGAGGGAGGTGGCTTCATCCCACCCAGCAGAGTCAGGCTCACCACCCCCTCCCAGCTCTGGAACCTGGAGCTGGCTTCTCTCTGCCCCAACTTCTTGGGCCTCTCCAACCAGACAGGGGTGAAGACAGGCCAACCGTTTCAACCAGGTGCTTCCCATCTTGAAAACAGAAGCCAACGGTCCTGTTTCCACCTTGGGGATGCCAGGAGAAAGAGGGCAGTTCTTCAGGGGTGTTGGGGGAGGCTTTCTGTGAGGGTTTGTATCTGTTTATATACTTTTGCCTTGACTCTCTTTCGAATTGTGTTAATTTTATATTTCAACTGGTCTGGAAACGTATTTGCTGTTTGGAAAATTAAAAAAAAATGTATACCAACATTGGCCTTCACCTTTGCTCCTCCCTTTTCTCTCCCCTTCACCCCAGGGACCTTGTACTTCTGTCACCTGTCTAGGCTCAGAATGAAGAAATAACCCCAGCCTTTCCAATGTTAGTTTCTCATGCAATTCTGCCTGCTTTGCTGGCCTCTTTAGCCACATAGAGACTTCTCTCGATTATTCTGTTGTTTCTTGATGTCCCCACTATGTGTTTATTAGATCCCAACCTAGCATCAGAAATTGAGCTTGCTCCTGGTGTGTGTATGTGTGTGGAGGGGGTAGCTGCCTCCTCAGAGTTGATTTATTTTCTCCTGGAGCCTCCTCTCTTCCCCTCTACCTGTGTAACAGTTTTAATTGTTAGAATAATTGACACTGTCTGGAATCACGTAGGAAGAATCCAAGTGAGGGACTGTCTAGACCAGGTTGGCTTGTGGTCATGTCTTGGTTATGGTAATTGATGTGGCCCTTGCTCACTTTGAGGCTTCCCACAGACCCAGGTTTTCTCATTGTGCCTTCACAGAACACTTTCTCCCATCTAAAAACAAAATCCTGCTTCAGGACCTTGGATTTCAGTGAGCAATGGGAAAATGATTATTAGACAATGATAAAGTATTGTTATTATTAAGTTAATTACTAGTATACTGAGTTTATAAGCCTTAAGAGATTACACAATGGAATAGTACTCAGCAATTAAAAACGAGGAAATCATGAAATTTGCAGGCAAATGGTGGGACCTGGAAATGATCATCCTGAGTGAGGTATCCCCAAAGCAGAAAGAAGCACATGGTATATACTCACTTATATAGACCTATAAGATAGGGTAAACATACTGAAATCTATACACCTAAAGAAGATAAACAAGAAAGAGGACCTGGGTTAAGAGGATCAATCCTCACTTAGATAGACAAATGGGATGGACAATGAATGTAGGAGAAAAGAAGCAACAGGACAGGAGCCTACCACAGAGGGCCTCGGAAAGACTCTACCTAGCAATGTATCAAAGCAGATATTAAGACACACAACCAAACCTTTGGCAGAGTACAGGGAATCATATGAAAAAAGGGGGAGTCAGTAAGACTTGGTGAGGACAAGAGCTCCACAAAGACCAAACAGATCAAGGCACAGGGGTCTTTTATGAGACTGTTTCTCCAACCAAGGACCCTGTATGGATATAACCTAGAACCCTTGCTCGGACGTGGCCCATGGTAGCTCAGTATCCAACTGGGTACCCTAGTAAGGGGAACAGGGACTATTTCTGTCATGAATTCAATGGCTGGCTCTTCGACCCTCCTGCCCCCCCACCCCCTTGGGAGGAGCAGCCTAGCTAGATCCCATTGCAGCCAGCACTGAAGAGACCTGAAAAGCTAGAGTTAGATGGAAGGGGAGGAGGTCCTCCCCTATCAGTGGACTTGGAAAGGGGCAGGGAGGAGATGAGGGAGGGATGGGGGGATAGGGAGAGAATGCGGGAGGGGCTACGGCTGGGATACAAAGTACATAACCTGTGCTTAATATAAAAATAAATAAATTTAAAAAAATTAAAAAAATAAGCCTTACAAGAAATTGAAAAGGTAGAGCATAAATAGGCCTGGGGCAGTTTGCAGCCATCTCGAGATGAAAATGAGAGCAATCGCCTGAATCCACACTTCTGTCAGATGTGTTCCTGTGTAGCCACATGGTGTGAGAGCTCAGTAACTTGGCAACAAATCCTTAGGGGTGTGCTGCCTATATCAAAATGTATTCAGCGTTTGTACTGTTTCTATTGATAGTTCCTTAAAAAGTTATGTTCCTAAGCTATCAGAGAAAGCAAACAAATGTTTATTCTGAGAGGAACCTGGCTTTTGGGATCAGTGAACTGGAGGGCAATTGTAGGCCTCAACATTTGCATACAACACTGTGTCGTTAAAACCAAATCTTTGACGGCCAGTGGTAATGTCAACTTAACGCAAGCTAGAATTGGCTGAGAGCAGAGAACCTCAATTGAGGAGGTCTGGGCTGTAGGCAGGCCTGTAGGGCATTTTCTTAATTAGTGATTGATGGGAAGGGCCCAGATCACTATGGACAGTGCCGTTCCTGGGCCGGTCACCCTGGGTTCTATAAAACAGGCCGGCTGAGCAAGTCCCGTGGCCTCGGTGTCAGCAACTGTCTCTGGGCTCCTGGCCTGCTTGAGTTCCTGCCCCATCTTCCCTCTGTGATGGACAGGAAGTGTAAGCAAAATAAACCCTTTTCTTTCCCAAACTGCTTTTGTTTGGGGTGTTTTATCACAGTGGTAGAAACCCTGAGAAGATTAAACCAGGGCATGTGCAGTCACGCCTGTATAAAATGCACCAGTAGTTTGTGCCACTTGACATCGAAAGGCACACCTTTTGAAACTCACAGGCAGATCATTTGCAGTTAAAAAGAAGAAACAAAATTCTACCCTGCTGAAATGGCAGGGTACAATTGTCACCCTTCACAATGCACTCTGATGACCACATTTTGGCTCCCAGTGTTTAAGTAGTCAAGGTTTCTTAGAGCAATGGCTGATCCCATATCTGCCTAAGACTGAAAGGCAAATGGAAATTCTAGAACGTTTACGCCTTGTTTTTGTCAGAAAACAGTTTCGAACAATTGGGTCAGTCAAAACTTTAGATAACCAGTCTAAAAAGAGTCCCTACTGGCCATAATGTGGACAGTTTTGAACATCCAAAGGAGGAAGGACTGAGTCCCTTGAGATGACGCAGCTGGCAGAGCAGGTCCAGAGACTCAGGAAACCCAGGAAACCACAGAGAGGTGCAAGGAGGGATGGATACCACAAAATTATTCCTTGGCATGTGCACCGTGGCACACACCCCCTCAACACACATACAACAAGTGAAAAAAAAATCTGAAAAAGAGCAACAGTATGTGTTTCTACTGAGAACTTGTTAGGTCTCGGGAAGTGTCTATAACCAGATATGACAGTCATGGCTCAGCTCAAGGGGGACTATAGAAAAGATTATTGGCAGTTAGCTAAAAGCCAGCATTCCTCAGGAACTGTGAAATGGGACCCCTTTGCCAAAAGGAATCCCATCTCTTGCCTCTGGCAGAGGGATATAGATATATGGCTCTCCATTGATGCATATCTTGATGTTGCATATCAAAGCCCCTGTTGGCCTCCAGGCTCCCTCAGCCCCTACTTAACACCTCAAAGCCCAGGGGAGCACCCTGACCCTTCCCACACCTACCCACCTCCCAGATACCCGTTAGCTCAGACAAGATTCTTCCTCTTATTACTCTGGCTGGTTTCTAGACTATATTAAGCTATTTTCCTGCTTCTCTTTGCTCTCAAGACAGTCCTGGCCATGCCCAGTCTGCTTTATTTTCCCTTTGCTCCGGTCTCTTCTGGGTTTCTCTGAATCCTCTCTCTTTCTTATTCACAATAAAAACCTTCCCTCTAATCTGGCGGATTCCTCACTGTGTCCCGTGCCCCCCACCCCCCCGACAGTACTCATTTGTGTTGGCCATATTGGCTCACTCATCAGTGAAAAATGCCAGCAAATGTAAAAAGGTCAGTCACAAGACCTGTTTCTCCACCACCAGTCCCTGACTCCAGACAGCACCGGTGCCCACCTGCAGGCGCTAACAGTGTCTCTGTGCTCGCCCCCGCTTATTTCCCGCATGTTACTGTCCTCTGTCTTGTCAAGCACCTGTTTCCCACACTTTACTGTCTTGTCAAGGTTCCCTGGGAAACCTTCTGTTTTCCAGAGGAGTTGCACAGGATATCTGGCCTCTGTGCTACTCCTCCCTAGCCTATAAAACAGGCGTCTTTCTTGTTTTCCGGGGCCTATCTTCTTCTTTGGCCAGTGTGACTTTTCTGCTACTGACCTGTTTCCTTTGACTCTGGCCGGACCTGATCGGGTAGCGCCCATAGGTGTCTGGTGCCACCTTGTGGTGAATTCTGAAAAAAATCCTTCTGTTCCACTAAACGACAAAAGCTCCCTGGGCTTCCTGATTAGAGAAAGGGTTAAAAAGCTCAGGACTCTGCTGGAGAAAGACCCCAGACCAAGACGGAAATAAAGTTTTCTTCGTCACTTGCAGAGTTTAGCGTCCACCATGTCCAAGTTCTTCTTCCCCAGAGAGTGTGTCCCGCAGAGACCCGAAAAAGCACAGGGTAGCTCCCACCTTTGCTCTCTTACCGGAACTGCCCACCCACCGCACACTACAGGCTTTCAGATCGCCTGGGGATGGCAAGCAAATTTCATACACTCGCCTCAACATAAGGTCGAGCGTGCAAAGCAAGCGCAAGGCCTGGGGACGCTGGAGGAAGGGGCAGGGATCAGGCTTTTTGACACCATCCTGTGACCCTTAGCCAGGTGAAGCCACTTCATCCATCGAACTCAGGGTCTCAGTTGGGTCTTGGGAGCCAGAACAACGTTAAACAGTTCCCCCTTAGATGAAGCCTAGATCATGGGAGATGGCTGCATCATTGCTAAAGAGTTTTCATCATGTAGACGACAGCAGAAAGATGCTGAAATGTAAGTAGTTTCCGAGATACCCTTTTTCCGATTAAATGAATTTTTTTTTCACTTACAAAAAAGTTGGAAGGTTCTGAACATTTGCAACGTATCTGATTTCAGGTGACATTCGGCGACATCAGGGTGCTGCCTGCTGGAAGGGTACCTCTGGACAAACGCTGGGACATAGGGGTGAGAAGTCAGGGAGGAGGTGGATTTGCCTCTGATGGTCTTTACTGAGTATGTTCCATTGATTTTTACACATACAGGTTCCAAAGCCTGTGTTTCTGTGGGATTAATGGTTTGCCAATTGAAAATCGGTTTCTCTGCTTTTTCTCCCTCCCTTGCCTCTCCCTATCCCATGTTCTCCATTCTACTCCTCCCCTTCCCATGTTCTTCCATTCTACTCCTTTCTCCTGCTGGCTCCCTTTCTTTCCTTCCCTTCACTCCCTCTTCCTCTCTTATTCCCTTCCTTCATTTTCCATTCTGTTAAGGTTTAAACTCTGAAGGCAAAGAAAAGCCTGGAGCTGAAGTGCTAATAAACAGCTCAGGGCTTAGGTGTGGCTCTAAGTTTGTCACTAAAAATCTTGCTTGGTAAGCGCTTCAGGAGGAAGCCGAGCCCTTTGTCCAAGGCTTCATTTCACACCTAAAATATTTATTCTCAAATTGGGATTGTTGAATTAAATGCCATTTAAACTTTTGTGAGAGCATTATAGTTTGATAACTAAAACCAGATGATGCATCAATTTGTCCAAAGTTCAAAGATAAGTTTACTCCAAAATCATAGATGACTCTCTGAGAGAATGCTGAGTCAGGCCTTTGGGGCATTTCATAATTGGTTTCAGGGGAGAACTTGGGGTTCCCCTGGACATCACACAGCCAGAGCCTCCATGTGATTAGAAATTCTGTCATCTCTCACAAGAACTCACATGATCAGAAACGCTAGGATTCTGTGAAGAAGTTTCTACTTTTGAAAGGCTGATCTCTAAGTTCCAGGCCAGCCTGGTCTACAGAGCATGTTCCAGGAGAGCCAGGGCTACATGGAGAAACCCTGTCTTGAAAAACCAACCAACCAACCAAACAACCCAAACCAAAAACCTCAAAGGTAATATTTCCATTACTTCTTTGAGAATGTTATGCAACATGCTTGGATCATATTTGCCCTCTTTCCCCTAGCTCCTCCTCCAGTCACTTTCCCCATCCTTACTTCCCTGCCCACCCATTTTGGAGTCCCCTCTCCAGCTGAGGCCAGTTTGTGTTGTCCGACTGACCATGCTTGGGAGTAGAACCTGCCTTGGAATATGGTTGACCTACCAGGGGTTACATTTTAAAAGAACACTGAGTCTCCCCCTCCCCAAAGCTTTCAAATACCCATAGCTCTTTAGCCAGGGGTGGGGATTTATGCCCACCTTCCCCATGGTGAGATTTTGTCTGGCTGGAGCTTGCTCAGGTTTTGTGCTATCACAAAACCTTATACTTGCAACTGCCCTGCTGTGTCCAGGAAACAGTTTCCTCAAAGTCATCCACTCTCTCAGGCTCTTACAATGTCTCTGCTTCATCTTCCGCAAAGATCCCTGAGCCTCGGGGGAAGGAGTGTGAGACCTATATTACACCCAGTGCTAAGTACTCCCAGCTTCTTATTTTCTACATGTAGAGCAGTTATGAGTTTCTGCTAATTTCCATCAACTGCAGGAAGAAGCTTATCTGAAGAAGGATGAGAGATGGACTGATCTATGAGTAGAGCAATAAGTCACCAGAAGTCATTTTAATACATTTATCACAATAATAGAATTAGGTTTCCCCTAGGTCTATGACCTCTAATCCATAGGTTCTTGGCCCTGTTAACATCTATGGGTTCCAGCTCATGGGGCAAATGTTAGAGCCAATCTGAAAGTGGTTGGCTACTCCCTTAACATTTATGTCACTATTGTACCAGTGGTCATATCTTGTCACACCAGTCATTATTGTAGCTCCTAGGATTTGTATTTGGGTGAGATTGATGATAATCCATTCCCATACTGGGGTATTTTATTAGCTAGCATGTAGTGTCTAGTTGGGGTACTATTGTACCCCACCACCTCATCATAGGGTAACTTGTTGGTCACTGTGCTGATGAAGGGTTCTCCACTATCTTACAGAGGAAAAATGCTCTCTCTCCTAGTGACTGACACCCTTTTCTGTGGTGTGTGTGTGCAGATACACTTGTTAGAACTTTGTTTTTCTAAGACCTTTGGTTGGCCAGCTGTTCTGATACCGGGGCCCTCAAATTGAAAATAAGGTATAACACATGATCCATACTAGGCAGATTCATTGAGCCAAAGAATGAGACACTAGGAGTGACTCTTGAGCAATGATATTTTTCCAAATCCATAGTAGAATGTGGTCTACACAACAACAACAGAAGTATTAGGAAACTTGAGCTTTATTTGATAATTGGATGGTTTATTAGACAAGGTTGCAGCTTTCCTTTGGAACTACTTTTTTTCCCAGATGATAAAGGTAAGGAATTATGTTTACTTTTTGAGAATCTAATTTTGTTGTGAGAGAAAAGAACTTCAATTAGAGAATCACAAATTTGAGTAGGGAAACGAATTGCTAGAACTAGACAGGAAATGTTGATAGGAACTCACATTTTTAAGGGTAAATTAAAAGTAAATACTTTTGGTGGGTATGTAACCTGTAACCATAGGATTTGGGAAGCAGAAGTAGTTGGATCAGGAGCTCAAAGTCCTCCTTGGTTACACCGCCAGTTTAAGGCCAGCCTATGCTACAGTGAGACCCTGCTCAAAGACCCCAGTTCCCAAACCAACCAACCCAAACCCACAAAGCGAGCATCTCCCATCCTACAAGCAAACACCAAACATACTTTTTGTCTCTGTGTCTATTGAAATGGCCAGTAACCCCATTGCTGCTCAGCATACTGTGACTCCTGATTTTTGTAATCTTGTATTCGTTCCTACTTGGGAAACAACGGCTACAACAAACAAACAGACAAAAAACAAAAGACACCCCCCTCCCCCAAAGCTGCAGATCCCATCCTGAACTAAAAGCTCACAGTAAACGTATACACAATGAACAAAAATGCAAGGGCATCGCAGAGGCTCTGTTGAAGTATCGAAATGTAAAGGAAAGAGGAGTCAGTGTGAAAAAGGGTCCTGCCGGTCAGTGTTGAGATGATACGTCAGCCAGTGTTCAGTATACTCAAAAGTCATGAGTCTAAGATGGTTCATAAATAGACAGGATCAGGCAGCTGAAGAGAAGGAGAAGAGCTGCTTATCATGTGGGTGTCACACTCCTATCACCCTTCCACTGTACACAAGCACTCCTATCACCCTTCCACTGTACACAAGCCCGAAGAGGAAGCAAGGTCAGGCCGAGGAAGCTTTGTCACTGAAAGAAAATACAAGTGGACTAACTTTGTAAGTTGTGACTTTGCAGCAGAAATATGTGTCTGGGGTGCAGTTCAATGGTTGTGTGTGGGTGTAAGTGGTTTGATCGCTGGTGCACGGAGATATCTTTGATCAGGGTCATGAAACCGATGCGTGGGACCTGAGCTCGATGGGCCCTGGCTTCTGGCTCGTGGCCAGGCTTCCCTTTCTTTCTGCACACGGCTCTCAAGTTCATCAAGGAGGCGCTGTTGAAAAATAAGATTGTTTGGAATCTGTGTCTCATTTTTATAACATTCATTCAAAGGAAGTTACTTTCTGAGAAACAGCACAGATCTCATAATAAGCACCGAAGGTGACAAACAGTGAGTGCCATCAATTCCAAGGATACTTAAGTGTTCAGCTTTAGTCATGTGCGCGCACGCACACACACACACACACACACACACAAATACACTGTGAAGTGCTCTGAAAACTTACAAACTTGGATTTTTTTTTTCAGAGCTTAGCTGGGGAGATGGCTCAGTTGGTAAAACAGCTGCCACACAGGTGTGCGGACCAGTGTCCAGATCTCTGAAGCTGCTGGAAGTGCTGAACGGGGTGGTGGCCCTCCTGCAGTCCCATCCCTCAGAGGGCAGAGACCGAGCATCCAGCTAGCTGCTTCAGTGAGCTTTGCGTACACACTCCCACATGTTCACACACACCTGCATGTGCACACAACATACATTTGCACACACGCATGTACACACATCCGTGACTGAATAAATAAATAAAACAAGAGAGATTAAAAAAAACCATGCAACATAGTCTTAAGTGTGCACATGACATTGGTAACTGTGAAGTTGGTAACTGTGAAACTCTACTGAACTATCAGCGAGGCGGATTTTGATTAGGCCGCAGGGCTGTTAGACCACTGACACACACAGTTTGCCAAGTAGCGTGTACCATTATGATTTACTTCCTGTTTTCGAACTAAATATTCACTTCTGGTCCTGATTCTGTGATCAGAATTTGGAGTTTTTTTAAAACCCAGTGCCCATTTGCTTAAGCCTCAGGTCTGTGCAGGCCCTGGGTGGCTTTGCTGGCCACCTCTGTCTTCAGTAGCCAGAGCAGCACTGTTCCTCTCTGTCTGTGCGGTCCCTGATTGCCTTGGCCACCTCGTGTTCTTCCTGAGTGGGTTGGTTCTCTGTTTTTCCCCCTGACAGCTCCCAAGGCCTTCACTGACCCTCACCCATCCCAGCTCTTGAGCTTTGTAGGCAGCTTAGCTCCAGGAACCAACATCTGGGTCCCCTGATTTAGATTCTGTGAAGAGAGAATCTGCTTGAGCCAGCACTTGAGCTGGCCGCCCATCCTGATTTAGGCAGGTTGGCTCAGAGCCCAGCACGGCAACAAGTAAAATAAGACATCATCCGCAGGGTGAGTGGGATTGCCGAGGTTCCCCTCCACGGCCCACTGAGACCCTTCGGGTGTAGGTAAAGGCTGGCTTAAGGGGACTATTCTGCATTCACCTCACCGCAAGCCCTGAGAGGTGGTGTTGCTCTCTCTTGGGGCTCCCTTGAGCGAGGCAGGAGGCTGAGTAGAAGCCTAGGGATGATAGACTGGGTGACCGTGTCAGGTAAAGCCTCAGTTCACAGCGGCAGGACTTTCCCAGAGTGCAGCTGGCAATGGAACCATAGAGAGGAGGATTGAGAGAATCCTGATGGCTTCACCATCCAAGCCGGGTGGGGGTGGGGGAACACACATAGGAAGTGTGGGAAGACCTGGTCAGGACCAGCTTCCAAGGCATTTGGCCAGTGTGGCTGAATTCAGAGGGCCTTTCTCCTAACTGCAGCTTGATACTCTGTGGTTACTCTTCTTTACACATGGCAGAAGGAGAGAACCGAACCAACTCCTGAAACTTGTCCTCTGACCTCTACAAGTGCAAGCACGCACACACGCACCCTTACACTCACATTCACAACACACATGCACTCAAGCATGCAAAGTGTGTAATTTCGGTGATTTTGCGTACCATCTAAATGCTTTAACACTTGCATTTAAAATGAAACGTAGAATTCGTACTGGTAATCTGGAACATCTTTTACTTAAAGGGGAGGAGCTTGGAAAGAGGGCTACAACAGAAATGAAATGAAAGAGCTTGTTCGTGTGTCTGCGGTGATTTTTTTTTTTTAACTCTATGATCAAAAGATTCCACATAATGTGTGTTTGGTCTTGCCTGGTGGATGAAGTATTAGTCAATGAAGGAGATGGAGTCCGGGGCCCTGGAGACATGGATGATGAGCTTGTTTGGGGATGTATTGGTTTTGAGGTGCTGGGCTCAGAAAATAGTAGGCGTAAAGGTCCTGGGGTACAGATGATTGTTACAGTCATGTCAGTGGTAGGTGGATTGTCTCACTGCCCAGACCTCAGAAAGCCTGGAGTGGACATGCGTGGGGGTTGAGGGGTGGCTTGCGCCTCCCAAAGTAGGCTCAGGAAGAAGAGAAGATCAAGAAAGTTGAAGGACAGGGCAGACAGAGTCACTAGGGGAGGAGCTAACTTGGACAGTCTCCAGCCTCACAGAGAGCGCTTGAAGACGGTGAATGTGGTAACCTACTGTAAACTAAAAAAAAAAAAAAAAAAAAAAAGAAAAAAAAAAGAAGAAAGAAATAGAGAAGGGAAGGAACAAAGGAAGGAAGAAGGAGCAAAAGACCAGGAAAAGACCTCGGGAGAGCAAAGCCCTAGGCTGTGCAGAGAAGAGGCTGCTCCTGTTTTGAGACAGATGTCAAGGACCGGTAGCTAGCTCCTTGCTCTATGCCTGAGGACACGCCCCTGCCACCTCCCTTGCACTCAGCTCCTGCCCTGGAGGACAAAGGCGACGGGACAAGTTACCCTGAAGGGTCCTCCTGTTGTGTCTCCACAGATGGGGATCTCTTTTTCCTTCCATTCTGCATGCAGGCCTCGCTCTACCCCCTGCTGCCCCAGGCTGGTCTTGTCCAGAACAGCACGTACTTCACCCTTAGGGTGGAGCTGCTCAGCACCCTGGAGGGTCATTGTCCCAGAGGCAGCGGCACAGAGGCCGTGAGACTGTTGGATTTGGGCTTGGTTTCCCTGAGTCTGAGCTCTGGTTGAGCTATTTCAAAGTTTTGTGGCCTTGGGAAAGTCACTTAACTCCCCCGAGTTTAACTGTTCATCCGAAAAATGGAGCAGACGGTATCTCCACATCACAACGGGGGAGGTAAATGAGACAGTGTGTGCAGTGGCCGGAGGCCAGCCACGACTTGGTGATCCCAGCTGGCTGAAGCTTTTGCAGATGGGACAGCTGTTCTGATTTCAGTCAGGGTGACATGTGCATCTTCTACCAATCAGTGATGTTCCCAAGGCGGCGCTCAGGCCACCCTCCTGCTCTTTTAAGTTTTAGTTTCATTTCATTTAGTGTGTACGGGTGTTTGGCCTGCATAGATCACTGTGGACCACACGTGTGCGTGGTGTCTGAGGAGGCCAGAAGAGAGCATCAGATTCCCTGGGACTGTAGTTACAGATGGTTGTGAGTCACAGGACTCACAGGTCCTGTGAAACAGCAATCAGTGTCTTAACTATTGAGCCATCTTTATAGCCCTTTTCCTTTCACAGAAGCTCTCTGGGCTACAGGCTTGGGCTGGTCAGATAAGCAGACTGGACTGACAATGCACGTTCAGGAAGGAACAAGAGCGTGTGTGCTGTTCCCTTGGCGCAGGGGCTTTGGAGCCTGTAGGAGGACAGACTGGCCATGTGACCTCAGCTCTTGCACCTTAGGGTTTTGTTGTTGTTGTTGTTGTTGTTTTTTTTTTTAATCTAGTCTCTCAGGTATTTTGCTATAAGAGGCAATGGAGAGGCCCAGTGCACTGAGGGGTCTCAGGCTATTGAACCCATCTGCCCTGCATCAATTGTCATGGGAAGAGGCCAGCCAGAACAGGAAGGAATGGACTTTTGCCAAAGTCGCTCAAGTACAAAGTCCTCCCATCACCCAGGGGAAAACCGTGCCGTTGGGAAAATGGGCTTGTCTGCTCTGTTGGAAGACTGGTAGCTGGGGTCTGGCCCACACACCTCGCTTGCCTGTCTCATCCTAATCTGGTGTCACCTGATTAGGATCAAGATTAAGTCCTCTCTGCAGCAACCTCAAAACTCGCAGAACGAGTCTGATAAATTTGTCCTCCCTTCCTCTCCTCTTCCCCTCTCCGCCCATCTTTCACACAGTCACATTCTTTGTATTAAGAATAAAGACCAGGGCTGGAGAGGTGGCTCAGATGTTAAGAGCACTGTCTGCTCTTCCAAAGGTCAATTCCCAGCAAACAGCTATCTATAATGAGATCTGGCGCCCTCTTCTGGAGTGCAGGTGTACATTCGGGCAGAACGCTGTATACATAATAAAGAAATCTTAAAGAGTGAAGAACGAAGAGCTGGGAGATAGCTCTCTCAGCAAGCATGGGGATCAGAGTTTGATCCCCAGAATCTGGTAAACATCAACGACAAAAAATGGATATGGTGATGGTGCACACTTGTAATCCCGGAGGTGGAGACAAGTGAGGTCCTGGGCTACTTGGTGAAATTCACGCCAGCAAAGGACCATGTCTCAAAAAGGTGGAGAGCCCCTGAAGAATGACATAACTATTCGTGCACTTAAGCATGTACACACCACACACACACACACACACACACACACACACTGAAAGCAAAACCCCACCAGGTAAGCTGATGAAGAGCAGAGTCGTGAAATAACAAGAGCTTTATTATGTTTACCTGCTTGAGTCTTCCTGCTTGAAACGTGAATGTCTCCATTTTAGGCAAATCCTCATTTACACAGCGTGTCAGGTTTTCTTTGAGATGGGGACTTTATTTGCCTGGTCCTCATGGCAATCCTCCTGCCTCAGTGTTCCAAGTGCTGGGATTACAGGTGTGTGTTATTATGCTTGACTTGCAAAGACTCTACACACTCTTGTAGGTGGCAAGATGGGAGCATGCGCACTGGGAAATTGGGTCTCGTTATTGCCTTAGTTCTGTCCATCTGTTTCCTCTTCTTGTGACCCAGCTTTGTCCTGAGGTGGATGGTTAGGACTTCAGTTCTCCTTCGATTTCTCCTTCCCTTTGCCAAGTTAAAATATTTAACCACGATGTTCTGTTTCATTCATCTCCACAAATAGAGTGAAAACAAAAATTTCTTCTTCCCTCTGTCCTCTTTTTGGATATTTGTAAATTACCCGGATTAGCAATATTTGGCTTTTTCCAAAGGGGCTTTGGAGGGTGCTCCAGAGCCAGGTGTCATTTCAGGAGCCGCCACTAGGTGTCAATAGACGTCTTGGTTGTTGGTTCAGGGCCTTGGTTGATTTGGTTGGGTCTCTGCGGATCTTCTGCGTCCTCTCCCATAAAATAACAAATGTCCGCACTTTCTTTAGGAATTACTCCAGGGAGCCCAGGAGTTTGCATGCGAAGCCAAGGAGCGCGACGCCCCTGCTAATGATATTCAATGCCGACCGCAGTCGCTCCTAGGCAGTCCCAGGCTCTCCCAGCTTTGATGTATGAGATTATTACGAAGGGGTAACGCAGCCAAGTGATGCTCTCTGGGCAGGCTGAGGACGCGCGTCCTTCGTGGGCAGAGACGTCGCTGCAGAGCGCGGGCCCGGCTAGGGAACCGAGTGACCGAGCTTGGACCTCGGTGGGACAGGAGGGCGGACAATCTCAGTGTGTGCTCAGCGCCACCTTCCCTGAGCACCACGCCAGGCCGCATGAACAAGGTTGCGCCCTCCAGGGGTTGCAGAGGGGTTGTCCCTGGAGTTGACAAACCCAGACTACCGGCATCTATCACCTCCTTTAAAAAGTTCTGCCGGAGTTCCTCCACTCTCCACTCTGTTTGGGCTGCAATGCTTTTAAAAATTCCTGTTACGTTAGGATGGCGTCATCAGTTTGGCTCCATCATTAGCTACTTCCTCCTAATTAAAACATCCCCCCTGGAGTGAAGGAGGAGACTCAAAAGACCCAGGAAGCTGGCAAAATTCACAAGGGTCAGGGAGCTCAGACAATAAGAGCCACAAGGTCCCAGCTCAAGGTAAGCCAGTAGACACAAGCGGAAAGCGGACTGTGCAGAGCCCGCATGCAGCTTCTGTGAGGTGCTGGGATGGGTTTTTCCACAAAGCAGCTGCCTTGGTATTTCCCCCTGCCCCTCCTCTCAGTAACTCTTCACCTGTTCCCCTGTAAGGAGGCCCAGTAAACCCAGAGTCCGCCAAGCTGGACTCCGCTACAATCATTTTGGCCTGCCATCTGTTTCCTGTTTGGGGTGAATAGACATTTGTGCTGTTTCCTCTCGGAAAATCAAGCACAACACTTTGCGTGTATGTGAGTGTGCGTGCGTGCGCTCGTGAGAGAGAGAGAGAGAGAGAGAGAGAGAGAGAGAGAGAGAGAGAGAGAGAGAGAGAGAGAGCGAGAGAGAGCGAGCGAGCTCACCCAGTCTAGGGTCCTGATGTTGGGTTCCTTGCCTTGTTTTTTTACTGTTCGTTGCTGCTGCAATCTACGATGGGAGGGGATTAAAAACCCGTAGGTAAAGAGTCTTTCTCTTAGATTTGTAGTTAACACGGGCACTGTGGCGCTGTGTGGCGTGGCCTTTAATATGCCCCCGGGGCTCTAGCTGATGACAAGTCAGAGCATCTTGGATCGGGCACAGAGTGGGACGTGGGTGATCTGATAAACTATTTCATGCTTTTTGTCAAGTTGAAGGCACCATGCATATGGCAGGGACGGGATCCATCCAGGTGAAGGGTTTAGGGAGCACAATACGGGCTCAAGGGGATTTTGGTAGCCAGACTGGAGCTTGGGAAAGTGAGTACGACTGTTCAAGTGTTCAGTCCTGTCCAGGACCTGTGACATGACTTCTGCTTTCTGCTTGTAGGGCTTAAAGTGCAAAAGTGGAGTGCGTCCTGGTCACTGGGGACAAAGCCTGCTGATGGGGAAGACCCAAGAGGAGGTGGGCAGGACTCAGAGAGTGTCTCCGCTGTGTACCTTAGCCACTTCACTTGTCTGAAGACAGATCTAGGAGGCCATTGCTGGTTGAGGCTTCGGGTTTTATGCGGGCTCCCATCTCCAGGCTCCAGCGTCATTCAGCGCTCAGACTAGCATTTCCAGCTTCCTGACTTGGTCCTGTTCAGGTTATCCCATCTCTCCTGCTCAGTATGAAGGCTAGTCACGACCCTCGTCATACATCGTCATAGATCTGAGTGTGGTGTCTAGCCCGTGCTGTGGCTGTCCCCCAAGGGGGAGGGGACTCTGAAGTGTGTTGGGAGGAAAGATTAGGGTGGCTTTGACACCCTTCAGTGGGGACTGTACACAGTGATCAGAGCATGGGAGAAACCACTGATGACTAGACCTCTCACAGGTAAAGATACTGCGGCCCAGAGAGGGGGGCTCAGGACTTTCCCCAGCGTCTTCAGCTTAGACTGAGTTAGACTCAGCTTAGACTCTGAGTTCAACCCAGCGTATTATCTTGATTCAAATCTCTGGGCGTTCCTGGGTCTATCAAGATGGGGGGGGTAATACCAATTTCCTATCACTCTGAGCTTCCCCAAGAGGTAGAAATGCTCAGAAGAGGGACCACTGCTCCCCAGCAGTGTGGTTTGGGCTTCCTCTGCTTCAGGGTAGACATCTTCATGAAACTGCCCGAGTTTCTCAACACGGTTGGGTTCCTGGATAGTAAAGAAAATATGGCCCAGAGGACACAGGAACATCAGTTCCACCCTTGTATTCCCTCAACTGAAAGAGCCCACAACCAGATCCTTCCCCTGCTTCTCCCGCTCTTCTTCTTCTGGGGGAGGGGAGGGACCGGGAGGCACCTTCACACATTTTAAAAAGTGGTGATAAGCAGAACCATCATCCCGAACTCACCTAGTTCATTCAGCTCAGGCACAGCGCCCTAGAGGTACCACTGGGTCTAAGCTGTGGAAAACCCCATCCTAAAACAAACAAACAAACACAAAACAACTCCACACATTTGTGCAATGCAGTTTTGATGTTTTAGTTTAAACGCTGGGAGAAAAAACACGTGGTATGGGCTGGACCTGCAGCCAGCTTCCTTTCTTTTGCCCCTCAATAAATAACAAATGGCATCCCGTGATCTCTTTTTCTTTTACTTTTTTTTTTTTGCCACAAGTACAACACACACTGATAAAAAAAAAAGATGTACATTTTGTGTAGCCGTGATAATAGCCATGGATGGGGCAGGCTGAAGCACATTAAAAACAGACTTATCTGCAGAGCTGCACCTTATGTAAGATGCATTTTCCTCTAGAGCCAACTAGCAAAGAATTCACCTACACAAGTCGATAAGTGGCCCCTGGGCTCTCTCGAGGTCCAGTGCCAGCCCTGTGGCAAGGAACTTCTCACCTACATAGCTGACACAAGGGATGCTTTCCACTTAGCACGGCAGAACCCAGCATGTAAATTGGCACCTGATACTCAGCAGTCTGGCTGTACGAATGTCACCTAGGGGAACTGACATAATTTCAGTGATATCTTTGTCTTTTCTAGGAGAGAAGAATGCTTTGTGTCCATTGACAAGCCTGGATGGATGTGTGCATTGCAAGCAGAGACACACACTTAGGGTTACCCAGTCAAAATATCTTTTCTAAAACTACACTTCTCTGTCTTCCCCACAGTTACCCCCTAAAACCTCATAGGGCTAAATGATGATGGGAAACTAGGGGGAAGCTGATGGGATGGCACATAGTCTGTTCCTTAATGGTGGCCAGAGGCTCATGAGGCTGAATTAGCTGAGGACATTCAGGGCAACCTGGAAGTTGCATCTGTACAGCTATCTGCCAGTAAGAGTTGTGATGGTGATGTGACATTGTTCACATTCGGCCTCTCCATCTGATCATAACTTCCTCTTCTTCATTCCCACACCCATCGGGCCAGCTGTAGTCTGGCTGTTCTCTCTTCTGTGTGTGAAGTCATTCGGTGATGTTGATGGAGCCTTTTCTCTAGCTCAACCCTGGGCTGCTGTCTGTTGTCCCCATTTGAGTCTCAGCCCCAGATTTCCCCTGCCCTTGGCAGCTCGGCCTTTCTGCCATGCTCTTGTAGGAGCCTGTCCTGCTCATTCCAGCAGGCACCCTGTCAAAGCTCTAGCCCCAGAGAATGTCCACGGTTTCTCTTCTCTGCTCTTTACCCAAGGCCTCTGGGTGTTCAGGGGAGTCACGTGTTTGAGTCAACCCCTAACCCCAGCCATTTGCGATTTTTTGGCTTCCTCATGGCCAAGGTGATCCTTCCATCCAAATGTTAACCAGGCTTCCTCCTGCTTGACTTCAAGATTGGGTGTGATCATGTGGTATGGCTAATGTCCGGGGGCTTTCCCTCTGCTTTTACACTTCACAGACTCTGTCATTCTTTCTCTTCCTCAGGCCTGATGACCCCTCAGTTCATAGAACTTTTCTCCTCTTCCATAGCCGACCTGTCCAAAAAGTGGTCAGCATTTCTGCCTTAAATGAAAATATTACACTATTTATTTATTTGTATGCATGTATGTGTGCATGTACAAGCATGCGAGTGTGCATGCTACAGCACTGGTGTGGAACTCAGAGAACAGCTTATGGGAATTGGTTCTCCCCCTCCAATTTGTAGGTCCGAGGGATGAAACTTGGCTCATCAGATTTGGTGGCAGGCATCTTTACCTGGTGAGCCATCTCACAGGCCCTGCCTAAAAACAAACAAACAAACAGACCAGCTCCCCTCCCCCCCAAATGTGGAAGGTGAGAAAGGAGAACTGTATAACACCTTATTCAAAACAAGAATGACAAGAAATGATGATGAGGCTGGACCTGGTAGTACACACCTTTGATCTTGGCGCTCAGGGGGCAGAGGCCAGCAGATCTCTTTGAGTTCAAAGCCAGCGTATCCCATTGAGTAAGTCTGAGGCCAGACAGAGGTGCACAGTGGGACCCAGTCTCAAAGAAGAAAAGAAAAAAAAAATGATGATGAGCAAAGTCAGCTGGATGAGAGCCTCACGTGTTCCTCCAGGCAGAGACCTGAGTCTCATTCACAAACCCACTCGCAGTATGATCTCCCTTCATTGAAATCATTGCTTGTGTCCAGATTTGCTGGGCCAGCCTTGCAACAGCAGCCAGGTGGGTGGATGCAGGGTGAGTGACGCTGTTCATACACCACATTTTGGACATTGGGCATCTGAAGGTGTCCAGACTTGGCTGTCTGACAACTTTTAGCTCTCAGAATAAAGGGGAAGAACAGAAGATTTTTTTTTTAAAGAAGATTGCTTTTTTCTTACTAATGAAGAGAGACAGATTTTGAACAAGTCTTGAGTTATATCATAATGATAATATGTAATAGTAAACAATTAGAAATTATTCCTTATTCATTTTTCTTTTTTTCTCAGCGCTGGGGATTGAACTTAGGGCCTCACAGATGAGTGCTCTACTGCTGAGTTACACCATCAACCCTCCTTACTAAAAATATTTTCTAAAGAGTGAGAAGTATACTGGAATCTTCCAGGTGATCAATACGGATTCCTTTGTCCTACAAAGAGATTCAACGGGGACTTATGTCTTTGATGGTAGAGAAGAAACTCCCTCCTTCCACGAAAAGAGAAAAGGGACTGATTGCGGTCCCTTCCAGCAGCAGGAGAGGGATCTTGCAGGCAGCACGCTAGCTGTGTTCCCTGTGTGCTGGAGGGAGGCCCTTCAGCCGGCCACAGCAATTAGGATGCGAAGCTGCAATGCAGGCTCGCTCACGGAGCTTGTCTCACCTCTGTCCCTTCAACTCTGCCTCGGCCCATTCTCGAGTGTGAAAGTTCTGATTGTTATCTGCGTTGCAGAATCCCATTCCTTGTCTGTTTTCCTCTGCCCTCATCCTCACAGTTTCTTTGAATGTCCTTTCATGGGACGCCCTGATCTGCTCCCACAGAAATGCAATTATCAGAAATCAACCTCCCTCACCCATTTCTGCCCTAAGCAGCTCTTGCCCACTGGTGAATTTCACATTGTACTGAGAAAGTCAGCAACTAACACTAATAACAATAAAATATGTTTGTATTTTTAGATGACTTTTTCCATTGGGGACTCCCTGGTGAGAGCCAGGCGCTGGGCAGAATGAGGGCGTGTATGAGCTGGAAATAGAGAGCAAGAAGAGACCTGGCCGGCTGAAGGCTTTTCTTGACAGCTAATTTCCATTTTTTGGTATCAAGGGGTCTGTGCCAGTAATTGGCATGCAGATTGTGCCTGTTATACAGAATAAAGGAATCTGCTAGCTAGAATAAGCCAACCCCAGGCTGATGGATGGGGCAGAAGGAGGTCATTGCAAAAGAGAAATTGTGTGTGTGTGTCCCTGTGCGCGTGTGTGTTTCACAAGAATTCCTGCCCCTCCTCCCTGCTCTTTATCCAGCCAACTCTAATCTTTCATATTGCATTGAGACAAATGCCACTCCATTTCTTCCCCTCTCTCTGTTTTTCCTTGAAGGGATATTTGATGGAACCTACTCTAGGTTTTAATAAAGTGTGGGGGGCCAAGGAGAAATTAAAGCAGTGTCATGGTTTGTTAACAGCTCAGGATCGTCCAGGATGGGCCCAGGCTACAAATTATACTCAGGAATTAATTGGTAAAAGGTAGTTCTCCTGTCCATCATTCTTAATCTGGCAGCTGAGGGATATCAACAGGAAAACGTGTGCTGGTGTCCATGTCCTCTTTGCTTTGTCTAAGTCAGTGCTCTGGGCAGTTGGTTGTACCCACCATCTCACTGTGCATTCATTATGTGCTGTTGGCCTTTACCTCTTAGGTGAATTAACCAGTGCTAGGGCTCCTTCTAAGGAGAATGTTCCTTGTTCGGATACCCACTATGGGTCACAGGAGTTATCAGCTAACCTTCCTGGGGCATAGGAAGCTGAAAGAGAAGTTAACTTGCTTTTTCACAGCTCTGAAGATCCAAAACATGGCAAGGTCAACTCTTGTG
Source organism: Pachyuromys duprasi (assembly GCA_028658305.1). NCBI lineage: Eukaryota > Metazoa > Chordata > Mammalia > Rodentia > Muridae > Pachyuromys > Pachyuromys duprasi. The sequence continues at coordinate 20,272,774 of CM053749.1, forward strand.
CTCTTGCTGATACAATATATGTGTTTTGGATAGACTACTATGTCTGGGCTAAATTTCCAAGAAATATATATATATATATTATATTTAATATATATTGTAATATATTGTAATATACATATAATATATATATATATAATTTATTTATTTTTTGAGACAGGGCTTTTCTGTGTAGCCCTAGCTGCCCTGGAACTTGCTATGTAGACCAGGCCAGCCTCAAACTTAGAGATCCACCTGGCTCTGTCTCCTGAACGCTGGGATGAAAGGCATGTGCCACCACAACTCTACTAAGAATTGTTTTAAAAATAGACAGAACCATCTGGCTGTGGTGGTACCAGCCTTTAATCCCAAGACTCGGGAGCAGAGGCAGGCAGATCTCTGTGAGTTTGAGGTCAGCCTGGTTTACACATTGAGTCAAGGACAGCCAGGGCTCATACACACACACAAGGCAGAACCAGGTAATTTCTGCTTGCTTGCCTATGGTTCCTCTTCCACATAGTGGCATAGAATCAGACAAAATCAACTCATTCTTGACTATGGTGTCTTCCTGAATAGTGGTCTCCATTGCATTTGGATGGATTTTGAAGCTTTGTGGTGTCCTCCCACACAAAGCTTTCCCACAGAGCCTATACTCCTGCCTCTTCATGCAAGGGACGTTTTATAATCAACAGACCTGGTTGTGTCTTTCCTGGACACAAAAGAGGAGCATTACTGAATGTCTGACCCCCAGGATGTCCAGGACAGCCCTTTCCACACTAGGAAAGCCGCCTGTTGTCTAACATTCTCTCTCAGATAGGAAACCCGAGTCCATTATGTTTGTTGAGATAGAGTTGCAAGCTTCTCTTCACAGTATTTATGGCCTCCTTATACTTTTCTGGTCTTTATTATGAGAGAGAAATTTTCACAAGTTTTGTGACTCATAGAAAGACTTTTCAGAACATTATACTACTTTTGAAATTTATTTTTTATAATTTGTTCACTTTGTATCCTGATTGTAGCCCCCTCCCTTATCTCTTCCCTCTCCCCCTCCCTTCCCCATCCCTCTCCCCTAGTTCTCAGAAAGGGGGAGCCCTTCTCCTCTACCATCTGACCCCAGTTTATCAAATCTCATCAGGACTGCCTGCATCTTCTTCCTCTGTGGGTTGGCAAGGCTGCCCCACCAGGGGGAAGCGATCAAAGATGGGGCAACTGAGTCTATGTTTGAGACAGCCCCTGCTCTCCTTACTAGGTAACCCACATGGAGACTGAGCTGCCTATGGGCTATATCTGAGCAGGTGGCCTAGGTCCTTTCCATTCATGGTCCTTGATTGGTGCATCAGTCTTTGTAGGCCCCCCTTGGCACAGATTTGTTGTGGTGCTCCTTTTTCCTCTTGTTCCTTCTATTTCCCCTATTTTAATTGACCAATAAAAATATAAAAAAGTGTGCATAGTAATTGGGTACCACCAGGCATTCTGTTACACAAATTCATTATATCAAGTTTAGCTCAGGGTAAGTACTTAAAAAAAAAAAAAAAAAAAAGAACCCGAGTCTCTCATGGAAAGGTTTTTGCCTTATTTTCTCTTAGATAAGTTCACTCTTGTCATTGTGGACCCTAATTCCTCCCTTCACCTTCTGAACTGATCTAAAAGGGTCTCACGGAATCAAGTTTTCAGTTTGTCTGGCCCGGGGATGCCATGGTAGGTGGATGCAAGCTGGGTGTGCTGCTGTTTACCTGTAGTCCCAGCACTTGGAAGGCAGAAGCAGGAGGATTGCTACAAGTTTGAAGCCTGCCATGCCTACCTAACCAGACTCTGCCTCAGAGAACTATGCTGAAGAAGTATTTGAGTCAGCATCATCTTCGACATGGCCCTACTCCTGCTGTTGGCCTGGATCAGCTGTCGTTTCTTACTTTGCTAACTCTCAAAGGGTTCATATCTTCCATCGTCAGAGAGCCCATGGCATGAATAGATGCAGTCTTTTCGATGGGCTGGTAGAGGTGAGGCACCTACAAGTGGCTTTGTGGGATACACATGGAAGAATGAGACCAGGGGAGGAGGGGAAATGAGCCAACCTTTGGTGGCAACTGCGTAACACCAGCAAGCTCCCTTTTCAGTGTAAGTAGGTCCACTTTACGTCTGAGGTATCTGCAGTCCCTTTCTTTGTAAGAAGGGACATCATTTGAGCCCAGCAGAGGTCCAACGGACTATTATGTATTTATTCTCATATTTTTTATCATATGTATACGTGCACAAACGTATGTGTGGGGGCCATGCATGTGCCATATAGCACATGTGGAATTCACGGGGACAACTTGTGAGCATTGGCTCTCTCTCCACCCCTGGGCCCTGGTGGTGGGACTCAGGTCATAGTGCTTGCTGACAAGCCTTGTCACCTGCTGAGCTATCTCACAGGCCCCACCATCGAGGTGAGAGCTCTCAGGTCACCTCCTCAAATTTCAGAGAGAGATTACTGCTATGCCAATTTAATTCATTTGGGTAGATACAGCAAAACACCAGGAGCTTGGGTGGCTTTTAAAAAACAGGATGTATTTCTCACAGTTCTTGAGGGTATTTCTCACAATTCAGAGCACAAGAATTGTTAGTGTAGAGTGAGGGCAAGTGTTTGTCCAGAGAGGGTGTTTTCTCACTGCATCCCCACATAGTGGAAGAGGTGAAGGAACACCCACTGTGGGCCCTCCATTATAAGGGCACCAGTCCTACTCATGGGGTCCTTCTCATGACCTGCTCACCTCCCCAAAGGTCTCACCTCCTCTTATCATCTCCTTGGAAGTTAGAATTTTAACCTCTGAATTTTGGTGTGTGTGTGCGGGGTGTAGACACCCAGATCAAACGTATGAGAAACAGGCTACTTATCAAAATGCGTGCCTCCTTTCTGAGGCTTCTTCCAGCAGGGCTGCTGAAGGTGCTGTGCTGTCCTGCTTCTGCAGAGGATGGGCTTTCCATTCCCCACCGTTGATGTCCAGACTTGCCTCTGGACAGGAACCTACTTGAAAAGTTCTTTCTCCTGTCGTTCTTGGGGAATTAGAAGCAATGGGCACAGCTTTCCAGAGTTCAGGCTGGCCTTGCCTGAGGATGTTGTAATTTCTTTACATTCTGCTTGGTGACTTTTGGCAACTCTAGACAGAGGCAGGCTGGCCTACAAGTATTAGAGACAACTTTAGATGGACTTTGGGTAAGTAACTGCAGGATCAGGATGTCCCTTTCTCTGGGCACAACCCGTACAGCGTGCCCAGAGCAATGAGAGAAGAACATGTGCCGCCTTCTACCTGCTCATCCATCGAGAAGACTGCCATTGCCCTATGATCACCACGCTTTATTTTCAACATTATTTTTTTAAATTGATTTATTTTTTTAATTAATTACAATTTATTCATTTTGTATCCCAGCTGTAGCCCCTTCAACATTATTTTTTTAAAACCTCCTGTATGTTAAAAATTTACACAAAACTCACCTTTACATTTCTCTGAGGAATGTGTTTTTAAGACATAGCATCCTAAGATAGGAGTTTGTTATTGTGCTAGCCATTTGGTCCTTTGGGTTTCACGTGGGTGAGTGGGGAACCGCTTCAGCTATGGCAACAGAAGGAGTTTAATTTAGGAAGTTAGGCAGATGAGGGAAGAACTAAGAAGATACGCAGTAGATGAGGCAGCCTGGAAGTGTCATCCCTAGGAAAGCTGGGTACCCCAACATTGGAGAAGCAAAAGGAGAGTCTGGTGTTTCAGAGACAGCCATTTTATAGATGTGATGCCACGAACATGAAGACTGTCTTAGTCAGGGTCACTGCTGCTGTGATGAAACACCACAACCAGAAAAACTTGGGGAGGAAAGAGTTTATTTGGCTTGCATGTGTCCACACTGCTGCTCATCATTGAAGGAGGTCAGGACAGGAACTCAAACAGGGCAGGAACCTGAAGGCAGGAGCTGATGCAGAGAACAGGAGGGGTGCTGCTTAATGGCTTGCCCCTCATGGCCTGCTCAGCCTGCTTTCTTATAGAACACAGGACCACCAGCCTCGGGATGGCTCCACCCACAATGGGCTAGGCCCTCCCCCGTCAATCACTGATTAAGAAAATTCTCTACTGGCTTGCCCACAGCCCAGTCTCACGGAGGCATTTTCTCAATCAAGGCTTCCTCCTCTTGGGTAACTCTAGTTTGCGTGTCAAGCACAAGGGCCAAGGTCAGGATCAGAGCATGGAAATACAGAAAAGTCTTTGTTTACTAACAGAGATCTTTAAACATCTGGGGCTTTGAAAACACTGGCAACCATCAGAGACTTCCAAATGTATAAAAATCAATTATTGATACATTTAAAAAATTAATCAAAAATTACTCTGAGGTGTTTCTTCTGTGCCAGGGTCTCTGCTGGGAGGCAGGATTGGAAGGCACATTCTGCAAACTTAGTCTCAGCATTCTGGACAGTGTTCCCTGAGGTAGTCACTCCCATTTCCTTCTGGCCAGCCAGGCCAGTCCATAGAGCTTTCTGATGGGCGTGTGGGAGCTAAACATACGGTATTTGTCCTGGGAGCTGCCCTGAGCTTTAACTTCCAGTGCAGTTGAAGATCCCTCTCCTTTCTCCCGGGTCCTGTGATCTAAGGGCAAGGAAGTAAAGAAAAAGGACATTCCTTGAGGCAAGGCCCATCGTCCCCTTTCCTGGGGCTTTTTTTTTTTTTTTAATTGGGGTTGGGTTGTTTGCTTTGTTTTTGTTGTGGGCTCCAGTGATGTGTCCCTTGCAGATGTGATGGGACCAACATTTGTACAAAACTGTTTAAAAGTCAGGTCATTCTGGGTTACGGTCTGTTTTTGCTTTGTGTAAAGTAGGCTCAAATACTCCATAAACTGGTGGGCGCTGGCCTCCCAACAAACGGCGAGTCGACAGTTTCGGCTGAATTTTATCTTCTCTTGCACCTTTTGTGTTCTACAGAGCTTCTTACGGTTTGTGTCCCAACCACTTCTCTCCGTTACATTTCATTAGTGCGGGGCACACAAGTAACGAGGTTTATGTAATTAATTGTCATCATTATCATCACGGAAAAGTGTGCACTGCATGCCAGGTACTGAACTAAGCACTTTACAGAAATGAGCTCATTTGAATCCGCAGATAAGCGTGGGGAGCTGAACTGTACTCCAAGCCCTTAGTACCTCAGAATTGTTTGAAAGTAGGGACCTTAGAGAGGCAGCCACGTTATAGCGAGGTCACCAGGGTGTGGCTGTTACTCCAGTGTGAATGATGTGTTTAGGAGAGGGAAAATGTGAACATCTAGGTAGGTGTACAGGGGACGGGGTGTTTGGTACAGGAAGGTAGGACACAGGAGAAGGAGTCACCACAAACCAAGGAGGACCTGGAGAAGACCCTTTCCTCACAGCCCCCAGAGGGATACAGCCCTGCCAACACCGCGGTCCCGGCCTGTAGCCCCTTCTACTGTGAGACACTAAATTTCGGTTGTTTTAGCCTCCCCGTTTGTGGTCTTTGTTGACCTAGCCACAGCAAGCTAACACAGAGCGTACACCATCGCTACTGGATAATGCTGTTATTCTCATTTTCAGATGAGGGTGCTGAGGCTTAGAAGTGACTCACTGAAGTTCGCAAAACCACGAACTCTGTTTCCCTGGCTCTCTGTGGAGAATGTTTGTGGTTCTTGCTTCCTGACAGCCGAAGCTCTTTGGAGAAGTCAAACAGAGCAGGCGTCTCCTGTCCCGGTGACCATCCTTCTGAAGGAAAGGAGACTCCGAGCTAAGGTGCATTTCATTTACCGAAGCACTCCCATCTTCTTGTAGATTTTTAAAAATATTTTTTATTCATGTGTCTGTGGGCATTGTATGGAAGTGGTTGCTGTGTTTGCTTGGTTGAGAATGGGGCCCATGTCAACAGTGAAATGTTCCACTGTGGCCCAGCACCTTGGGTGTCAGAGAGCTGTGGCTGAGGTGTGTATATGCTTCACTTTGCTCTGTCTCTAATCCTTAGCAGGTAGCAAGAAGAAGGCATCTGCGTGTGAGTGCACACATCTACTGTTTCCTCACATATACACATTAGCACACCCCTTCACACACACTCGTATTTATAGACAGAAACATAGACATATGGACACGTATGCATATGTAGACAAACTATATTCCCCCAATATGCTTAAGCTCACTGTCAAGCAACACAACTGCCTACTCACCTCCTTACATAGAACATGCCTGTCCTCACTGCCCTTTCCACATGCGTGTGTATGTGCACACACACAGTGAGAAGCCATTCATGGCTGAGCAGCTCTCTGTCTCATCAGAGTGACAAGCCAGTGTTGTCTTAGGTCAGGCTGCCCAGAGGCAGCTCCTGATATAAGGCGTCGCAGGGAAGTGGTCCATGTGGAGGGTTTTCCTGGAGGACAGCAATGGCAGGGACAGCAATAGGTAAGAGGGGGAAAAGCATGGTCCAGATGACGTCACAGCCTTGCCTGATCCTTGATGCACTTGAGCTCAGAGCACCTCGCCCATCTGTGACTCTGAAAGGCAAAGGAACCGACTTTCAGATCCCAGAGCCTGCTGTGCGCGGGCTTTGGACACCCTGGGGGACAAAACCTCCTAGATGCTTCCACGCATCACTGTGGTGGGGTAGACGATTCTGCAGCCCAGCCACCCTCAGAATACTGCAAGGGGGAAACCCTCAGAAGCAAAGCACCCGGTAGGAGGAACTGAAGATCCAAACGCAGACCTGCTGAAAGAGGTCTGGGTGAGACACAGCCTGTGTGTGTATATACTGTATGTGTGTGAAGCTGAGGGATGGTGCATGCATGCCGGGGAGGAACAGACTGCTTGACGTTGTTGGTGGCCCCTGCAGCTAACCGAGCAGGGCATGCGCAGATGGCTCAGCGATGGTAGCTTGACAGACAGAGGCTGTTGCCCTTCACGGGTCTTCGTGCTTTTTTGGCCAGGGTATGATGTAAGTGGTAACTACATGCCTCTGTGTGCGTGTGTTGGGGGGTGGGAGGCAACCCACTGAAAGTATTCCCTACCATCTGGAAGAGGTTCCAGGCATAGACCCACCTCTCCCTCCAACCCTTTCCTCTCCTACGCAGACTGGAGCCCGAGCCGCCAGCACACTCGTCAACTTCTTACTGGCTGCGCTGGTCGTGTGCCTGTGTGTAAGGAGGAGGGTGTGTCGAGGGGGCACAGAGGCACTGGGCAGGGTTTCCCTCTGCTTTTCCTCAGCCTTCAGCAGATTGGGGGCCAGTAGGAATGCGCAGGATGGCGAAATCCTCCAATCCAGGGAGAGGACACGGGGAGAAACCGGGTATTTTCTTAGCAGTCCCCAGGTGGACGTTATTTCACCCATTTTGTCGATGAGGAAACTGAGACAAGCGAGGTACCCGGAGTTGCTCAAAGTTTCAAGGGGGCAGCGACGGCACAGGGGTTCCGGCTCACACTTGTGCCCTTAATGGCTGGTGTTACGAGCTAGCGTCACCTGGGAAGAGGTGAGTCAAAGGAGGAACTGCCCCGATCAGACTGACCTTCCGGCATGTCTGTGGCGTATTTCTTGATTAATGACTGATGTGGGAGGGCCCAGATCACTGTGGACAGCTGTTAGTCCTGGGCAGGTGGTCCTGGGTTGTATAAGAAAGCAAACTGAGCAAGCCGTGGGAACATGCCAGTAAGCAGCACTTCTCCATAGTCTCTGCCCTGACTTCCCTCTGCTGGACTGTGACGTGGGAGATAAACCCTTTCCTCCCCAAGTTGGTTTTGATCTCTCTCTCTCCCTTTTTTTTTTTCTTTTTTTCCCCCCATCACAGCAACAGAGAAGCAAACCAGGAAAGCCGGATTGTGTCAGGGTTCTGAGACTTCTGGGATGGAGCAGTGTCAGTGATGGGGACAGAACTTCAAGTGTAGGGTTCCAGCTGCCCAGCCCAGGGAGCACCTGCTGAGCCAAGATTGTTTCCACAGCTACCTTTGCAGAAGGTAGGCAGGAAGTGCGTTTTCCTGACAGCAAGTCTGTCAACTTACTGGGGAAAACAGTGGGGGATATTTAAACAAACAAACAAACACACAAACCCAAAAAGAATGTATTTCTCAGGAACCAGCAATACTTTCCAGGAACAGAACACTTAAAGTTTATATTTTAAAGTAACTTATTCGCCACTACACAGTTCTGCTGAATTATAAACCAAATTTTCATTAGCAAACAGAGCAATTCAACAGGCTGAAGCACTGTCTGGTTCTCGGCTGTTCCTAGGAAAAAGGAAGAAGAAATGGCTTTATCTCTGAATGGCTAAAAAGGTTACCAGGGTGGGCCCTGTGGGCAGAAAGGGAAGCCTATGCCAAGGACAAATTCTAGCTGCAAACTCTGGCTGCAAAACTCACTTGGTTATCCAAATGACAGTTCCTCAGCTTTAAAAATTAAACCTGGCCCGCAGCAAGGGGAAGGCGCTATTAGCAGAAGCATATTACTTTTCTCTGCTGGAAGTTGTTTACTTAACAGCTGGTACTGCTTTCAAGCAGATGGCTTGTGGTCCTAAATTAATATTTGTTAATTTGTTTACAAAGTAGCACTTCTGAAGCAGCCTTTGGCCTCAAACAGGGACAAGCTGAGAATAAGGACTTCATCTCATTTGAACTCTTTCTTTTGAGGTCACTGTAGTTTCACACCGTGGGAAATGCCACGGCCTGTAGCCCCACCCCTCCATGTTTCTTTGCCCCCTCAACAGGTGTATAGAAAGCTCTGTGTTCAGTCTTCCCAGTTACGGAGGAATCAGGCATATGTACTGGGACAGCTCAAATTCTCAGCTGATCTGCACCAACGTCCCAACCCTACAAATAAACACTCTCCTTTTCCATTAATGCTATAAGGACATAAGCTGATCACATACTGTACAAGTCCAGACACTAAGGAAATTGACCTAACAAGTGATAGTAAGGAAAACTTTAAAAAAAGAAGAAGAGGCAAAACAGGGCTGGAGGGATGGCTCAGTGGTTAAGGGCACTGGCTGCTCTTCCAGAGGACTTCGGTTTGAACCCCAGCACCCATATGAGAGCTCACAGCAGAGTGGGATTGCGTTCACCAGGCACACACGTGCTACACAGACATACATATGGACAAAACACCCATATACATAAAACAAATAATAAATAAGAAAATGTAAAAATGGGTGCAAGGGCATACTTATCTCTGCTTATGACAGATCATAAACACATTCATATCTATGTGATATTGAAAGCAAGAGATGATATCATCAGAAATGATGTGAATCAAACCATTCATAAAAGGATTGTGATGATTTTGGCAAGCAAAAAAACAATTGGAGTGAAAAATTAGAAAATTATTTCAACTATTATGAATAAAGCTTGCAGCTTTATATAAGCTAAGAATTATTCAGTTTTTATTTGAATTTTATTTGACAACTCCTAAAGGATATGAAGATATTGTTCAAACATAAAGAAGCATCTTTTATTTATACATTTTATAAGTGACAACTCACAATGCTCATGATGCCATTTCAGCATAGTGGACAGGTTTACTCTGTTGAAATCTGTTTTTTTTTTTTTTTTTTTTGCTTTAGTGTTTTTCCAACAGTAAACCAGAGCTGGTGAGATGCCTCCATTGTTAAAATGTCAGCTCTGCAAGCACTACATGCTGCGGACATGGAACATAGGAACATAGGAATCAACATGACATGATTCCTAGGACATGGTAAAAGCTGGGTGTGGTAGCGTGTACCTGTAATTCCAACACTAGGGAGCTGAGAGGTTTCTGGGGTTAGCTGGCTGGCTTCTGTGAGTGCCCATGTCTCAAAACTCAACGTGGGAAGAACAGGACAGGTGGCTTAGTGGTTAAGGGCACTCAGATCCCAGCATACATGTTGGGTGGCTTACAACTGGCCTGTCACTCCACCTTCATGGGACTGAATTCCTCTGCCTCCTTGAGCACTTCGCTCACACGTGGCATATATATGTGTGTGTGTGTGTGTGTGTGTGTGCCACAAGCATGATTGGTGCTCATAGAGGCCAGAAAAGGGCAATGATACCCTGGAACTGGAGTTACAGGCAGTTATTAGTTAGCATCTGAACTCTAGGGATGGAACCTGTGTCCCCTGTAAGAGCAGCAAGCGCTCTTAGCCACTGAGCCATCTCTCCTAAACTAGGTGTTGTGGCATGAGCCTTTAATCTCGGTACACAGGAGGCAGAGGTAGAGGCAGGCAGATTGCTGTGTGCTCTAGGTCAGCCAGAACTACATAGTGAGACCTGTCTAAGAAAATGAGGTGGAGCATGATTTAGGAAGATCTCCAGCATTGACTTGTGGGCTCCCACAAGCACGTACACACATGTGCATATGTATTCTCCCCAAACATGTGTGCACACACATGGAAACATACAAGCATAAAAGAAAAACAATGAACTTATCTAAAATAGTGTCCCTTCTGGATAAGTTTAAAGAAATAGAAATTCCAACAGCTGTAAAGTGTCAAACACCTTTGTTCTGCAAAGAGAAGCCATGTGCATTTCTGGCCATGCTGTAATTGTCCTTGAAGCATAAGCTGGAAATCTGTAGGAAGAACCTAGCTTTGGGAGTCTATCCTAAGGTGATAATCTGAATGATATAATAAAGCCAATTGTACAGGATATGTACGGCAGCATGTCCATAGCAGAAGATGAAAAATGCCCAAATCCTCAGGAGCTGAAATGGCTCAGTGGGCCTTGATGCATCAGAATTTTCTGTGACCACTAAGACTGGAAGGTGTGTGAACTCTTTTCACATGTGTGGAAGGGTGCGCACACCACAGTGCTCAGTGCACACACAGCAGAATGCAGAGTAGGGCAAGTGGGCCTCACAGCTTCACAGAAATGGGGCCTATGCTTTGATGAGTCCAGAAAAGAAGAAAATACAGATAGCTGGGACTTTTATATTCATAGGGTTCTTCTGTATAGACGTATTTAAACATTTATGGAACATCTATTTGATGAAGATGAAATGCTGGTTAAAACCCAATTCCTGTGGAAACCATACGGAAATTTAACAATCTTTTTCTGGCACACAGGTTGTGCTATCTTCCCTCAGAGAGCTGACCTGGCTGTTTCTTAGCTGAACATCATGGGTGTTGTAGCCCATTGCCTGCCCAAGAAGCCATTTTCAGGATGCTGTAGCAGCCTGGGGTTCCCTTTCTTCAGCTACTGTTTTTTCACTTCTCCTTCAGGTGAATGTATTCCAGAACCCAGAGGAGGGACTTAACGTAATTTAGAGTGAGGACAGGTTTGGTCCAGTCACCTGAGAATCTGACCCTGGACTTTTGGCCTAGCAGTCTTCAAGTCTTCAAGGCTTTCTATGTAGACCAGGCTGACCTCAAAGCCGGGCCTCCTGCTTCTCCAGTTCTGGAATCACACCATACCCAGCCTACTCTTAGGTAACTCTTAACATTAAGTTTCCCAAAACTCAGCGTCTACTGTTTGTGAAAGAAAACGAAAGGACATGAAATGAAAGGAAACAAGACAAACATTAGCAGGGATGTGATTAGCTGTTGTAACAAGCAGCTCCTGGGCACAGGCCGATCCAGATTGGTTCATTCTGTGGCTCGGTCTTTCTGTTGTTTCCATTCTGCAGCCCCAGAGTGACAACTTTGTCCCTTGTTAGTTTTGGTCCCTGCATAGTTGCTGGGATTCCAGCCCACAAACATGATGCATCCTACCAGGACTATTTTTCTCTTTTCTTCTAAATTACCCCCCCCCCCCAAATCTGTCTTCTGTTGCTTGCCACAATCCTTCATTTCTCATTGGGCAGAATAGTATTCCTTATTCACATTCAAACCAGTCACAGTCAAGGGACTTCTTAGGTTAGACTTGTAGGGGTCAGTGGGAGTCAATGGGAGTCAGTGGGGGTCAGTGGGGGTGGGTGCGGTGTGTGGAGAAGCAACCCTCCTTTCTTCCCAAGGTCCTCCCTTCCTTCTCCCTTTGGCTAGAAAGCTGGGGATTGATTTTCCCTCTCTACCCCACTTCCAGGGACTATATCTATACCCAGAACATGTAGAGAAAATGAAGCAGTAGTGAGGATTCTCTATTGCTAGTGGTCAGAGGCACGGTGCTCCCCTTACTGGTGGTTAAGTGTGTGCCCTGCTGCAGTTACCATCTTGGTGAAACTGCCTGTGTAGGAACAAGAGAGATGGCATTCTTTTGTAAGTTATTTTAAGTTTTATCTGAATATTAAAACGAGTAGGTACACTATGGAGTAGCATACAAAAATGGCATGAGTTTTAAGGCTGAATTATAAGACCAGACAAGCTTGAAATAAGATAGGGTGCTCTGCAGACCTTTAAGATTCCTAGCTGAAGAGTAGGGTTCTAATGTCAGCAGCAATTGCTGTAAATTGCTGGCTGAGCTGACACAGGATAGCTCTGCCCTACTGTAGGAGTTAGTGCCCTTGATCCTGTTTGGAGGAATCACGAAAGGCATTCTCTATCATTGATGTTGAAGTGGAACCTCACCTGGTGACTGTGCTTGCCACTCATCCCAAACATGGCTGCACTGAAAGACATATTGGCTTCACAGAGAGACCCACACTCACTGAAGAGGCTCAGGCTGCAGCCTCTCAGTGACATGTGGTGTCCTTGTCTGGAATGTGGGCAAAAACAAAAACAAGTTCCCTTCTCCTCCTTCTTCTTGTAGACAGGGTTTCTCTGTGTAGCCTTGGCTGTCCTGGACTAAAATTGTAGAACAGGCTGGCCTCAAACTTACAGCAATCGCCTCCCTCTGCCTCCCTCAAGTGCTGGGATTACAGTAGTAAGCCACTGCAACCAGCGAAAAACAGGTTCTTGTTAGGGTGCAAACAAGGGTTCCTCCAAAGAGATGCATTACAATCTCAGTTCCCACTCTTCAGAGTACAGTTTTACTTGGAAATAGGGTTATTTAAAAATTACATCTTATTTTCTTTATGTGGTTTGTGCATGTTCCACAGAGCACATGTGGAGGTCAGAGCATAGCTTGTGGGGTTGTCTTTCCTTTACCATGTGAGTCGGGGGGGGGGAGGGGGAGGGGAGTTCAGGTCACCAGACTTGGCAGCAAGCGCCCTTACCCACTGAGACATCTCTCTCAGAAGCAGTTTTTTGTTTTTGTTTTGTGTTTGGTTGTCCTTGTTTTTGTTTTTTGTTTTTTTTGTTTTCAGAAGTAATCGAGTTAAAGCAAAGGCATTAGTTTGGCCCTTAATCTGACATGACTGGTGTTCTTACAGAAGGGAGAGGTTAGAGGAGAGAGGACTTGAAGGGTGAAGACAATATGAAGAGACGGCGACATGGAGAGAGTACTGTGTGAGGATGAAGGAAGAAGCTGGAACGATGAATCTGTAAACCGCAGACCCTGAGCCACACACCGGAAGCCAGAACTGATTCTAGAACAAACTCTCCCACGGACCCTGTAAGGCGCTGCATGGCTGGCACTGTGTCTTTGGAGGCCTAGTTGCTCCCGCTGTGAGGCAGTGTATTTACCCCAGCCATCCACCCCGAAGGTGTTACCCAGGATGCCATTTAGACCATTTTTCCATCCCCTACATTATGGTCCCTACCCATCACCTTCTCAGACCCCAGCTCCGCGCCGGGCAGTACTACAATGTGCACAGACTTGTGGAAACGTCCCCACCACTTTCACTTTGCTCAAACAATGTTAATTTTAATAAGCATTATGGAGGCCTCGGTGTCATTTTGGCAGGGATGACATAGACTGGCTATAAAATTCATTTAAACCTCTCCTGAAAAGTCTCATCTTCTGCTGCTTAGTAGCTCATCTTTTTCTAGAAGGAGGCAATTGCTACATCAAGCTGCTGACCCAGCTGAAGCACCCAGGTACGTGGATGTGAAGTTAGAGCGGCCTTACAGCAAGAGGGAAATCTCGATAGGACCTTCTCCTCTGGTCACAGAGCTTTGAGTTGACCCTTCTGTAGCTGACGTAAAGGTTGGGCCTGTTCACATCATCTCTCTTTAAAGAGGGCTGGACTAGGAGCTGAGAGAGAGTTCAGTGGGTGAAGTTCTTGATTGCAAGCACTAGAGCCCGAGTTCCATTCCTAGAATCTGCTTAAAAAAATACTGGTGTGATGGCAGGCATTTGTAACCCCAGCAACAGGGAAGTGGGGACAAAGAGATCCCTGAGGCTTGCTCATCAGTCAGGTTAGCCTACTTGGTAAGCATCAGGTCTAAAAAGATGATGATAGCAACCTGGGAACCGTACCTGAGGTGATACTCTGATGTCTACAAATATGCACCTTCATATGCGCACACACACAAAGCTGAGATGAACATGTACTTCCTGAGTAAAACCGTGGTGTTCAGCAGTTATAGCAGAGTGACTGTGGGCTCATGCTGACTTGGGAAATAGCAATAGGGGTGATTCATTTATCCTAGATGGTGATGTTTTTGGAAAGCCTGAGAACTCCAGGTATGGTTGACAAATGGATAGAATCAATGCACAGGGGCCAGAGTGGGATGCCAGTCCACCTGACCCTGCAGAGGGGTATGTGTGTGTGTGTGTGTGTGTGTGTGAGAGAGAGAGAGAAAGAGAGAGAGACAGAGAGAGAGAGACAGAGAGAGACAGAGACAGAAACAGAGAGAGAAAGAGAGAGAGCCGTGTTTGGAAGACTTCATCTGCCTGAAGGACACAGTGGGCTGCACTCTGACCCCTGCCTGGCAGTGTCTGCCCCTGCCTGCTTTCTGTAGCCCTTCCTCACCCTCAGACAGTAGCTCTGGAAGGGGTAGGCAAGGGCATTGGGTTACTAACCTGAGGGCAATCTTACTGTGTGTTAAGCCCACCCACTCTAGACAGAGCCTCTCTTAGTCAGAGTAAAACTTCCTGAAAAATGATGTGGTGGCATACACCTTTGATCCTACCACTCGGGGAGGCAGAGGCAGGTGGATCTCTGAATTTGAATCCAGCTTGGTCTATGTACATAACTAATTCCAGGCCAGCTTGCACTACATAGTGAGACTCTCTCACAAACAAACAAAAACAAACAAAACCCCAAATCAATCAATCAATCAATCAATCAATCAATCAATCAATCAATACATATCTATATGAAACAAGTAATGAATAGTACAACAGCCTATAAGACTCAGACTACAGGAAATGAAACAAAGTGTGATGTAATATATGTATTAGCTCAGTGTAATAATTCCACAATGTGTGTATTTCAAAACTTCACGTGGCACATGACAAATATGTCTGTGGTGTATATAATGAGCTACAAAAAAAAATAGAGGCAAAAAGCAAACAGGAACAAGACTGTGTAAATTAGATCGATGGAAAAAAAACAAGATTTTTTTTTCAGAACAGGAATTGGAAAACAAGGCGAGTTTTCCACGTTGGTCTGGCTCAGTAGATGGCACTTCTTTCATGGCAACTCTGCCTTTCTGCTCTGGCTGTCAAGTCGTTTTCCCGCCACAGTGCTGTTTATCTTCTTGAGTTGTCCTCAGTGTCTGTCATGCATCCTTGGGGCTCCCCAGCCTTAGCCTAGTTGGTGAGCTCCAGGTGAGAGACTGTTTAAAAGACAAATACTTGCATACATATGTGCACCACACAGACACACCCTGCACACACAAATACACACATAGAGTAATTCTTTGAAAACCTTTGTGTTTGTATGTGCATGCACACAGGCACACGTGAACACACATACATGGAGTGGCTAGAAGTCTGTGTTGGATGTCTTACTCAATTAGTTTCCACTTTTTTTTTTTTTTGAGGCAGGGCTTGACAATGTGGTCCAGGCTAGCCTCGAACTCATCATGTAGTCGGACTCTCAGCAGCCCTCCCCCTCTAGTCTCCTGAGTGCTGAGGTGACACGCTCTCCTCTTCCTCGGGAATTCCTTGCTATTCACGCTTGCTATCTGGATGTCTAGCTCATCCCTTTGTCCTCACCTCTCCTGTTCTCTCCTCATTTGCTTCAGTTTCCTAGGGAAGGTTGGTAGGCGTCAGCGTAGGACTAGGGTTAGGAGAAACAGTAGTGTATTGTATAGTGTTGGTTCAGGACACTGGACAGCATGAAAGTCCCCTGTGACCCTGGGATACTCTGGGGCCTGTCCAGGGCAATCCTGTTTACATAGCAGGATGCATCCTCCTTAGCCATGGCTGACCTGGGCAGAGAAGACACCTTAACTAAGCTGAAGAGTCAGTTTTCTTCTCCAGCAATTTGGAAGGGAATGGGCAGGCAGGCTGGTTACTTAGTTTCCCTTTGTGTAGCTGCAGTGTGATACCTTGTAAACTGTGGGCTAGGAGCCTGGTACTGTGGGCTGAAGCTCAGGAGATGACAGTCACAGAGGTGCACACTGAAGCAGGTACCCAGAGAGGACCAGAGAGGAGAGACGGAGCTGAATCATAATGACTTTTCAGCTTCACCTTCTAGCTTTTTTCTTGAGAAAGGTTACATTCTTCCTCTTGGGTTTTTCTAATACAGCTTAATGGCTGTACAGTCAATAAACATGTTCTCCCACATCGCCTCTGAAGCTAGACTGAATGGGATTCTTGGAACAATAACACTAAAAGGGACATATTACTCTCCAGAATTATATAACTCAGTGATATATAGTTTTTTTTTTTAATGTTTTCAGAGGATGGGAAACATGGGAACCAGCAGTACTGGACAAATCCACATTTTCATGGGAAGTTGGAAGGATTCTGTGTGGGTGGATGATACCAAACTTTGTGAATGTGGTCAGACCCCCCTCTCCCCGCCCTTCTATTTCACAAGTAGACCTGAGGAGAGGCTAGCCAGATTTCTGGGGAGTATTTTTCTTCACATTTTGAGGTTAGTAATTTGATGCACCGCAGACAGCTAGGAGCCCGATGAGTCCAGCTGGTATTTAGCTCTGGCGAGAGGAGGTCCCCTTCTGGGAAATATTTTTCTTCCCATTCTTCTGCGTGTGCTTTGTGGACCCCATTTTAAGGAGATTGGGTCTGTATTAATTTCTTCTAATGCTCAGTATTTCTCTTCCTTTCTGCTGCTCTGTCTGACCCGATACGATGTCATTTGGGTTGTAGCGAGCATATCTTTTAAAGAGTGAGCTTACACATTTCATCCAAGAAGAAAATGTTATTTCCGGGTCTACAATTCATCTCTGCCATTGCATTTTCCTGGTTTCTAAAGGTCTGGTACAGATGTTCCTCCCCGCCCCCCTTCACCTTGGACTAAGCACTAAAAAATGTAAAGGACATTAATAATGCGGGAAGTGCTTTATGCCACGGGGGTATAGATGTTACTGCTGGAAATGAAGAACCTTCCTCCTAAATGTTGTCAATTTGTAACTTTTCTGAGTCTGCTGGTGGCAACTCAGTGTGTGGCCCGTTATCTCCCAACCCAAGCCGCTGGCTTTGGGCGCCAGTCTGGGTTTGGAGAGATTGCTTCATGGCCCCCAGTGGGGTCATTTCACAATTTCCTTTCCCTTGAAAAACTTTAAAAAAGCTATCCAGGCTCCTCTTCCTATGTAGTCATTTAGAGCTTCTACCACATGACTCAGGTGAGGAAATCCAGGAAACACCCCGAGCTGTGGAGAGCGTGAAGCATGTCACCCCGCTGTGAGCTGACGCCTAGGACCAGGGTGCATTGGCTCCTGGAAGCAGACCTAGTTTAATTCCAAAAAACTCCTACTGGCTGAGAGCAATTATGCTAGATCTGGTCGGCATAGAAATCAGTAGAAAAGTGCATGGTCTAGCAATAAAGGTGGAAAAGGTAAGTAAGGCGATACAAGGAGGGGATGGCACCAATGGCTAGTGGGAGTACAAGGGTGTGGAATGGATGCTGGAGGAAGTGGCCATCTTCTATGGGTCTCTAAGGACAAGTTGCCGCACCCATGAGTGGAAGTACAGGTATGGCCCTCCAGAGAATGGTTACCGCATAAGCAAACGTGGAAGGGCAAAATGGGGTGGCTTATTTGGGAGATAGGTAGCTTGCTGGTATGTTCAGCAAAGGATGAGGCTATGAAAGACAGGGCTGCTGAGGTATTGCCGGGTGGAAGCAGGGCTGGGGGGGATTGGACTTTCTCTTCCAAGTGCTGGCCACCATCAAATCAAGTTGCTCCTAGCACAGACTGAGGGGCTGCCCTCTATGAGTAGTCTGCATGGGGAGGTTTCTCCAGGATTCCTGGGAAGTGTCTGGTGGTAAAAGCAGAACTGAAGGGCTGACAACAGTCAGCTGGACACAGTAAGGTGTAGAGGATCTGAACAGCAGAAGGGCTGTAGGGGACAGTAGGTGCACAGATAGGCAAGGAAAGTCAAAGCTGGATGCTCAGCCCTTGACCGTCCAGGATCTAAAGTCTCCTACCAAGGTCTAGCTCAAAGATAGAGGCAAGTATTAAGAACCATAAGAAGCCCGAATAGGGCAGAATGGGTCACAAGTTAGAGGCTAACTCAGCAGCTTGCACAAGAAAGTTCTGGCTTGGGTTGTTTTATTGCTTTGCCCTATGCCAGGACATGCTAGGATTCCATATGCAATTGGCTGCACTGTCAGAGAGAACTACCACGAAAACTGTCTGGTTACCAAATAGGTGTCTGATATAGTTAGAACTAATGAACGTGGCCATGTGGTGACAATGGAAGTAACAAGTGGACATGCTGATATCTGTCAGTCATGGGCAAGGAAGTATTGGCCAGGACTGCTGGATGCTGCCACATGGAAAAACATATTCAATTTTTAAAATTAAAAACATTCTTCCTTTCTGTAATCACTTTGAAAACAACATATTGTGTTAACTATTTTTTTTTCCTCCTCTCTCGTGCAAGCACAATTGCCTGGTTTTAACTGTCATTGCGCCATAGGACTATTCTCCCTGTGTTCCCCCTTTAGAGATCACGGCGGAAGTGCTCATTCTGCAGCAACGGGTGCCACTGGCTGCTCCTCTTCCCTGCTTTCTCTTTCGCTTGCTGTATTGAGTTTTTTCCCTGTGTCTCTTCCCATCCATCTCTGGTGGACTCTTTTTGTCTCATTCACTCCCAGATGCTGCCGTTTCTTTACTTTTCATCTTGTCTGTATATTGTACCTTGCATCCTAAGGTTTTTTTTTTTTTGCCCATCCCTATATTTCTCTTACAATCTACAAGTGATTGACACTGCTTCTATACCTAAAATTCAGATCTTATTCCTGAAAACATAGACCCGTGTATTCAACTGGCTACAGAATTCAAGAATTCCTTCAAACTGAAGGCAACTATGAAAGATACCTCCCTTCCTAGGAAACAAGATCTGCTTCAGCCGTTTCCTTTTCCAAATGCATTCTAGTTCTGTGTGCTCATCTTCAGAGGTCTTGGGCATCATTCCTGGTACCCTCCTTTGAGCATCCCTCACATGCGGTCAATAACTAATCTTGTTCTTTCTGTCCCCTTCACATATCTCCTGCTTATCTTCTCTCTATAATCCTGTGATTGCTCCTCTCAGTTCTAGCTTTACCATATTCAACAATTTCTCCAAGCTCTTACTACCATGATCTTCATGGACACAGACCTGACCTCTTTACTCTGTCATCAAACTGGTCAACTCTTTTGCCACTAGAGAAATGCCCTTGGCCTCTTAGGCTATCCAAATTGAGCTCCAACAAATGTTAACTTCTGTCTATCTTGCTAACCTCAATTTCCTTAGAGATCTCTTCACACTCTAGGGTTAGTGAGAGAATGGATATACAAGTGAGGCCATTGTTTAACTCACCAATAAGCACAGTAGGTGCACAGAGTTGCTCAAAGTTTTCTTCTGGAAGCCCAGGCTGATAAGCCTGTAGAGTGTGCTAAAGAAGCTTTTAAAATTAAAAGAATTTTGATCCTTTGTAACTCTGAAGGGAAGAAGCATGCAATTTCAGGGAGTAGGCTCTAATTAAATGTAACTTCTCTCCCAATGAGAAGTGAGCACAAGAGATGGATCTCCCTGAAGTAGTGAGTGCTCTTCTCCTGAAGGCGACTAAATAGCTGCTGAATGACCATGCAGGCAGGTTGAGAAGAGAGCTATACAGGTACTCTGTGAATTGTTAGGCTTCTATGAGAAGAGGAAGGAGAAAGCTGTCTTCCAAGTGAAAAACTGTCAATTGTTAGCTCCACTTTACTGAACCATCTGTAGCTCTAGAAAGGTGAGCTAACTTCCCAAGGCCACTAAGATGGTAAGTGACAGATGGAGCTAGCCTCAGGTCCTCTCCGGAGTGGTTTTCAGTCTGTATTCCCTAGCCAGTGTTGTCAGTCTCACTTAGAACCTCAGAAGTGCAGATTTTCAGACGTCACTCTGATGATCTTATGGATCAGAAACTCCAGGCACGGGGCCGGCAACCTGTCCTTCTGACAACAATTGCGATGTTCACTATAGTTTGAGACTTACCGGTCAAAGGGACTTTCCACTTTATTTGATTATGTACGTGGGAAAATATTAGAAAGGGCACTTCCCTCAAGTTTTTGGAGACTCTGAGAGGAGACTCGATGACAGTGTATATGGTATCAGTGACTAATCAGCTGCCTTCTTCATTGACTAATCAGCTGCCTTCTTCTGGGCGATCTGGTTGTTTGGCAGCACCCAGATTACAGTCTTGCAGATTTGACTTGGTAACTTGAAACCGATGCTCAAAGAATACTTTCTGGTACCTTCCTGTGTTGTTTTCAAAAGGGACAACATGAGTCTGCTGGACAAAAGAAAAACAAAACATTCAAAACGGATTAGTGGCCAATTTAAAATAGGAAGACAGCACCATAGTGTTTCTAATAGACCCTTTTCATAGAATGAGCTCAATAAAAGCAGAAAAAAAAGTGTTAAAAAAAAACAAACCTCCAGATAGAACTGCTGTTAGTGTGCTATCATTTATTTTGTTAATTCAGCAACATTTCAAGAGAGACCCAGACACTGCAGCATTTAAAAATAATGCAACCTTGCTCCCAAAGCAAGTGGCAAGAGCGAGAGGTCTCTATGGAGCTTTGCTAAAGGGGGGAAAAAAGAAATTAAAAACTGTCCACTAATGTGCTGGCGAGTAATGAAATAAGGATCTGACACTCGGCGCATTGAAATGCAAACAAGATGTCCCTGCGTTACCCTGGCAATTCATCATAGAAGCCGGCGCACTTCTGTTTGTTATACATGAAGTGCAGTGAATTATTACCAGCCGGATTCTTCTAACGAACTTTAAAAACTGTGTACATGATAGGGTCAAAAAGGGATTTATATAAACGCATATGTTTTCGCGCATGCGCGCATGCGAACGTACGTGTGTGCGTGGGTACGTGCGTGTTCAGGATAGGAAATGTACACAGGAGACTTTCTCTGCCTGTGAGAACGTGGAGTCAGATATTTTTGGATTATAGATGAGTTCGGGCAATGGCCCAAATATTTGGAGGCATTCAGTCTCTCTATATGTGTGTAGATGCATGTGTAAGTATATTTTTTGAGATACATACACCATGTGGATGTATCTATAGATAAGATGATCCAAACTGGTTTGGGAAAATGTGTTGCAAGTAGAGCCTTAATAAGTTAAGAGTGTAGAAAACTTTGTATTGAATGTACAGGAGGTTGGGACACTTCTCTGCCTAGATGAATATGTGCCTAGAGGAAGAAACCAAATGTGATGATTCTTCTGGTTTTCATATTTTTACAAACAGGCGCCTTCCTAGTGCTATTAATACATTTGTGGTGTGTGCATGCATGGGTATGTAAGTGTGTGTAAGGTTATAGGTAAAGCTTTGGTAAATCTGACAAAAATCCACAGAGATTAAAGAAAAAAAAAAGAATATGTGTTAATGAGAAGGTCCTGAAGACTTGGTGCTGTTGTTAGCATCATAGCTGAGAAGGGGAATGGAGGCTCAGGAAGCTCACAGTTATAGAGTGCTGTAGCTGGAATTTGAACTCAGAGCATGCCTGCTTTCAAGCCTTCACAGCTTCCCAAAGTGGAGAATCGTAACAAACTAGCACTGTGGGCTGTGAAGGAAATGTGGTGGTGGGTCCTAGGCAGGAAAACTGGCATATAAGTTGGCCCTTTCTGCAGAAGCAGAAAGAAGGTAGGTGGGGTTTGCAGTGATTTCTCCACGAAAAATTTCCAGCTATGCCTCCTAAACCAATTTTATTACAGGATATGGCATAAGGTCAGCACATAAGTGCAATAAATTAATATGAATCCAAACAGAACACACAGAGAGGACTTAAGAGGCTAAGCAACCAAATTATACTAAGACTTGTTACTGTGCAAAGAAACAACCCAAGGCATGGGTGCAGAAGCCCATGATGCAGAGGCCACAGAGCAATTGTGGTTACTGGCTCTCTGCGGCTTGCTCAGTCTGCCTCTAGTATCCAGGATTACCAGCCCAGGAATGGCGCCACTTACAAAGGGCTGGGCCCTCTCCCACCAATCACTAATTAAGAGAATACACTACAGACATGCCTAGAGGGCAATCTTACGGAGGCATTTTCTCAGTTGAGAGTCCCTCTTCCCAGATGAGTCTGTAGCTGTGTCCTGTTGACATAAAACTAACCAGCATGGTAAGGGCTTTCATGCTTCCGGTTTTATGGTTGTGCAAAGTTTCAAATGTGCACAAAAACAATGACAATGCAGGTGATGATAACAATAATATAGAGATAAAATAGAATACTCATTCCCAGACTCAACAACTGTTAACCATGTTTAATCTGGTTCATATGAACAGGGCACCCCACCCAATTTCCCAGCTGTCCAGCTTGTTTTAAAGCAATTCCATAACGTCATAGCTCTTTACTGGTACATTAATTTCCTAAGGGAAAATTATGTTTTAATATAATATAAATAATAGAAGTTAATTTGGAATCCTCGATAGTTTATACAGTGTAGGAATTTCAAATTTTAAGTTAGTTTTCTTCTGAAGCATTGATTTTCACATCTGCTGATCCCAGGAATGTCCCAGTAAGTGTTCTAAGCATGTGAGTCCCAGAATCAACCAGAACCCCAAGAATCAGAATTTCTGTGGTGGTCCTGGGATCTCTCTAGCTAAAAAGTTCCATGTTATGGTGGTGGTGGTGAACCACATTTGGGAACACTTGGTCTACTTGAGATAAACTGTTTCAAGAACCTTCCAGCACTTTGGAGAGACTTAATTCCACCTAAGCGGTCGATACACTAATTACACATTTGCTTATCTAGTCATTAAATTAGCTTCCCTAAGGACCACTCTGAATCTCTCGGATTAAAAGAGTAGTTGAATGTAGTTAACCTAGTTCTGATTAAAATATAGCTATAAAATTAAAAAAATTCCTAAACTATTAAACAACTCATGCTTATTATAGCACCGATGTCATACTAATCTTTGTTATAATTTGTGAGAGAAGCACTTTACGCTGCCAATAGATTCCCGAATTCTAACAACAGAAAATGGAATCTCAAAGCAATTAAATAAATTTGCCTTAGGCTATACAGCTGGTTAATGGATGAGTCAGAAAGTTGCAAAAGCTGTTCTGTGTTAGGTACATGGGTCAATGAAGAGTAACACTGGGTTCTAATACTTGGGACATAGGACAGTGGGGGGGGGTCAGACATGTGCTGGGAGCAACACACATGACCAACAGACTTGTGGTTTGAATGAGAATAGCCTTATCTGAATACTTGGGCCTCAGTTGGTGGAACTATTTTGGAAGGATTAGGAGGAGAGGAATAGTTATGTCTGGGGGTGTTGCTTTGAGGTTTCTCTGTCTCTCTGCCTTCTACTTGAGGATCAAGATGTGCTCTCTCAGGTGTTCCTGTTGCCATGGCCTTGGTCTGCCACCGTGGACTCTGCCCTTCGGAAACTGTAAGCCAAATTAAATTAAACGTTTTCTTTTCTAAGTTGCCTTGGCCATGTCGTTTTATAACAGCAGAAGAAATGTAACTAGACAAGACTCAAGCACCTGGAGCCAAGGTGACTACAGAAGTAACCCGCTGACTTCCTTATGTAAACTCAAGTGTCTGTAAATGAAATTATCTTAACGTTTCTAGAATAGAGCGAAATTTCTCTAATGAACTCTTATTCTGATGAGAAAAGTATAGTTTCAGATAATACTTATGGCTCAGCCTTCTTCTTCCATGGAGTTACAATTGAGTTCGGGGGAAAGAAGTTGGGCATCAGACCATCAAAGATGTCGAGGAGCAAGGCAGCAACTGCTGAACCTCATGTCTGGCTGGTTCCGAAGGGACAATGTTATACACATTGCAGTGTGTTGATTAGCCCAGTCACAAGGCTTTCTCAAGTCTAGGTCTTCCTTAGACCCAAATCTGGGTCTACTTTCTTTATTACCTTATAATTTGTTTATTTTTCTTTCATATGCTTTGGTGTGTTGCCTGCGTATATGTCTGTGTTAGAGAGTTGGATCCCCTGGAACTGGGGTTACAGACAGTGTGAGATGCCATGTGGGGGCTAGGAATTGAAGCTGGGTCTTCTGGAAGGGCAGCCAATGCTCTGAACTGCTGACACAGCTTCTTTCTTGAGTATCTTAAAAGAGTGGGCTGTTCTGTGCCTGGAGCTAGGAAGCATCTTTAGTTTTGTCTGCTGGGGAACCCTCATGATTGCTCTCTGCTTTCCATTTCTTATACTTGGCTGGGCCTAGAGAAGTTCTGTGAGTTTTGGTGAGGGCTGAGCACTCCAGAGAACTGAACTCAGACACTGTGTGTGTGTGTGTGTGTGTGTATGTGTGTGTGTGTGCGTGCATGTGCGTGTGAACTTCAGAGGATACCTTTTGGGAATTGGTTCTCCTCTTCCAGCATGTAGGTCCCAACTGAAGTCAGGTCATCAGGCTTGGCAGTAACTGCTTTTACCAGCTGAACCCTCTCATTGGCCCCAATGTTGGCTTTTGGTAATCTAATATTCATGTATTGGGCACTTATTTTCAGTAGCATAATGTATGTTTCCATTTGATCTCCTATTATTATTATTATTATTATTATTATTATTATTGCCTCTCTTTCCCAGAATACAGAATATTATGCAGTTTACTACAAGAAGGATTGGGAGTAAATCAGTCTTTGCTTGACCACATAAATTATTTTAATCTTTTTATTGATAGTAGAAACCATGCCTCGACTGCTTCAGAATTCAGAATGTCAACAACCTTTAGCCAAGACCAGCAGGCACACACTTGTAGCTGAGCAAATTAGGTTTATTGCTCGATATTGCATGAGAGCACATTCTGCACATTGCTAGTAAGAGTACTGGTAAGGGCTTATGTTAAGAGAATTTCGGAAGGGTTTAAAGAAATAGGGTTCTGCTTTAGATGGAATGCTGTCAGGAGGCAGGGTAAGTCTATGGTTGGATCCTCCTACTTTTTATCTGAAGCAGTAGCTAAATTTATAATTAATTAAGAGACAACAATCACACATATTAACTAGGAGGAGAGATTGGACTTTTTTTTGTGCCGTTGAATGTATTTTCCTACACTCTCCCAAGGTGGCTTTGTTTGTCTTGATCATCATGATCTCAGAGTAGCCTTGTTTAATTTGATGTCCTGTAAAGTCGTTGGTGCTTAACAAGGCACCTGCCTGTGAGTTTCAGGATAGCTCTTAGCAAAACCAATGCTGTTTTTCTCAAGCCAGCTCCCAAATGTGTGAAGGCTGCAGATCAACAAAAGGTGTCATTTCACGGTGCCTTCCACCTCATTCCTCACATGCTGTCTACCTGCCCTTTTTTGAGACATTGTCTCTTACTTTGCCAAGAACTTCCCAAAAAGCCCAAGGAGGCTTTCTGGCCAGTGAGCCTCGGTGATCCAATTGTTTTGATTTTTTTTAGACGTGGAACTGGGGATCAAACTTAGGTCCTCATGCTGTGCGGCAAGCACTCCATTGACTGAGTTATCTTTGCGGCCCACACACATTCTCTCAGCATCCCTCATTTGAATTTTTTTTTTAAACAGTCTGTCTTAGTTAGTTTAGTCAACTGGACACAGCCTGGGAGTTACCAGAGAGGAGACCTTTAGTTGAACAATTGCCTACGTCATATTAGTTTGTGAGTCATTGTTCTGATTATTAATTAACATAGAGGGGTTCAGCCCACTGTGGGGCAGTACTGTCCCCAGGCAGGAGGTCCTGCATGGGTAAAGAACCTAGCTCAGTATAATCTGGTCCAGAAGTCAGCTGTGGGGCAGCATTCTCTACGGTTCCCGCAGCCTTTCTTTGTCTGTGATGGGAGTTCCTTAGTTGGAAGTAATCCTGTGTGGAATAGCAAGCAAGCATGCTCTGTTGACTATTTTATGTCAACTTTACACAAGTCAAAGCTACCCGAGGTGGGAACCTCATTTGAGAAAATGCTTCCATCAGATCAGGCAGTGGGTAAGCCTGTAGGGCATTCTCTTAATTAGTGATTAATGGGCTAGGACACAGCACACTGTAGTGGTGTTGCTGGGCTGGTGGTTCTAGATTCTATAAAAGACTAGGCTAAGCAAACCATGAGGACCAAGCCAGTGAGCCGCACCCCTCAAGGACCTTTGCATCAGCTCTTGTGTTCAGGTTCCTGCCCTGATTTTTTCAGTGGTGGACTATGATGTGGAAGTGTAAGCCAAATACCATCCCCTCCCTGGTTGCTTCTGGTCATGGTGTTTTATCGCAGTGATTGTAACAATGACCAGGACACTTGCCTTCAAATTCCAGCCTTGACATAAGTTCCAGTTTTGAGTTTGTGCCTTGATTTCTTTCAGAGATGGACTGAAATCTAGAACTCTAAGCAAAATTAAACTGTTTCCTCCCTAAACTTCTTTGGTCAAGATGTTTCATCATAGAAACAGAAATCAAGCTAGAACACAGTCTTTGGAAGCAAGAATAGAGGAAAGTGAGGACCAGACCAGGCTAATGAGCTGTGGGGTTTATAAATGTTGCACAAACCCCACTAACTATAAGCAATAGGGTTTTGCAACTAAATTTAGCATAAGACCAAACAGCTATGTGCTCTCACACATAACTGGCAGTTAGCTGCAAGCATGGTGTATTTAGGGGCTTACGACAAGAGAACTCAGCTCCCCAACAGTTCTGCTCCATCTTCCTGTGTGTTTGGGCAGGCTTTTCTTTAGGTTTACATTCTGTGGACACTGATGTCATACTGGTAATCTCAGAAAAAGTCCTGAGAATGGGAACTGGGCCAACTTGAATTAGAAACCAATGGCTGGCAGGGTTGATGGTGGTCTGTCCTCTCAAGGCCATGAACTGGGAGCAGAAGTTAGATAGGCAAATTACCACACGCCCACCATACTGTCCAGCAAATGTGTGTGTGTGTGTGTGTGTATTTCAGTGCACCAATTGGCTGTATCAACCAGGAAATGAAGAGTCAAGAGAAGGAAGAGAATACATAATTATTATGTGGGCACAAATACACCCTTTTGCAAGTAAAAATTGATTCAAAGGTCATAAAGTGTTAAATATATTTTGAGTATTTTTTAAAATCTTTCAAACTAATTTTGGAGTTTTTATCTTTCAAAATAATTTTGGGTGTCTTGCAGTACCGTTGTTGGGCCTCAGTGTTTGAACAGATGTCTTACCTGTGGGAGGCCCTGCTAATGTGAGCCTGGGTCTGTATCCTGGCTGCATGGCCCAGAACTCCAAGACCCTCACGACTTCAAAGAGCATGCAGACTGTCCCCACAGTCTCTTGGCTGTCCCAAGGGAAAAGAAAACCCCGCTTGATCAGTGGACAGTGAACACTTTGAGAGCTACAGGTTCAGTTCAGCTTATGACATTAATTAGCTGGTTCAAGAGGCATTGGGTAATGATTAGAGAAAACATCATATTTCAGCCTTCTGTTTTTTCCAACTAGCTCGTATTAGCTTGGTTCTAACC
The DNA here is from genome assembly GCA_028658305.1 of Pachyuromys duprasi. Taxonomy (NCBI): domain Eukaryota; kingdom Metazoa; phylum Chordata; class Mammalia; order Rodentia; family Muridae; genus Pachyuromys; species Pachyuromys duprasi. The sequence continues at coordinate 20,300,485 of CM053749.1, forward strand.
TGCTAAAAATGGCTTTCTGCTCTCCCAGAGGAAAAGAAAACCCTGCTTGGCTTTCTAACACCCGGCACCTAAGTGTTTATGAAACAGCCCTAGAAAATCTGTGTGTGCGTGCACACACACACTTATGTGCACCCGTATTTTGAGTGAGCAAGAACAGCAGTGGCAGCTCTTGGAGACAGCATCCTCGCCAGACCTGTGACTCACCAGACCTGGGAATACATGAGAGGTTTTGTTCTCACATGAGCATGTTGCTGTGGCTTTCTATAGCAGAGAGGAGGCGGAGATAACGTCCACATTGGGAGTCACAGCTGATTCTGATGTAAGCTTGGAGCAGCTAGTGGGATGGGGGACGGTATGTAGGAACTTAGTTCTGAATGTTATTTTCCAATATTAGCTTACGGATTTTACATTTTTCACAATGTGGGCTAGAGTCTGGTTTGACTCTCTCTCCCTCCACCATCTCCTGTTGCCTCTCTCTCTTCCCCTCTGCCATTCTCTCTCTCTGTGTTGTCTCTGCCTGGGCATGGCCTTATGGTAATGATAGTAGCTTTATAGAATGAACTGGGAAGTTCTCTATTTCACTTCTACAAGTGATTGTGTGTAACTGGTATTCATTCTTCTTTAAACATTTAGTAGGATTATTCAATGAAGCACCTACATCTGTTTTTTTTTTTTTTTTGGCAGTGTCAAAATAAGTGCATATGAGGCTACATGAGTGACTTACTTCTCATTGGGTGGGTTATAACTGTCTGTATGTCTCGTGGAAGTGGGACATTTTACCAAGTATCAGTTACATGTGTGGAGTTGTTCTTAGTGTCTGTTGTTTTCTTGGTTTATTATCACGGTCGCAGATAGCACTGCCTGTTTAATTAGTGATGCTGGTAAGCTGGGAATCCTTTCTTCCTGTTAGTGTATTAGAGATTTTGCCAATTTCATTGACCTTTTCAAAAGACCAGCTATATTTTCTTCGATTTTTCTCTGCTTCAAATTTATTGATTTTTGTTCTTATCTTTAATAGGTTCTCTTTCTGTTCCCTTTTTTGGGTTTGTTTTCATTATCCTTTTTGGGTTCGTTGAGCCTGAAGCTTAGATTATTGATTGGAGAATTTTCTTTCTTTCTTTTTCTTTTTTTTTTCTAGTAAACACATTTGTGCTATAAAATTTCCTCTAAGCACTGATTAGCTTATAAATTAGGATATAGAATAAGCTTGTTTTTCTTTTTCAACTGAATTTTTCTTTGGCTTTCTCTCAATACTTCGTGTTTGATTTAGAATTGTGTTGCTAGAAGATTTTCCTGTTATGCTCTGTTACTGAACTTTAGTTGATTCCACTGTGCTTATAGAAAGTATTCTTCAAATAATTCTTTTTTTTTTTCCTTATTTTTGTGAGTGCACATGCGCATGTGAAAGCTCACTCTAGCTCATGGCACAGTAAGCATTTGTAGGCCAGAGGACAAATTAGGAGAGTTTGTTCCTCCTTTCCACATGTGGGTGCTTGGTGGGCATTGATTAGATTATCATGCTTGGTGGTGATCACCTTTACCTTTACTGAGCCATCCCACTAGCCTGATTGTAATTGTTTTTAGTTTGGTGTGTGTATGTGTGTGTATAGTTCAGAACATTGTCTATCTTGGTCTATGTACCATGAACACTTGAAAATATAGATATTCTGTTGTTGGGTTGAAAGTCTTATAAATATTGATTAGATTTTGTTAGAAGAATATGTTATTATTATTTTAATTTTATTTTTTATTAATTACAGTTTATTCACTTTGTTTCTCAGCTGTAGCTCCCTCCCCCAGTGTTACTATTTTATATCCTATTTTCTGTCTAGTTGTTCCATTGGTTTCTGTGAGGGAGGCTGCTGAAGTATCCAGTATAATTGTAGATTTATGTATGTCTCATTTATTTATCTATTTGGTGTGTACATTCAGGTGAACATGTGTGGTCTGTGGGTGCACATATGTGTATGCTGTGAAGGTCAAAAGTCAACCTTGGGCAACATTCTTTGGGAACTGTTATTTACTGATCTATTTATTTTTATTTTATGTGTAAGAGTATTTGCCTGCATGGATGTTGACATGCCAGTTGGGTGTCTGGTGCCAGTGGAGGTTGGAAAAGGTCATCAGATCCCCTGGAAGCCGAGTTAATGGACAGTTGAGTGCCTCCATGTGGGCACTGGAAACTGAACCTGGGTTCTTTTTAAGAAGGACAGGTTCTCTTAACTGATGAGTCATTTTTCTAGCCCCTAGGAATCCTTTTTAAAGACAGGGTCTCTTACAAGGACCTGGAGCTTGCTTATTAAGGTTGACTGGCTAGCCAAAAAGCCCAGGGTCTATATATCTCTATTTTCTTGGTTGTTGGGATTACAAGCATGTACTTTGATGACATCACCTTACTTGGGCACGGAGGACTGAACCCAATTCCTTATGCATTTTCCTGGCTAGGCTAGCTCCTCAGCCTTCTGCTTTATTTTTGATGCACATATTCTATAGTTTTGTTGTTCAGTATATATACGTTTAGAGTGACCATTCTTCTCAATATAGTCGCTCTTTTATCATTGAATAATGTCCCTTTTCAGTTTATAGTATTTTTTTTAGTTTATAGTCTTTTTCCGGTATTAATGTAGTTATTTTGATTTTCTGAATGTCTTGCAGGATATATGGCTATTATACCCTTTTAGTTTCAGTGAGCCAACATCTTTACTTTGGAAGTGAGTTTCTTGAAGACAGCATGCAGTTGATCCACTGTCAGTTTGCTGTATTTTAATTGGTGTATTTAAAGAATTACACATTAATATAGAATTAACATAAAATATATTATGTTTAATATAATAGTTTATACATTGGTAGTTTTAATCTCTCTATTTTTGGTTTTCTTTTTATGCCTTTTGTTATAATTTTTCTGTTTTCTTTGTTCTGTGACTAGTGGATTTACTAGATACTTTTAAAATAAGAAAAAATAGAGCAATTTAGATTCAGATAAAAAGGGACTAGGAAGTATTGAAATTTCCAAGGTATCCTGGACTCACATATGTGTAGTTTCAGGCTCTCTCCTCTCCTCAAGGGTGGTGTATTTGTTATAAATGATGAAACTATGTCTATGTTTCACTATAACTCCGAGTCCATACATTATGTATTTGAACATTAAAAACATTCAGTGTAGGGGAAATCTGCATTAATCACTTCCTACCACCAAAGCTCAGAGAACATTGCTGAAGAAGTTGGAAAGACCGTAAGAGCTGGACAATGGAAGGCATGCCATGAAATGCGGTCTTCTGAACATGACATGGCTGTTGCAGTCATGATTTCATAGAAAGGCTGCTTCCTTTCTGTCTTCTAAATCTTCAGAAAAATGCTTGGGTTCTTCATTCACTCAGAATCTTGCAGAAAAGGGCATTTTATGGTTGGAAGCTTTAACTCAGTTAGGCAGATGCAATACAAACATACCACAAATTGACCACTCTTCTTAAGGGTTGGAAAGGGAACAGGCATTTATTGGATAGTTTTATAGCTAAGGATCATCCTAGGGTGACTTAAAAAATTTCTTGCCTACGGCTGGAGAGATAGCTCAGTGGTTAAGAGCACTGGCTGCTCTTTCACAGGTTCTGAGTTCAATTACCAGCAACCACATGATGGCTCACAACCATCTGTAATGCCCTCTTCTGGCATGCAAGTGACCAACAGATAGAACACTCATATATGTAAAATAAATAAATAACTAAAACCTCACTTGATCCTCAAAAATGCTTTGGAAAATAAATGGCATTACTTTTACTGAAGTGTTAGGGGTTAAACATCTCTCCACATACCCCAAAGCCACCAAACAATGTCACTAGCATGCACATCCACATCTATCCATCTCTGAAATCTTTTCATTTCAACAGATTCATTTCAGTTATACAATTATCAGATAATTTATTCCTGTCTATACAAGTTTTTTATATTAGCTTTATCTTCATTCAACTATCAGCAACCTTTAGCTTTTTCCTTTTTAATTTAAAATTACTTTTATTTATTTACTTTTTGTTTTTTTTTGAGACAGCCTTGGCTCTCCTGGAATTTGCTCTGTAGATCAGGCTGTTCTTGAACTCACAGAGATCCACCTGCCATTGTCTCCCAAGTGCTGGGATTAAAGGTGTGTACCACCACTGCCTATAATTACTTTTTAGATGGACACATAAAAAATTATATACACTTATGAGGTACCATTTGATGCTTTGATACTTGTATGTGTTATTTAATGCTCAAACCAGGTTAAACATGTCAGTCTCTTTAAACACTTATATTAAGTAAAAACATTTTCTGGTGAAGGCATTCGAAGTCCTCTGTTCTAGGTTTTTAAAATCTTTAGCACTTTATTATTTATATCCACCCTATTGTGCAACAGTACACCAGAGCTTCTTGCTCCTACCTGCTTCTCATCTAACCATTAACTTTTAATGTGTGAACATATCCAAGAGGGAGAGGAGTGGTTCGGTTGCCCACATAGGCCAAGATGACCTTTTGGGGCTGACCTCAACTCTCTCTCTCTCTGTGTATACGCATGTGTATATATGCATGTGGGGAATATGTGTACATGTGTGCACCCGCATGTGTGGAGGCCAGAGATCAAAGGCAGGTGCCCTCCTCAGTTCCTTACCACCTAATTGACAAGATTTCTCAGTGAGCCTGGAGCTAGCTCATTGGCTAGAGAGGCTTGCAGAGAGCCTCAGCTTCCCCCCCACCTCTGTGCTGAGGTTTCAGACAGGCTCCTGAGCCAGCATTTTTCGTATTGGAATAGGGAATTCAAACTCCGTTACCCACTGACCTACTTCCCCAGCCCCACTGTCGCTCGATTGTTATGAGTCCGGGAATCAACATGGGTTCCAACGGGTGGTCCTCATATGTTTCAAGCATGCTTGAGGGCATCACCTGAAATGCCACTCAAAAGGACCTATCTTCAAGGTTCTTCAGAATGCTTGACTTATCCTGGCTTAGGGAGGGGTTGGGGCTTTTAAAACGTAGGGTAACACCGGGAAACAATACGTTATAAGAAATTGTGAGGGCGTGGCACTGGAAATGGAACCACGAAGTGCCTGAAGTTCTAATGAGAAGGTGTGGAGGGTTGGGGTGGTGGGTGGTGGGTGGTGGGGAGGACGGTGGTGGTGGAGAGGATGGTGGTGGTGGGGGATGGAGGAGGGTGGTGGAGATGGAGGAAGGTGGTGGTGGTGAGGTAGGGTGCCAGGTTTATCCATCAGTGCCAGCAACTTGGTTTCTTTCTTTGATAGTCTAGGGTGAATCTTTTCACTAACTCACTTAATCCCTAAGTCTACCTAGCATTCTGCATAGAGAGTGAGTGCGTCCAGGGTAGCAGTAAAGAGGGTCTTTCTAAAAGGAAGGGCTGTGGAAGTCTCCCTTCCCAGCAGGGCTGTCTTGATTGGACAGCATGCTGTCATGGGTTGGGGGTGGAAGTTTTCTGTTTGAGCCAGGCTTACACTGGCGACTGGCTCCCCTTTCCATCTCTTTGAAATGGCTTTCCCTTCACAAAGATTGTATTTCAGATAAAAATCAAGACCCCAGTTCTGGAAAGAGTCAGACTATTTGGTAACATTAGTATCTGACTCCACAGTGGCCACAGTCAGCAGGAAGGAGCACAGTGGCGGTCATATTTAGGAATTTATTGTTTCATTCCTCACATGCGTGCTGCCTGGTCTTGCAGTCGGCATCTGCCATCAGCCCAACAGATGGCTACACATTCAGTATATAACCATGTGAAGGTTCCCCCCCCCTTTCATTTTTTCGGGACAGGTTTACTCTGTGTAGCTCTGGCTGTCCTGGAATTCACTCTGTAGACAAGGCTGGCCTCGAACTCACGGAGATCCACCTGTCTCTGCCTCCCGAATGCTGAGATTAAAGACGTGTGCCGCCACTGCCCTGGCTTTCCTTTCTTTCTTTTTTTCTTTCTTTCTTTTTAAAGCAATACATTTATTGAAATGAAAAAGAAAGCTAGCTGTCTATGCCGGAGATAATTTACATCTGAGGGCACCGCGGAGAAGCAAGATTGACAACAAAGAGAATGCTGATAATGATGGAGAAGAACTGCCCATCACCAGCTGGCAATATCCAGAGGTAAAGGGCGATCACCTGGGAAAATATTAAAATCTCCTGATCACTGGGAAGGCATTAAGATCTTTTCTAGCTCTGGAAACTTATCCTTTTCGTATGACCAACTCTCACATCAGCGACTTTTCTTTCTTAAAAGAGTGTGTATGTCTAAAGTTGAACTTCCGGGTACTTAATTTCAAATTCCTGCATGCTGCATCCATTCTGGGAAGAGATCGTTCGTGGGCCGTATACAATCCTCTGCAACTGGAGGGTCTCATAGCTTGGTGACCTGAAGCCTAAACTTCAGAAGCAGATTCAAACCTAGGCAAGTGCTTTGACTGGGTCTTTGAGGACCTTTTCCTCACGACTTGTGGTGGTTTGGATGACCCAGGGTTTTCTGGAAGCTGCTCAGCAGGCAAAAGCCCCGTCATCTGAGCTACACCCTCAGCGCCAGTCATTGAGATTTCAGGAACTGGCTGAGCATAGCCGAATAGTTAGGGGAAATTAATGAATAACTTAATTCTGTAGAAATATATTCAAATGAATGTGCTCACGACTTTCCAGCCTTAGAGTGGTTTCTTGTGTGGGGATTCACGCTCTTCCACAACGTTGGGCAGGTGCCGGTATAGTAATGAAATGACCACAAGAGGGCACCAAAGACAGAATTATGTGATTTACTCCAGGAACAGTGAACCAGGTCATAAAAGGGAAAACCTCAGGAGAGGGCAAAGGAGAAAAGACGAAAGGGTGAACTCGCTGACAGGTTAAGAGATTCTTTTGAGTCTTGTTAATAGGGTATTAAAATGCCAGAACAGAACACAATCTACTCACTATTTAACTAGAGTCTGCTTTAAGAGACCTTAGAAAAGAACTTAAAAACCTGTACTCTGGAGGATCCCTGCATGTTGGCCTCTAGCAAGCGTTTGTGAGTGAACAGGCCCCTTCCCTTGAAGACACTGTCTCCCTGCAGCTCTGAACATAACCTGCGCAGTTTTCCATCCTAAGAGCGCAGGACATTTCCTCCCCTGCCTGTTCCTTGGGCAAAGATGAAGCCTGATTTCCCCCCTAGGAGCCATGGAGGGCAATAGTTGTTTTTTGCTCTTCTAATGGGTGAAAGCAGCTTTTAGCGTCTCTGCGTTTGTTTGGGCAAATCTGGCACTGCCAGGAGGCAAGAGCTCCCAGTCTCGGGACTTTAAGACTTTAGAAGAGCGGCCTCCAAGCTCTCGCCTTGATGGCAGAAAATTAAATCCTCGCTCCTCCTTCCTAGTAGTAGTACATATTTATAAATAGCTGAAACGCCAGCCTTCATTAAAATAAATGAATTAAGAAATTCTGTGGTCTGTAACAAGATATTTTGAGATTTTTGAAATAAAAATTAATTAAGACAAGAGTTTATCTTGAAAAAATTTTTTTTAAAGCTCAGGAATCTAAAAACTTGCTATCTTAAGGCTGAGTTGGAGAATATCCCATTCAAAGCAGAGGAGGACAGCCTGGAAACAAGCATCCACAGGAAGTCCTAAAAGCCTTAAAACACCTGAGTCTGGACACCTAGAGAGCTTCCAATGACCACACCAGAAAGCGTTCCATCAGCTGTCAGCTGGGGAGATGGGGTCCGAAGAGGCACTCAGCTATATGGTTAGTATATATTTATTCATGTGTTCTTTTTATCTCCCCCCCTTCTTATGGTGAAAGTCCGAAAAAAATTGTGTTAGCATAATACAGGAAATCGCTAAAGCTTAAACAACAGAGGCCCTGCTGAACAATTAATCTCCGATCGTGTTTAACATCAGGAGCTGTTTCCATGGAGTCGTGGAAACTGTTTTTATCTAGAGAAGGGCAGGGCACAGACAGTAAACAAGGTTAGAGATAAATGGGTGTCCTGTGGTTAGCAGTGCTGGGAGCAGGGACTTGAGGGCGTCCGTGTTTTGATGCACCGTAATAAATGAAAACAAGGAGACGAACAGTGAACACTTCAGATCTGCGGAGGATGCTGAACACAGGGAACCCTGGCTGTGTGGAGAGTCTGAGGGACTCCGAGGGGAGGGGAAGAGGCAGGAGTAAGCACTCAACGTGGGTGTGGGTACCTAGAATGGTATGCCAAGTCTAAAGTGAAGGAGAGCAGATGTACCGAGCAGGGAGGGTAAAGCCAGGGCCTGGCTGCCTGAACCACATGAAAAGGTGCTTCATCAGGCCAGCCACCATTGCCACACGAGGAGTTGCTCAGCCTGGGCTTCAGAGAGTTGATAGCTAATCCCCTGACATACTCCAAGTCCAGTGTGAATTGTTTAAAACAGCATCCCAAATAAAGCCAAGTGGTCTTCTGCCTTGATAGAGTGTTTGAAAACAAGGACATTTTCCTTTCTACTAGGTTTGCATTTGAGAGTGCACCTGGGTGCCTCATCCCAGAATGTCCTACAGTGCTTAGGGTCTGCTGAAATGACACTTGGGTCATTAGCAAATGCCTGCTAGGTGCCACTCTCTGTAGGAGGCAAGATCCTGCTGTCTCACCACACTCCTTTTCTCCTTTTCTCTTTCTCCATTCCTGCCTTCTTGGAATACACCAGTCTTCCATAAAAGAACAGAGAGTCAGCTAATGGTCTTTTTATACCAACATTAACATAACATTTGTTTAACAACATTAGCCTTTTGCTGTGATTTTTTCTGACTAGGTTTTAGGTACACAAGGCATTAGAGATTCAATTGGGGTCTCCTTGTGGAGTTCTGAAAGCTTTTTTTTTTTTTTT
>CM053749.1:20309812-20376050 GCA_028658305.1 Pachyuromys duprasi
TTTCAGATTAAAGGTTATTGAAAAAGGAAACTTAACAAAATTGAACATTCTTAAATGATTTTTTAATTGAATTCTGAGTGGAACTAAAACATTATCTCAAGGAACATTATTTGCATAACCGGGGATATTATGGACAAGAATTTTACGTAGTAGATAACAGTATTAATGCTAGTTTGTAGATTAACAGGGGAGTTCTATCTGTATAGTCCTGTACCACTTCCATATAGATCTGAAAAATTTGAAATAAAAACCATTAGAGAAATATCCTAAACTTTTATTTTTCAGGTTTGCTATGGAGGCGGTTCCGTCCCCCTTGAGAACCGGCAGCATCATCAGTAAGCAGGGTGGCTTCAGAGGGAAGGGAAGCTTGGAGGAGCAGAAAGTTTGGAAGTGGGGGCGAGCCTCGAGTGCACCCTTCTGAGCTTGGGTGGCGGAGGGGTCTCGGAACTTCTTTAGGCGTGAGCTTGGGTTTTTCAAAGTAGTCACTTTAGAGCCTCTCTTTAGAGCTTTAGAAGGGACGCCCCTCAGGCAGGTTAGGAAGCATGTGATGGTTGATGAAAAGTGAAGGGTTTATTCCAGCAGGGGCCAGCAGAGAGCTAAGGGTGTGACAGCAGCCTCTGGTTCTCCCTTGGCTTTTCCCACACCCTCAACACTGGTGCTGCTGTGTTTGGCCTTAGCAGCTAGCTTGAGCAAAAAGAACAGAGCAGGGCAAGGGCCACAAGAATTTGAGTGACTCAGACTTAAAATGTCTTAATGATTTGGTAGCATTTATTGAAAGGGAGCTAAATTATTTTTGCCGGAGAGTGAAAGCAGGGCTGGAAGTTGTGTTTGCGGTCTTTTTGGCAATGTATGGATGTATGGAAACCTGAACTGCTATAGTTTTTTGAGTCCCATGTACCATTGGGTAGAATATTCACTTCTTAAGAACTGCCAGACACTTTTGTTATTTAATGTTTTCAAAGCTATTAGTCATCAAGTTCTCAGAGATCTGAGACAGTGAGGGCATCACGGAATATGCAGAATGTGCCAGGGAGATGGTGGCAGGGAAGTGGGTACAGACCTAGAACTGCTGTTTTTCCCCTAGGGAGAAAGTCCTATCCAAAATCACGAGTATGGAAAAATCCCCAAGTCCTGGGTGTCCCTTTCCCAGTTCTCTAATTAAGAATTGACGGAGAAGACAAGGAGAATTTGTTTGTATGCCTAAGTGAGGCGTGTGTAGAATGAGTGGGTTCCTGTGAAATGAAACCTTGTGCCTTCAGCCTCTGCTAATCAGAGGATGCCACAGGAACTGGCAGGGGCAGATGGCTGAGATCCTATCACAGCAGCCCCAGGATTTAGGGACATTAATTTTAAAGGGGGATTAAAGCATAGAAGAACATTTTAAAAACATCATGCATTTTCATAAGCACCTAGGCTTGCTTGCTGGCTGAATGTTCCCATGACAGGTCTTTGCATCAAGCTGTGATGAAAGTGAGGGGGCTCTTAATATGGATCTGTGTGATGGGGGAGTCAGAATTTGTCCTGTTAAAACACTGCAACAGTTACTCGCATGTTTCATTTTTGGTGTGCTGGCTCCTGGGATAGAGTATACTATTCTGGGTCGCTGGCTGTGGGAATCAAGATTCTCTTAAGACACTGTGGCTTCTATGTGGAGTCCTCAGCAGTGAGGACAGAGGGGCAGTCAGTCCATCCTGGACAAGACATCTAACATGCTGTACTTTCTGGACTTTAAACACACCAAGCTGTTCCCATGGTCTTCAGACTGGACACAGGATCTTCAAGGGCACTCAAAGGCTTTTAATGAGAAATGAGGGTACACAGAAAATTCAGTCCCCTTATTCCATATGTCTTTTTTTTCCTGATATTTCTCCACCTGGGAATATGCCTGTGGCCTGAAGGTTCTCTGCTCCCATTCCACTGTACTCTTGTTTTAGAAAACACAAGTACCCCTTGCCTCTGACCGCAATGGATCACCTTGGCATGGCTGAAAAATCTATTTTAAACAATGTTGATGTTTATTCTTTCTCCTTGCCCCTCTGCACCCCCTTAACTTGAGTGGTGTTATAGACATAATCACTGTGTCTGCACTTGAGAACAGGATGTGTCTTAGAGTCAATGGTATCTTTTAGTTACTTTAGTTGTGTTTTTTGAGAATGTCCTAGCACCAAAATCTGCAGAATGGGCTCTGTAGCTTGAAGGAGAATCCCAGAGGGAAACACTCTTAGACGAAATATTGCTTCACTGGTTGGGAAAAAAAGTACATTTAAAATACATTCTTTGAAAATTCCGTGCATATATGCAATCTGTTTTGATTGTGACCACTCCCAAATCTCTCCTCTCCCTCCAGCTTTTCCCATGAACCTTGTCTTCTTTTCAACTCTTTCTTTCTTTCTTTCTTTCTTTCTTTCTTTCTTTCTTTCTTTCTTTCTTTCTTTCTTTCTTTCTTTCTTTCTTTCTTTCTTTCTTTCTTTCTTTCTTTCTTTCTTTCTTTCTTTCTTTCTTTCTATAGAGTTAAGTCTGATTAAGGTTCTGGCATGTACATGGGCATAGGTTCATTTACTAGCAGAGGAGCAACCTAACAGGGGTCAAATCCCTGAAGAAAATGACTTTCCCTTCCTTCGTAGCCACCAACCATCAATTGCTTCTCTGCCAGGGGTGGGGTCTTACAAGACCCTCTCCCATCTCTGCTGGAAGTTGACAGACATGAACTTGTATGGGTCTAGTACAAGCAACCATGGCCACTGTGAGTCCGTATGTCCAATGGCCCTGTCATGTCCAGAAAACACTATTCTGCAGCAGTCCTTTCCGGTCTCTGGCTCTTTGATGGTACAGAGGGTGATACAATATTGAAAACTGTGGTCATTTATTATCAGCTTGAATAGAGACTCAGAAGAGCTAGGCCCAGAATATAGAGCTATCTTAGGAATACCAGTGTGTATTAAGTTCATTCTGTACCCCTCCTTTTTTTTTTCTGAATGTACAAACACAACATAGAATCAGAAAGTATGGCAGACCATTGCTAGAGTATGCAGGGCTCTTATACCCTGCTGTTTTCCCTGAGATTCAAAGTGGAGAAGGGGTAGCTATGGGAATAGGATGAAAAATGATGGCCTTGAGCAAATGCCAGGATATAAGACAACCACATTTCTTTAGAAGGGGTGGGAAAGGCTTCAGTGAAGTAAAAGTGATGAAGAGGTGTTTTTAGCGACCACTAGTGACCCTGATGAGTCGCTCAAAGTCAGTTATTTTTGAATGGCTTAAGACTCTAACCTTGGCCCCGACCTGTCTCCTGAACAGACAGAGGCTGAAAGGGTCCAAAGTGAATTATGCAGAAGGCCACTTAGGCTAAGCCTCTTGGCGTTCTGAATTGGATGCCATTTTTAATTCTCATTTTCTCATGGCTGCTGCTGCGGCTGCTCTATGTTTGTGTTTGCAAAAGCAGTTTAGGCCCTAGAATTTCCAGCCGTCCTGTTAAGACCCAGCCCGCCCTGCTATCTCCTATCTTTGTCCCTCACCCCATTTTGAAGGATTGTTACACATGTGTAAGCACAATGGGATTATTTATTCATTGTGTTTGTCCACTCTTTTCTGTGCCACAAAAGGAGAAATAGCCTGCACTGCTACTTAAGGGCTTTCTGACCGCTCCAAAGTCATGACATTTCCTTTGCTCTTTGATGGCTGGCTTTGAAAAGCAGAGGAAGCTGGGTGACAGACTCTGTTGGCTCCAGGAGGGAGATGGCTCTTCGTTGTTGTGAAAAAGCGCATTTAGTAACTTTTAAAAAGCAAATTGAGGACTTAATAGAGCACGCGGTCTTCTTTGGAGATTGCTACAAGGTGGATTGTCTTGATAAAACATTTAAAGCCAGAAATCCATCAAGCGTCAGTCAATATAAGCACTGACCTGAACCCCAGCCCCCCACATTCTCACCAAACTTCAGAGTCCTTTTTTTTTTTTTTTGAATAGAGAAAGGATAACTGTCCAGCACCTTTCATTTTGTCTTCCTTGCAATTCCCCTTTCAGGTTCAAATCAAATGAGAGAGCCCAGTGATGAACTATTTCGAGCCTGAGCCCAGAGGCACTGGTAAGTAAGTGTAGGCTCAGCTTTCTGGGGTCCCACAGAGGCTGTGAACATGCCTTTCACTACCAAGGACACCTCAAACTACCTTGCCCAAGCGCCACGGCCCCTTGGAATCACCCTTTTGATGTTATTGACAGAGGAACCTAAATCGTGTCCATTGCCCCCAATGCTGTCGTGGGGTGAAAGGACAACCTTCAGCCTAGAGGAACTACACCAGGGACGGATGGCACCCAGGGAGCCGTGACTTCCCTTTTTTTTCTATTAAGATAGTATTTATATTAAGTAGTATTTTGATTAGCGAGTATGTTTTAATTCCTAAGCCCTTCCTAAGCCTTAGTTCAGAGGTTGTTTTTTGCCGTCGGAGGGGGGAGGTAAGTTACACTCCCATTTCTCATGAGCTAGCAACGAAATGCTAATTCATGGCTAATGCCACAAAAAAGAAAAAAAAAATGTTCGAAATCTAATAAGGGATTCCAATTGGAAAAGAAAAGACACACTTTGTAGAACAGGTTGTATTCTACTGTGAGCAGTGGATTAAACGACACAAAGAGAAAGACACAGGTGAGGAGGAGGGCTGGCGGGGGTGGGCGCGTCTGGCCTACTGGCCATTTGCCGGGTGGCCCCTGAGCCCAGGTGAGCTGTGATGGCAGCATCTGCCTTTCATTTTCATTCCTTTCCTTTTTGGAAAAGAAAAAATGCAGAAAAATAGAGCAAGTGATGTAAGATCAACAGCATCCTCACTACCCAGAGCTAATGGTAGCAACATTTAAGTCATTGTTGCTCTAGGCTTTAGAGTCATTTAAGAGAAATAGGATACCGTGAAAGTTGAAGTCTTCCGAAGTTCCCTCCCTAATGGACACTCAAAGTCCACTTTCCTGGAGACTTTATGATATTGACTTATTTTTCTCCCTCACACAAAACACCAATGGTTTTGCTGGTGTCTTTGTTGTCATTTAAAAATATTTATTATGATGATGATGATGGTTTTTTCGAGACAGGGTTTTCCTTTGTAGCCCTGGTTGTCCTTGAACTCACTTTGTAGACCAGGCTGACCTTGAACTCAGAGATCTGCCTCCTCTGCCTCCCAAGTGCTGGGATTAAAGACATGTGCCACCACATCCAGCTTATTTATGTATTTGTTAAAGACAGGGCTTAACTACGTAACCAGCTCTTCTCCTGCCTCGGCCTTCCAAATACTGGAATGATAACATGTCTGAATGTATTCTTATTTTGTTTGCTGTCTCTGTGTGTTTTTTTTAATTAATATTTTTGGTGAGCACACATAGTAATGGTTTCCACCGTGGCATCTTCACATGGGTGTGAATATACTTTGGGTTCTGTTGTCAGTTCTGAAATTCTTATTGGGTTTTCATGTTTTAATCTTCTAAGTTTTTCCGTGTTGAGATCTGTGCATTGCTCCATTTGAGTTCCTGTGCTGTGCTTAACGGCATGGGGATACAAAACAGCTTCTTGCACGGTAAGAACTCTCTGAGTGCCCCCCACAAGAATGTTCCTTGGCAGCCCATATATCATAACAGGAACATCCCTTTCCTGGTTTCTGAGTTGCTCTCCCTCTTCCCTGCACTCTGGTGTTCTTCTTGGCTTACTCCTTTGTTTTGGCAGAGACCGTATTACCACAGCCTACTGAGATGGGCTGGGTGAGAGTTTTGGGAACTCAAAAATCAAAAGATGAGAGCATTGCACCTCCACACTCACTGCTTTTGCTGGATGCGCAACACTGTGTTGGAAATGCTTCCAAGGGGAGCGTAAAGACACCGTGCCACTGAGCTTTGCCTTCAGTGTAGGTACTTAGGGCCGGCTGCTACTGTTCTTATTCATGGTGAAATTTTGGAGCAGTGTGTCTTGAAATGGGTTAGTTTTCATCTGTTTGCTGGGCAGCGACAGGACACTCTGGGCCCCTTCAGTTTAGGGAGGTCTCTTGAGTTACTTCTCGTATGTTCTCCGCATCTTTTGTTACTTAGCTCTCCTAAACTGTCCCTCCTAAATTTTGCACAAGCTTTAACATATTTTTTCTATCAGTTCATTTTTTTGTTCTACTTTAAGGCTTATTTTCAACTAAAAAATTGTTTAAACCTCAAAAGGAGTCTTTTCTTTCTTTCTTCTTTCTTGCTGAATCATCTTTAATTCCCATGGATTCTTAAAATTACTCTCCTTCCTTTTCCTTCTTTTAAAAATGATTATCTTGATCTTGGTTTGTGGGTACACAATGTCACCCCTCCCATCTGCACTGCTGCTAATATTAACTCAGAAAGTGCCTTCTCCCACATTGAGTCTAGGCGCCTTGAAATTGTCCCCCATATTTCAGAGGCTTTTGGGTGCCTAGGATCCTCTGCTGACCCTTCATATCTGAGTTGGTTAGTCAACCTGATACAGGCTCTATACACCAGACTTCAATGAAAGGAAGTCTGGCTTTCTACTTGGAAACCACCCCCCCATTATTTCCCTTCAAATCTGAATATTCTAACACTGCAGTTTCCGTTGCTAGAAGATGTGCGTCGTGATCCTTTTTAGTGTTGTTGTAAATTCATTTTTAAGGTTGGCTACAAAGTAAAGGGTTTCACTTTTTGTGTGCTTGACTTGAACACAATTCTGGACACCATTATCTAAGAGCGAAGTAGAGAAAAAGGGCTACTGGGGCCAGTCTTAAGACTTGTCCTCTAATTTGTAGAATATTTTACCCTCTCCAGAGAATTAGCTACAGGGTCAGAGAGGATCAGTTTCTCTAGTAGGCAAATAAGAATAGAATTTGGGATCTAAATGCTTCTTAAACAGACAATTACCTGTTTTCTTGTTTATAGCTCATCTCTGCTCCCATGTCCTGTCCAGAGTTACTGGAAAAGCCAGATGATAAATCTCGGGCGAGCCTGTCCACTAAATCGGAGACGCTTCTACATTTCTTTGCTACCAGATTAGAACCTGACTTTCTCCATCTGCCAAGGGAGTTACTGCTCACCTGTCTGCTTTTCAGATTGTTCCTCATGTGACTGCTGTGTCTTTGTCCGTGGTGCTTGTTTTTGTGGTGGGCCTTGGAAACCCATCCGTTGTTGTTTCATTGGAGTAAAGATGCAGTGAGATTGGCAGGCACATCCGGCTCTCTGCCGTAATTGGAAGCTGCTTTGACCTTATTTGTCCCTGTTGTTAAATGTTACGAATTTTACCTTTATACCTTTACCTCACCCTGGAACCCATTTCTTATATGTAGCAGGAGATTATTGATCGTTTTAATTTTTTTAGATAGAAAGCCAAAATTCCCAACATGACTATTTATTTTGTCCTTGGCCTTTTGAGAGGTAAACTGGTAGCTAACACTCACAATATTCTAGGATTTCTACAATACCACACCATTTTAATTGCAAAACTATTTATGATACCTTGGCATCTGCTAGATGCTGCTTCTGTTCCACCCCCCCCCCGCCAGGACTGTCTTGGCTGTTCTTAGAATGTGACTCTTCTAAATACATGAACTTAAGAATCAGTTTGCTAATTTTTACTCTCATTGGGGTTGGAATCATATTAATACTACCAGGAAAATACATCTCCATTCAGTCAGCCATCCATGAACAAGGTATGCATTATTTATTCAAGATTTCTCATGAGTTATTTCATATTTTTTAAATAATTTCTCTTAAGGTAGTTTGTCAGATATGTTTTAGATTTCTTAATTGTATTTACTATTATTGTAAAGTGTATAATACACAGATGTTCTTATATATTTTAAATGTGATTGCCAGTGCTGTATGCAAATGGTGATCTTTGTGTTGGTTTTGTAGCCAAGAGAATAGCTCTTGTTTCTAATGATCACTCTATACATTATCTTGCATTTATAAGTGGGAAGGGATATTAACTGGAAATAATAGCATGTTAGTGTTTTCTTTTCCCAAATTTTTATCCTCCTGCTTCAATACTGCATAGCCTATGACTTCTACTACAATGTTGACCATTATAATAGCAGACAAAAGGCATTGTTACTTAATTTTAATGATAGCATTTCTAAATTTTCATCATTACCAATGATGTTTACTTTTGGTTTTTGATGGATAACTTAGAACTTATTGGTTAAGAGTTATCAGTTAAGAGTTTGATGCTCTTTCTGAGGATCTGGGCTCAGTCCTCAGCACTCATGGTGGGCAGCTCACAACCTCCTGTAGATAGAGATCCGAAGGCTCTAATGCTTTTTTCTGCTTTTTCTTCTCTGTGGGTTCCTGCATACACATGGTGCACATCTATATTGAGGCACACACACACACACACACACACGTGTACATGCAATAAATGAATATGTATTACAATTGTTTCACTCATTTCTATTGTTCTGTTCACTGATCACTAAGAATGTTAGAAAACAGATAAATGCATGTTTAATTTTGGCTAATGGTTTGTCAACACTGAGTGCAGTTATTTTTCCTTCGGGTCATGAATATGAATTCCATCTGAACTGGCTTTGTATCTTGGGCTAAACCTCAAATGACGATATAATTTAAAGAATATCCTATTAGATTGACTTATTAACATTTTAGGACTCTTACATCTATGTTAGCAACTTAAATTGGCTTGTGATTGTCTTTTGTTACACTGTCTCTCTTTGGTTTTATTACCGTGTTTACCGGAAGGTGAGTGGAAATAGCCAGCAGCTTTCCCTTCCTCATCAAGACATTTCCGGCTGTTCAGGAAGTGTCCTTGCCTCGATGTTTTGGAAAAAGCATGTGGTGGCTCTGGAAAACAAAACACCTTGACCATCGGTCCTGTTTTTTGTTTCTGGTTTCTGGAAAGACTCTGGAAAGGTTTGTCAAGATGGTACTGGGTATATGAGGAGGCACGACAGGCAGATGTTATGTGCCGGCTACACTCATGCCCTTTGCACACCTTCATGACCCGAAGAGCAAGGGAAGGATGAAGATGCTTCCACATGCTGGTGCCTTACCGAAGACCCCACGTGATTCTAGGTATAGTCTCCAAATATTCACTTTAAAAAATGCACATTATTTTTTAGAAATTATTGCCATATATCATCCAGACAACTGCGGTCCTCTGACCTTTAAGATTTGAAAAGAGGGGGAAGAAAAATTCCAATGTCCTTCACCATTTTGAAAGACTGTTTTATAAGCTTGAAAGCAAATTTGATTCCAGAGCCAGGATTACGTAAGGACAAGGCACTGGGACCAAGGGTTGGCTTTGGAAATAATCTCAGGAGAAGCTAGATTTTTCTGGGATAACATTATTATTATTTTTTTAATTTGCAAAGTAAAATTTGAAACAGTTTCAAAGTACTTCCATTTTCAATCATGTGGCTGCCTCTGTTGAAGTAAAAATTTCACTTGAAATGAATATGGGCCTAACTTGGGAATTGCTTTCCAATCTAAAAGAGGTTAGATAAACGTCTCTCCCAAACTCAGTTCTTTCTTACTTGAAGAGAAACAAGCAATGACTTTCAAAATCCTCACTGTGCTATGGAGCAGTAAGGAGAAATACATTTCCTTTAATGTGACCTCTCATGCTAATAACCCATGTGCAGGCCAGACTGAAATAAAGTCTGTTTTTAGTATAGCAGCTGTCCCATCTCAAAACAAGGGTATTCACTAAAAACTGGGTCATAAAAACATGAACTTTATCTCTTGTTGTTAGTCAGTGTGCCAGAAACACCTGCTGAGGAAGGGCATCTTTGTACACACTCAAGTCCCATTACTTAGTTGCCAAGGCAGACCAGACTGGTCCTTAGTTTTGATTTTAACCCACGGAGAATTAACGCTAACAAGCAAACCGGGTTAATTCACTTCTCTGCTGCTCACAGTGGGAAGCGGCATGGTTGGGGCTTAGTGCTATGTCTCAAAAGTTCAGGAATCTGACTTAGAGAGATGTGTAGTCCAGAGGCAAAGCAAGGAAAATGGCGTTTGGTTGTTAGCTGGCCCTGAGCCAGGTATGGATTCCTAGGGAGTGAGGCCGCTGCGGTGCCTGTGGACATGGGTAAGAAGTTAGGCACAGTGGCTTCTGACCAGAGCATTTTTATTTCTTCTGGATTGAAACTGACGTCCTTTTGTTCTGATAAATGGGCATCGCCATCTTTCTGTTACTAGAGTTGACCCCAGTGCCATGTGTGCTGGGCAGATGCTGTGCCAGGGAGCTATATCTGCAGCAGGAGTTTCCATTGTGATGGACTCTCTAAGGGGTACCCACACATATCCCACAGAGCAAAGGGCATTGATAGCTATTTGTAAAGTTCTTCATGAGAGGTTCTGTGCCTTCTTGGGTGGAACTTTCCTTACAGCCCATGCTAGGGCAATCTGGGGCTTGTTGGCTTCTGTTCTGGTCAAGGGCCCATGATTCACAGTCTTGCCAACAGGAAGGACTATTCAGTTATGTCTATAGTCTGCTAGTTACTTAAAACTTTCTCCAATAATGTCTAGCTTAAAGTTCTTACTGTTTACTTTTCAGTTGTGCACACACACGAGAGAGAAAGAGACAGACAGACAGTGAGACCTGGGCTGAGGTTTAGAGGCATGCTGTGAAAGATCTTATATTCTGAGCCTTGAGCCTTGGTGTCAGGTAGAGAGCTGTTCATAGATGGAAGGGTAATCCCTGGAGACCATTCTAGCTCTTGTTCATTACGGAAGATGCACACCTGAGCTGTTCTGAGACATTAAGCTCAGAACTGTGTCCTTTGAGATGAAAGGCCAATAATTTTCCATGATTATAGTGTCTTAGTAACTGATTAAGAGACGTTTTGTTATCAGCCGACTGGCTTCACTTTAAAGATATCCCAACTGCAACCAAACACTCATGGTTTCCAAATCTTCCCACAGCTCACACAGGGAGCCTCTGCCCCATGTTCTTGTGATGGTGAATGGCTGTGCTGCACCAAATGATGTTTATCATTTGGATCCTATGAGATGCGCCTACCTACTCAGAGGCCACCCCAATCCCTTCTTTGTCCATGATGCTACCAAAACAGCCATTTCTCAAAACAACAAATTATGGTGCTTGCTTGTCTGTGGCACATATGTAGAGAGTAACAAAATCTGCCAGCCTTGCAGGGCTCTTTTTGGATTACATTATAGCAATATTAGTGTGTGTGTGTTCTCCTTTTTCCTCTTCAGTGGGTTGTGTGATATTTAAAAGAGGAAACTAATAGATGCTTTTGCTGTTGTATCCACAGCCCTGGAAAGAGGGAAAGGGGCTTGAGATCACCTAAGAATGAGGCCTTGTTTTAAATGTAATTTTCTAGTATCTAGTTGCTATGGCTATTCCGGGCAAATGGATAAACAGTGAATAAAGAAAATGAACCAATAAATCAATAATAACGTTTCCCTTTCTGTGGCTCAGAATCAATTATAAAATCATGGCTGGGTCCCAATTTTTGGCACTAATCGAAATGACAACCTTGGCTGTTGGGCTTATTCCTTGACACACTGGCTTTTGGAGGACAGAGATAAAGTATGGAAAGATGGAATGCTGTATTTTTCCACCAGGGATGTTGCCTGCTTTGTTCTGGCCCTGTTTTCTCTTGAAGAGGCCATCAAGGCCCCTGGTCCAGGGCCATGTGCTAATGTCATAGTCACCCTTGTGCTTCCTTCAGCACAGATAAACACACCCCCTTTTCCTTCACAGATTCCACCCCCTGCCCATCAACTCCACCGCTCAGTTTCCTATGGAGCGTCTCGCCTGGAGACTTCCTTCATAAACAGCGCGGTGCTGTCAGCAAAATGGGTCTGTTTAACTGGCGAGGCCCAACACAAAATGAAAATATGAGATCCTTTGTTAAAGGATTTTTAAAGTAACTAGCAAGAGTTTCAGGATAGAGCCACCGAAATAAGTGCAGCATCTCTTTGGATGGGCACTGCGTGGCTCTGTGCCCACCATCAGATGCCTCCTTGAAAGACCATGGATATTTAAAGCCACAGTTTCTCTGGGTCCGGGGCAGATGGAACTTGCTCTGTGCTTCTTCTTCTGTTCCTGGTCTTGTCCGGTGGTGCTGTCTTCTACAGTCTCAAGCCTCTGCTCACAGCTTTGGTTCTATCTTCTTTTCTTAACCCGCTCTTCTCCCACTTGGAAGTCCAGGTCTCTGGGCTCCAGCTCTGCAGAGTTCTTGAGATGTTGCTGAGGACAGATTACATTTCCTTTATCTCTTGACTTGTCTTCAGACTCACAGTTCTGCTGCTTCTTTCTGCCTTTACCTCCGTCACTCTGGTCCTAGCCTCCCGGGGCTCTTCCCTCTTTTACTGCAATGTAACAGCCTTTGAACGCACTCTCCCTGCCTCTCCCCCTCTCTGCACATCTTCCAGCCTGCTCTCAAAAAGCAGAGTGTGCCTCTCCTCTCCTCAGAACCCTCCATGGTTCTGAGGAGCTGGGGCTCACTCATCTCATCTTACTTTTGAGTCCTGAGCTGCTACCCTCTTTACTTTGTCCCAGACACTGTCGACTCCACTTTTCCTAGGTAACAGCAGGTGTATTTGCATGAAGGATTGAACTTCCTGTTCACTGAACGTGGACTGCTCTTCCCCCAGATAACAATATGGCTCACTGCCGCTAGGCTCCAGGTCTTCAAACGTGTGCCCTCTCTACCCTGCACCAAAGTCTGCTCCACATTTTATTTTCTTTACTTATCACATTTCATCATCTGCTGTAAGAGCTATTGTGCTCGTGTATTTATTTATTGCTTGGATCTCCTTTCTAGAAAAACCATAGGAAGGCAGGGATTTCTGCCTGCTTGTTTCCTCCTAAGTCCCCTAGTACCTAGCTGGCATGCCAACCTTTTGACTTTGCAAGATAATATTGTTATCTACAGAGTTTATGCTTGAGCACTGTGAAATCAAGTTACAAGAAAAAAAATTATAGTGTTTTAGCCAAGTTTACAGTTTTGTGTTGGGCCACACTCTTGGCTATCCTGGGTCCCAAGCAAGTGCACGTGGCTCACAGGCCACAGGCTGAACACTCCTAGGAGGGTGCCTGACATAGCTGGGGCTCACTTAATGTTGGAGGAGGATGAGTCTTTGCCAGAATTGGGATTCGTTGATTATCTCCATTGATTATTTTCTGCTGTATTTCACTGCGGTCTGACTGACCTTGGCCTGCTCGGACACAACACAACACACACACACACACACACACACACATTTACTTCTTATTCATTTATTCAGAGGCATATTAAAAACTTCGGATCAAAGAGAGACTGATCTTGACATTATGCTATTTTCATGCTATGACAAATGAAGAGGAGTAGCAGAGAGAGAGAGAGAGAGAGAGAGAGAGAGAGAGAGAGAGAGAGAGAGAGAGAGAGAATGAAAGAGTGAAAAGGAAATTTCTTATGACTACGGCAAGGACACAGTGGATTTAAGGGTTCATCTTAGAAGGCCTCTTTGAGGAGGTGATATTTCAGAGGAACCCTTATGCGTAATGAGCCAGAATGTCACTGGGAGAGATTTTCCAACTAAAGAACCAAAAAGAAAAAAAAAGGGGTGGTGGTGGTGCAGAAGCACTGCAGGTAGAGTGTGTCAAGATAGTAGTGAGCAGTTAGGATTCTCCTCTAGGATTCTCCTCTAGGGTCTTGTGTCTGTGGTAAGTGGGAAGCCCCTCCTGGCTTTCAGGGCTCAGCATCCACAGGCTCCGATGCTGTATTTTGAAGCCATTGTCCTGGGTTTTGGAGTCAAATACCCCTGGATCTAAATCTCTTTTTCTAACACTTGGTTTGCTTTTGTGAGATACATTCACACAACCAGTGCTTACTGTCTCTTCCTGGGCAAGGTGTTAAAGACATTTTTGTCCCTTGGAGGGCCACATTCCCATCTCCCAGGTGGGAGATCTGTTGAGGTTGTAGTGGACAGGGATTAGGGGTCCCTGCTCTGCTATAGGTTAATTCCTTGTTGCTGCATTTGGGGAGACCAGGGGAACTCTTAGGGACAAGGTTGAGGTAGTAGCTTGCTACCAAACACAGAGAAGTATCATGGCATTTTACCTGTGAGTCATCAGAGAATGAGCCCAGTGGAGAGGGTACAACATGGTGAAAATGCTGACCCTTTCCACCAGGTGCTTTTTGCCCCGCGGATGGGCAGGGAAATACAGAACACTTGGCCTAGGCGGGTGGTCTTATTCATTTGTGTGTATTCCCAGTCAGGAAGCCTACGGTCAAGTGAATAGATTTAAAATAGATCCCTGTGTTCAAGCTGAAGCTGTTTCCCCTATGTAGAATACAGTCTTGGCTAAGTCATTGGAGTTCTCTGGATCTCAGTCTCATATGGAAAGAGGCCATAGTAAAAGGCTGGAGAGGATGCCACGTCCCTAGGGTGGGCGTGAGCATTGAGAGTGTTTACATAGCTGACATAATTAAACAGCATCTTAGGAACATGTCTAAGCTTGGACGTGCTTTGTGTTGCTAAAGCGGAGTGTCTGGGACTAGTGATACATAAAGGACAAAGTTTTTGAGACTAAGAAGTGACCCCAAACTCACTGCCTTGAACTTTTGATCCTCCTCTCTCTACTTCCCAAGTGCGGAGAGACATGTGCCCCTACACCTTGGGTTGAGAGCCCGAGTTTTCTAGTTTATAATTATGGCCACTGCTTGGTAAACATGACTGAAATATATTTCATTTTTTATCAGTATTTCATTGCTATTGAGCTATATTTTTTAATATAATAGCATGCAAAAAATGTTAGATTTACCATTCCATGATACCGACACACAGAATGGAACTGGATAAAAGAAAGATAAATAGGCTCATATATACAATCAACCGAGTTTTGACGAAAATACTCAGACAGTTCAACAAGGAAAAAATAATTCAAGAAACAATGACAGAACAAAACAATATACCTAAAATTTAAATATGATTATAGCCCTAAAAATTAAGCAAAAACTACAAAGATTTTAGAAGAAAAATTTCCTGGTCTTGAGTAAGATGTGAAAAACACAAATCAAATGGATTGTAGCTCATCAAAAATTTAAATTTACTATCAAATGGGACTATTAAGAAATATGGAAAGGTAAGAAGCTCTTTAGACACCCAAAGTATGGGCTGGCAAGATGGCTTGTCAGGGAAAGGCACCTGCTGTCATACCTGATGACCTGAGTTAGATTCTGGGACCCTCAGGGTGGAAGGAGACTGCTGAAAGTTATCCTCTGATTCCCACTCAAGCACCCTGCATACCCCAAATACAAATACGCTGCTTCTACCTTTCAAATGTCACTCTCGGATCTAGCACTCCTTTCCCTAAGCCCACTGTGAATTACAAATCCAGGCACCTTGTCCCCCAGATCCTGACAATGCTCTTTCAGCAGAGGGCAGCCTTTTTTTCTCATCTTTTTGCTTCTGGAGATTAGAAGATGGAGCACAGTAGAAGATAAACCGCCATTTTCTCAGACATTCTACAGCCCGTGTTTGACTTTCTTCCAGTGGTAAAAGGCAGTGCCTAGAAATCATGGTTCACACTATTACCTGCTCTGGCTCCATGGAGTATTACATCACCTATGAGAACGCAATACTTCATGCAGACAGGTCAAAGCCATTGTATTTTTGCAAGGCTGGGTCTTGAGCCTAGGACCTCATGTATAGAGGCAAGGCTTCCACCCCTGGGCTAGTTCCTCAGTTTCCTTAAAATTATTATTATTTTATTACATAGGCCCTATAAAATCTGTGTCTGAAAGGAATGCACACATTTACTTTTGATTTTATTCTAGAATTATTCTGAGCATGAAAGACTTTTTTTTTCTTTTATAGTCCAAGTTTTCCTATAAATGGCTCTAACATGAGGAAATTGATAGGCCCTACATTATAGAGGTTTCTTAACCTTCTCTAAACAGAGCCATTGTCTGGGGACCAAGCATTTAAACACAGAAACCTCTGGGGGACTGTACTAGTTAAGTTACTTTTTGACTGATAAAACATCACAGCTAGGGCTAATGGAGGTCACATGAGCTGAGAATGGGAGATACAGAAGTTCAAGGTCATCCTTGGCTACATAGCAAGTTCAAGGCTAGCCTGGGATACAAGAGACCCTTTCTCACAAAAATAACAAAAATAAAAAAAAAAGAAAAGGAAGAAACAAGGTAAATCAGCAAGGGGAGCTTCGGCCCAAAGGCATAGTTATCCTTTTCACTGAACACAAAGAATGGGACGGACGAGACAGGGGTGTGTCAGGATGAAGGAAGGAGGAAAATTAAATGTTGAAGGGAGGCGAGGAGCAGAGAAAGCTGTTGGACTGAGCATCCTAACTATGCGCTTGTGCAGCTCTGCCAGCCATCTTTGGGCAGTAGTTCTCAACCTGTTGGTCATGACCCCTGTCAGATGTTCCTGCGTATCAGATATTTACATCATGATTCCCACAGTTATAAAGAAGCACAAACTAATGTTAAGGTTGTGGAGGTCACCGTGACATGAGGAAAGGTCACAACAACATTAGGAGGGTGGAGAACCGCTGGTCTGAAGCAACTCTTCAGTTTCTGCTGCCTCCTGCTGGCGGTCACATGGCCTCATCTCAGGGGTGAAGATGGGGTTCTCTCGGTGTGAATGCTGAGAAGTCACATGGTGTGTGTGGGGTGTTCTTAGGTGCAGCAGCCACTCAGATTTCCTAAGGAAACAAACAAAATCAAACAAAAATCTTCAAACTGAAAGTCTGTCCTCAGGTCAATGAAAAAGGCAACAAGAGAGAATTTTTTTTAGCGTCCCTGTCGATTACCCATTGTACTATGAGGACTGTATGTGGAAACACTGCAGATAAAAGTGTCTCAATTAAGACTTTAATTTAGATTTAATAAGAGTTATTATATGCTAATAAAAGATCAATTAGCAGTTAAATAGCCATTGATCCGGGTACAATAAGTGCGCCAGAAAGACATCAAGTTGTCACTGGAGAACTGGAGATTACAAGAGCCACGTGTGAGCAATTAGATCCTCAATATATTCAGGATATAATGAATGTCAATGCATTTAATTGCTATTTAACAAGGAAGCCTAATGTAAAGTCTCATGCCTATTAACTCACATACCTGCTCACAGTTCTTCAATAGGCTCATTTATTCATCGATGCATTCGACAAATCATTAAGCACACACCAGCTAAAGTGAGGGAAACATCAGCATTAGCTATAGCCCTACCTTCCAAGAACTTAGAATTTAGTAGTGAAATAGAACTCGCTGAAACAGAACAATGAGAAAGTGCGAAGGAGACGGAAGGACTGCACTTTCCAGATGTCCTCTGATTCACTCTCGGCTGGAGCCATGGTTAGCTGAGAATTCTCTCCTGGTTGAAAGCAGCGTTGTGTCGTTAGGAACCATGATGGAGGGGGACACTTGTTACTGTGTCAGAATACAGGATGCCTGACTGATACAGCACGTAGAAGAGTTGCTGGCAAAGCCTCTTTGTCTGTGTGCTCTGGTGATACAGCAGGAGAAACTGAAGCTCCCTTTGCTCTTCCTGGATGATAGGATGGAAAGAGAGAATGATGTGCAGCAGCTTTAGACTATGAGTGAGGTCTTTCCGGGAACCTCGAGGCCATAGGCAAAGGGCAATCCGTGTCTCTTCAACTCTTTCTTGGGGAAAACTGGAGCCACTACAGAACTCAGTGGTCAACAAGTATCAGGTCCTGTTTTACATGCTATGACCTAACAGGCCCCAAACCTGCACTCTGCAGTCTCCCATGAGCATTAACCCTGTTGAGTACTTGACATGGGGAATGAAATAGCTTAAAGTGTTTTATCTGTGAATCAATAAGGAACTTGGAGAAGAGGCATACTACAGACATGTGTGTGTGTGTGTGTGTGTGTGTGTGTAGGAGGAATATGAATGTAAACCTAGATTCTTCTGGTCCTTCTCCTGACATGGGAAAGGAAACCCCAGAAGCTTGGAAATCAGGCCGCATACAGAGATGGAGCTTAAACTGCACTTGTAGAAGGAATAAATAAGTCAAAGAAAAACAATCTTCTTGAAAACTTAAAACAAAGATGACCTAAATCAGATCCATTGGAGATGGCTGGGACTATCTCTAAACCACAGCCATTTTCTGTGACAGTTTGGGTTTGGCTTGGTGAGCTCTTGAGCACAAAGTCAGACACTAGCTTTGAAAAGTCCCTTTCATCTCAGAGACTGTCCAGCAGGACCAGGATGTACCCTGCGGACACTCAGTGCCCGGGGCTGTGGGAAGAGGCAGCACTGAGTCATACACGTGGAGGGAGGCATGTGGGTACGTGGACAAAGGCTGGAGAGGAATAGGGCCAGCTCAGCACTGACCCAGGCCAAGGTTGTGAGCACTAGGCCTCGTTCAACTCCAAATCTTATTTTATCACGTGGGCAAACCGGTAAAGGGTCTGCCTGCATCGGCTATTTTGCAGTTAAGTTGCCTCCTCACTTTTGGCAATAGGAAGAAAAATGAAAAGTAAAGGAACTAGAATGAAGAAAACTTCGTGCTTGCTTCTTTCCTCAGGCCTTGTTCCCTTCCTGGAGAGGAGTCTGAGTGGGAGCAAGCGGGACATCTCTGAATGAGTTAATCCCAGCCTTCGGACGAAAGGGGAGCTTCCGTTAGCGCCCATCACACAAACCGTGGGCTTAAACAGAGCCAAACAGCGATTTGAATAGCAAGCACTTAAAGAGCATCCCTCATTCATTCTCCACCTCCACATCCAACGGCCCTCCCCACAGCAGACAGGGCCTTCTGAGAGGAAAGGAAATATCCCTCCTAAGCACTCCAAGCGCGACAAAAGCCACGTTAAGAAGGTTAGCGACTTAGTTGTCTCAGCAACATGTCATCAAGTTGAGATGAGTAGGAAAACACCGATAACAGGACGGAGAGGGAAACATCAAAAGCCACAAAGAGGAACAAGCCCGGGCGCCTAGCAAGGCAGAGCAAAGCCCCTTTCTCTCGCCGTTTCACTAAGAGAAACTTAACTTTTGAACAGCCACTCGGGAAAGCGGGCGGCGGAGTCGGCTTCTGGGTGACCTGCGTCCTCAGCGGCGTGTGGGAAGAAACTGTGTTATCAGCATTTCCTGTGTGGCACCCCCTCCAAAGCAAAACTGTTAGGGATGTCTGTAGAATCCCATGGAGAAACAAAAATAGCGTCATGTTAAAACGGGATTTGATGTTTCAAAAACATTTTATCGGAAATGAACGGCACAGGACAAATATTGCAGAAATGACCAGATGTGCATTACATTGCTTCAACGAGCTAAACGAACATTTTAGAGTCTGATTTTTCTGTGCTCTCCTAATGTTCAGGAAGTTGCTGACGGCTGGTTTCTGGGAGAGAAGTTTCTGATTGTGGAGGTGTCAGGTCTGTATCCTCAGACAGGATAGTTAAGAAGTGAAGGTCAGACAGGGGAAGAGGCAGAGGTGGCTGGAGGGGACCAGCAAATTATCACACATTAAGTTGTTAGAAAAAAAATAAGGATCCATTTTCTTTTGTGTGTATGAGTGTTTTGCCTGCATGTATGTCTATGTACGTGTACAAGGCTGATGCTCGCTGAGTCAGAGAGGGTATTGGGTCCTTTAGAACTGTCTGAAGACAGCTATGGGCTATCACTATGTGGGTGCTGGTAGCAGAACTTGGGTCTTCTGTAAGAGTGGCAGGTACTCTAATGGCTGAGCCACCTTTTTGGCCCCCTAGAAAATGTTTTTATATTGAGTCAAAAACCCTAATTCCAGGTTGCTTTCCAAATCCCACATTTGCAGACGTGCAGCCGGGCACAAGAGTTGGCTTTGCCTCCCTCCAATCCGTTCTTTTCCTGTGACAGCACTTTCTTACCTGACTGCCTCCCCTCTGGGCCAGAGAGTCTTAAACTACAAGTCTCTAACCAGACACAGCGAGCTTCCGCTGTGAAGCCCTTAGAGGGCCCCGGATGTTTCGTTCGCAAGCTGTGCTGCAGAGCTGCCTCTTCAGCATTCTGAGAAAGCTAAGATTGGAGAACAGCTCCAGGCTAAGAACCCAGTGTCCCTTCAGCTCTCCTGTTCGTTGATTCGCTCACACACTCCCTCATTTATCCATTTAGCCAGCTCTTTGCCGCCCATCACACGGTAGACTGGGTCAAGGGATGGAGGCAGGAAACGGGCAGCCTGTGCATGCAGACAACTGATGGCCTGGAGACCCCGGCCTGTCCCTGGTGGCCGGTTGGTTATACTTGTCAGATATGTACCCCCAGAGGACTTCTTCATCCCTAACATGTAAGCTCTGTTTCATATTGTATCCAAAAGGCGGGCATGAGAAAAAACTGTTCAGTGCTACATTGAATCCAAAAAACAAGCAAAGGTTTTAGATAATAGGGTGGGTGTCTAGGAGTATGAATGTGTGGATAACATTCAGGACTAAGTTAAGAGGTGTGGTAGCTTGCTTCTACATGGCTTCAGCCTGGTGCCCTCCCACCATGCATGCTCCTGTGTAGCCATTGCCTAGATTGCTTCGGGGCCATGTAACTTGACTTTGGTCCATGGAGCATCAGCACCCTTAAAGCAAGCAGCAACTTAGTAAATGCTTATGCCTTTGGCCTTGCTGTCTTGGTTGCTGCTTCCCACGTTGTGGCTTGGTTGTAGCTCCCTCATGTGGGAGCCCAGCTTTGCCTGGTCTCCTTGAAGATGCGGGATGAAGAGTGGTCCAGCTAGTCTCACCCTCCCAGCACCTGGGACATCAAGAGGACCTCCCCTTCTGAATGCAGCTCTGTGAGTTAGTCCAGGTAAGACCAGCAAAGAGTTGCCAGGCAGCCCACAGAGTCGTGAAAAATAACCAAGTACCGGTGTAATAGCCATTGGGCTTTCCACGGCTTGTTCTGCTATAGTAGATACTTGATGCCAGAGAGGGATAGGAGGAAGAGGAGGAGGAGGAGGAGGGTGATTTATATTCCAGGGACTATAGAATGAAGTTAATCTTATGTAATCCTTTGCTCAGACTGTTAGGCTAGCTGATGAAATGGTTGCACTGTCTATCCATATCGCATAAGAATATTGTGTTCACCTAAGAATATTGAATGAGAACTGTCCTGAATGGCTCATGTATTTGGACACCTACCAGGCTAGTTGTATTTAGACACCCAAGGCATTAGTAACTTCTGTGTGTCTTTGAGGGCATTTCTGGAGATAACTGCCACACAGGTAGCAACTGAAGTTGAGCTCTGAATATGGGGCCACCATGTAATAGCTGGTCAGAGATGTGAGTTGGGCTCAGTAGACAACATTTTAAAACATCTTGTCTGGGCTCACACAGCAGCTGTTGTCATGTACAGCTAGCTCGCCTGAGCCAGGCTGCCTAAGGTCTGGGCAGGTTGGTACTAGTCAGTGGTTTAGTCTGTGTGACTTGAATAGTCCATCTCTGCCCCATGCGACTGCTCATCCTCCTGTTAGCCTTGGCTTCTTCACGTGGCAGTCTCAGCATCTGTATCAAAATAAAATATAGAGAGGGGCTGGGAATATATCTCAGGAATAGAGCACATGTATAGTGTATGTGAGGCCCTAAGCCCTAGTACCCCAAAGGAAGAAAATTATGGAGAGAAACAATTAAAGAGAACAACTATTTTCCAAACTCTATTGCCTGATAGTTTAATCATTTTAAGAGAGATCATTTTAGGTGGCTCTTTCTGCACATGTTCATGTGCAAAGGTGCACATGCATGAGTGTGTGAGCCTTGGGGCCAGGGGTCAACCTCAGATGCTCTTTCTTACAAGTGATCCATACTGACTTTTTTGAGACAGGCTGTCTCACCTGGACCCGGGACTTACAGATTAGATTCAGCCTGCTAGCCAGTGAATCTCAAGGACCTGCCTGCTTCCGTCATCCCTGACTTGGGGGTATAGTAGTGCACCCCACTATGCCTGGCTTTTTATGTGGCTTCTGGGGTTCAAATTCAGGTCCTCATACTTGTGAGACAAGCTCCTTACTGACTGAGATATTAATAGCTTGCACACCGCCCCAGGTAGCTCTTTAATTATGTAAATGGGATAAAAAATGCAGAATAATTTGTAAAAATTGGGTCTAACTCTATACTTTTAGAAAAAAAAAGAAAGCCCTAAACTACAAATTTTCTAGAAGAATAGAAGGAAAAGAAACTAAAGAGAAACCAAAGGAATTATGAAACTTCAGATAATGTGTTTTTACTGAAGAGATATTAGATCCTAAAAGTTCTCCCTAAGGTTACAAAAAAGATTATAAAAAATTAAGAAAGCTAGAGTTTTTTTAAAGATCCACATTAATTTTAGACATATTGATCGACTGTGCTATGAAAGATAAGGAAATTAAAACTTTTAATCTTCCTCTTACCTCATTTCCCACTCTCCTCATCTTTTGAGTTTTCAGTAATGTTGAAAAAAGTCATGGTATAAATTATTTCTATTTGATAGTTATAATTCTATAATTACCTTGGTTTAGTCTCATATCTATCATTAAATGAATTTGCTACCTCCTAACTATCCCTGGACTGTAGTTTCTGTCTTTTCGAATTTTTTGTCTTTTTAACATTGTGATTTGGCTTTGGTCTTCTGGATTTTCTTGCACATTCTTTTCAAATGAACTCACTAGGTACCCTCATTTCCCATGGTGTACAGGTTGGTTGGCGTCAACTTGTGCAGTCTGGATATAAAAGTTTAGTGTCCCAATCTTCCCCCGTAAGACTCTTGTCTTTGAAGTTTGTATAGTGGTCTGTCATAGTTCCTATATCCATTCTTAACTGGCTGCATTTTACAGAAAGGGTCTGAGGCACTTTAAGCTCCATGAGTTTAGTATTGAAAAGTTTGTTATCTTTATATATCTGGCATTTATAAGGTTGGCTATTTTTGTTTTTATTTTATTTATTGAAAAACTTCATACAATGTGTTTTGATCAGGTTCACGTCGGGTGAGCTTCTAAAAGGATACACAGACAGTCCTTTCATTTTTCAGTAATTCTTTGGTCCTCAGCAATGAAAGACAGTCTGGTTGATAATTCCTATACTGGAATTGTCCAGCACACCTTATTAGCTCTTCTATTACAATGGGAGTTTTCTTGTGTTATATCACTAGCTGGGTTTCTATTTGATATCCAGGCTTTCTCCAGAGGCAATTTCTATGTAGGGTGGTCTTGGCACTTCACATCTATTATTTTCTCAGAGTCTTCAAAATCCATCTTTCCTTTCTAAGATTCATAGTGAAGAAATATAAGCTGAGACTATATTTGTGTGAGCCTTTAACCTCAGCTAATTGGGAGGCTGAAGTAAGGGGGATCAGAAGATCAAGGCCTGCTTGGGCCATGAGGAAGGTAGAGCCTGGGTTACTTAATGAGAGTCTTGGTTTAAAGATCCAAAGTCAAATAGAAGGCTGAGCTATAGCTCAGTGCTGGAATGCTTGCGTAGCACGGAGGAGATCCCAGGCTTAATTGCCATTCTCTCTCTTTTTAAGACAAATGGTAAAATGGCCTAAAATCCCATGGCAGTGCCTCTGAGGGACGGAGGGGAGGCAACCAAGGAGGGAAACAGAGATTCAAAATGCAACCAGCACTGTGTTAATAACTGAACAGATTTGCAGTTCAATTAGACAAGAATCTTGGATCTCAGGTATGTGTTATGAAAATCCTTTGCTTTTTGAGTCAGTGGCAAGAAGCTATTTATGTTCATATTTCTGTGTTTGGTATATGTGCAGTCATGTTATGTATGTGTGTATCCATATACATGTAGGTACATGTGTATGTAAATGTGGAAGACAGAACCCTGCATTGGGTGCCTTCTTCAATCATGATCAACCTTGTATTGTTTCTTAATGTACATTTAAAAATTATCTTTTTTGAGAATTTCATACGTGCATGCAATGTATTTAGATTATACTTACCCTCTATTTCTCTTCCTAATTCCTTCTGGCTCCACATTCCAAATTCATGTCCTTTTCTTTTATCCTTTTTTTTTAAAATAGCCTACTGAGTCTAATTGTGCTGCCCACATGTTCACAAGTGTGGGGCCATGCACTGGAGCACATCCCTGTAGTCTTTGAGACAGGGTCTCACGGGACCCAGAGCTTACTGACCGGGCAGGCAGACTGGACGGTGAGCTCCGGGGGTTAGCCTGCCTCTGTCCTCCCAACACTGGGGTCACAGGGGCATCCCTGTGTCTGCCTCTTAGGCAAGGATCATAATTCACATCTTCAGGCTTTCAAGGTAAGCTTTTGACTAACTAGCAGCTCTAGTTAGGACTTTTCCTTTCCTGCACTGCTAACTTTGGGAACCCAGGTGCATCAGGAACTCATATTCTGAGACCTGGTTTGTGGACTACCCCTAGCTGGGAGAGAAAAATACTGTCAGCACCACGCTGTAGGCTGGAGTGAGCTTTACCCACCACTGTGAAATAGGAAGCGCAGTGGCAAATCACTAGAGACTCTGTAAAATACACCAATGGGAAGCTTGCTGACAAACCTACCTGTACTTACAGACTGAATGATACTTGGAGTTAGAATACGCTGACTGGCCATGGACCGCACTCTCCAGTTGAGGGGCAAACAAGACGAAGCTCAACTCAGGAAGAGCGGGGCCATAAGAGGTTCTGCTCTCACTGGAAGGCATCAACCAGAAAAGCCAGTGAAAGATAGCAAGATGGCGGGGAGGCCCTTTGCTCTTGCACTCAGGCAAGAGACTGCAGAGAGAAAGCCTGAGACCGCACCCGAATTCTTTCCTTTCTCATTTACCCTTCCCTCATTTAATATATAATTTCAGTTTGTAGACCAGCTCTGTCCTGCTCTGTTCTATGTCCTTCTAAATTTTAATTAATTCATGTTTTTGAGATTGGCTTTTTATGAAGAGCTCACTTTGGTCTGGGACAGGGGTAGGGATTCACCCTGTCTCTGCCTCCTGAGTCCTGGGGTTGTTTTAAGTTTTCCCTCTTTGTCTTTTCATTCTGTCTTTACCTTCATCTTTATTGTTGTTTCTGCTACTTACTTTCACCTATTTTTTTTTCTCCATGGCTCTAATACTTTGCTTATTATCTTTTCATTCTTCTACTTTTTTAGTATACATCACACTGGTCTTGTTCCTTCATATTGTTGGATGAAGGGTATTGTTTTTAATCAGCTATTTCTATGTTTAAGCAGAAATCATATCCAGCAGTCTTATTGCTTCTGCTGTTAGTATCTATCTAGTCTGCTGTTAGTCTACTATCAGAATGGTGCTGAAGATCATGGAGTGTGTGGGTCCTCAGTTTAGTAACTGAGCTACATGCCTAGTCTAGAATGGAGGAAAGACACCTTAATCCTGCTATAACCTAGTCCCAGTTGAACACTAAAAACACCTCAACTAAAAGAACATGGGTGATTAAAAAATAATCCACCAGTTACCTTAACCTCAGATGTCCAAAGCCCAATGCAGAATTCCAAGAAACAAGAAAAATAAAAGCAACAGTATTCCTCCAAATTATTTATCCACAGTAAGATTCCAATGACAATGAGGTAGATGAAATACCAGACAAAGAAGTCTAAAGAATGATAGTGAGGATGTTCAATGAGAGGCTACAGAGATGGCTTAGCACTTAAGAATGTGTCATGATTTTGTAGAGGATCTGAGTTTTGCTCTCAGTACCTATTTCAGGAAATTCACAACTGCGTGCAATTCTAGCTTGAAGGGATCCAATACTGGCCTCCCTCCCCAGGCACTTGCATGTGTGTGAACGCACCCCCACACAGAAACATGCACATTATTAAGAGAAAGAATGCCCAATAAAATCAAAGAGGACACATAGTGCTGAATGAATTAAAAGATAATACAGACAACCAAATGAAATAAGGAAGTCAGTACAGTATTTAAAGGCAGAATTCAGTAAAGAGATAAAAATCCTGAAAAACCCCAAATATTAAGTTTAGAAATGTAAAGCTCAATGAAAAACAAATTAAAAAAAAACCAACAAAAGCTTCACTAATAGAATGAATCAAGTAAAAGGCAGACTAGTAGGGCATGTAAACAAGGTAGAGAAATAATAGCATTTAGCTAACAATAAAGCTACAATAAAAAGAAATTACAAAAAGAATATGTGGGGTATATAGTATGCCATTAAAAGATCAAATTGATGAATCAATTTGGATATAAAAGGAGAAGAAATACAAGTTAAAGGCATAGAAAATATGCTCAATAAGCCATAGCAGAAAAACGTCAAATCTATTTAAAAAATGGCCATCCATGAGTAGCAGTCATTCATAATGACAGACAGACAAGATCATAAAATAGCTTTCTCATATCATATTGCTGCTTTAACACTAATATGCAGAACAAAGAATATTTGAAGCTACAGGAGAGAACGCCAAGTCAGATATAAGTGCAAACCCTCCAGAGTAGCAGACATATTTCTCAAGAGAAACTCTGAAGAACAGGAGGGCATGAAATGTTATATTTCAAGTTCTGAAAGATATTACCTGGCAATCCAAATTAACATATGTAGAAAAGTTATTCTTCATTGAATGAGAAAAGAATAATTTATATAATGAATATAAACTAAAGGATTCATGGCTCCTAAGCCAGCACTACAGAAAATACTTGAAGAAATTTTACACACTAGAGAGAAAGAGAAATGCATCCATAAAGTTGCAAGAAAAAAATAAACTGCTCCAGAACCTTAAACAAATAGATGAAGATTAGAAAAACACCAGGCATGTCTATGGCTATATAACCTTGAAAGTGCCTGATCTTGACTCATCTCAGAAGTTAAGTAGGGTTGGCTCTGAATAATGGTTGAATGAGAAAACACTGAACATTACAAAGATAACAAACCACAGGAATGAGTATAGACCTCTCAGTAATAACACCAAATGTTAATGTTCTCAATTCTCCAACAAAAAGGTCAATTGGATTAACAAAAAACCAACCAACCAAAAACCATTCTCTTTGTTTTGCAAAAGAACATCTCACTAGAAAAGATGAGCAAAGGTGAAAAGATAGAACAAGGTATCCCAAGCAAATAAAACGAGAGCAAGGAGACGCAGCTATCCCAACACCTGACAAAAGAGACTTCAAACTAAGATTAGTCACAAAAGATAAGGAAGGACATTTTATATTGATTAAAGGAACACTTAATTAGGAGGACATAATTAATTCTAAATATATGTGCACCAAATATTAACATAACCAACTTCATAAATTTTGTAATACTATTGGATGTTAAGGCACAGATTGAGCCTAGCATAACCGTAGTGGGTGACTTCATTACCTGTCCTAATTTGCCTTTCTGTGATGAGTCACTGACTAAGATAAACATGGGGAGAAAGGTTACTGCCTTGAGTTCTTGATTTAGCTTCTCTCTGGATGAATTGTAAGCTATAAAGTGAAATAAAATTTTCCACAAGTGATCAGACAACCCAAACAAAAAACAAAACCAGAAACTAATATGAGAGGCTACAAAAAAAATGGGTACATTCATGGAGACTGAACCACATACTATTGAATTATGGCTAAGCTATCAAGAACATCAAGAATGAACCTGAATAATTCCTAGAATTGAATGAAGATGAAAACACAATTTACCAGAACATGTGGGAAACAACATAAAAAAAGACATTTGTAGCTATCAATGACTACATTACCAATCAGAGAGCTATTGAATAAGTAACTTAATGATAAAATTCAAAGTCTTATAAAACAAACAAACAAACCCGAACTCACCAGCCAGAAAGAAATAGTAAATGAACCAAATGGAAAGAAACAGAATAATACAGTGAATTGGTGAAACAAAGAGTCATTTCTTTGAAAAGAAATAAGATTGACAAACCATTAGCCGAAGTAACCTAAA
The DNA here is from genome assembly GCA_028658305.1 of Pachyuromys duprasi. NCBI lineage: Eukaryota > Metazoa > Chordata > Mammalia > Rodentia > Muridae > Pachyuromys > Pachyuromys duprasi. Next base: position 20,337,599 of record CM053749.1, read on the forward strand.
AAGAGAGAAGACCCAAATTAGTAAAATTACAGATGAAAAATAATTACAGGCACTACTAATACCAATGAAATTTAGAGAATCATTAGTACATACTTTAAAAACATATGTCTCAATAAATTGAAACATTTAAAAGAAACAGCTAAATCTCTATACAATATATGACTTACCAAAATTAAAACAAGAAACTGTAAACAATAACTCTGTAATAAGTAACGGCATTGAAGTAGTAATTAAGTTGCCCAAATGAAGAAAGCCCATGTCCAGATGGGTCCACCACTGAATTCTACTAAACCTTTAAAGTATTAACACCAAAGATCCTTGCACTATTCCATAAAATAGTAAAGGAAAAAATATTACCATGTCCATTTTATGAAGCCAGATATCACCCCTGGTACAAAACAAGGACAACAACACCAGAAGAAAAGAGAGGCCACTCTTTCAGATTAGCATAGATGAAAAATTTCTCAATCAAATACTTCCAAGCTGAAGTAAACAATATATTAACAGTTTTCATCATGACCTAATGGGTTATACTCCTAGGAAGCAGGATATTTTAATACATGCAAACCAGTAAGTAAAATATATCACATAAGAATGATTTTGATGGTTAGTGTTGTCAACTTGATAGAGTCTGGAAGTCACCTGGGGGATGGGTCTCTGAGTAGGCTTATGTGGGATTATTTTGATCATGTTAATTGACATGGGAAATCACATCTTCCTGGACCATATAAAATAAAGCAAGCAAGCTAGATATAAGCACACATTCATCCCTCTGTCTTGTTTGTGCCATGTGCCCAGCTGCTTCAAGTTTCTGCCTTGACTTCCAGTGCATGGTGGACTGTACCCTTGACCTGTGAGCCAGAATAAAAGTGCTTTCTTCCTTCAGTTTTATGTGGCACAGTATTTTACCACAGCAAAAGTGAAGAATCATATGATCATCTCAATGAACACAGGAAGCGTTTTTGGCAAAGCGTAACATCTTTTTATGACAAAAGTTGTGAAGAAATTAGGGAATCAAAGGAGCATATCTCAATGTAATGAAACCTATGCAGGAAACCTATAACAAACATTGAACCAAATGAGGAAATGTCAAAAGCATTTCCACTACCATCATAGATGAAACAAGGGATTTGCTTTCTCTACTCTCATTTTTATATAGTCTTTGAAGTCTTAACTAAAAACAGTAAGACAAGAGAAAAAGTAAAAGAATACAAACAGTATAGGAAGAAGCCAAATCGACCTTACTTGTAGATAATGTTATCCTACATGTAAAACACCCCAAAGATTACTCCAGAGGACCCTTAGAATGGATAAATATTTTCAGCCAAATATTAGAATCCATCAACATACAAAATTCAGTAGCTTTCCTGTCTATGAATTACAAACATGCTGAAAATCAGGAAAACACTCTTACACTAGTTAAAAGAAAAAAAAAACAGCTCAGAACAAACACCAAGGTGGTGAAAGATCTCTACAGAGAAAAATTCAGAACACCGAGGGAAAAAATTAAAGATATTAGAAAATAGAAGACCTCCCATTCTCATGGGTTGACAGAATTAACATGAAAATGACTATACTATGAAAAGTAATCTACAGATGTAATGAAATCTCTATCAGTGACATATAGGAGCAGAAAAGAGCAATCTTAAAATTCACACTGAAGCTCAAGGTATCCTGGAGAGCCAAAGCAACATGAGCAAAAAGAACTGCACTGAAGTATCCCAAGACCTAACGTCAAGTTATACCACAGAGCCATAGTAACAAAGACTACATAGCATGGGCACCAAAACAGACATGCAGACCAATGGAATAGGATAAATGACCCAGAGTTAAAGCCACACAGCCATGTAGATTATACACAGCTACGTAACTTGATTATTATTGTTTTTTGGATACAGACAGAAATAGAATAATTATATGACCCATCTGGACTAGCTCTATCAGTCTTGGGCATAGACCTGAAGGAATCTAGGTCAACGTATCATAGAGATCCTTGCACATCCATGTTTATTGTTGCACTAATCACAACGGTCAAGTAACAAAAGTGGTCTAGGTGTCCATCAGTGGGATGAATGATAGAGAGGATAAACACACACACACATTCTCTCTCTCACACATGCTCACACACATTTACAATATAGAGTGGAGTTTTACTCAGCTATTGAGAAGGAAGTCATGCCATTTGCTGATGTAACTGGAGATTCTCGTGTTAAGTGAAATAAGCCAGGTACAGGTTCCTCTCCCTTGTGGCTTCTAGATTTTAATTAGATACATAAAAATTATGTATATACATAATGTATCTCCATAAATATATATGGTATGCTATAAATAATGCCATAATAGTGAAAGTGTGGCTTGCTGGGGGAAGGAAGGAGTCTTGTGGGAGGGAGAGAGAGAGGAGGGCATTTAAGGTGATTATAGTCAAAGGACATGATGAACTTTAATGAAGATGTTTATGAAATTCGTAACTATATACACTAAGTTTACATTTATAAAGAAGAATAAGAAACAAACCCCACAAATTAATAATAGTTATAAAGCAAAGTTAGAGCAATAAACACTCCACAACCTTTGTTGAATTTCACCGCTGAGTCCAGAGTCAAGATTTTCATACAGATAAATTTATCTCATTTGATATAGGGAATGTTTCATTTTCCCCAATGAATAAAATGATGGTCATAAATCTTTAATCACCTTAAAGCTCAAGGTGACACAAGTTACAAAATGCAGAGTTGTGGGGCTGGAAAGATGGCTTGGTTGGTAAACACTTAAAGTTGTACACAACAAATTGCACGTGCGTGCATGCACACACAAAGATATAATGCTCAGGGTCCTGCTTAAAATGCAAACTTGTTGCCTTTTATTACTCTTCAAGGAAGAGCCTAGAAAGTCATGTGCTTTTAGCTGGAGAGAGTGTGAAGGGAACAGAGACAGTAGCTTTCCAGGTTAAATACAAAAAGAGTGACAGCTGTCAGTAGTAAAAATACCCCATTTGTGATGTCTCCCTCAGGGGACAGGTTCCCCTTAAACATTTAACGCATCACCTTTGGCTTTCTGGAGGGAAAGTTTAGTGATGAGATTCTTAGGGACAGGTTACTCTAGCCATGCTTTGTCCCCCCTCCAACAGTCTACGTGGGGGACAGTCCTATCACAGTAATGGCAGAAGGGCATGAAAGCATACCCAGGAAAGCAGCCAACTGTTTTTGCTTATACTGTGTTTGCTGATACACAATTGGCCAAGAAAAGTCACATGGCTGAATTCATGACTTTCCAGTAGGAGTTTAGGTCACCCAGGGAAGGGCATAAATTCAAGGGGAGGTGACAAATTGAGGTCAATAATATAATCGACCATAGGAACTGGAAAAATAATTTAAAAGCAGAGGGAAAAAGATAGTAGAGCCCTCCTGAGAGCCAAAGGCATGAAATTGAGGAAGTTTCATCTTGCTTGGGATATTGTCTCCAGGGAGCCTGAGCACAGAGTCTGGGTAGCTCGGAGTCCTTCCTAGAGGAGGGTTGGACAGCAACTGTGGATAGGATTGTGGTCTTTAGTGAGTCAGTTGCTATGTCTTAGTCCCTGTTTCCTTCAAACCTGACTTGGTGATACAGCCATGAAATCGAAGCTCACTTCTGTCCTTTCCTTTGCTGATCTGGTACTTAATTCACTGTTTGGCTAGCTGGGTTTGTCTGAGTTGGTGAGCTCCAGGTTCAGTGAGAGTGCCTTAGTAAAGGAAGTGGAAAGTGATCAAGGAAGACACTTGATGTTAACTTCCAGTCTCTTCACACCCACACACGTGCATACCTGCTTCCACGCATGTATATTTACGTATATCTGAGCGTGCATGTATGCATGTACCCATCCCATACATTAAAAAAATGAAAGAGAGAGAGAGACAGACACACACACACACACACACACACACACACACACACACACACACACACACAGAGAGAGAGAGAGAGAGAGAGAGAGAGAGACCCTAAAAATTGGATTTAGGCACTTTGAAATTGAACCCAGGATCCAGATTAAACAGGACCTAGAGTAACTGATTAAGTAGGGGTTCGTCTGGACCATGTGTCTCTACTCTCAGCCCAGGGACCACCCAAGTGGCTGACCTTAATCAGAGTCAGCCCCGGAGAAATGGTGGGGAGGCTGGGGGAGCCTCACAGTGATTCACTGAAGAGTTAAAGCAAGGAAAAGGACAGTAAAGCACTCTTCCAGATTGAAGAAACACCCAGGGACACGGCTCAACAAACCAAACGGCTGCTTCCTGCTGGCTACCCTAGAGACACTGAAATTGCAAGGCTCGGTATGGAGGCTGACACACCCACTTGCAGGTCTGTGGGAGGCCTTCGAAGCCATGGTTTGTAATTACCTCCCAACAGAGTCTTTGTGCAGTTACATGGCTGGTTGAGCCGAAGTGGCTGCAGCACTTCCTGGATTAATTTGAAATCGCCTCAAGTTATATTATTTTATGGATGTAAAGACGTAATGTCAGCTAAATCAATATTTAGGCTCTGAGGTTTTCTTTTTCTTTTTCTGTATACAATTGTCATTTTGATGGTGAAGTTACAGAATCGTACTCTCATTTGCTTTTAACTGCTGTTGGTGCTGATGTAACCTCACTACAGTTTTGGGGAGAAAAAGGATGGTAAGTATGAGAACTGTAAGTGGGCATGGCCTTCTGTATCAGCGGAAACTTTCCCATGAGGGCCTCATGAGCTGACATGAAGGCATGCCCACATTTCAAGAGCAGAGGGAAGGGATCATAACACTTCCAAGCAAAAAGGGCTGTGTGTTGGCCTTGGTGATCTATTCAGAGATTCTAGTTTGGATCACTGTAGACATTTACATGGGGTAAGCTGGTGGCTTAGACCAGAGTGTTGGTAATAGAAATAAAAAGAAAGTGCTTTTGAGTGAATTTAGGAAGCAAACATACCTGGACCTTTTTGCAGGATATTTGATCACACTGTGAACCTCAAGACTGTGCACTGGAAAAACCCCTTTTCTAGTTGTGGTGTGTCTCAGCCCTAGCACACACCTTTAATCCAAGCGCTTTCTGTAAACAGGATTAAGTAAAATCAACCATAAATCAAGAGTGGAGCAAGCAACCAGTTGACAGGGAGTGAGCATAGGAAAAAAAAAAACCATAGAAAGTGAGAGGAGTTCAGAGGTCGGATAGAGAGACACACAGGAAGCAGAAAGGAGGCACATTCACTCTGAAGGGTTTTTCTCCTACCGGGACATTGGCTGGGAAGGAAGGTCAACCGGTTGCTTTCTCTGTCTCTCTGAACTAGCAGATTTTCACCCTAGCATCTGGCTCCTGAGTCTTTACTGGTAAAATCAAATGTTTGGAATTTTGCTTAAAAACAACAGGACTTGGTAAATTACAGAATTTGAGGAGATGTGGAGTGGGAACGGCATGTGGAAGAAAACTCAGCTCTTATCTGAATGGTGATTGTCTCCGGGGTGGCCCCCTCCCCGAACTGTGAAACATTATAACCATTATGAGGAAAAGGTGGGGCAATCACCCCAATTATTCAGATACTGGTTAACACCCACAGCAAGTCATGGTGGATGAGCAGGACCCACATTTCCCTGGTTACAGGACAGGCATAGAGTATCGTTAACAGGTCATTGAAGTGTGTCAAAATCCCTGTTGGCGTTAGCGTGGAACCTGTTAAATCACTGTTGGCATTATCAGGCTTTTCACGTTTGATTTCGCCATTTTCCTGATGTTTATTCTTAAGGGTAAGGATGCCAGAGGAGCGTCAGACAGTCATACTACCCACAGGCTGGCACCAACTGCCTGGAAACTGCACAGGTGCCTTTAGAGAACGCTCCAGAAGCCCGCAGCTGGTTTCCTGGGCTACCGAAGGTAGGTTCCCACACGGCTGTGCCAGGGTTGGAAACAATATGTAGCAAATTTGTTTTCCTATTACAAGTCTCCATGAGGCATTTCCCACTCCGGCACAAGGGACGCATTTCCTATGGAAGAGGGATGCATTGGAAGGCCATGACTGGTTCAAAGCACAAACCTTAATAACTCCGACTGGCCCCAAATAAAAGGCAGTTTATCCAAATGTCTGTAACTGACCCGAACACCCCTTTTGTTTGCTTATTTTTTTTTCCTTGAGACACTATATATGCCCAAGCTGGCCTGGAATTCACTGTATCAGTCAAGGTGGCCTCAGGCTCACACAGAGATCTGCCTCTCTCTGGTGCACCCCAGCATGCCCAGCCCTGACACATTCCTGAGCTGTATGGGCAGGCTGGCTGCTCAGGCTCATTTAGTGAGTTGGCTGGGGAGACACTGTCACCTGGTGTTAGCTCCCCCGCTGCTGCGGCGTGCGGTCCAGGAAAGACTTCTCTTGCGTGGTCTTTCCTTGCCTTCTTTCATTGCTCCTGGCTGAGATAGAACCTCACAGAGACAGGAGAGTGACGGTGAGCATGGGATAGTGGCAGAGGTGAGGTAAGAACCTGATCATGTATGTGCCATGTAGACCCCTGGTGACTTTTGGGGGCCTTAGGACTCTGAGTGGAGCCCCCTGAGGATATCACTGGACTCCTACACCACTTGGCACTGTCCCTACACTTCATCACATTTCCTTTGTGCTGGCCTCTGCAACAGCCCAGCCTGTGTTTCTCAGCCTGGAGCGTAGTGTTAGCAACTGCTTTTTAATAGCTGAAGCAGCCTTGGCCTTGGAGGTGGTCTTGGTGGTTGGTGCCCAGTTTCCAGTACTTGGCAATGAGTAGTCCTTCTGTTGGTTGCCCTGATTTTTAGTTTTGACTTCCACTCTCTAGGGACTGGCAAAGTCTACTTGATAGCCAAAGGAGTCGAAGTCCCTCTCAGTCCTGATCTCTTTGGGGGCTCTATGTGGTATGGCCTCCGCAGGCCACCCGCTGATCTTGCCAGAAGCTTGATGACCTCGAGGACCCTGCCTTGATAGGGCATCTGAGCAAATGGCCTTCTGGCAGCTCTTACTTTAATTCTGTCCCACCAAAGGTGCTTACTATTAGTCTTTCCAGAAGCCACCAACAACCAAAAGTCCATCTTAACAGCTCTTGACTGGCCAGGGCAGGAAGCAGGACAGTACAAGTCGAGACCAAGAAGGAGAACAGAGAGTTAGTACAAGGAGCCAGAGATGAGAACATGCAGGGCGTGGTTGTCCAAAGAGTTCCAGAGAGCTGTGAAGTCTCCAAAGCCAAGGGTCTCAGACGGAGAGCACCAATACTGGCAGCTTCCAAGAACTGGAGGTCCTGAGGCCCGAGGCTTGCAAGGGACTCAGACACTCCAAGGGCTCAGCATCTCAGTACCTCAAGTCTACACGGGTCAGAAACACTGGAACATTCGATGGTACCATTTGCTACTGCTTCCACTTGCCTGCTGTTGCCACAGACTGCTATCCACCACTGAGGGGAAAGAGCCACCACAGACCAGCATTTGAAGAGCTTCTCGCCTATGCACGACGACATCTGGGTAAAGCAAAGGAACCCTCATAAAATGATCAAATAGTAGAGACAGTATTTTAGAATATGTTAGAAGTCATTTTTTTCCATCAAATTTTAAGTGCCTTGTGAACATAGGCACCAAGCTAATAGCAGGGTCCCTCTCTAGGGTGTGGGTGGACTCACAGAGGAGTTTCAGGTTCTCTTTAGTATGCTTGATTTCATTTGCTGTGTCTGCCACAATCATGCAGTAATTTAACAGCACTCCAGTGACTGACCATAAGGGACACCAGGAAGACAGATGGGTGGCTGAGTATCTAAGGGTCAGACCTAAGAGAAGCTGTGTGAACACAGACATCAGCCCCCAGCTCAGAAGCCGATGTCCAAAGAGGAGCTGGTGAAAAGAACAGTGGCTTTCGAAGGAATCCCCACGCCAGACAAACCCGTGGTAAGAACTGCCATTGTCCCTGGCCTGATAATCCAGTGTGGTGCAGGAAGGGCTGTGGAGATGAGGGCTGCAGCCCATCTGCAGAGCGGCGGAGGGAAAAAAAGGGGGATGGCTGCAGATCTCTGACGCGTGAAATGTTCAAAAGGGGGCATAAAACCTGAGCAGTCAGAAATGAAAGCCTGAAAGGTCTCTGCAGCTTATTTTCCTGTCCCATTTTTTTTTTCTGAAGTCCTACCCCTCTCTACGTGGAGCCACCAGCACAGAGACATCCATATCCATCAGTAAGACTGATGCTTGTCAAGGACGCCTGCAGTCAGCCCAAATGTGAGATGGCCTAATCCTCTAATTATAGATGACTCCAGTAGCAACGGGTGCTCTGAGCCCCCAGCCAGGATCACAAGAGACACAATCCCAGCTCCTTCAGGTAAATCCTGTGATTACCCAGCACAGGAAAAGGGCGGGATCTGAAGGGCTCTTTATTGAAGCCCACATGAGCACTGACTTTCTGAAGCCTGGCTTCCCAGGCCCCACGTGGGGCCCATCAGCTCCGACTTCCTTCACATGCAACCCAGACTGTGCTGCTCAGCCTCCCAACCGATCCACAGTGTGAGCGGCAATTAATTACTCTCATTTTCAGCTCTGAGTATTTAATGCAGTGAAACACACCGTGGGCAGTGGCTTTGAATTTAACTCTACCACTCACCCTGGTATATTATGCATTTTTGAAGAGTTGCTTTTTTTGTGCCTCAGTTTCCCTTATCAGTTAATATTACTGCGAATGTTGAAAAAGTTACCTGTAGGACTCAGAGAGTAATGCCTGCAAAGGGATTCACTCAGTAAATGCTAATCATTATTATTTGTTCCATTAAGCTGGGAGTCCTTAGAGTAGATCAATATATCAACCACTGAGATATTGTCAGTATTTGGGCATTCAGTGAACATTGTCTCAAATTTTGGAAATGAGAAAAATAAGGTTGCCTTTGAGAATGAAACAAACATACAAGCAAAACCATGTACATTATAGATCACAACAGAGTGACTTCAGAGTAAAGAAATGGTTCCCAGATAGGCAGGGTTCAGCAAAAACCACTTATTACAGACACCTTTCTTTCTTTCTTTCTTTCTTTCTTTCTTTCTTTCTTTCTTTCTTTCTTTCTTTCTTTCTTTCTTTCTTTCTTTCTTTCTTTTTTCAGCCTTCCTTCCTTCTCTTTCCTTCCTTCCTTCTTTCATTCTTTTTACTTTCAATGAGTTCTGAGTGCCTACCATTTCTCAGGCACCAAGCTGGGTGTTATATGTAAACGGGGGACCATTTCTTTCTAGAGATTACCAACTAGATAGGGGATGAATAATAAATAAGAACAAACAGACACACATGAGAAACTACATTATGTATAGGAAAGAAGAGAGAGAACTGTTTTAGAGGCTGGCCACATACTGTTCCATCACACAAGTGTATTCTGTACTATTTTGACATTCTCTTGTTGATGGACATTAAGGTTATTTCAAAAATTTGGTGATCATGAACAGTTTGCACATTGTTTGCACATTCTGGTGCACAGAGTAAGTTCTGGCAAAAAGTAAAATTGAGTTCAAGGCTGTAGGAACCATGCATATATGCAATAAGGAAGTGTCTTGTGTATAAAAAATTTGAAAAAAGCAACACAGTCAAAGAAAATGGCAGCAATTCCAGAAATCTCCTCAGCCCTCAGCCTAAATTTTTGTTGGTTAAGTTGTAAAACAATGATGTTTTGGTTCTGTTTTCATATCTGTGTGAGCTTTAAATTGGCACTTTAGAGTAATGCATTCTCTAAAACAGTAATTTTTTATTTTTAAATTCACTTTGCATCCTTGTTGTAGCCCCATCCCTCATTCCCTACAACGCCCACCCTCCCTCCCCCTTCTCCCCTCTCCTTTTCCTTAGAAAAGAGGAGCTGCCTTTCGCACCTACCCCAGCTCATCAAGCTGCATTAGAATAGAACTTGTCCTCCTCCCTCCTGACCTGTCAAGGCAGTCCTGCCAGGGGAAAGTGATCAAAAAGCTGGCAAGTGAGTCCATGTCTGATGCAGTCCCCACTTTTCTTACTAGAGGACCCACATGAAACCTAATCTTCCCACTGGCTACATCTTTGTAAGGGGCCTAGGTCCAGTTTGTGAATGGTCCTTGGTTGATGCTTCAGTCTCAGCAAGATCCTCTAGGCCCTGCTTAGTTGGCTCTGTTGGTCTTCTTGTGGAGTTCCTGTCCCTTCCAGGTTCTTTTCTTTCCTTCTGCTTTTCCACAAGACTCCCTATGAATTGCCCAATATTTGGCTTTTAAAATTTTTTTTAATTTGAGGCTTTCATACATTTGCATTCTTTACACCTCTGTCCCCTCTTCAACTCCTTCCATCAAATTCATAACCTCTTCTTCTTTCTTTCTCTCTCTCTCTCTCACACAACCTACTTAGTCTAGTAAGTGTTGCCTTATTTGCATGTGTTTAGGGTTCATCCCTTAGAATCAGGATTGATGTAAAAAAAAAAGGCCCTAAACATTTGATTCCCCCCCCCCCCATCAGCATTCATTGATTGCCTGTAGCTTTTCATCTAGGGGTGGGGTCTTACACACGTTTCCTGCATCTATAGTAGCTTGTCAGTTGGTGTGGTCTTGCCGGTCTTCTGTAGGCAGCCACATTGCTAAGATTTCCTGGTGGCAACATCTCCATCTTGTTCAGAAGAATCAATCATATAGTTGTCCTGGTTCTCAGGTTCCTCCAGTTGTTCTACCCTGCTTTCTGAGATGTTACTTGAGCTGTAGGTGGATTGTAGATCCCATCTGGAAGTGAGCACCTCATGGTCCCTTAAGCTCTGCATTTTGACTGTGGTGGATCTCTCTAATAGTCTCCATTTGCTGCAAACTGGATCTTCTCTGTGGAGGGGTGAGAGTACACCTACGTACAAGGATAACTATTTAAAAGGCAGGTGGAAACAGCTGCTGGTCGCTCCACTATTGTAAGTAACAAGCACCACTATTGCACCAATGGGTCTCTTGCTAGTTCTGTGAATGCTGGTTCTCAAGGGTGACAGATGGATAGGGTTGTTGATAACGTCTCCCTTGGAAGTTTTCACAGCACCTTCCAACACTGTGAGAGTGAGGCCTCAGGGGAGAGACTTCCAGGTCAGCAGCAGCCTGATTTCTCCGAGCCCGATGACTAAAGTTTGTGGTGTCTTCAGTAGTAGGGTCTTCCCTTTAGGTTCTGGCAGGCAACCAAAAGCTTTAAAAAGACTTTATCATTTGGCTAAGTTCTCCTGACCAGCATCTTGAAGGGAGTTAATCCCTGACTGCCACTGGGATTTTGCTAGATAGTCTATGGCTCCTGGAGTGAGCATTATCCTACCATATAGAGTGACTGCATTACAATTTTATTTTTTCTCTCTCTCTCTCATTCTCTTTCTCTCTCTGTTCAGTGTGTTTTTAAGCTTATAAAGTAACATGCTTTCCTATGTCTTTTCACATATCCTTAGTGTTATTTATTTTTCCTCCCTCTGAATTAACCTTCCTCTCAAACCTCCAGTTAAGCCCCTTCCCCAACTTCCCTCTTCATAGCACCTGTATCCTGTTATTCTCTTCTATTCAGCTCCCTCTCTTCCTCTTTTCCAACATTCCTTTCTCTTTTCCTGGTTTTTAGTGTTGTACATGCAAACCTAAAGCTTCAGGTCTAGGCTCTATGAATAAGTGAGAGCAAACAGTGTCTTTATTATGGGTCTAAGTTATCTCTCTGAGGATAATATTCGGGAGCGCCATCATGATTTCATTTTTCTTCACAGCTGAATAGAATCCCACTGTAAATCATTACCAGTTGTCAGACATCTAGACTGTTTCTGTTTCCGTGTTACTGTGAACAGATTGTCAATGAACGTGGCTGAGTGAGTATCTCAACTGTAGGATATCTAGTTCTTTGGACATATGAAAAGGAGTAGTATAATTTGGTGAAAAGGTAGGCCTATTTTTAGATTCTTAAGGATTGGGGATCCTAGTTTGCAATTCTAAGAGCTAAATCAATATTTTAAGATTCTTATTATTATCTCTCTTTCTATGTGTGTGTGCACGCACACACACATATGCATGTGACTACAGCATGCATGTGGAGGTCAGAGGATAACTTCTGGGCAGCTGGAGAGCTGGTTCTCTTCCCCCAAGTGTTCTAGGGATGCCCAGGCTTGTGTACTGAACGCTTTCCCCTGGCATTTTATTAAAGGTTAACTGGGAGAATTCTGACACGGGCAGCCAGCCCTGACCAGGCACGTGGCCTCTGCTCCATACTTTTGTAAGAGTTGGGACTTCCCCGAGCTTGCCCGTTCTCGCAGGCGTTGCTTCCTGCCCCAGGTCACGGGAGTCCACCTACCCAAGTGAAGATAATAGATTAGAAATGAACAGTGATTATAAAAGAGGATGAAAAAACAGAGAAAGAACACAGATTGCATAAGCGCTGCCATTCTGTGTGACCACTTGGAGCTTTTGAGCAGCTGGAGAGATGGTTAGAAGTGGCAATAAGTGGCCTAGAAGAAACAGAAGGATGAGCGGTATTGCGAGTTCTGGAAGTTATTGAGGTGAGCGTTTTATAAATCACAGCCATGCTCAACACTGTGTTTGAGACTTCTTTTAACTACTTGTGTCTGCTTCTTTATGTGAAAAACATTTTTTAATTGAAATAAAGAGGAGGTATTTTTCTTTCTTTTTTTCTCATTTTCCCCAAGAATTGACAAATCTGTCTAGACATGTGTAGGTGAAGATGGATTGTGATGGGGCTGCTGTTTAGTCTCAAAAAACAGGAACAATAATATTTATATTATTTTTGTGGTTGATCAGTGTGTATGCGCCTAAGTATTTTCGTTGTTGTAAAAACACAGTTTGTTACTTCAGAAGGATGAAACCATTGCTTCTTGCAACCTTTATTCTGTAACATTCATTATAATAATTTGGTATCTATGCTTACTAGAGTTTGAAGTTAAATTTTAAAAATCACTGTCTTTCCGTTTTGTTAATTATTATTATGTATTTGATTATTATTAAAAATATTTTGGTGTTTAGAAGATAGTGGTTTTAGCATGTCTGCCTTGGGTATCATATGTCAGCTGGACCACTGTGCCTGTTTCACCTATGTTTTCACTCACGTAGGCATTTAGTCGTTCACCATTTTTATCAGTTATCTTCAGGATGTAAAGGATGTTGCTGTAGGTTGCGGTTTTCCTCAGTCTTTGTGTTATACATATGTTAACTCAGGCTATTAAATATACATACTTTTAGAGGTATTTAATTCACTCACAAATTGAATCTTTTTTTTTATGAAGATTTAGTGTTTACTTGTAGGAATAATTTTGACTCAAATTCCATTTTCACTTATCTTTTAATAGCTATACAAACCTTTATTTTTAAATGACCCTGTAAGAGCTATTTGATCCTATAAAAACTATAAAAATCATCAATATTAATATTTACATATGATTCTTTAAGCGTAGTTGGCAAAGAACCCCGGGAATCATATATCTGCTTATAAAGAATTTCAGGCTATGATGTTTACCATTTTTGAAAAGCGTGTTATTTTAAAGTCTAAAAGCTAAATACAGAAGTTGAAAGGGAGCAGGAAAATGTTGACAACAGATTATTTAAATTTCAGCACTGTTTTCAGTATAGTGTGTGCAACTCCAAATCTGATTTCTCTCCATGGGTCTGAAAGAAATCGAAGAGGGAGAGTCCTGGTGAGCTGCAAATTCTATCACTTTGTGAAGTAAGAAATCCAGTTCCTTTCTTATCTAAGTCAGTGTTAGACCCAGACTCTTCCCCCAACCCCCCATTTCTCCCTAATAACATTCTCAGTTTCCATGGGATGGGCTGAACAGGCAAAAACAGCTCTGCTGTTCCCTAAGACCTCTTTATATCTTTGCCACCAGCACTGGAAGCTACTGTCCACTCAGAGGGAAGATCTTTTTCCTCAAGTTAATTCTTCCAGGAAACATCTTCACAGGCCTTCCCAGAGGTGTGTGTCTTAGTTGATTCAAGATCCAAATCAAGTTGACAAGAAGATCAACTACCATGCTGTCTCAAAAGAAAATTTGTGCTCAGGGATGGAAGGGGTGAAAATATCGAGTTTGTAAGTGCTGTCACACAAGTGACAGGCCCAGTGAGGTTCTTTCAAATGAGACATGGTCCATACTCAGGCCAGTCTTACTCTTTGTCTTCTTTGAGTGACGGGTACCCTGAACCATGGTGATTGCCTGTTATCCCCGAGTCAAGCCCCATTGCACACTTTCTGGTAAAGAGACCCATTGGGTCCTCTTCCGACAGCCAGTCTGGGAAGGCACCACGGCTTGGGTCCAAAAATGTCCCCATACTGTGCCGACTGCTTTCCTGAAAGGTAGCAAGGCTCAGAGGTGGGCTTTGGGGAAGCCTCAGACATTTGGTCACAACAATGGACGCAAATGATGGAAGCAAATGATAACGAGAATGCCTGTTCCTTGGCCTCAGTAGCCAAGGCCTGTTGTGTTATGACGACATTAAGAAAGAAATAAGCTTTGGGGAGGGGGTAACTGAGTGGTCGCTAAGTACTCCTCAGCCAGCAAATGCATTACCCTTATGATGCTAGTGGTTTCTTGCTGGTCCATGTGTGACCTCATAGCCAGATCCAGCTGGGTACTGATTCCATCCCTCACCTTACAGCTAGACAGTCCTCCTTCTCCCTTTGAAGCCCTTGGTTTCCTCACTTACAAAATGTCTTAACACTCTGAGCCAAGATCATGGCCTCTCTTGAGCTTATAACTTTTCCTAGTACCTGAACTTTACAGAACTCCTAGCCTTCCTGACTCCAATTTTGTATGTGTGGCTTGAGACTTGAGAACACGGACTCTTTATTTTCTGCATCTTCCTTAAGGCGCTCGGCATTATCAGCAAGCACCTTTTCAGCTCTCTGCCCTCTTAGTGCTGACCGTATTCATTTTTTTTAAAAGACTTTATTTTATGCGTATAAATGTTTTGCCTGCATGTATGTGTGTGTACCATGAGTCCATGGAAGTCGGAAGAAGGTGTCAGATCCCCTGAGACTAGAGTTACAGACGGTTGTTGAGTCACCATGCGTTTTCTGGACATTGAACTCAGCTTCTCTGCAGCGGCAGCCAGTGCTCCTAACCACTGAGCTATCTCACCAGCCTGTCAATTATATTGATTCTTTAAAAAAATTAATTATTTTGTCTGCTGGGGTAAGACAAATGTTCTTAGGAGATGTCAGGGGGTAGGTAGATCTTTAGGTTGGTTCTTCCAAGTGGAAGTGGAACACCCCTGCTTGCTCGTGACAGCACCTACACAGAGTGGTCGGCTGAAACTGCAGGGAGTCAGAAAAGCCTCAGGTTTCCAAGTGTCTGTGAGAGGGTTGGTTTTTCCTCAAGCTCCCGAGTTCTTTCTAAGAGCTCAGGTGGCTCTCTCATGATGGGAAGTCCAGGGTGACTCCTCCAGGGGGAAGGAAACACATATGGCTGCTTGCTGGCAGCAGGTGCAGTCCAGGCCGTACATTAGGATTTTGCTGCTGACTTCTTCACCCAACTACAGACCCAGTCATCTCTAGGAAAGTGGCCATCTTAGTTGGAGCTCTATGGCTTCTAGGGAGACATGGATAGATGAGGGAAGATTCCCTCTGGTCTAAACTTTCCTCTGCGACTCAGCCCCCCACCCAAAGCTCCTCATTTATGACTCATGCCAAAACTGGGGGGTTGTGGAGGAGAGGAGGAAGTAGGAAAAGAGATAGAGAGATATTGCACACTCACTTATCAAGGGACTTAGACCATGGCTGATTTGAAATATTACTAACCTTGCATTTTCAAATTTGATGCACAACAGCCAAGATGCTAATGCTTTCCTTAGTTTAGGGGGGAAAAATCCTTTCACCCATCTCTTCTAGCTGAAGATTAGGAGAGAGGCTTTAAGAAGATTTAAAAAAAAAAAGAAAGAAAAAAAAAACCCTCAACTTCTGAGCAGCGGAAAAAATGGTTTGTGATTCAGGGGCTCCGGGCAATTCATCATGGAAATTGGGTTTCTTAGCAGACATCGTGTGAATCCGCTCGTTCCTGTCAACTTTTTAATACATTACATTGAGAATGTAAATCGTGGTAGTGAGGGGGGTGAGAATTAAAAAAAAAAAAACGGAGCAAGAGAAAAGAGAAAGCTTCCTCATTTTGGACTTAGAAGGGAGGACACGTGAGGCCTGTAATTCATATTAACTAAATAATAATAAAAAACCCTGTATATATGTAGACATGCAGGCATGCTCCGGAGAGGGAGTCGGGAGAAGTGAGTGAGACAGAAGGAAATTGAAATCACGCTACCCTGTGGCAGGCCTTTTAATGGCTGTTTCTCACAACTTATTTTTTATTTCTTTTAGTTTTTATCTCTTTAGGTTTCTCTCTTTCTTTCGCTATATAAATTAAATTATCCTCTGTGTTGTCCTGAATCATCTCACAAAAGTGGGGGAAAAACAAGACAAAGGTTTGAAGCCAAGATTCCATAACTGAAGGGGGGGGGGGGAGGAATAAGGAGACATAAGTAGATAATTGAAGTAAATAGGGAATATTGGTGAGAGCTGGAGCTCCCGCACCATTTCTGCCACCACCGGGATGGGGCGGAGCCTTTGGCTGGCCCCCTCACCAGACAATGTTGCTCTGCTTCATTCATTGCTTTTACGAAGTTTCATTCTCTACCTCAGTGGTTCAAGTCGACCTATGCCCATTGGGGATAAGATTAGCAGAGACATTGCTTGGGGGATATACTGCCTATTTTTAAACACCCCTCCCCAACACACATACACACACACTCCTAAAAATGTGTGTGTGTGTGTGCAGAGGTCAGAGGGTATCAGATCACCCAAAACTCTACTTTTAGGTAGTTGTAAGATGCCCAGTGTGGGTGCTAGGAACTGACTTGGGGCCCTCTGCAAGAGCAACAGGTTTGTTTAGCTGCTGAGCCATCTCTCCAGCCTCAACTGGACGGTGTTCTCACCAAAATCCGTTGCAGAACTCCCTCAGCGTTCTTCTGTTTTCCTGGGTCACACCATGTCTCTCTGGTCGTCTGAATCCTAAAGATGGCGCAGTGCAGCCCACTCCCTCAGTGGCTGCAAATATTGGCATGCGCTGGGCACCACAGAAGCCAGAACTGTGTGGCTCGAGTTACTTTCTTGATTGGCACCCTTGTCAGGAGGGACAGATGGGGTGTGGCGTGGGACTCAGGTCAGGCGGTGTTTTTCTATCTCCCAGTGGCCAGCTTTCTCTTACACACAGGTTTCACCCACTGGTGAGCCTGTACTCTTCAAGGCTCTTAGAAGAGGCTCTGCTCTGGGGTTGGAGACTTCCCATTAACTTTCTGAACAGTTAGGAGTGAGTGTGGGTGGAACTAGAGTCTTTTCATTTTCGCGCGCATGCGCGTGCACACACACACACACACACACACACACACACACACACACACACACACACACACACTCAACAGAAAGCCCCTCATCCTCTGCCCCTGAAGAAGAGAACAGAGGAAATAAACTTGGCGTCCATTCTTACACAGGTGGGATACGCTGGTGTTCTAATTCACTCTAAAATGTACTTTCATAATTTAAAATAGTTGCGGGTCACTGAATGTTGGAAACCAGAAGCCCTTCGCCCCCACCCCCCGACATCCATTCTTCCTCTTCCAACTCTTGAAAATCTTTCTTGAGACGTTTTCTTCCATCACTTTCAGCTCTGTAGTGTACTCTTCACCCATTTCATGGGATGCCCACTCACTTCGGTCTGACAGTTCAAAGACTCGGCTTCCGTCACTTCCCTCCAGGCCACCGCCCCTCACCTTCCTAACGTGCTGACATCATCATGGCGTCCATGCTGCAGTGACTAAGCAGACACTGTTCTCAGCTAGCAGGGCAGGGGACCGTGGCTGCCCTTTTGTTTTTCACTGATGTTAGCGACTGCATCTGTTTGCGCATGTCGACAGTTCCTCAGCCCTGCAGTATGCTCTAGCACCCAAGCGGTTGCTGGCTCTTTTTTTTTTTTTCTGAGTTCTTCTCCCTTTCTTCCTCTACATGTGCTTTTGTTTTCTTTTGTGTTGTAACATGAAACTGAGGCTGGTTGGAAGCCCCATGGGCATCCTCTCAAGGCTCATCCACCTGCTCTTCTTCCCTTCACCAGAGGGTCAAACCGCCTCACATCTCAGCTTTGCCTCCAAATCACCTGGTACCCCAGGGTCTTCTCCCTGCCCTCAGCTGGAGGAGGCGGTTGCTTCCCATCGGTGTAACTCCTCCTCATCTACCTCTGTCCTTCCAGAACAACGGGCACGCTCATCCACCTGCTTTCTCTCTCCCCTAGATGTTGACACTGTTTTCCCACCCTCTTCCAACCCTCCTAGTCTTGGCTGGTAGATCTTTCTATTCTTTTTCTTTCATTTTTGATGGGGATGTGGAGAAAATTTATCTCAGCCAGAGTAGGCTTCTTTCCTCCTAGGTTGCTGTAGTTTGATTGCATCCCCGCTGATGGGTGAAGACCCTGTGGATGGGAAGCCTAGATAGTCAGCTTTAGGGATAGGCGATGCCCAGGAGGGAAAGGTCTGGAGCAAGCCGGGCTCACTGGTGCTTAGCCTGTTCTTGAGGCTCTTCAGAGTGAAGGGCTGAGGCCAGAGTCACCTGGGAACGGGTCGGGATCAGCTGAAGAGCTTGGCAGAGGTGGGCATTTCATGATTTATCTTTCTGCTCAATGGTGTGATTCCTCCAAGACCCAGCCAAGAGATGTTATTAAAATCCCAACCCTGACATTTCCGACTTTTGTATCATCACAGCTGAGTCAAAGCTTCATAGGAAAGAAATCACACATGATTCCAGCAAGTTTTCAGGCCAAGAATATTCTGAACAATCCCCCCCACCCCCCGCATCCCTGCCAACCCTCTTGGGAAAGTGAGTGGGGGAGGGAAGGAGTTGGCAGGGAGAAAACAGGAAAGAGACTCTGGAAGCTCCCAGCAGCAGCCATCCGACTGGCATCTTGACTTCATAAGCCCCATCTCAGCATAAATTATCTCAGTTTTAGCTTGTCAGTTTGGATAATCTTGGCCCCGGAATGGATTCAGGGGGTCTTAAGTGATCTGGTTCGCTCTTCACGGAGTCTGAATTTGAAGATAATTGCCAGAGCTCTTTTGGCTGTGTAAACTTATCAATTGCCTTTTGAGAAGTCGGCACTAAAATAATCGTTCCCGTGAGCAAAACCCATTACAAACCTTAAATTCAGGAGCATAAACAGGGTTCATTGCTGGGGGACAGGAGCGTGAGATTTCATCATCACATCTGAGAGCTTGGGAGAGGTTGGTGATATGTCAGGAGCATTCCTGGAGAGCCGAGCTTCCTGCCCAAGCTGGGAGTTGACAGTGTGGCCTCAGCTAAGTGTCATACATGTCAGGACACTTCGAGCTGATGGCCTATGGCTATCTCCCATGTGTCCTAACCTGTGAAGCCTACTGGGCAGAGATGCAGGGGTCTCATGTGTCAGCCGGCACCACCTCCTGCCTAAGTAATTACCCCTGTCCAGTCCTTTCTTATGCCATTTTCCCTCATCCTCTTTGGAAGGGACCGTCTCAGGGAACAGTGGTATAAGCTTAGACTGATGAGGTAGTCAGTGCGGTAGCCGACTGTGCTGGGTGGTGGCTGAAGCCAATGTTGGTGGCTTGGTTCCTGCTATTGACCTCAGACCACTCAACCCCATATCCCTCAGAAGTTTTTGTTTATTTTTATTTTGCTTTTTAAAACTTTACTATAAAAATAATTGTAAATAAAAACATCAAACAATGAAACCTACCAGGTGGAAAGACTATGCAACACAATAAACTTCTGTACAGTTGGAGGAGCCATTCGGAACAGAAACTTCAGGTTGGATTTTATACTTTTATTGTTGAATAAATTTTATGTACTTATCCACCACCAGAAACAAAAAGTCCATGAAAGTTAGAAAACTAGAAGACAAGTAGCTTTACATCATCTTTCATAACTCCTTTCACTGCCTACATTAAGTCCTCTCTCATCCCCTAATCTTTAGCCTTTTTGATGTCTTTCCTATGTGTTTTACTGTACCCACATATAATACACTGTTTACATCCATATGTATAATAGACATTAATATATATTATTGACCAGATTCCACATGAGGGAGCATGTATTTGTTTTTCTTTCTAAGGTTATGTGACCTCACTTAATATTATACATTCTAAGTCCATCCATTTTCCTGCAAATTTTATGATTTAATTTTTCTTTAGAGCTGGATAGTGTTTACATATGTATGTATATATATATAATGTATTATATATATAGAAGGCTTTTAACACTTATTATTTTGTTCCTAGAAATAGTTTTAAAAATAAACTTTATAAAATAAAGCTATGAAATAACTGAACTTATTTCATAAGCGGGAAATTATGTATACTACTCATATAAATGCGACTCATTATCTCAAGGGAGGGGAAACAGGATCTCAGATTAATATTTGGTTCATCTCAGGCTTAGAATATGTTTATTACAAGCTTTTGAAGTCAACTTATTGTATTACAAAGTTCCTTCATTTGGCTTCGTTCTTCTTACTCTGGACAGTGAACAATTCCTTTCTTTCTTTCCATTTTGGTTTTGAGACAATGTCTCACCATGTATCCCAGGCTGACTTTTACCTTTAGTGTTGGGATTATGGACAGGCACCACCATACCTGGCCTACAGTGGATAATGTCTTATATCCACTAAGAATAATTCAATTTATTGAATGTGAAGACAGCCCACACAGTTTTCTCTAATGATTTTCTTCGAAAGGAGAGGATGTATTTGCCGTGTTCTCTGTCCCTCACTCCCTGCCTGCCCAGGAGAAGCTGACACAGACCCTCTGATGTGCTGTTCTACTCCTAGTAATGGCTAATTTATCTTCAGTGTTCTCATCATGGCCGTTCTCCCTCTTCCTCCCAAAATTTGTTCTGGCTTCCAAAAGGGCATTTCCACAACTCCTCACTTGTCTGCCCAGCCCCAAACTAGAACAGTGAGGGAGTCTTAGCAACTGGAATGGAGATTGACCAAACAGGGCCACATGGGGCGCAGTGAGTGCCATGACCATAATTCATTGTGATGGGGCCCTCGCAAACTTCTGATTAGGGAATGTTGGAGCCTTACTTGTACCATACCCTACTGTGGATGTTTCACTGAGAATTGAGGAGGGGGACCAGAGCAGGTGACCTGTTGAGAGGCCTGAGTAACAGCTTCCAGGTACAGTGACTGTGGCTACGTCTGGCCCCATCTCATGCCTCCGCTTGTCCGCTGCACGTACTGCCCTGACTATCGCTCAGATGTCCAGCTGTCATCGACCTTCCAGAGGCATGTTCTCTGACCCCCTGTTCTGGATGGAGGATGTCTGTCATTGGAGTTCTCTAAGCTGAGCGCTGGTTCCCTTTTCTCCACTAATCCCTAAATTTGGCCAGCAAGATGACACTGATTCTCATCCCTGGCCATCTTTCTGCTCCATTGTTTTGTTCTCTTGGCTGTTGCCTTGGGTCTAGTCATAGGACAGTTTCAGGAGTCACCATTCTAATATTTTCACTTCCTCCCACCCCAATTATTTTTCCCTTAGAGTTTAGACATATACACTCTAAAACGTTGTTGCTAAAGAGAACAGGTGTCAGACATGTTGGGGGTATACGATCTTCACTCCCTCCTAATATGCTTCTAAGTGTGCACTAAGGACATTAATAACTATGGATAGTGAACAAATTCTGGCTCCATTAAAGACCTCTCTACTCGACAGAGGAAATTTTGAGGACAGCACAATTCCCAGCAGCTTCTCGGCAGCTTTCTCATCTCCCCTAATTATTCATGCTTTGGTTTCCTTTCTCACATCTCGTTCCTTACTCCGGTTCAGCTTCATAATTTATAGGGCCCTGCACAAAAATTATTAAGAAATTCTAGAGAGCCACAGCAGAGCATTAAATGAAACATTGGCCCCTTCCTGAGTGCTGGGCACTGTGTGTCAGTCAACTTGAGCTGAGTGCCCATGAAGCTGGCCCTGCCTTCAATCGCCTCACGCATTCCGTGAAGGAATTCTCCATGCCAATCTCTGTGCTCAGCCCTGGAGATAAAGCTCTCTCATAATAGTAATGACCACAGGTATAGTGATGATGACAAGGGACAAAGCCAGCAGACATTACTGAGCACGTATGTGCTAGTGACTGCTCCAAGGGTGCCGTATAAATCACCTATGTTATTCTTCGCCCTATTTTAAGATGGAAAGATGTTTCAGAGAGGCTAGACAACTTCTTCAGTTAATAGTAACTTGTCAGTGGAGCTGGGTCTTAAGCCATGTCGGTCTCTCTCCTGAGAGTTTGGCCGTTGGTAAGTTTGTGTATGCTCTTGTTCTTCACAAAACTGTTTCTCTTATTGTGGCTACCTGAGGTCTCTAGAGACTTCTTTGTATTTCCCGCTTAATTCTATCTCCTCAGAATCTCTTCCCAGAATCCTCTGTGAGCCCATCCTATCTCAGCTTGTGGCTCTCTCTGCTCCCCTCCCAGATGGTGAGTCCTGTTGCAGACTGGGTGACATTCATGTGTCGCATGCTCCTTTCTAGACCCATAAACATCTCTGTCCACCCTTAAGGGATAAGTGGAACCAGCTGGTGCATGCTCTTGGCTCTCTGCTTCTGGTCCCCGGGACAGCTCCTTACTCTTTTTCACACATTTGAAGGATGTGTTCCTGTGACGAGATCACCTTACATTTATGGCACAAAATCCCTGTTCAAATATTAGGATGAAATATTCCATGACAAGAGATACAGATGCTTTATGAAAAAATTTCTGGAAGAGCTTATGTGAGAAAGAGCTAAAAATGTGCAGGTTGCTTGGTGGCAAAGGCTATAAATTTGAAACGATACCTCACCAGCAGCTATTGCTGAAAACACCTCACCAGAGGGAAGAAGTTGAGAAGAAAATGACTCTCAGTGAAGAATAGTATGAGGCATGGAATTTTCACACTTTAGAAACATGATGGTTTTCCTCCTTGTCCTTGTCCTCCTCCTCCTCTTCCTCTTCTTCTGAAATACAGGGTGATTTAAAAAGGGGTTATGATAATTCATTTCTCCATATAACAATGATTTGGCCAACAAGTATGCCACAGTGGTCCCCTGTGATTGTAAAAGAGGCTAGTGACACGGTAGCCCTTGTGATGATGTCCTTCTCATGTGTCTTACCGGTATAAACACAATGTTACGCTGCAGATCATGAAAGCATAATGTATACATAGAAGTGGAGCATAATACTAAAATGTTACCAGTTTATGTATGTACTTCACTATACTTTTATTGTTAGTAGTATAATTCTATTTTAAAGAAAAATTTAAGGAAAAAATATCCTTGGGCAGGTCCTTCAGGAGACATTCTAGAAGAAGGTTTGCTTGTCATAAATGAACCCGTGCTGTGTGTCAGTACCCTGAAGATTTTTCCAGGGCTGCAAGACATAGAGGTGCAGGACAGTGGTGTTGATGACCTCCGCCTTCAGGGCCTAGGCTAATTTTGTTTATGCCAACCTCTAGTAAAATGGTTAAAAGTAAAATAAAGAGGATTTTAGACAGGTCATGCCACATTGCCTAGATGTACTAAGCCGTGTCTCCTCAGAAAGCACTCCTTATGTTCTGTAGAATTATGTGTTCTCTGAAGATACGGCCACATTGTGCAGCTTGGCATTTGGGAACCCTCAGATTGGGAGCAGCATTCACTTCCTGGTTGTTTTGGCCTACATTCTAAGCAGCAGCTTCTTCTGTCTTGCTGCCTCTTTTGAAATCTGAGTCCTCATGGCCCTTCTGTCTTTCTTGGGCATACCTGGTGTGATGGTGAATTTTTTTTTTTTTCTGCAGTGTGACATCAGCCAAAGTCTTCTGGAAAAATGAGCTTTAATTGAGAAAATATGTCTGTCAGATTAGCCTGTAGGCAAGTCTATGGGGTATTTTCTTGATTAATGATTAATATAAGAGGCCTTATTTCACTCATAAAATTATTTAATCTTGCATAAAGTATTATTCAGGCTATATATGTAAGGTACATTACAAATAAATGAATTTCATCTTAAGATTTGGGCCTCATTACACCCCCCCCCCCAAGAGCTCAGTATTTATATATAAGCATTCAAAAATCTGAAAAAAAAATCCATAGAAATCTGAAACCCTTTGGCTTTTTAGGCTTTTTGGATAACACTTGTGTCATTCAATCAAAGGGAAGAATGGAAAAATCTGTAGTCAGGTTCTTATTTCTGAAAACTTTATGATCAAGGTCCCCCCAAGAGGACAAAGTTTAGGCTTTGGAAAAAACTTTACGGGAATAATATTTGGGGATGTGAAGATTCTGGTCTTTCTTCCTGCCCAAGCAACTTACTCCAAGCATAACCCTAGCAATGCTTTTCACTTGGCTCCCTATTCTTTACTCTCCGTCCTTCACTATTTACTTGCCATTCAGGCTCCTTAAAATACCTGCAACTCATCACATTTGTCTTAGTTATTTTTCCTATTTATCTGGCCCAATGCCCCGACAAAAGCATCGTAAGGAAGGAAGGGGAGTGGTTACAGTTTGAGGCAATGCCCCTCAAGGCGAGGAAGTCCAGGCAGCAAGAGCTCTTGAAACAGCTGGTCATATTGCCGCTGCGGTCAGAAGAAGAGAGCAATGATTCTTGCGGTTGCTCAGATCCCTTTCATCATTCAGGCAGTTCAGGGAATGGTGCCGCCCACAGTGGGCGGGTCTTCCTATCAATAAAATCAAGGTAATCTCCCACAAGCATACCTAAGAGGACCGTCTTCCAAGTGGTGCTAGATTCTGCCATGGTGAAAATCAACATTATCACAAGCTCTCATTATCATCGGCCGATGTTGCCATCCCACCTTTGGCTTCAAGTTGGACTCTCTAACTTGTGGCCAGGCTTGGCCATGTTGTGTGTTCAACCAATGACACCTACTTCCTGTATAGGAAGCTTTATCCCTGCACATCTTGGAAGCAGGACAAATTTGGCACCGAAATTCTTGTGGGTGGGCTGGTGTTCCCCCTCCCTCCACTGGGAGTTGTGTCTCCTTAGAGGGTGGCCTCGTCAGTCTCCATGATCCCCGCTACTAGGGGTCTCAGCTAGAGTCACCCCCGTATCCTCCCTGAGCCTACCCTGTTGCAGGTCTCCAGCTTGTCTCAGAGATGCCCGCACCCACGGTTTCTCTTCTCTCTGCAGGCCCTCTGTCCTTTTGCCCCTGCTCTCTCCGTATCTGCTCCCTACCCTAGTTTTCCCACTCTTGTTTCCCTCCACACTCTGTCTCCACTTCTGTTCTGTCTCTTCAGCTACTTCCCCCGTCTATTCTATTTCCCCTTCTGAGTAAAATTCAAGCCTTCTTCCTTAGACCCTCCTTGTTACTTAGTTTCTTTGGGTCTGTGAAGTGTAGTGTGGTTATCTTGTACTATACGGCCACTATCTGTTTAAAAGTGAGCACATACTATGTGTGTCTTTTTGGGTGTGGTTAATCTCACGCCCAGGGACACGCTTTCTCCAACAAGACTACACTTTCTAATCCTCTCAAGCAGTTCCACTTTCTGGTTGACTAAGCATTCAAATGAGTGAGCTTGTGGCTGCCATTCTTACTCAAACCGCAACACTGTTCAAAAACACTGTGGTCGACAAGTTATAGGCTTTGTGGTGTATGCCGCCATTTCTTGCATGCTCCCCCAAATTCTTACACCTTCGGACCATTGTTCAACGCCACAGCCCCCACATTAAAAAATATTATTTATTGAATTTATTCACTTTCTATCCCAGCTGTAGCCCCTCCCTCATCCCCTCCCAATCTTGCCTTCCCTCCCTCTTCTCCCATGCCCCTCCCAGAGCCCACAGATAGGGGAGGTCCTCCTCCTCTTCCTTCTGACCCTAGCCTATCAGGTCTCATAAGGACTGGCTGCATTGTCATCCTCTGTGGCCATCTCCCACATATTTTTAAAACATGTTTTCTTATTCATTGAATGTTTCATATATTTATATAATGTATATTGATTCTATCCATCCACTACTGCCTCCCCCAAACTCCTCCTAGTGCCCCCATTTAACCTTCCCAACTTTAATGCCTTTGAATTAAAAAAAATTGTTATTAGCTCACTGAGTTTAGTTATCACTGTCCATGTGCACATGGAGCATGCACTGGGGGGAGAGTGACCTACCAATGAGCACATCCTTAAAGGAGAGTGACCCTTCCTTATCACTTGTCAACTGCCAATAGCTTCTCTTATAGGGGTGAGCCCCTGGGCCGCCTCTCCCATCCATGCTGGACTTCTGACTGGCTGATTCTTGAGCAGGTCTTGTGAGGATAATGAAAGATGCCATTCCTCCATGTCTCCTGCTTCAGCTCCTTCTGCCTTCCTTCAATAATAGGCTCTTACCTGGAATTGTAAGCTGGCATAAGCCCTTTCCTTTCCAAGTTGCTTTTGGTCACGGTTTTTATCATGGAAGACAAAATCGGTATCATGCCATGGGGTGTTGCTGTGACAGACTTGACCATATGTTTTGGGGAGGATTGTAGTGACATTTGAACTTTGGGCTGGAAGAGCTGTTATGTGATCAGAGATCAGTGGACTGTTTTGTGGGAGTCTCGAGGATAGGGATGCTGAGAGCAATACAGATTATTGAGGTGGCTGGCTTGTGAAGTTTCAGGAGTAAGTAAAGACTCTATTAGGGCTATTTGAGTGATGCTCTGAATTAAGACTGTGGTTCTGGTTGGCTGGGACTGAAGAATCAATAATGATTAACAGGAAACCAGCACCACTGGAGTGAAACCTTTGCTTTACTGGGACAATTGATTCTGGTTACCTGGAGCTGAGAAATTACTGGTGATTAAGAAGAGACCGGTGTCAGGTGAAATCTCCTGAGAGTGTTTGCTCAAGATCAGCCCACAGACGCTGTGGTTCAGAGGAAAACCAAGGCTACAGCAGAGCCCTTTGGAGCCCAGAAGATCACGGGTCCCTCTCCTCAGACATTAAACCATTTACATTGTTGGAATTTGGTTTTGTTTTGATTTCATTGTGACTGGGCCCTGCTTCTTCTTTATTGGAGTAAGAAAACAACACAACTTATTTTTGATTTTACAGGAACTCATAGTTATTCATGGATATTTTAGAGAGACTTTGAACTTTTAAAGAGACTTTAGATATTTTAAAGAGATTGAACTTTTTAAAAGGGTTTCGATTTTAAAGACTGGGACTTTTAAAATTATTTATGTTTCTAGGTTGTCATATTAGTATCAGTAGGAGATCTTGGGGATGAAAAAGGACAGAAAGATTATGGTTTAACAGTGTAATGTGTTTGTGTCTTATGTTGCCAAGAGGTAATTGTTCTATTCTTTTGTGTCAACTTGACACAGACTTAGAGCTATTTGGTTAAAGGAATCTTAATTGAGAAAATGTCTCTATCAGTTTCTTAGGCATTTTCTTGATTAATAATTGATATGAATGGGCTAGCTAATAGGATAATGCTGTCCCTGGGTAGGCGGTTCTGGATAGCATAGGGAAGCAGACTGAAGAAGCCATAGGGAACAAGCCAGTAAGCAACATTCATCCATTCATCCATAGCTGCTGCTTTAGTTCTTTGGTTTTATTTCTTATTTTTTTCTGTGTAGCCCTGGCTGTCCTGGAACTTACTCTGTAGACTGGTCTAGCCTTGAACTCAGAGAGCTGCCTGCCTCTGCCTCCAGAGTGCTGGGACTAAAGTCATGCACCAACACTGCTTAATTTTCTATTTTAGTTCTTGTCTCCAAGTTCTTGCCTTGAATTTCTGGTCTGACTTCAGTGGTAGACTTTGATGTGGAAGTAAGCCAAATTAATCCTTTCTTCCTCAAGTTGCCTTTGGGCATCACAACAATAGAAACCTGAGTAAGACAGCATGCAACAGGCAGGTCACCTCCAAAAGCCAGCGTTTCACAGTTCCACATTTTCAGGCTTTTACATTCTCTCTGCTCCCTTTTCCTAGATGTTCCCTGAGCTTTGGGTGGTGGAAAGTTGTTATAGGTGTCCCATATATAGCTTAACACTGAGGATTATTTATGATCAAAATTTTGTCCACGATGAGTCATTAGAGCATCACCATACTTCTGTTTTTTAAAATATGCAAGACTCTCCCAATGCTCTTGTAACCAATCATCATACACTCAGTGCACCCTCCAAATCACCCCAGGACATCAAGTTGCATCAGAACTGAGCACATCCTCTTCCCTTGTGGCCTGGGGAAGAAGCCCCACCAAGAGGAAGTGATCTAAAAGCAGGCAACAGAGTCCGTGTCAGAGACATCCTTCATTCCCCTTACTAGGGAACCAGCACGAAGACTGAGCTGCCCATCGACTGTATGTGTGTAGGTGGCCTATGCATGGTCTACGCATGGTCCTTGGTTGGTGCTTCAGTCTCTGCAAGCCCTCCCCGCCCCCAGGCCCTGGTTGGCTCTGTTGGTTTTCTTGTGGAGTTCATGTCCCCTCCCGAAATTTACCCTGCCAACAAGATGTGCAGGGATAAAAATAGAGCAGAGACTGAGGGACTGTCCGAACAATGCCTGGCCCAACCTGAGACCCACCCCGTGGGAAAGAGCCAATCCCGACACTACTAAGGGTACTCTGCTGTGCTTGTAGACGGGGAGCCTGGCACAGCTGACCTCTGAGAGGCTCCACCCAGCAGCAGGGAGAAACGGATGCTGAGACCCACAGGAGAAAAGGTTGGGCGAAGCTCAGGGAATCTCGTGGAAGAATGGGGTGAAGGATAGAAGAGTTGACCTTTGAACCAGAAGTTCCTGGCGTCTTGAGTTGTCAGGTATATTTCTCCCTAGTGAGTAGACGCGGAGGCCCAGAAGTTAGGTTAAAACGTAGACAGATGATACTATTATGTGACAAGTCTCCTCTTCGTAGCTCTGAAAATTCTGCTCCATGCACACTGCTGATTTTTCTTCACAGTCGTTCTTGGTGTAGCCACAGTGATTCCCGCAGTGGCGGTTAAATGCCTCTTCTGGTGGGTCTTCGCCAACAACAGCTGGTGTTGTTTTATTTTTTTTGGCAACCTGAAAACCATACCTTGTTGTTTCTATAAATAGCACTTATGTGTTTAAGAGAAGTTTAATTTTTCCTTTCATAGACACTTGGAATATTTTTTCGGTACGATAAGCATTTTCTAGTCATTCTTCCCTGTTTTCAGGAAAGTTCACATGTATTTATTTTCAGAGGTGATGTTTAAAAATTCTGTTCTTTTCCTATTTTTTTTTTTAGCAACTGGACTATGGCATGGTACATGAGGGAGAGGTCACTACCTTCCTAATGCTCCTTGGGAAGGTGCAGCATATGATCACCTTATACTTTGCGGCTCTGAGTAACAACATCAAATTGATCTTCCAATCCTGGTTCTTAGACCTCTCAGGGAATAGCAACCACAGTAACATGGCAGCCGTGTGTGTGTGTGTGTGTGTGTGTGTGTGTGTGTGTGTGTGTGTTCAGCTGTTCTCTTTCAGCAGAGAAGAAGGCCACTTGTCTTGGACTATGGCATGGCAAAATTTAGCAGTTTGCTTTGCCAATGCACTTAGAAAACATCTAACTTTATTTTAAAATTTAATTTAATTTATATATTTATTTATTACAATTTATTTACTTTGTATCCTTGCTGCAGCCCCTTCCCTTGTCTCCTCTCAGTCCCACCCACCCTCCCTCTTCTTCCTCTACACCCTTTCCCTAGTCCCCTGATAGGAGAGGTCCTCCTCCCCTTCTATGTGACCCTAGCTTATCAGCTCTCATCAAGGCTGGCTGTATCATCTTCCTCTGTGGCCTGGCAAGACTGCACCCCCCAGGAGGAGGTGATCAGAGAGCCTGCCACTGAGTTCATGTCAGAGACAGCCTCTGTACCCCTTACTTGGGAACACACTTGGAAACTGAGCAGTCAATGGGCTTCCTTTGAACATGGGGTCTAGGTCCTCTCCATGCATGGTCTTTAGTTGGAGTATCAGTCTCTGCAGGACCCCCCTGGGCCCAGATATTTTGGCTCTGTTGTTCTCCTTGTGGAGTTCCTGTCCCCTGCAGGTCTTTCTATCTCCTCTTCTTCCATAAGGATCCCGGCACTCTGCCCAAAGTTTGGTTATGAGTCTCAGTATCTCCTTCGATACCCTGGTGGGTAGAGTCTTTCAGAGGCCCTCTGTGGAAGGCTCTTGTTCTGTTCCTTGACTTCTACTTCCGATGTCTATCCTGTTTGCCCCTATGAATGAGGATTAGGCATCTTCCCTAGGGTCCTCCTTGTTGTTTAGCCTCTTTAGGGCTATAGATTTTAGCATGTTTATCCTATATTATATGGCTAATATCCACTTATAAGTGAGGATATATCATTTGTGTCTTTCTGCTTCTGGGTTACCTCACTCAGGATGATCTTTTTTCATTCCCACAATTTGCCTGCAAATTTCACAATTTCCTTTTTTAAAATTTTTGAGTAGTATTTCATTGTGTAAATGTACCACACTTTCTGTTTTCATTCCTCCATTGAGGAACATCTAGGTTGTTTCCAGATTCTGGCTATTATGAATAGAGCTGCTATGAACATGGTTGAGCAAATGTCCTTATTGAATGGTGGGCATCTTTTGGGTATATGCCTAGAAGTGATATAGCTGGATATTGAGGTAGCACTATTCCTAATTTTCTGAGGAAGCGCCAGATTGATTTCCAAAGTGGTTGTACAAGGTTACCTTCCTGCCAGCAATGGAGGAGGGTTCTCCTTTCTCCACATCCTCTCCAACATGCATCATCCCCTGAGTTTTTGATCTTAGCAATTCTGATGGGTGTGAGGTGAAATCTCAGGGTCATTTTGATTTGCATTTCCCTGATGACCAAGGACCTTGAGCATTTCTTTAAGTGTTTCTCTGCCTTTCGATATTCCTCTATTGAGAATTCTCTAGCTCTGTACCCCATTTTTTAATTGGATTACTTAGTTTTTTGGTGTTTAACTTCTTAAGTTCTTTATATATTCTGGATATTAGCCCTCTCTCAGGTGTAGGGTTGGTGAAGATCTTTTCCCAGTATGTAGGCTGTTGTTTTGTTCTGATGACAGTGTCCTTTGCTTTACAGAATCTCTAAGATCAGCAATTAATAAATGGGACCTCATGAAAATGAAAAGCTTCTGTAAAGCAAGGACACTGTCATCAGAACATCTAACTTTTTATTTATCTTTAATCAAATTCATGCCCTTCATGAAACTCCTGAAAGTCCTTACTCTGGTGAGCTCCATAGCCCATGGCACAAGCCTTCAAGAAACACAAACCGAGGTAGTGAGTGGAGTTGCGTGTTCTCTCTCTCTCTGTCTCTCTCTCTTTTTTTTTTTTTGGAGATGATGGTGTGTGTGTGTGTGTGTGTGTGTGTTTCTTTCAGTTTATTCATATGGTGGATTACATTGATGGATTTCCATGTATTGAACCACCCCTGCATGCCTGGGATGAAGCCTAACTGGTCATGGTGGATGATATCTTTTTATTTTATTATATTTTTTATTTTATATTAATCACAGGTTATGTACTTTGTATCCCAGCCATATCCCCCTCCCGCATTCCCTCCCTGTCCTTCCCATCCCTCCCTCATCTCTTCCCTGCCCCTTTCCAAGTCCACTGATAGGGGAGGACCTCCTCCCCTTCCTTCTAACTCTAGCTTATCAGGCCTCTTCAGGACTGGCTGCAATGTCCTCTTCTGTGGCCTAGCAAGGTATATTCTCTTGAGAAGGCTCTGTGCTGCTTCTTTCATTGCATTTCTCAGAGATGGGGAAATGAGGCCCCACATGTGAGTCACATATCAACACTCAGGCCACCCTGCAGGTGTGCTCTCACTTAAGAGAGTGTGACCCATTTTCCCACGTGTAAATCGGAGGCCAGAAGGGGCTGACATCACAGTCTCCTGACCTGTTGAGTGACCAGGAAAAATGTGGACCTGGATGATTGTTTATTGTGGCTTGACCATTACCACTTCAAACTGAGTTCATGTGAAACTTCAGGCTTCACGGTGGAGAAGAGCATTTTTTTTTTTTATCCCATACTAGAACTTAAATGGTCCCAGTGAGAGCTGAAGCGCTTAGCAAATCCTCTGCTTTGTCACAGTGAAGACCTTTGCCTAATGCAAGGTCTTATCCTGCAGATTGCTTGGGGCCAGAAGATAGCCTGGTTAATCTGAGTCGCTCCCACTTCCCTACGGTGTTCACTGAACTGGGTTTTTTTTTTTTTTTTTGGTCTGTGAATAAAATGGTCCAGATCTGGGTTGGTTGCTATGGTAACTGTATCAGGAGCCTTGCGCTCTATCTTCCTCTGCTGACAGCTCCTGTGCAATGAAGCCCCCGTGGGGCATGGGTCCCTCTTCATAACCTCGTGGAATCGCCTCCTCAAGAAGACAAAGTTCACTATGAAAAGCAAGGCCAGCTCTTAAAGGAAAGAAATTCCTGGTTGCCCCTTGTGTTGCGTGGCTCTGTGGTCACATCTGGCCTGCTTAGAATAGGATCTTGTTAGTTAGTTTGCCAACCAAAAGTTTTGGTTCCAAAGTCCTTGGGTCCAAGGGACAGCACACTTTGATTTTTCATCTCCTATAGCTAGTAGCAGACATGGCTTTCTGGGATTTGGGATTTACTTATTAACAGGTTTGGATTCATATGCCTACCCACATGGAGGTCAACTCCTTCCTCTTGAGCTCTAAGATGCGATCTGACAGCTTTTTTTCTAGGTAGGACAAGTGGCTATATCAAAGACATGTTGGAAAGCCTTCTGAGCTCTTGGCACTGCATTCTTGTACCAGTAGAGGGCTTTATTCACAAGGATGGTCTGATGATCTGGTATGGCTGATCTACAGTAAAACCCCTGTCTCCAATAGCAGCACCATTTTTATATGTCTGTCCATCTATAGAATACTATTTAAATAGTAACGTTTGTCACGTTGTCTCTTCTTTCTACACGACATCTTAAAATCTGAATAGCCCAAACCAAACACAATCACATGCAGTCTGGACTACTTTAGTAGGAACCCAACCACTCTATTTGTCATCACTGCTGCTTCTCCAGAAGACCTCATGTAATCATTTTCTGGGCTGAACACACCCATGGGGGTTGGTCTTATGGAAGGAGGTGGTTGGCGGAACTCAGCTCCTTTTCCAGTCTGTGTTGCACACTCTTCCTCTCACGCTCTGTGTTTTGGCTACTCAGCAGTAGGCCACCACCTTATTGCGATTACTTCTTGCAACAGGGTCCCTCCTTCCATAGCCCTTTGCATAGGCTACCCGTCCAACTGATGTTTGCTTCTCACTTTATTTAATTTCTTCTTTGACATCATCTAGACTTAGTTCAAGCATTCCTTTTTCCAGGGATGTGTCTTCTGATTTCTCGTAGTCAAGGTCTTCTGTGTTATGCTCTCATGGCTTTAGGTAATTTTCATCTTTGCCAGTAATTAAACATTGATGTATTATTATTTTCTCCATGTCCATATCCCTTACTAGACTGTGAAGTCCAGAAGAGCAGAGCATGGGCCTGTTATCCATCATTTTCCCTCTGTACCTGACACTGTGCCCAGGACACAGTAGGAGCTCAGTAAATGTCTGTTGGACGAGAATATAACCTTTGCAAGCAATGCAAAGTGAAGGCTGTTATACCTACTCAACATATGAATAGACTTAGAGCAAAAATCTGTCTCCGTTCATTAGACCTTGCCAAAAGTTTGAGCTCTGATGTTAAAGCCTGAGGTGTTGCTATTTCTATTCTCTCCATGAGGGTCACATGGACTCACAAAGTTACAAGACCACCTGTGTTAGTGGCATTTGGGAGCATCCAGGGGAGGTCATCTGAGCATACATTTTACTCAAAGAAAAGCATTTGAATCTGTATGTTCAGAGGGGGTAGGTACTGCCCTTCCAAGCCTCCTTGGTGCTCTGTGGAAGCACAGTGAGCTTTTCCTGTTCTGCTGCTCTGCAGGTTTCCCTTTACATGTCCGTGTCCCTACGGCCCAGGTCCTGGTACACAGCACTTGATTGGGTATTTGGTGACTGTTTATTGAAATTGCTCGTTAAAGGCATGTGGGTTGTTGTTAGTGAACCCCAGTGCTGAGTTCTGGGTCAGCTGGTTTGGGGTGAGGCCCAAGTGATGGAGATCTTTCAAATCTCACAGTTGATTTGAATGGCCAAGTATGTGACACTCTAGGCTAGAAACTCAGGGGCATTTACAGAAGATAACCAACTGGATTTGGAATCTTTTTTTTTTTTTTTTTTTTTTGTGAATGGGAGAAGGTTTGGTCAGGGGAAGAGATGGTCCTGCCACTGGGAAATTCCTGCTCTGCCCATACCTCAGGGGAGTATGTAGAGGCCAAGCATCAGGAGTTTTGAAGAACAAGCTGAGGGCTGCACAGTTACTCATGGAGACCTGGTCCCTAGGACAAGGACACCAATCAGCCATTGACCTGCTTTTTCCTGCCAAATGTAGTAACAGGAACATTTTCTTTCCTGATTCTGCATGCTATATGGAGAGCCAAATCAATTAAATTTTTTCTTGAGTTTTGAGGACGGTACATTGACTTGCATTCACATATTAATTCATTTACTTCCTCAATAAGTACTGACTGATTATGGATATAACACGATGCCAGTTCTTGGGAAGGTCACATGAGTGAAATGCTATACAGGCATACTGAAGAGCTTTAGTATCTGAGTAGACAGTACCTACACCCCAAATTTCAGTGCCTGAACACTTGGTGATTAAGAAGGCTGACATTTGAGCCAGACAACTTTGTGAATTATAATTAGTGTGTACTCTAGAAACACTACTTTCCCTCTGAACATAACATTCGGAGTTGCTGTGAGCATTAAATGAGATCATTCCTATAAGGTATTTAGTACAAAGCCTGGCGTGTAACAAAAACTCAAAAATGTATTAGCTGTTACTAGAGAAAAGATAAGAACACAGTTTAGCAAGCAAGTAGGGTTGGGGTTGAAGAATGCAGAGGAAGATAGAGAAGTGGGGGCTGATGCAGTCGTAGGCCATTGGGAAAGAAGGTCCCAGGAAGGCAGAAACTAATCTCGAGAAGGAGGATGCTCTGGGTGTGGTGTGTGTGTGTGTGTGTGTGTGTGTGTGTGTTGAGGATGGATGCTCCAGGTCTGGGTGAGAATACTTGCTATTTGAAATGTGGAAAAACAGTCCATTACTAGCCTATACACTCACCTCCACTCCTCAGGCTGCAAGGCAGGCAATAATTGGTTATGTCCAACCATCCTCCTCTAGCCCTGTATTCAGCAAGTGTGGTGATTTATCGTTATGGACCAAATGTCCCAAAATGCCAGTTGCAGTGCTAGGAAGTCTAAATTTAGCATATGAGTCCTAGGTATTTAGAACTTACAGGGAAATTTCTAGATCCTGAGATCAGGCTAAGACCAATTTGGCCCTTTAACTGCACTTAACATTTTCCTTGAGAAATCCCAACCTTTAACAGCCTCTATTTGACAACTTGCTGGCCAATATTTATGTTCCGCTCCATTAACATCACGAGGGCTGACTCTCCACTTTAAAAGATATGCATTTGGCTGGAAGAAATCATTGCTGTGTGTGCATTCACATTCTCATGTACACACACACACACACACACACACACACACACACACACACACACACACACACTCATGGTTTGATAACACGGCATGCTTCTAAACATGTAAGCGTATGTACTTGGTCTCCTGGGAGAGCAGCCCTGAGTGATGTCTGCATTAGATGTGACTTTATCTGACATTTTCTTCAAGTCTTCATTTCCCAAATTTAGTTCTAAGCCTTCTGTATAACTTTAAGCTTCTATTGCTTGTTTTCAGAGTTAATCCCTTGAAATGCATTTTGCTGTAATTTTCCCTAGTTAAGAGCCTTGTAGATTTTAGAGTTAGGACTGCCTCAAAGATGCAGACATGGATCTTGGAAACCATATAGAAAGAGAACATAATAAAAAAGTTTATGAGTTTATGAGTTATTGATGGAAAAAGTCTAACATGATGAGCCACCGAATATGAATTTGAACTGCATTGCAAGTTTAGGGCTCTTCAGAAAATATGTGTTTATAGATCAAGGATTATTAGTCCCTTTCAGAGGTATCTGTGAATGGGTATTTATTGAAGAAGTGATAGAAGCTACAGATGTTTTCTCCAGAAAAATGCATGCAAACACACTATGTCAGTTTTCTGCAGTGTTTATTCTGTTGTGTTAAAACATATTTTTCACATATTCACAATGGCCCATCACTCAGATACTTATGATTGCCTTAATGTTATTTTTGATTAAAAGAGTTACTTGTCCTAAAAATCTTACTAAGTCAACACACATATATGAAAGTAAACTGTAATTTAGTTGAAAAGTAACTTTCATAGGATGGTTGTTGTTTATTGGCTAGAACAAGATGTTAAAATGATATTTTTTGATATTGTGCAGGCATCTTTCTTGTGCTATCAGTTTAGACCTCTCAGTTTGCTGGCAACAAGGATAGACTATTCTTTTAGTAGTATTTGCTAGGCAAAGAGCTTAGTCTGATAGATGAGGGCAGACCTGCACACTGCGAACTCTAAAACACTTGGAGTTGAGTTCATGTGATGTGATTTTGCTTGTGGCACAGTGAAGCCAACTTTGTCAAGGTCTGAGGGAATAATCAACTGTGTATTTCAATCTAGGGTTTTCTGATAGAGATAATCTTCATAGGTTTCTTTGTCCACTTGGATTTACATAATGTCTGGTAAAGCCTTCTTAACTCTGGGTGCTGGCCTCCAGATAGCCTTTGTTCAACTTGCCAAAAACACATAACTGTCTTCATCCACCACCCATTTTGCAATGGTAACCTGAAAAAGTATATATATATATATATATATATATATAGTTTTATAAAATGATATATATTTATAAGTGTATAATATAAATCAGTCAATCAATCTATATTTAACAGAGTCAAAATGGAACTTGCTGGATCTTCAGATAAGAGTCTTGGCTCACAAAGATGGCTGAAACTGCCAGTGAAGTCATATGAGTCATAAATGAACTTTTTGTCAAATTAACTAGTCACTAAGAGAGGAAAAACTATCTATCTGCCTATTAATCTAATTAATTGCCTGGAAATATGTAGGTTGGAGAACCAAGAAACTTTTATGTGTAATTCTTGACAAATCCTGTCTATAGGGCTTGATTCCAGACCCTGATCCTGTTAAGTTGATGCGAGCTTGACTTATTTTAAACTTACTGTCCATATCACACAGGTGCCAGGGCGACACAAGGAGATTCTTTTCTGTAACAAAACGGCAAGGCAAGAGGCTTGTTGGAACAGCCGTGTGCTTCCTCTGTGAAGCACATCGACACTTTCATTTTCAAGTTCTGTAAAGAAATATTCCTTACTTCAAATATTCCTCTTAGTTTCCAGAGGAGCCTCATCAAATGGCGAACAGCACTGCAAAAACTAGACACCGGCTGTGCTGAGCACTACTGATGTGTTCCTTCATTGAACGCTGAAGGGGACTCACCTGACACCATCTTTAAGTGAGAGGAAAGTCACTGGCTCTGGCTTGGGGAACGCTCTTGGTGGACCCAGCACCTTTTCTCTCCCACACAACAAATGCATTAGGTTACTTTAGGACAAATAGCTCCAAGTAAGCCCAGCCCAAAGGATTCTTTTTCTTTTATTTTTTAATATTAGTTACAGTTTATTAACTTTGTATCCCTGCTGTATCCTGCTCCCTCACTCCCTCCCAATCCCACCCTCCTTCCCTTATCTCCTCCCTGACCCTTTCCAAGTCCACTGATAGGGGAGGACATCCTCCCCTTTCATCTGACCCTGGTTTATCAGGTCTCTTCAGGACTGGCTGCAATGTCCTCTTCTGTGTCCTGCTTCTCCCTGGCGGGGGTGAGGGGAGGTCAAAGAGCCTGCCATTGAGTTCATGTCAGAAATAGTCCCTGTTCCCCTTAATAGGGTACCCACATGGATACTGAGCTACCATAGGCTATATCCGAGCAGAGATTCTAGGTTATATCCATACATGGTTCTTGGTTGGAGAAGCAGTCTCATAAAAGACCCCTGTGCCCAGATATATTTGGTCCTTGTGGAGCTCCTGACCTCTCCAGATCATATTAACTCCCCTTTCTTTTTTATGATTCCCTGCATTCTGTCAAAGGTTTGGTTATGAGACTTAGTATCTACTTTGATAAACTGCTAGGTAGCCTTTCAGAGGCCCTCTGTGGTAGGCTCCTGTCCTGTTACTTGTTTTCTCCTACATCCAGTGTCCATCTGATTTGACTTTCTAAGTGAGGATTGATCCTCTTACCCCTGGTCCTCTTTCTTGTTTATCTTCTTTAGGTGTATAGATTTCAGTATATTTATCCTATCTTATATGTCTATATAAGTGAGTATATACCATGTGTGTCTTTCTGCTTTTGGGATACCTCACTCAGGATGATCATTTCTAGGTCCCACCATTTGCCTGCAAATTTCATGATTTTCTCCTTTTTAATTGACTAG
>CM053749.1:20376550-20403357 GCA_028658305.1 Pachyuromys duprasi
ATTAAAAATTCCACTGCTTTTGGGTGTTTCCGATTGGGCCATGGTGTCCTGATTTTTGTTGGGTGAGTTCTTTCGCCGATTTCTGGGCATTTGTTTATATATAATCAGGGAGCTGTTTGTGCTTTAAGGCTGTACTTCAGTCTGAATCTGTCAATCTCTTGTGTCAGGAGTATTCTTCAAGAAGGTCAGGGATTTCCGGTGGTTTGCGGTGTGTGTTTTGTCTCAGTTGATCTCTGTTGTGGGCTCTGTGTGCCCAGCTTCGTGCTCTGTGCTAGAAGCTGTGAGCACTGCAGGCTGGTCACTCCTCTGGTCTGGAGTCTTTACTCCTCACTCTGTGCTAGAGTCTGAGTGTCCAGGTTTGAGATGTCAGCTGGGGGCCGTGGACTCTGCCCTGGGCTTGCTGCTAAGGGCTCTCCCCTGGAATGGAGATTTGGCGCCTCCTTCTGTGCTAGGAGCTGTGCACCACGGTCTGAGATGATATTTGGGGCACACACAGTGGGTTTGGGTTTGTGTGCATCTGCTGTATGCAGGGCTGTCTGAAATGGTGCCCGAGGCCTTCTCTGTCTGGCCCGTGGACAGACACCCGAACTGGGTTTTTGCTGGCGGATGCGAGCAGCTTTCGCCCTAAGTGTGCGGTCTGTTCAAGATTGTCCCAGGATCCTCTCAGCCGTGGGTTGAGACAGTGCGGACTGGTCAAAATGGTCCCCCAATCCACTCAGTCTGGAGTGGTGATGATCGGTCCGAGCCCGCAGCACACCCGGGGGTCGAAGCAGAACCCGGGTGCAATGTGAGCTTGCAGGGTGCAGTTCAGTGAAAACGGCACCCGGCTCCTCCCGAGACTGCCCGAGAGACTGTGCGATCCAGTCTACAATGGCAGGTGCGGGCGCCCAGCGCAGCTGCTTGTCCAGATCAGAGCTGTGCACCGCTGGTCACCGGGAGATTTCTCCAGGTAATAACTGGGTGTCCCTAGGGTTTTCCCACTTGATTTTCTCACCGTAGGAGTTCCGCTCACCTGGCACTCACAATGCTGGCGTTTTAGGTCCCAGAGTTCAGTCTCCTGGTCGCTGCATTGTTCCTGCTCTCCTACTCCTCAGACACAGTGTTCTCTCATGGCAGCCATATTGGATCTCCTTTTTTTGTCATTTGAATTGCTACATGATTGGCAACATTCTACCATGATCAGAAATGTCCATTCAAAATATATACAAATATTCCATGCATTAAAAAAGAAACCCAGACAGGCTGTAGTTTATCTAGAAGCAGAGAGGCAACTAATTATTTTTATTAACAGTTCGTTTATATTTTGAAAAGACGCACATTCCCTCTCATTCTGTAAATTCCCATGAATGGGCATCTCAACATCGGGAGCTGTGTGTTGCTGCTGAGACCTGAGGACCACGCTGAAAACATACCTACTGGAATTCTTGCTTTTTTTTTTTTTTTTTTGGCAGGGAGGGGGCTTGCCTTGTGAGAGCTGAAAGGACCAGCAAAGGCAGGCTTACCTGGAACAGAAAGAGCAGCGAACAGAACTGTTCTTACAGAGCAGAGCACTCATTCCGTGGTCAGCTGGTACCCTTGGCTCTCCCATCCACCGTTATCAGAACACTGTCAGTGCTTACAACCACAATTCTCGGGAACCTGAGCGAGGGCCTCTGGAACTCTACAGTCTTGCATTACATTTATTTTTCACTTTGTACACAAACGCAAGTAATGCAGCTTCTCCAAGTGAGAAGCAGGGATGGTAATTAAACCAGAAAACCTATGGCAAACTGTAGGCTGAAACACACTGTCAAGATGAGTTCTAGCTATGGCCACATGGGGGCGCCACTCTAGCTGTAGAACTGGTTTGTGTCTGGTGCCAGGAGTTTTCGCGGTCCTTTTTACAGTTGTCCAAACTTCCACTGAGTGATTTTTTTTGGTGGCTGCTGTCCTGTTACTTTAACATTCACCTGTTATAACTTAACAAAGCATGCAAGAATGCAGTGGGTGATGATGTTGTGCAGTGATGAAAAACACACCAGAAAAAATCAATATGTTTGGAATGGAAGAGGTGATAAAACACAAAGAAGCCCAGAAACTGCTGCCATTTGCTATTAAATGCAAGAACAAGCCTTCCGCGAAATATTAGAGCGAATGCTAAGAAAAGAAAAAGCAGCATTAGAACACATCATTCTACAATGCTTGTGGATTTATGGGCCCCTCGAATGCAGCCTCCATTTTACATGTACTCCTAGGAGGATTCTCTCTTGAATTACACGAGACCTTCAAGAACTTACCTCTGGCATAAACCTGACAAGCCATGTTTGTTTACTGTCCCTTCTTTCCCTGTTATGTGACTTCATCTCCTATCCTGGTCTCCAGAAAGGTAAATGAATGATTGCTAGGGCCTGGTCAAGGTTCGAGGAACAAAGGAGAAGAGCTTCTCAAGTATTCAATACCCAGGGAGTATTTCATGAATGACCTCCAGTAATGCTCACTCCCTCCGAAGAAAGCCAGCATTGTTTATAGCTTTATATATGAGAAGCTAGGCTCAGAGAGCAACGCCTCCATCTGTGTTTATATCCAGGGACTGGAAGAGACAGTTCAGAATCAGACTTACCTAGACTTTTAGCCTAATTAGAAGGGGAACTGGTTGCGCTTAAAATCACAACTGGTTTCTGTAGCAGAAGTGATTTTTTTTTTTTAAGATGCTCTCAAGAATTCTTTAGGAAACTAGGAATCTTTTAGGAAACTAATTAGGCGAATGCTTTTTTTTCCCCCCCTGGTCAGATGATGAACAAAGGGAGGCCTAGGAGAAGCATAAGTTACACTAGCCGTTCTTGGTCCTGTCTCATTAACAAAAAATGCTGTCTGTGTCCACTACAGGCGAGAGAGGCAAAAACAGAGGCACAAGTCCACATGGGGCCACTCCAGAATACGATAGTCTTGTTTACCAGCCTTCCTTTCTCCTAACAAAACCAGTTCCATACTT
The DNA here is from genome assembly GCA_028658305.1 of Pachyuromys duprasi. NCBI lineage: Eukaryota > Metazoa > Chordata > Mammalia > Rodentia > Muridae > Pachyuromys > Pachyuromys duprasi. The sequence goes on from CM053749.1 coordinate 20,379,522, forward strand.
TTTTATTCCTTCCCCTCAGAAATCTTTGCAGCCTTTGAATCATTTTGCTTTCTCACTCGCTGTACAGCAGGCTCAACCTAAGCATCTCCATAACCGGAGGAAGGGCAGATCCATCTGTTTTGTGGGGAGAAAGTGAAGCAGCAGGAACAGACCCGCCCTTTTCCCTCCTGCCCACTGGAGTGGCCTCTCGTGGCTGGATTTCAGGATACTGCTTTTCTGTGACCCTGGCAGGCCTGGTACAGAGCCTCTTTACTTCTTAAAGTACATTGACACTAATTTGTTTTTGAGAATTTTTAAGACTCTTTCAAAATCCCTTATAGTGACTAGAAATGGCCTGGGGTGTTGCAAATTCAGAGTCTGGGGATTATTGTGGAGAAGCTAAAGCTATGGCCGTGTGCACAACAGCCAGTGGAAAGCCCTGCATGGAGTGTTTTGTCTGTCAAACAGCTGACGGTGCTCCATTTTGCATCAGATAGAACGGCTCCCGCCATCGGCAAGGCAGATGGTGCTTGTGTTTACGTGACACCAAAATATTTGTGTTAGAGACAGCAGAGCCAAGCCTGGATGCTTTTATTTTCCCCATTTAACTGTTTAGCTCAGCCTCAGACAGGCAGCACGGGGTGTTATTGAGAGCATGGGCTTTGGAAGCAGACCCGGTTGGATTAGCCTCTCTGTACTCCTAAGCCCTGTGACTTGATGCCCTAGTTCGGAAGGTGGATTAATGGGAAAAAAATTTGTAATAATTGTACCACTTCGAATATGTAAGCCTGTACCTTGGGGTGAGGATGGCAAATAAATATGTGTGATACCACATTCTGGGCGCTTATTAAACACCACAACATCTCCTTTTTGCTTGCTTGTCTTCTTCAGTAGGAGATGACAGTGGTCCTCGATTGAGGGCACGGTGGACATGAACCCCCTTAGAGGGGGAGGAGATCATTGGAAACACAGATTATCTATGAGTCTTCACCACTAATACAGAGTCCAGTCATCCAGGGAAAGCATGGGGACCAGGACCACAGAAACCAAATAGGTTAAGTCTTTTTGTGGTTGTTGTTGTTTTGTTTTTGTTTGTTTGTTTTTTTCGAGACAGGGTTTCTCTGTGTAATAGCCCTGGCTGTCTTGGAACTCGATTTGTAAACTAGGCTGGCCCCAAACTCACAGAGATTCTCCTGCCTCTGCCTCCCAAGGGTTGGGATTAAAGGCATGCGCCACTACGCCCAGCTAGGTCAAGTCTATAAGACTGTGCATCAAAAGCACCTTCCTTTTTTTTCATAGCCAAGGAAGAACAAGATTCAAGGAGAACCAAAACAATGTCAGAATGCATGGCAAGGGGGACCTGGGCCAGGAAGAAAGCAGTCACTTCTTCCATTCAGGTTGAAGAGTGCACCAACAGCGACTTCCTGTACGTTGGGGTGGGGGGAAACAAATTGGAGATTTCAAAGAAAAGAAGAGACATGAGAGGGAAGATGCAATTTGTTCTTTTAGCATCCAAGGGAGGAAGGAAGCTGAACAGGAGGCAGCACAGTTGCAAATTGCCAGTGATGACTGCACACATGACCTTTTTATATCTTTATAGGCTCTCTTAGATTCTGTTTTAGTTTCTTAGGGCTACTCTACCACAAAACAATGGAAATGTACAGCAGCCCGAGATCAAGGTTTCAGCCAAGCTGCTCTCCCCAGAGCCTAGAAAGTAGAGTTCTTACTCTTTCTGTCTTCTCCCTCACCAGCCACGGCTGGAGCTGATTTTCCTTGGCTTGAAGCTGCACCAGGGTCTACCTGACTTGTCAGGTGGCATCCTCCTGGTGGTGAAAACAGTCACATGGCATTAGGACTCATTTCCAAGAGGCCACTCTAACCCAACCGAGTTCAACAGGCGCTGAGACAGCTCGATAGGGAACAGGTGTCATCCTAAGGAATCTGACGGTAACCTCATGTCTCCACAGAGAAATGCAGGTGTGGACAGATCATTCTGCGAATCATTTCAATGAGTCCACAGACTTTCGTGGACTCCACACAGAACCTGCTGTTCCTAGCGTGAGCTAGCAGTCCCAGTGTTCCCTGAGGGCTTTCCAGAAATCAAAAAGCCACAGGCTTCGGACCTCTACACCAACATCTGCATTTTGATGAGGCCTCCCCATGGGTCTTTTTGATGAGCTCTGCTCTTGGGATCTGCAGCTCCTAGATGAAGATCCTCTCTCTCTCTCTCTCTCTGTCTCTCTCTCTCTGTCTTTCTCTCCTTTCCCCCTCTCTCTGCCTCTCTCTCTCTGATTTCCGCTCAGGAGAACAAGTTTGTCTGCCCAGTTCTTCATCACTGCTCAGGCCATCTGCTTCTGTGACAGCCTGGACGATGTACCCTCTGCCACAGATAAAACTATATTCACTTCTAGCAAACACGCCCTAGGCTCCATTTTGCATAAAGCAGAATAAAAGTCATTAATTAAACAAACATATTGGGCAAGTGCTTGGTGCTGGGCCTCCAAAAGGAAGAGGTTCAGTTTCCCAAAGGGCTCTCCATCTGGGTCCCGTTCCCAACTTGGTAACCCGTTTGCTCTTCAGGATCCACAGGAAGGACAGGCCGAGTCTTTCTGAGAAAGTGCCATGTTAGAAGCTGTTGCTAGTTCCTTTCCACGGTGACTTAGAATTCTCCCTCTATTTCATGAGCACAGCTGGGGACTGATGAGGTAGAACTCATCTTCTTTTTTCCTTTTCTACAGCAAGAAAAACCTACGTTTAGAAGTTTCTAGCAATTTTGTCCCAGAGGTTAGAGCTATAGGCTCATTCTTGGAGTAGACTTTATTTGGGAAACTCTCTAGCATGGGGTCTTTTGCCCCTTTCTTACACAAATAGAAGGAGGCAAGCAAGTTTGTTGAATTTATTAAACATGCCAATTTGTCTTTTAAATGTATTTTGGGAATTATTTGCCTGGAGTATCTTTAATCAATGCGAATCTTTTAAGCAGAGTTAATGAACATTTTAGATGTTTTTCCTGAATATACTCAGTTAATATGGTTTTTTAGAATTATCCATCCAGTTGCCATTGTTTCTCCTGTAGTTTAGAGTTTCTCATCGTCCAACACATTTCCTTTGGTTTTCCATTGTGCTTGGCATCTTCCAGCAAGTGATAATACATTGTATAGGTCATTGTAAGTGTTACTCTGTGAGGCAAGGATTGTTTCATTCACTGGAGTTTCTCAAGTGCTTACAGAGAGCTGTCTTGTAAAAGCTGCTAGTAATGTTGAATAAATGAGTTAGTACTTTCTGCCTTAATATTACAAATATTCCTATATTTTTTCTTAGGTTATAATTTAAATTTTTATTATAGAAGTCATTTTTGCCTGTTCTTAATATTTTAATATTTATATATTATATTTCAAATATCACCAAATAGCCAGTTCATTGGATTTGTAGAAGGCTTTTGTTATAAAAGTCACAATTTAAGACAATTTTAATTGCTCTGGGAATTTTTTTGTGGCATTTTAATTTATAGGTTTTGTTTTATCTTCCTAATAATGTAACAATGTTTTACAAATGGACTTTTTTTTTTCTTCCTAATGATGTTTAAGAAATTTACCTTAGCCAGGCATGGTGGCACATGCCTATAATCCCAGCACTCAGCGAGGTAGAGGCAGGCAGATCTCTGTGAGTTTGAGGCCAGCCTGGTCTACAAAGCAAGTCCAGGATAGCCAGGGCTACACAGAGAAACCCTGTCTGGAAAAAGCCACACGCACACACACACACACACACACACACACAGAAATATGCCTTCATTCTATCTGTGTCTTTTCCAGTCCTGTGCTTCTGTGGCTTGTGGGAGTTGGGGCAGAGCCTTTATTTGAGACCTCAGGGGTGTATTAGTGCCCAGCCGCATGTTTACTGCTGATCCTTTGAGCACAGGAGTAAAGGAAAACGTGGGGGTGGGGTGAGGCAAGAGAGCAGGGGAGCTGAGGGGCAGATAAGTGAGTCTGAAGACCTTGACTCTTGGCTCCCAAGAGTCTTCTTATCCTGCCAATCCTCTCTAACAAAAATTCTCAATCTTGTTCTCAGAGAATTAGCCTTGAGTATCCATTGCCATGGAGGAGACCCATGTAGTCTCCGAAAGCTGGTGGCAGATGCTTACCCTGAGACATCAAGTGTTCTAATTACCAGTGCACAGTGACTGAAATGCAGGGTTTAAGTGGTTATCCCCGTGGACTTTAAGAGAAAGGCACTTTCTGCCTTTGTAAATGTGTGTGCATCTTAGGTTGATGTCTTCTTGCCTGCTGACTGCTGGGGCAGGCTTGGCTGGGCTATGTGTGGGTTTTTCCTTAAGAGAATCACTGCTTCTCCATTGAGAGTTCCTCATTGTCTTTCCTGGGGACAGGGGAGAGCTTGGCTCAGAGCTGAAAGAGTCCTGGAGAGCCTGATGTTAGAAGTTCTGGTCAGGTCCCAGAGGTGGGTTTGTTCTAGGGAGGCCAGGGTATTATCTTAACAGCTTTGAAGGGGCTTATGTCTGCCTGGATGGGACTGAGGTGGGGAAGCTGAAAAGGCTGGAGAAGCTTCTACAGATATGGTTATGGGGAAATTTAGAAGACTGAAGAAAACCAGTGGTTTAGAGCAAGGTCATCTGCCAGAGGCAAAGGACATCTGTGGAGACAGATGTAGAGAACAGAAGTCTCTTCAGGGTCTCTGGGAGCTCAGGGGTTGGGTGGCCTTGTCACAACTTGCAGATGGGTACTCAGGATGCTTGCTACATGAAGATAACAAGATGTGACTTTTGCCTCACAAGCTGGTGACAAAATGTCCACCAGTGATTATTTATGGTCTACATCTGCCTTATGCTTCCAGAGGTAGCCAGGGTTCTGAAAGTACAAATGGAAGTCCAGAGACGTGCATGGGTTTTCTTTATCTTTCGTAGAACTTGGCTTTTTTCTGTCCTGCCAGGCACCCAAGACTGGACGAGAAACTTATCCTCTCTAGTTAGTTGTTCCTTCCAGATTTTCTTCTTGGGCTCCTGGAAGAGAACGAAAGAGCCCTGTACAACTCACACCACAAAGGGGAAGGATCTTCTTTCCCAGGGCAGTGGGAAGATGCTAGAATGGGCTAGCCTTGGCTATTTTAGGACAGTGAAAACTGCTTCTCAGCCTGGTCTTGCTTTTCTGGAGGAAGATGTTGAGAATCTGTCCCCTTTCCTTTATGGAAATTTCAGTACTACCCTGAACCTTGGAAATACTGGCTTCCACAGGGGATTCTGGGTAGATTTAAAGAAGCTTGCCTGGAAGGAGGTGAAACTTACTCCTCCTCAGAGTACTGCTGAGTCCTGGCAAAGTGGAAGGCCAGGTAGGGCAAAGACAGAGGGTTCCAAGTGCTCAAGAACTGGAAATAGAACCTTGGAGGCACATACCATGCTTAAGGGAGTCAGTTGATGGTCAAAACTTAACTCCATCATTTTCTCCGAAATGTAATACACTGAATGTGAAATGACCACATGGATTATCTTCACGGAAGTTTGTTTCTTCTTTCTGGTGCATACTCTACGTGAGTATCACAGCAAAGAGTTGTCATTATAACACATAATGGGGAGGTGTTTTAACACCTGGACGAGGCATTTCTGTATTTCAAACAGCTTCCTTTATCTGTTCATTCTTGTAAGTAGGAAGTGAGAATCATCCTAGCAGGATGTTAGAGGGCACAGAGGATATGTTGTTAGCTTAACTAACATCTCTTGCGAACAAAATCAGCGAAGAAATCCTTGACAGACTTACTTTCCCACAAGGCTTGTGCATCACTCTGCTCATGCAGCTGGGGGTAAACTCACAGCTCCAGCCTTGAAAAGTGTGTGACACTTGGCGTCTTTGTCAGGCAGAGGCCAGTGATTTGGAAGATGGTGGGTGTGCTGTTTCCTGGTATGGCTGTGGTGGCAGCTTGGATTATATATCCAGTGTTGTGGATAGGAGACAGGCGTAAGATTGACTTCAGGCTCGTGCTGTGATTCAGGACATGCTCTTCCTCTTTAGATACTATCAGACAACCCCCCAAATCACGCACTCAGGGATGTTGTTATAATATATAGGGTGAGCTGTAGGAGGCCACACTTGCACTTAGGTGTGTAGGAGACAGTGTCTGAGGGAAACAGTGGACTCTTGGATTCAAATCTTATCTCCATGACCATGAAGCAACATTCTGCCCCACCATGCCCACCTCAGTATCCCACTGGGGACTGAATGAGGTATGCGTAACTTTGGTACCCAGAAAATTTTGACACACATTGAACATTTTTCCTGTTTCTTCTCTTTCTAGTTTTTTTTTTTTTTGTGGCAAACAGTAGATGTCTAGAAACAAGTTAAATGCTACATATTTCATTAGGTCCTTATGGGAAGTTATGGAAGAGAATGAGAGAGACGAGAATGATGCCCTCAGTTACACTTCACCCTAGAGAGCCTCAGTCACCTCCAGGAAGTGCAAACACTTTTTCCCTGGCTCCCCTAGGTCACCCTGAGGGACACCTGTCTTTCTCACACTCACTTCCTTGCCAGACTGATGCTGTCTGAGCACTTTCAGAAGTCCTGGACTAGAGCTTGTTAATTTCTTATTATCCCTGCCATCATCATGTTTATTTAGTGCATATATAATAAGACTTAAAAATACTTCTGATTAATATATTATAGCCGAAAGACAGAGAAAGACGCACACACACACATACACACACAGAGGAGAAAATTATCTAAGCTTTCCCAATCTCATCCAAAGTTAACTTACAAAGTGTACCCTGAATTGTTCTGTTTTAAGAAATGGCTTCTGCGAAGGCTGTCTTGGAAAGCCCGGGCCAATTCCCCAACCTGTAATAAAGTATATGTATAAAGATAGCAGTGTTGTTATACAATTTAATTAGTACATCACTCAGACATTTGGACCAATGCCTGGCTCTTTTCCTGCATGTTCATTTAGCTTTTAGTCTAACTCCCGCGTGAAATAAACAAAAAGGCTAATTGCTTTTGGATTTTAGCACCGGGTGAAATACCTGGATTCATTATGTGGATCATATTTTATAGGTAGATTAAAGGTTCTATTGGCAAATGAAAAATTCCAAGATGACAGCTGTAATGCTAACAGCAAGGCAATTGGAAGGCCTGGGCTCCCAGAGGCAGCATATGGGTCCATCTGACACGCTCCTGGTTTAGCAGTGTAGGCTGATGAGAACACTGCCTCTGGCTGGGAAGCATCGAGGTGCTGGTCAAGTTTATGGACTTCGTCCATCAGGAAAACAGAAGAAAAACCTCTTAGTTGTCATTTGGCTGATCTCAAGGAGTGGCTGCTCATACCTGATTCTCACCAGCCCTGTGACAGGCCTGGTTCCAGAGACTAGACCTGACTTTCAGTAATTTCCCCAAGATACAGATGTTGGTGCAGGGAGTTCTGGAGTGGGTCCTTTATGAGCATGTCAGGGCCCAGCAAACAAGAGTGCCTCCTCAACTTCCTGGAGAACAAGACAAAGGGTATTTGGACCCACCTGGCATTTTCCAGTGTGTGCGAGGCAAGGTGGCGCTGGATGGATTTGTGGCCTATGCTGTCAGACATACTTTGCTGTTGCCTATTTGGGGTTGCCTTGGGATAGAGAGTAACTGGTTTTCGGTAATTTCTGAGTTGGGCTGGGTATGAAGGTGAGTGTCTATAATCCTAGCACTCCAGAGGCTAATTCGGGAGGATTGTGAGTTTGAAACTAGCCTGGGCTAACTAGTGAGATTTGAACTCCATTAAGCAATATCAACCAATTAAGTCCTATCAAAGGCTTTGGAAGCATTTGACACAGTGCAAACCACCTGCGATTACCTGCAGGCAGATGTAGCACCCCAAATATGAGAGAGAGTAAGACTTACCCCCATCCCCATGGTACAGGCTACGCTTGCTGCTGGATTATAGAGAAAAACTGGTCTCAGGCCTCGTATTTGGGGTCTGGCAGTCCACAGAAGATCCCTGTACAGCTGTAGTAATCTGAGGGCCTGCCCACCTCTCCCATTCCCCATGGCGGTAGCTATGTAATTTTTATAGTCCAATCATAGTTTTGGCTCAAGTTGTCTGGAGGCAGATATGAAGACCATCCAGTACAAGCAAGGTCATTCTGGCTCTCCTCCAGGCATGGCAGGCTCCTAGAAGGTTAGGAGTTTGAGTCCCTGGCTATGAAACCAGCACAGTTTCCTGTCAGCCCTGCCAACTAATGATGGTGACCTATTAACAAGGAGTGATGAAGTTGGGTTTCACCTGAAGTCCAGGAGAGAACTAGGGGCAGGAACAACCACTTATCTGAGTTTACCCCATACCCTGTGCCCGGCAGTGGGTTGAGCACCTTCTAGCCATCATCTCAGTTAGCCTCACATTTTCTGTGACCTTAAGCTCCACCCCCAAGGTCATGCTGTAAAGGTGATGCTGGAGTGCAGAACCAGGTGGTTTGACATCCGGGCTAAGCTCCGAGTTGCACCATCTGTCTCTATGCCTGGAGCACGGACACCACGATGCGTGTTTCCAACGAGCACTGCACACGGGCAAACCTGGAAGTTCTTTGTCCAGCTTTCTTTTCTTTCTATTTGTATCCCTCTGTTCTAGAGGGGTTAGCTCTGAAAGTACTGCTCCTGACCTTGCCCAAGGAGGTACTTCAATACCTTGATTGAGTTCTGTTAAGAAAGATTCATCTCGTGGGACGGGGCACAGTGCTGTATTCCCAGCACTCTGGGAGGCAGAGGCAGGTGGATCTCTGTGAGTTCAAGGCCAGCCTGGTCTACAAAGTGAGTCCAGGACAGTCAAGGCTACACAGAGAAACTATAAGTTGTTGTGTAATTCACCCATTCTGTGGTTTTTGTTACAGTAGCCAAGACTAAGACACAAGCCTTGAGCCTATGAAAGCCAGTAGACATTCCCTGTATGCATCTACCTCCAATCCACCTTCCCTAGCCTGGTAATAGTCCCTACCTTTTCCTTGTGAAAGCCTCCCCAAACCTGGAAGCTACATGGTCAGTCCTGGTCCTCAGTTCTAGTGACCTTGTGACCCATTGTACTTCACTGAGGGATAAGAGTGTAAGCAAGTTAGTCCAAATGAGCTCAGTTGTGGGAAGTTGGTTTTAGATGACCTCAGACAAAAACTTGTCAGTCCCTAGAACTTTAGGGTTGGCATGGCCTCCATTTGGAGAATCCACCCACCATTAACACAGGCATGATGGTCAGAGGGATATCCAAGTCCTATACATGCCTCTGTCATGTAAAAAGTGGTTTTTATCTAAAGACATTGTCAGCTGATAAGGAAGTAAGGGTGGGCATTTAAGTTTTTGGATTTATGAAGCCTGGACTTCTGCTGTTTTTCTCATCAGGGCTCAGAAAGTGTCACTTAATCTAAAGGGAATGCAGAGAAAGGAAAATGGCAGTAGAAGAAACATGGGATTGGTGTCCATTTCCTTGTGTGGGATATTATGTCCTGAAAAGCAGCATTTCTGCAACATTCCTGGCCAACTCTGTACCTTGACAAAGAGCAGCAGCTTCAACTGCTGAAGTAAACAGAAGAAGACATAAATGGCCTCTTAATGGCACGTTGTTATACCCATGGATCAGTGTGTCAGTCAACCTTCATCAGAGAGCTTCCTCCTTCAGGGGATGGGGATTAACACAGAGACCCACAACTGGTCAGTGTGCAGAACGTGAGACTTGGGAGCCCACAGTCCTAAATGGGTTGTCTTCCTCAAACTCCTTCTTAGGGAGCTAGTCAGAAGAGGAGGTGGAAGGACTGTAAGAGTCAGAGGTGATGGATGACTCCAAGGAAACAGTGTCTTCCAGACCCAACAGGACTGACCCACATATGAACTCATAGAGACTCACAGGTTCAAACCGGACAAAATCCCAGCGCTGAGAAAGGAAGTGGACCCAGGGTCCGACCTCTAGCCAAGAAGCTACTCTGGTGGAGTGTCCCTGAGCTTACCAGCCACATTCCAGGCCCAGGGGTGGCTGACCAACATAAAACAGACTCTATTTCTTCTTCTTCTTTTTCTTTTTTTTTTTCTTCTTCTTCATGGACTTTTTGTTTTGCTATTTTTTTTAATTTTTGGTTTGTTTTAATTTTTTGTTTTTGGAGAGAGAAAGGATGGAAGGGAGGGAATGAGGGAGGGAGGGAGGACATGAACTGGGTGGGTATGGAGGTGGGGAAAATCCGGGGAGAGTTGGGGGAGGGGAAGCATGATCAAAATAGATTGTACAGAAGAAAAATTCTTAATAAAAAGTAAACCTTTAAAAGAGAAAAGAAAAGACCCTCCCCAAGCTACACCTTCATTGAGAGGCTAGGAAAAAAAATAGATAGAGATTCGAAATGTCTTCCTGTAATGATTTCTCCTTTCTCATCACTAAACGTTCCTTCTGCCTCACCCACACCTGCCATTTTTTGTGCGGACGCTGCTTGTCCTGTGATTGCTCATCGCAAAGCAAAGACACTGGGAGTTTCTTGGTGTCTCTGAGAAATCTCTCCCTGCCGACGGAGAGATCCGGGCTGGTTTTTGTTGTTTCCTTCAGCACTGGTCTGCGTTTTATAGCTATTGATCTTAGAAGCTCACTGCAGGTTCTGCCACCTGTCATACAACAGCATGATTACTTCCTGTCCTATTGAAAGAGAATTTGACACTTTGCCCTGGGTCATTTCACGTACCTTACCTGGGGGAGGGTACCACACAAGGGCCTGAGCCTTGATGGCAACAGATGTGTGTACACATGTGTGCTGTATTTGCCTATCTCTCTCTCTCTCACACACACACACAAATATCTGTGTTTGTATGATAACTTTTCTCTCATAGTAGACAAAAATGACTGAACCATTTCAGCCAGATGATTTGTCTCTTCATTAGAGCCCGGGAAGACACTCCACAACACCTTAAACCAAGTGGTGGCGCATTCATTATTTGATGATTGCAATGCGACTGACTACATCATAGAAAGAATATGCTGAAAGCCAGGATCCCAGCTTTGGTTTCTCCCACTCTTCCTTAGTTTAGGAAGCTCCCTGAGGTTGAGTGAAGGGTTGGTGTAAGCTCTGGAGTTCTTTTCTTCCTTTTTCCACAGTCATGTGGAAACCCATTCTGGCTGGCAGCCATCTGTATCCTTCATGGCGTTTGGGAGTCCAAACGCCTGGATTATGGGCTGACATCTTGGTTCTTATGTCGAAAGAGCCTCTGTATTAGGCTGGCATCACTTCTGTCAAGGTCCAATGGGTCTGTCACCGTGGCTTGGGTGTCTGGAGCACTTCCTTCAGTTTTTTTTCTCACCCTCCGGATAACAGCCCAGCTTTTCTATTTGAGATGGTTTTGGGCATGATCCTTGCTGTGTTATCAGCTTTTCCCCACTCTTCTCCTATATCTCAACCAGATGCCAAGAAGGACTGTAGACTCGAGGGTACTTTGTCTCTACCCATCCTGGGGGGAGGGTTCTTCCCTTTTCAAATTGTTCAGTAGGAAGTTTTTCTTGCCCTCAACGCAAGAGCATTGGCTGGCCCCTTCTAGATATGAACAAGTCTCCATAGCAGTTGTGACTATTTACTTTAACAAGTTAACTGATTAAAATAGAGTCATCCCTTTGTCTAAAGTGTCAGCTCCTGTGGAGAGTCCTGTCTCGTTTACTTTGCTAGCTCCCAAATAGAGGAACTCTGAAAATATTGTTGGATAAATGAATGGCACGGAGAAACAGTGCTTCTGATAGTTCATGCTAGAAAGAAATCAACACAGTGATGGTCTGTGTCTTGACAGGGCTTTGCTTTCACAAGCATGTACATATGTCAAAGCCCGTGGAACAGTGCACTTTAAATTCATGCAATTCACTCTATGTAAAAATTACACCTAGAAAAAAGTACTATAAATAAACCTTGGACTCTACTTAATGATAATCGTGATGAAAGTGTTTTTGACAAAAGCATACAGATATCTGCAACTTACCTTGAAATGCACCAAAAGAGTCTGATGACCAAAAGAGGGGTAAATGGACAGCAACTGTGTAGCATTGTTCATTGTTAGGTTCTAGATGGTAGCTATGTGTAGCACTTGTTTTTAAAACTCTACTTTATGCCTCTACCTCCTTTCCATCAACCCTTCCAACCATACGTGGGAGAGAGAAAGTTAGCGGGGAGAGGGGGTGCAGACCCCTTTACTTCTCTCAGCTGTTTAGGGTTGAAGGGTCTTTGGGGGTTATACAAATCTCCATCAAGAGCTGACACAGCCAGCAGTCTCCTCCAAGCCGCTGTGTCCCCAAAGCATTTCTTTCTGTCTGCTCCAAACCTGCACACTGTCTGTCTCTGGTCTCTCCAAACTGCTACACATCACACACCAACACCTCATGCCACACCTTTTCTTTCTGGGCTCTCATATCCTCCAGAGTCGTAGATCACCCCTCTGTCTGTGCCAAGGTAGGCTGTTACCAGCTGGCAAAAGCCATGCCCCGCACGAGACAATTATCAGCTGTGCACAAACTATAGCCCAACTAAAACCCCACACTTGAGATTAAAACAAAAACAAACCTACATAACACAACTGAGTTTTTAAAGGAACGCAAACTTCCATTACAGCTTTGAAAATGTATACCCCTTCACAATTCTCTCAACTTTTTTGTATGTTTAAAGATATTCATGATAAAAATAAACTGGAAATATGACAGAAGTCACCAAGGGAACTCATGGTTCAATTCTGGCATGAGTCTGCCCCTAAAGATAGTTTAATTTCCTGTAGGTAAACCAACTACTTGACCCACAAGAATTCTCCTGAGATTCCCTATGGAGTAGACCTACCCTCAAAACCAGAAACCCAGCAGCCTCTGTGCTTGCCTTCGCAGCACCTCCTCCTGCCACCCTGGTCCTCCTCGGTCATTGTGTAAGGGTGGAAGGGTTGTGGATGTGCCCCATTCTCCTGCTGGGTTAGCTTCTTCGCTCTTGGCTCTTATTCCTTGAAAATCTATTACAGTGGCTCTTGTCCTTTTCTGAGGGTGTCAGAAAAGGGGGAAAAAACCAGCACAAAATATTCAAAGCTCTGGCTTGGAATTACAAAGGGAAAGCTGGGACATTCTGTATGAAAAATGTGTTCTAGAGGGAATGAATTATCTCTTTCCTCTTGAAAACAGAGGTTAAAAAAAACCCCCTGAAGACAACAAATGTTTTCTTTGGAAAATATTTTTTCTTTTATCATCATCCTCTCTTCTTCTTTTATTATCGGTAGGAAATACCATTATGAAAAATAAAGCGTACCCACACTCCCTCCCTTAAAACACGAAGTGCATGCATTTGGCTGTCTTTGGACAGCAATATTTAGGAAAAAAATTAGGTAGCTACAGAATGCCTCCTTTCCATCCCTATAAACCCCGAGTAAGCACTCTTTCAGCTTCCAGTCAGTATTTAATCAGCATACCATAACTTTTATGGGGCTGAAATGAAATGCTTCTGAGATACTAAATTTCAAGTGTTGCTGTAAACTTTGGTCATCTGAGTTTGATTTACATATGATGCTCCCATCCACTGCGATGATGGAGATAATGATGATTGTTGGTGTTGATCGTCTGGGAGAAGGCACACAAACACTTATGTACCAGCATTGGCACCATCTGCTTTGTGTCTTTAGCATAGTGTCTAGAAAGCAAGAAGTATTAGTGAGTTGCAACTTTTATCTAACAGAAACAAGCAGGGTGCGCTTGACTTCCAAGGTAATTATCAGTGCATCAGTCAGGGAACTTCTATTTGAAAGTCACGTGTGTGCTTCAAGAATGAAGAAAAGTGAATAATTCATGTCCAGGTATAGGGAAGGTCACTCTGGGTAAGGCTCTGGTTTTACTGCTTTGTAATTCTTGCTGTTTTGACTTCATTGTTAAGCTGGTTTTTCCTCATGGCGGTAGAATGTCCGGGACTTTTTAGATTTCCCATTGCGAGAGTAGGACAAAGTGTCTTTGGCCTGGGAATGCCAAAAGAAGTTCTGAGACATGTTGACTGGGTTTCCTAAGGTCCTGAGGTCTCATGACCCTCCAGGTAATGAATCACTATGGCCAGATGGACAGTTTGTGTTCATTTGTTCAGCTCAAATCTGGGTGTTTGCTTTCTGGTGTTCCGTGGGTCCCACCTGAAAACAGGGTCCTATTGAGGAGACAGAAGGATACTGGAGAACGCTCAACAAATGACTACTACAAATGATCAACCTTTCTTTGTGGCTTCAATAAAGCTAGGTTTCCACAGTAAAAACCAAATGATTAAGGCCAGATAGCACGTTCCCATTTGTGCAAAGCCACAAATCAAACAGAGTTAATGAAAACAGGCAGCCATGGGGTCCTATCTTCTCCTCCATCCCAACTCAATGGAATGACACCTTTCTGAGTACAATTTCCTTACCAGAATGACATTAGCCTGCATCTATCTTGGCTTTACTGGTTCATAGGTCACTGCATATAGAGAAGAGTAAGTTCAGGAATGGGCACATGGGACATGAAGAGGGGGAGGGGCATTCAATATCTGTCAAAGAGAATGTTTACTGATGTTTACTGCTTAACCGAGACAGCAAATCAGTCAGGCAGTTAGAAACATCGGGGAACTGCTGGCTTCCCCTCTTTTAACAGAGTGTATTGAAAAGGAAGTGTTGAAGATGGAAGAGATGTGATGCAAAAGGAAGAAATATTCAGGAAAAAGATGAGGTATGAGAAAAAAAATCCCTAGTTCAGGAAAAGTTAGAAGTTAATACAGGTCTCCAAAAAAAAAAGTGCAGTTAGTTCGAACGTTGTGGTTCTCCGTCCTATAAATCAACAAGGGCTGATCCAGACTGTGGGAAGATCCTTCAGATGGAAACTCTGTGACCTAAGTCAACCTGCCTGGGCCACTGCCATACATGTGCCATCAAACAGGATGCTCAGCCTCTTTGTCTTCAAAGACAATATTCCTTCTCTCTGCTTATAAGTCCCTAAGGAGACAATGGAAAAAAACAAGGATAGTAAACTTCAGAAGCTGGCGGGTGCTCAGGGAAAGCAATTGGCTGAGTAAATGATCATTGGAAAATTTCTCTTTCTCTGTCTCTCTCCCTCTGCCCATCTTTCTCGTTCTCTCTCTCTGCTAGACTGGAGTAGAGGGAGGGGTAGAAGCTTTTTGGCCCACACTTGCCCTCTTACCCTTTCTATGGCATGTCCACTGGAGGCAAATTGGTTCCTTGAAGGTCTTATTTGAAGGGTCATGGGGAAAGGCCTCGGTAGTATGAGTGCAAAATTGTCTTCGGTCTTTCCTACTGGACTGCTGTTGGGAGCGAGTGGGTAAAAAGCTTCTTCCAGGGGTGCTGGGGAGTCAAGTGGGGAACCTAAGACTTTGGGGGTGTGTGCTGTAACACAGAAGGAGTAGAACGTCTAGGGCAAATGCAGGGACTGCAAGGGTGGTTCGTGACCTCCTTAATGGGAAGGTCAGTTTCAGCAGACGTGTCAGGGGAGCATGATTCCCTCCGTATTATCAATCCTGAGTAAATGAAGGTTGGCTTCATTAAGCCAGAAGAACCTCCCGTTACAGGTTTCATTTGTCTCTGTGGAAGGGAAGCAGCCTTCTGGAGTCAAGGGCTTGCGTAAAAGTGAGACTCTGAGGTACGTTTCTGCACTTAAGATTTTGCAACTCAGATATTAAGACTCATAACCAAACCTCCAGCAGAGTGCAGGGAATCATATGAAAGAAGGGGGAGTTAGTAAGACCTAGAGAGGACAAGAGCTCCACAAAGACCAAATATATCTGGGCACAGGGGTCTTTTATGAGACTGTTTCTCCAACCAAGGACCATGTATGGATATAACCTAGAACCCCTGCTCAGATGTGGCCCATGGTAGTTCAGTATCCAACTGGGTACCCTAGTAAGGGGAACAGGGACTATTTCTGTCAGGAACTCAATAGCTGGCTCTTTGTCCCCCCACCCCACCCTCGACGGAGGAGCAGCCTTACTAGGCCACAGAAGAGGACATTGCAGCCAGTCCTGAAGAGACCTGATAAGCTAGAGTTAGATGGAAGGGGAGGAGGTCCTCCCCTAATAGTGGACTTGGAAAGGGGCAAGGAGGACATGAGGGAGGGTGGGATTGGGAGGGAATGAGGGAGGGGGCTATGGCTGGGATACAAAGTATGTAACCTGTGATTATTATAAAAATACATTAATAAAAAAAGAAAAAAGAGATTTTGCAACTCATATGAGGAATATTTTGGGATCTAATGGACTAAGGAATTATCACCTCCACTCTCTTGGGAAAGCTCTATTGAGGAGATGTACCACCAGGAGAAGGTGAAAAAAAATTCAGTTTCCACAGAAATAGCTGCCGTTAACTGATCCAGCTTCTATTCAGGTGTGTTTTATGATGTGTAACCAGCCACAGCTGTACACACTTCCAAATGACCCCTTTTGGGAGTGGAGTGAGGCAGGAATCTACTCTAGAGTTTCATCCAGCAGTGGAAGTGCAGGCAGGGTGTTTACAGCCAACTCAGGTGCCACCGGATCGGATGTGGATCGATTGTTGGTGGGTGTGTCATTTACTCAGATTGAGGATTGGGACCAGGGGTTGGGGGGGGGGTGGCTCAGCAGGTAGGAACACTTGCTGCTCAACATGAGAAGCTGAGTTCAAATCCCCAGCCCACATGTAAAAATGCAGTGCATGACCACATGTGCGTGACCAGTGCTGTGAAGAGGGTAGGGTAAAAAGCAGAAATGGAACTTGTTGGTCATCAGGAAGGCTCAGGCACCTTGCCCATCGCTCTGCACTTTTTCCCCTTCAAACTGGGTCTTTCTTAAACCTGAAGCAATCCTGATTTCATAGAATAGACATTCAAAGCAACCCATACTCTAGCACTTCCTTTAGTTTGCTGTTATGCACAGTTGAATCTCAACTAGTGTATTTTTAAATGTTTTTTTAAAATAACATTGTCGTCCTTATGTTGTTTTTTCTCTTAACAATATTGATTTTTATTTATGTTTAGATTTTAATTCATGATAACCACTGGCTTTCCTCACAGAAAAATATGAATATATTAGTGTTACAGATTGTTATTTATTACTGATCAATAGAGGAAAAACTGGTCATGCAATATTTTGTTCATAGGTAAAAAGAACGAATTTAAAATAAAAATAAAAAGTAGAACTGTATCTTTGTTAATTAAGGCTGAAATATCTGCATGAAAATTAATTTTGCAAAAAAGTTCTCAAGATAATCTTTTTTTTCCTAAGTGGTTTGCAGTCATATGCTTTATCTAATTTGATGTAACTCTTTCTAGGACATAGTACAATCCCTGTTTTAAAATGAGGAAATGAGTTTAGCCACATTAATAGCTAGTGTTGAAGCTCAGGCTGATTCTAAAACCTAAGGCCACTGTTTGGTTCTGGAGTGACCCCAGCGGCCTACCCATAGGTTCAAATCTTAGGAGATGGAGAAATATTCAAATGGGTGGAGCCTAGTAGGAAGTCGTAAGGTTCCTGGAGGGTGCTCTTAAAGGTGAATGGAACACCAATCACTTCTTTTGAATGCGTCCATATGATGGGCTTTCTGCTGTGCCACATGCTTATGTTGTGATTTCCCAGCGCACACAAAAAGGAATGGGGCTCAGAAACTGGAAACTTAAGCCATGAGGCAAGATGAACCTTTGCTATTTGTAGTTGACCATATCAGGCTTTAGCTATAGTAATATAAAGCCAACACACCTACCCTGTCCATAGTATTATATTAAATTCCATTTAAAATACAGAAAGTCATGTGAAAAGACTCGTCTTAATCAGGGTTCTATTGCTGTGAAGAGACCCCAGGACCATGGCAACTCATAAAATAAACATTTAATTGGGGTTGCTTACAGTTTCAGAGGCTTAGCCCACTTTTATCATGGCAGGGAACATGGTAGCAGGCAGGAAGACATGATGCAGGAGAAGTAGCTGGGAGTTCTACATATAGATCCACAGGCAGCAGGAAGACAAAGAGCCACTGGACTTGGCTTGGACGTTTGAAACCCCAAAGCCCATCCCCAATGACACACTTCCTCCAACAAGGTCCCACCTACTCCAGCAAATGGTGCTACTCCCTAAGCATTCAGATATATGAGCCTATTGGGTACATTCTTATTCAAACCACTACAAAGTTCATGCCAAATAGTGTTAATGTTTAATGTCCTGTAATCTCCCAGAATAGTCAGGACTTCAATGTGGTGTGATGTACTAGCAATCAAAGCTCTCATTGACTTCAAAACCAAACCAAACCAAACCTCAGTGCCATTTCTTGGCTGGGCTGCATATCAAGTCTAACTCATGTGGTCCTCCTTCCTGGACTCCAGTGGGAAGGCTAGCCCTTTCCTGGCAGGCTCCCAATCTTCAAATAGAAGAGAGGGACCCAAAATTTCCACCCAGAAGCGACATATCACTGCAGTTCACACTTCGCCAGGTGAAGCAAATCATCTGGCCACCTCAGACTCGGAAATGCTGCCATGCACTGGGCAGCGGAGGCCACACAGCCCTCTCTTTTCTCTCATCTTGCCTTCCGGATGAAAAATAGAAGCACCATCAAACTCCTTTACATGCATTACAACCTTGGGCAACAGAGGCCGCTGAACGGCTTTGGGCAAGTCCTGTAATAAAATTCTCCAAGATAACACCACGGGGCTGTTTTGAAGATTAAAGGAGAAAAATACCTTTCTCTTTCCTACGATCATTAAAAAACAAAACCAGACAGAACCAAGGACACATTGTGTGTGTGTGTGTGTGAGAAAGTGTGTGTGTGTGTGCAAATATAAAATGTGGTGCCTTTAGAGTTAACATTATTTCATAAACATTTTCACAGTTATTCCAAACTTCTTGTAGAAACATTGTAGTAAATTTCTGAGTAACATTGCAAGACACAATCCAAAATAAGACACACATTTCTATATGAAAAGGCACTTTGTGTCTGTAAAATGTTCCCAGTTTGCAGTCACTCCTTATCATCCAAATAGCTGCCACTTCATTAAAGGAAGAAGTGGAAACCCAGGCTGGAATTGCCCCCAACTGTCCCCTGGTGAGATGAATCGAATTTCCCACTGAGGTTACCATGGGCTGCAGCGCACATTTTCTCCTCCAAGTCCAGGCTTTCTTTGGAGGACTTTCCCCTAAAGAACATAGAGTGCTCAGCACAGTTTTGTAGGTTGAGAAAGCCCCGTGGTAGATTTTTTTTTTAATTGCATTTACCAAAAGAAATGGGTAAATTGAAAGTACTCAGTGGAAAACAGCGTTGACAGCAGCTTGAGCACCAGGGATCTTGTGGGGAGTGGAAGGAAGATTACAACCCTTGGTCAGCCTCACAGGGGCATTACCACACCTCACTTTTCTGACTGTGCACTGTGCTATCAGTTTGAAAGCCCCTGAAGGTGGGGTCCTTCCCAAAGTACCATATTTCTTGTCAATTTTTTTAGGCATTCATTTTTCTGACCTTAATTGTCACCCCCTGTCTCTCTGACTCAGGGGGACATTTCAATATCTGAAAAGGTTGTAAATAATCTTCCATTGGTTCATGTTTTGTCTCATTCCCTCTTGGTAGCATTTATTGACAGGCCCCAAGCTGAGGGAGAGTCAGTCTCTGGCCTCAGAGGTTCACTGTCCACAGGTGATATAAAAGGAACTGACTTCACAACGAGGGGTTTAGTTTACTCCTGGGCGCTGTGGGGGGCACCGAAAAGGGACACTGGGGTCAACCTGGGAGTCAGAGAGAAAGCTTCCACAGAGGTGGCAGCCGGGCTGAGACTTTAAGGACAGAGGTTGTGAGAGCGCTTTGAATTATAGCTCCCTAGACACCCGCCAATCCAAAGAGGAACCCTGATTTCCTGGTCTTCTTTTAGGGAGGGGATCCGAATGAGGCAAAGGAACCTTAGTAAGGAGCTTGCTGGTGTGCTGCCGGCGGGTTGAAGGTACCTAGTTGTAATTGTTGGGCTCTAACAACACCGTGCGTAGGGTTGAAAGGTTTCCAGAGGCCTTCCAAAGTGTCTGAGATGGTCTCGACTTGGAATTGAAACAGTCAAGCCAATACCTCCGTCCTGTCTAATAAAAATGAATATATGCACAGTTTATGTAATTTTTTATATATAATTACACATTTGTTAATAATTTATACAAATCTACGTATTTATGCACAGTTCGTTCAGTTCATCAGGGGGTTACACAGCCGACTGCACGAGTTAAGCAGGAGATGAAGCTGGGGCCTCAAGTCCACAGGCCACTCCTCAAAAGCCAGGAGCAGATGCCCAGCAGGCGCGAGACCAGGGCCTGAGCCTACCTCTCTGCTGGTAAATATGAGGTGTTGGCCAACTTATTCATCCTCCGAAGTTTAAGTTTCTGCTTTTGACCGGCAGGGTAAAGCCGTCCACACCGGCTGCCCTGTAGGGCTGTTGTGGAGCAAGCCGGGTAACAGATGCCGACAAGCTTTGTGAGGCATAATGCAGCCCACTTGCCTCCAGCCATCCCGCCTGGCTCCGCTCCAGGCGGCTCTTCTCACTGCAGACCTCTGATGGATGCTCCACTTCCCTGTCGGCAGTTTCATCTCCGCTAATGTGGGAGAGGCAACGCGGGGAACGGTTATTCTGGACTCCATCCTGACCAGCCGGAGGGAACGGGTTGCCGCTGTGGCAGGGACACGCAGGGCTGTTCGGTTTACAAAGCATCTGGCATGCGTCATTTCCCTGGTTTCTCCCAACAGCCCAGAGAGGAAATTGAGGTCTGCTCTTAAGCTGTATACCTAAGGCTGAGGAGACACATCTCGAACCCAGGGGTGCCTGATCCCACTTCCTCGCTTATTCCTGAATGCCCCCTGGGAGAATATGAAACAGAAAAGAAAGACCCAGAGTTAGTCATGGGTTGAAAACTATCCATCTGCCGCTCTACAGATCTCAGGGACTGATTGACTCTCTCTCTCTCTCTCTCTCTCTCTCTCTCTCTCTCTCTCTCTCTCTCTCTCTCTCTCTCTCTCTCTCTCTCTCTCTGTGTGTGTGTGTGTGTGTGTGTGTGTGTTTTAATTCTTGTTTTTGAATGGGAGTATGGAAGAAGGAGAGAATGTTGATAGCAAGTCTAAGAAAAACAAACTTGTCCATTTTTCTTGATGGCAGAAGGGCTTCTCTTAGGACCAGGGAAAAGACTAGAACCTATGGTATTATGTCAGCCAGGAGCAGATGGAAATGCAGGCCTTTGGGGTCAGGTGTTTCTGAGTACAAATCTTGATGCCGTCACTATTGTGTGTCTGTGGGAAAGTCATTTAACTTTCTGTAGCTCCAGTTTTGTCCCATCTAAAGAAGAAATAAAAGTAATTTTGTCATGAAAAATAGGTGGGATGGCAAACTTGTCGCTCTGTGGCTGGCACCTGACAGGATCGGACAGAAGGGACCTGTTACTCTCCCTGAACCAACCGAACTGCTCTCATGTGACGGTGAAGTTGGGACCTTTGGGGTGGTTAGATCAGGGGGTCTGTCTAATCTGGTTGGTGCAGGAGAGCCCAAAGACCCTTCAACCTTGTTTTCTGTGTGAAGAGACAGTGAGAAGAGTGTCGGACCAATAAGGCGGCCTTCAATAAGACACTGACTCTCCAAGCACCCTGGACTTGCCAGTCTCTGGAACTGTGAGAGACTCATTCTGTAGTTTAAGTCACCCTTGAGGGGTTTTGTTATAGTAGCCCGGAGGACACCCGGAACAGTACTGCAGAAGCCTCCTGGCCTGGCGCTCTCTGAAAACCTCCCACGAAGCATGTTCATTCCCTCTCTCTTCTGCTCTCCTCAAGCCCTCAGCCCACAGCAGGTTAACAGTATAGGGTTAACACCCGAGGTTGGGTCTTTGACCGGACTGTTTTCTAGGTATGACACTCTAAGTAAGTGATATAACCTCGACAACACAAGACATGAGTCTACATGAGTTAAGTAAGTTCACAAATGTGGGGCTTCACACATTGTCCACCACACAGTCAGGACTAGCTTGTGGTCACCATGGTTTTTGAGCTGGTTTCCTGCCCCTGATCTGTCTCCCCTACAGTTTACGAGGCCACAGACACTGGAATAAGCTTCCACCATTGGCTTTTGCGTTGTAACCTCTTAGAGCAGGTTATGGCGTGCTGTCCTACCTGTTAAGTAGGTTGATGCCTGACTGCCCATTTACGGGCAAAGAATCCTACTGGTCTCCTGATCTCTTCCACATTCCTGTCATCCTTCCCCCGTGCTACTATCCTGGCAGCCTCTCACCACCTCAAATGTGAAATACCCTCAGGCCCCATTTGGCTTCTCCTCCCATTGGATTAATGTAAATCCCTCTCCCCATTTCTGATCCAATTTGTGTGTGTGTGATTTCCACAACCAGGTTCATCTTTTAAAAATGCAAACAATCACAGGAGTAGTAATTTATACAGTTTTTAAGAGCTGGGAAGGCAAAACTTCAGAAGCTGATAGCTCACTCTCCTGTTTGGGGGCCTGAGGTAGGGGGTCTTTGGTAACAAGGCAGAAATGAGTGGGGCCGGGAGGAGAGCGCATGAAGAAAGAGATAGACACACACTGCCCCACTGTGCTCAAGAATGGTCTGAGCTGGGCAACTCAAGAATGAGAAAGCTCCCAGATCCACTGCCTATGGTTGAAAGTGAAATGGTTGTCAAGTCCATCACACGAAAAAGGCATTTTACAGATTTAGACTGTTAGGTTTAACAAAGTGGCACACCTAGTCAGGCTAAGTCTAGGGCTCCCTTTGAAGGACAGCTTCCCTCTCTGAATCTTAAAGAAAATCTTATAAAGCCTGAGAGTCTCATTTTGGGGAGTTTATCCTCAAGAATTATTTCTAGGAGCACTCATGGTAGTGTTGTATTAGTTTTAAAATCTAAAAGCATTCTCAAATGTTGAAGAATAAGAAACTTTCAGTAAAATATTAAACACACTGTCTTTACACTAGAATATTTTCCGCTCATTAAAATCACATTCAGAAATATATATATATACGTAGGTAGATGTTAATGTCATCACGCAAGCAAATTAGAACAGAAGACTGCTATACTTTGTAGTAAGTTTAAGTGAGAGTGTGTGCCTGGAAGTTTTTCCCAACTTTCCAGTGAAAAACTTCCATCTTCAAGAAATATGACAGAATTGTCAAGGGTTTGCGAAATAAGCCTTGGAAATGGTGTAATATGTCACAGCTTTATATATTCTACAAACGAAAATATAGAAAACATTTTATTAAGATATAATACCATTGCCAAGTCCAAACTCCCACAATTCTATATATTCAGTGAAACATTCTAGACTGTTAGTACACACATCTCTGAAATGTGGGATTATAGGTGATTTTAATTTTATCCCTTGCCTTTTTTCAGTTTGTTTTCAATAGTCAAGTATTGATTTTTGCATTGGACTGTTCTTGAATTTTAATCTGTGAAGCTGTAGCCACCTTGCTTGGAGTTCTTTCCTTTGGTTTAGGTTTGTGGCCTTTTGTATAAATATGAACAATTTTCTTTCCTGGTGCATGATTCAAAGCAGTGAGCCCTTTTCTGCAGTTGCTGGCAGTATGTTATCAGTAGGTCCTCTTGTTTCTCTAAACCATGAGACTTCCTCCAGGTCTGGGTGGTGCTATGTCGTTTGAGATGGTCTACATATGTGTGTGCTCTATGCTCCTCATGGCACTTAGAAAGCAGCTTCCCGCTGCTCATAAAATCCTGGAGCCACGAGATCAAGCCTCTGACAGAGGGCGAGAAGTAATGATAGATCTAGGGGAGGTTGTTGAGACTTGGGGAGAACAAGAGCTCCACAAAGACCAAACTGAGCAGGGCACAGGGGTCCTGTATGAGACGGTTTCTACAATCAAGGACCATGTGTGGATGTGGACTTGAACCCCCGCACA
>CM053749.1:20408457-20419413 GCA_028658305.1 Pachyuromys duprasi
TTATTAGGTTTCTGTGGATTTAGTCAAGTTATATCGTTGGTTTGGACCATTAGGTAAATTTATTGTTGGCAATAGTTTCCCAACAATTATATTTTAGAGTCTTGGCAATTGAAGTCAATTAAACCTTTACTGAGTGTCCGCTGTGTACCAGAAAATGTTCCATCAGAAATGAAAAGGATTTAGCTAGAAGACAAACACTGAGTCAAAAATTAAAGTGAGCACAACTTTCAGTTGTACAAGCTCTTTCCCAGAGAACATAGGTGCCTGGGAGATTCCTAGGGTAAGATGGCTGCCTCAGGAGAAGGGGAGGCTTTGATAGTCACAACATGCTACCCTTGCTGCACTGCAAAGGACTTTGGAGATTTGATTGTCTCCATTGTGTCTCCTAGCCTTCCCCCTAAATTAGAAAAAAATCTCTCTCTCTTTCACACACACATACACATACAGACATAAAGAAAGCCTGGCCTCTCTTCCAATCCTTGGAGGGAAAAACTGCTTTGAGTTTCTTTGGCACTTTTATAGCTACTAGGTATTTTTCCCCTCTAGAATATATAGTTAACTTACAAACAGTTGTACACATATCAGAATTGCGTGTACATTCTCTAGCCTGTTATTCAGCTTAATTCCTCTATCAAATATATAGAACATAGAGGTCTGGCTCCTTTCTCTGGCTGTTGGTTTGGGGTTAGGTACCCATGTTGACTAAAGCAAGTGGATTATTTGCAAATTTCCACTTGCCTATGGTGGCCTTTCTTGTTTCTCTGGACGGCTTATAGATGGCTCATCTCTTCCTCTGTTCATAAAGGCTCAAAACAGCTAATCTTGGCCTTAACTTTGGTGCATGTATAGTTGAATGAACCGCCGGTGTTCCAGTTCTAGTTATCTGGCTAAACTGGCCTGTCATCACCAAACTGCCACAGGGGTCCCAGAGCAAAGCCTAAGGCTGGAGAATATGCTACTGACATCTCCCTTATTCTGGGTGCACCAAGATCCTACCTAGCTGGTAAGTGAAACAAACAAACAAAAAAAGCAGGTGGGAAACATGAGGGGCCAGTGAGGAAGTTTCCCTCCTCTCTCTTTTTTGTTCTTCTGTAGTTACTGCTTCACCAGCCTTGAGGGGAGTCCAACCCACCTCGATGAACACTCATGTCATTTTGAAGATCCTCTTGGTGGCCTACCTGATGGGAGCAGAGGAAAGCATTTTGGACTGGCCAGTGCCCTGCCTGACCACCTCTTGTCATGGGAAAGGAACAAATGAATCGGGAGAAAAAAGGGGGTGGGGAGGGAGAAACCGAAACAGAGAACCGGCCTTTGCCGAGTCCGTGCCTTTGTGCTTCGCATTCAAACTGATTTGTACCCTTTGTAGTCTTAATTATTTGTGAGAGCGGGGATAACAGGAGTACCCAGCTCACCCATTATTTCCCGCATAAAAAAAGGCACACAGAAGCCGCTGATCATTCTTGAATTAGCAAACATGATACTAAAAAAAAAAAAGCATAAAAAATTCATTAATACCATCAGGGATTAGGAGGCTGATTAAAGTGTAGCTGTTAGCGTATGCAAATGAGCGATAGGCATTTATCGGGGCCTGTGCAAGCTGTCTGGGAGCTGCAAAGCCCATGTATGTTTTTCAGCTGATTAAAATAGTTTTAAGTTCTGGAGATTTTTTTTTTTAATTTTTTTTTTTTGGGTAGGGAATTAAAACAGAGACCGTCTCCACTTTCCCTTTTGGCGAAATTTCTCTAAAGGACTCTCCAACCCTTCCACTCGACTGCACCCTCTCTAGTTCAGATTCTTCTGAACCCGGAGGAGGAGGGGGCTGCCCTCTCCTCATGGTGGGCTGGTCAGGAACAGAGCTCACTAAGTTGTTGACTTGGTTTGCTTCTCTAGGGGCTTCAGGGAACTCCTGCGGCAGGCTGGGCGGGTGTCTCAGCAATGGCTCTGGGGTCTGTGGACTCCTCCATGTTTGCGTGAAGTTACACCTACCCCTCCTCCGGCTAAAGGCAGCCACGAAGCAGTTTGTTGCCCTGGTCCAGGGTATCCAGCCTTGCCTTACGTGGCCCTGCTATCTCCAGTCTTGATCCTGGCACGCAGGATAGAGCATGGCTACAGGGGAGATCGAGGTGGACCTATACCAACACAGGCATTTTCTGAAAGTTAGGCCATCATGGCTGCCTCGGACCTTGAAACAAACGCATTAAGAGAGAAAGGAAGAAGAGAAGGACTTCCTCTCTGAGGTCTGAATTCAAATGCCATTTTCAAGCCTTTCTTATTACCATGTAAGAGTTATTTTCACTCTTAGGTCCACTGACAATAATAACAGATCATTATTATTATGTAAGTTATTATTTCTAGGCAATTACTTCATGCTAGGCACTAATATACACTCTTTAAAGGTTTACTCTTATTCAATTCTTACCAAAAGTAGGGATAATACTATTCTAATCCTCTGTATCTAACACATCACCAACGATCTGACCTTCCGGAATCTACCCTGATAGCATGCTGATTCAAGACCCCATCTGACTGGATTTCTAGAATTAGCTGTCCCTACCTAGCTGTCTTCCTTCCCTCCCATGCTTGTTCTTTCTCTAGTATATCATTCTCAGAAGTGTGTGTGTGGTGTTTGTAACAGAATGCAGTCATATCAATAGTTTTAAAGCCCCGGTAACGCCACTTGGCAGGAAGGCCAGTGTCTTACGAGTAGACACAGGGCTGCACTGTTCCCATATTCCTCTTGCTTCACATCCCTGACTCACTCTAGTCCTCCTGGCTTCCTCAGGTTTCCCCTAAAGCTTCATATACATTCCTATTCTTCCCCTCACGCCCGTACCTATTTATTCTACTGTAGTTTGCAAAATTCATATTTACAGTGTTTGTTATCAGTTGCATCCATGCTACGGACTTCCCAGGAACAGGGATCTCTACGTACTTTGTTTGCAATAGATCATAAGCACCTAGTGGCTACACCCAATTACGAGCTCAGTAATTATTTGTTGACCTGAAGAGCTCCAAAATAATTATCAAAAATTCTCAACAAGTGATTTAAGAACTTGTGATGGAAGCTCTATGTCACAGAGTCCATGCGGTTGGGAAGCATGTGCGTCATGGCCATCAGTCCATGCTCTAGTTAACCACAGCCACATAATGCATATTCATTGAGTGAATAATGGAACTCAACTTGGCAACTGCTTCCATGTGAAAGTATCAATTTCTAGTTTGGACCACACATTTTAAAACAAATCACACTGGCTGTCTATACTTGGATGATTCTCCTTAGGCCCAGTATTTATTTATTAATTTTTTCCAGACAGACAAAGCCAAGCCTGCTCTTAGACATGTTTTATTGTTATTCTTTTATACACTGAGCCAAAAATCAGAATGGTCTGAGCTCCCCACTGCTCAAACTCAGGCAAGAGGCAAAATCAGAATATGTTTCAACCCTGTAGCTGCCCTCTCTTCCCTCCATAAAGCGTCTCTGTGAAATAAAGAGAAAGGACATTCCTGGCTTACATGTCCAGGACATAGCCTCTGTGTGACACCCATGAGGAGTAAGGAGGTTGTTAGATGGGAATAAACTCAAATTTGCGGAAATATCCAACAAAGGGATTGATTTCCTGATCACTAACTCAGTTGCCTAATGCCAGGTTTGATGGTAAGGAGCTGCAGAGAAGATGGAAGAAACAGATGATTTTTAAATATAGCTTCTGGTTGCAAGGGATTTAAAATAGAATTAGTGAGTCCCAGGCTCCAGAGACACTGTGGAGGCAGTGGAGAGACACAGGGAGAGGGATGCAGTTAAAAAAAAAAGCACAGACCTTTCTTTGGAGGGAAGGTGGGATTAAAATTTTCTGTATTGAGGGAGCATCGCACAGAGAGGAAGAAGGTAGAACTGAAAGAATTCATTCCATGGAGACTGAAGATCAAGTCGTGAGGGTGACTGGAAGTCACGTTTTGGAGGGAATCCTTGACCGTTGTGTGAGCTGTTTCGAGACTTGCCTGTAGGCAGCGGGGACTCCTGAGCAGGCTGCCAGCTGTGTGAGGGAAGGGAGGCTTTTAAGGGGCTGCCAAAACACTCAGGAGTCAAGGCAAATGACCCTCTGATGGGCTATTTTAGTGACTGAACTGATGAAGCACGGACCGTGTTTTGGAAGATGGAGTCCCCTCCCCCCCAGAGGGTTTGAACAACCTGATGAACGTTGGAAGTCTGGTCTGAACCTCAGTGGAAGAGAGATGGAGGAGACCATACAGCGGAGGCAGCTCATGGTCTAGAAGCAGCTCTGACCTTTCATGTTTCTTCTTGTCTTTTTATTTATATTTTTGAGAAGATTTAGTTTTATTTCATGTGGAAGGGGTGCCTTGCTTGCATGTATACATGTGCGCCACGTATGTGTGCAGGGTCCATGGGTCAGAAGAAGGTACTGGATCCTTTGGAACTAGAGTTACAGACATTTATGAGTGTTTTGTGGGTCCTGGAAACTGAACCTGTTGTTGCCCTGAGTCATGGAGATCCTGCCGCTATGGGACTGTGGGACTGGCCCCTTCACACACTGCAGCAGCTCATGGATGAGGAAGCTGTTGGCATGGGTCAACTCAAAGCCCTGAGGCTGGGCCTGGGTGGTAGCTGAGTTGGTCAGCCTGCCAGCCTTCCCACACTCACCGTTAGAGCCAGCTCTCCTGCTGGCCAGGGGAGGGGGCAGTCGGGAGCCTGCTCTCCCATGGCCACACCTCTGGGGCCAGCTCTGTCATGCTGTCCAGGCTCCTCCC
Source organism: Pachyuromys duprasi (assembly GCA_028658305.1). Lineage (NCBI taxonomy): Eukaryota > Metazoa > Chordata > Mammalia > Rodentia > Muridae > Pachyuromys > Pachyuromys duprasi. Next base: position 20,413,225 of record CM053749.1, read on the forward strand.
CTCAGACCTTTACGCTGCTTTTCGGGGTTCTGTTTTCTGTTTTCTGCTGTACTCAATGGCACTGGAAGTATCAGTCTTCGGCTGGAAAGAAAGAAATGCAAACACTTCAGGATATAAAAAGTACCATGGGAGAAGTATCAATAGGTGTGCAAGCACCTTGCTGATTCTAGCTGCAATGGTTCCAGAAGATGGTTGGCGTTTGAACTGGGCTCAGCGGAATTACGTCTTGACAAAGCATTAACCGTGAGGAGACAGATTTCTCAGATGCTAGCCCTGCTGTTTACTTGTGTCATCTGGACAGGCTGTTAGACTTTTCTGGGTCTCATTTCCCCACCCTGTGAGACAGGATCATAATACGCCTTCTCTCAGTGTCGGGAGCTTTCCTCGGGGTATTTTCTTCAGTCCCAGGACATGCTCTTAAGGATCGTTGGTGCTAGTGTTTCATGGTGTGGAGTCAGAATAGTTGATTCTTCAGATCAAAGGCAGTTAGTTCCACGATTACAGACAGCCTCCGAAGCTTCAGCTTTCTGGACTGAAGTGTCACTATTTTCTTCTTAACAGTGGGATTTGAGTAAAAATTAGAGTGATTTCTGATGTTAGACTTCTCAGTTTTACTAACTCAGCCCATCAAGTGGCCATTACACACTTATTAAATACTTGATAGGCCAGGGAAATGCGGAGGACAGTCACTGTCTGCTGAGGCTGGAAGATGGCAGTGATAAAGGGACATCCATTGGTTGTTGTTTGTTTGTTCTGTAGCCCAATATCCAGATAATATTCAGGCAACAATGTCTGAATTATTTTTTTTCAGGAAATTACCCTGACCCACAACCCAATCCGAGTTGGGTTTTGTTTGGTATTGGCACCATTTCCACTCCTGTTTTAGGTGAACCTGTTGTATGACTTTTACTGGGATTATGGGAAAATGCTTGTTTTCACCAAGGACAGACTAAAGAATTCTACCCAAGCCTAGGCTGGTGAACCGCGAGCTTATTTAGGTTACTTACAGGAACATGGTTGAAGAATTACTTACAGGAGTCACTCAGAGGGAGTTGCACTGTGGAAAAAGCATCACTCTAGCATGTGTGATGACTCACAAAATGTGCATCTCAGGAGCGTGTAACAGTTTGCAGGAGGCTCCACTGACGTGGAGCTGTCTCCAGCAATTGTCATAACCCCTGAGTCCTGTAACTTTCTTGATTCTTTTGAGCCTTGTAAGTTTTACTTAGCTTTTTGAGCCTTAGGATCCTCCATCTTCCTTCTAGGAGGCAATGTTTCAGAAGTAATTGTATGATAGAACCTATTGTTCAGCCTTAGCCTACCTGAGCATTCCCTTTTTTCTTTTTCCTTTCCTTTGTTGATTGGTCTGGGAATGGGTACTTGAGACAATCAGACTTAATAAGACTCAATGACCCTTTTGCGGTATCTCCTGCTTTTCTTTTTAAAAGTTACATTTTAAAATTACTTAAAAGTGTGTGTGTGTATATATGCGTGTGAGTGTGTTTGTGTATAGGTGGTTGGGCAAGTAGAGTTCAGAGGACAGCTTGTGGGAGTCTGTTGTCTCCATCCATCATGTAGGTCTCAGAGGTCAAATTCAGGGCAGCAGGTGCCTTTACCCACGGGACCATCTTGCTGGCTCTGTATCCTCTGCTTTTCCTGTTTGGCTGGAACACAACTGTGCCCAAGTTGTAGGGAGGAAGAGGCAGAGGGGAGTGAGCAAGAGAAAGAGAGAGGGGGAAGAGGGAGGAGAGGCAGAGAGAGAGGAAAGAGAGAGAGATGGAGAGAGAGAGAGAGAGAGAGAGAGAGAGAGAGAGTGAGAGAGAGAGAGTGAGAGTATGTGTCTAGTGACTGTGTGATCCACAGAACAAACAAAACCATGTTGGAACTCAACAATATAAAAAGTAAAATGTTGGCTTAAAATGCAGTGTTGTGAAGTGATGAAACCGGTTTTGCCCAGCTCCCGAGGCACTCTGGCTGCTCTCCTCATCTCCTACAAGTACATGTTGTCCGACGTCAACCTTGTTGTGCAGTTCTCCTAGTGCTTAGAAGAAGGGCCCGGGCCTTTCATAACACATGATCTATTTCTTTGACTTCTGCTCTATGAGGTACACCTGATATCAACTGATTTACAGGGAAACAAAATGTGGCCACTGGCTTTTAAAAGGTAAAATGACATAGAGAAACCTTAGGAAGCACTACCAGGATCTTGCTCTCATCTTAAAACCTCTCACAAGAGTTTGTGTTAGTTCTGTCTTTCTTTGCACGCCAAAGCCATTGACTCTGGGTTTGATTAATGAGTCCCTTCTCTTGTTTACATGTGCACATGCTGACCACCAGCTACAATTTGGAGAACACCAGGAACATGCTTTCCATCATTACTTCTTTTTGTACTTTGTCTTAGAGCTGCCAAGTGGCTGTATTGGGTCCTAACTGCAAACTCTCTTGTCTGCATCTTTGTTTCCTTTTGTGAGTGTGTACCTTATGCAGATTGCACATCCTTTTAGCAAAAGGACAGTAGGTTCAGGATTGAGATTGGCTCAGGGAAAGGAACTGGTAACAATTGCTTTACCGACAGAGTTTAAGTGACCAGTCAACACTGCTGGCTCAGGCAAGCTCAGCAGGCCACCAGAGCCCATTTTTATAAGTTAAAGGATTTTTATTTTTTTGTCAACTCATTTATTGCAGATGACTTTGAACATGATTTTGATGTTAAACAATTTTAAGAAATCATAGTAACTCTTCCAATTTATGTGGCATCAAGTTCTTTCTCCACACCAATGATTTCATTCCTGCTGCTACAACATGCTTCTCAACACACACACATGCACACACACACACACACACACAATTTGTACAATGCATATATTTTCTAAAAGAAGGAAAATGAGAGTGTGAACTAGAGATGTGTCTGTCTGACCTTGGACAGGTAAGGAAGCTGGTTTCACCTGGGGTCAAGGCTGAGGCTCCCACACTTACCAGCTTTGACAAATCAGAGTAAGAGAATTTGTCTTTTGTGACTAAGTCTGCAGCATAAATTAAGACCTAGCCTCAAGCCAGCTCTGGTTTATGCTCCTGATCACATTATTATCATTTTAACTTTATTGTTTATTCAGTAAAGCAGCCCCCGAGCTTACGGAGTTGTTGGCAGAACATAAATACAAACATAAACATAAATAATGAAAAGAAAGTACCCTAGAGCTGTCTGGGATGTCAAGATCAACCGGTCCAGTCCCCTGACGCAGTGGTCCAGGCATCATATTCTTATCCCTGTCTCCATGTCTTCCCTTCAAAGTTTTCTTCAAAATGAAAGACCCCCAAGAGGAGCTCATGAGGTCTTATTCTTTCATCTGACATGGAAGATGTGTTCTGTGGCTTGACATAACTTTGCTGTAACTCAGCTGGGATCTCTCTGTTTCAGGGTTTTAGGATATTTATCCATGGATCTCACATTCTCCAGTCCTCTTAGGTTTAGGCTGAGTTCTCTCAGCTTTTGTTTTTGTTTTTCGTTTTTCCAATTCTGGATTTGTTGTCTTTTTGGCATTGACATCACTTAGCTCGGCATCTTCCAAGCTTAAGCATTCACACTAACTCTTAACGGACATGTAGTCTCAGACACATCATAGCAAAAACTGCATTGAGCAGTGAAATGCAAATCCCGCCACACAAATGCATATCCCTTCAAGTCTTGTTTCCTAGATCAAGTAGAAGCTGCTCCGGGCTTTAGCTCTTTGCTATAAAGTGATGGGTTGGACTAGGTGGTCCCTAGGACCCCTTCCCTGGATCTAAGTGATAGATGAAAGTTGAATGATTACAGTTCCAGAATGAATGTGGGAAGAAAGCCTACTGTTGTTCCCTGACAAATTGAAACATTTGAGTAGGAGAAAAGAAAAGGTGTTATAAATCTCTTCCCCACAGCAATTTACCTGTGTAGATTGTGAGCCTGATTTTCTCCCATTTAGGAACATTACTCGTAGGCTTTGCATATACTTAATTGGTAAAATAAAAGCTCTTGATGAGCTAGATAATGTTACAAAAAGTCTCCTTTAAGTGTTAGAGAACCGGGAGCTGGATGTTACTTCCTGGTGTGATGCTATCTTCAAGGCAGTTTGTTTCTCTTTGCTCCTGAATTTCCACCAATGAAGGAGACCCTGTGACTTCCTGGAAAGTTCATGAACCAAATGAAGGGCAGGATGCCACTTGCAGGAGGCTTTGCAGTTCTTTGCTTGTTTATATGTTTGGGACAGGGTCTCATTGTTCAGCCCAGCTGCCTTGAGTCCATGGTGCTTCCTGAGTAATGGGATTCAGGCATGTATCGCCTCAGAGAAAGTTTTTTTAATGCATATACAGATATTTTGAACTAAGTTGCATCCTCCTGAGAGGGTAGGGCTGATGTTCCCCTGAAAACCATCCTTATGCAAAAGCAGGAGCCAATCAACTCTGTTGAGAGACTGTCCCATTACTAGTTCATGGCATCAATTCTGTCACCATGAGCCTGAAAACAAAGATTTCTGAAAAGGAACTTGAACTTTGTCTTTTATTTTTCTATCAGCCATCTAGGTGAAGAAAGTTAACCTCCTGATTTTTGGAGGCGTAAAGGGAGAATAGAAAGGGTGAACGAAGGTGGCTGATTTCCAGTACTCCCCATAGAAAGAGGAGGGAGCCAGTGAGCGCTGGTTTTGCCATCAAATTCCAAGATGCAGCTTTCTGGCTTTTTATGTTTTCTGAATGTAAAATAAGTATAAGGTATCTGATGAAACACATGAGCTGGGTCTGCAAAAGGTGCTTAGGATGTTGTTTTCGTTGCTCAGAAAACCCAGAACCAGCGTAAGCTAAACTGTCTCTCTGATGTCCCTAAAATATTCTATCTTTGGACAGAGCTATTAACTATTTTTAAAAAGCCAATAATCAATAACTCTTAATTTGTTGTGCTGACATTTGTGCAGGTTGCATCTAGATGAAATTAATTAGAAAGAAAATGGCCTCTCGGCGACCGGCAAGAGGAGAGGAGTCTGGAGGCAAGATAAGTTTGACCCTGTGTTGCGGCAACATTTTAATGAGGTTAAGCCTCAGCGAGTTTGGATCGGTGGCTTTTTTAGTGTGCATTGACATTTCTAATGGGCTTCTAAAGGCTTCCCAAATGGGCTAATGTCTTTGAAGGCATTTCGTGGGTCGTTGGAGTTCTCTGTGGCTAGAGTCTATCCACCTGGTTCTCGAGCACTGGTGGCTAAAGTCAGGCCGGCTCGCAATTTTGCTGGCACCAAAGGACACTGTTCCTCTAGGAGAGACTCACTACACAGCCCTGCCGGTGACATTCTCACCCTGAGATAACCAGGCTGTGGGAGCCCTGGGGGAAAGGTTTTCATCCAGAGCCCTCAGGGGATAACATTATTTTAATTGCTTTGGAAATGCTTCCTATCAATGAGACTAATGGGACGCGGCAAGGAACACACTGGCAGAACTTGATCAAACGCATCTGATTTCCCTCTTGGTAGATAATTAGGTAAAGAGGAGTCATTCAGCGAAAGTCTGAGGTGTCTGCTCATCATTCATCCCTTCTCCAGGGAAGACCCTGGGGCCTGAGAGCAGAGGACTTCAGTGCTGGAGCACAGTGACACTCTGCTGTGTGGCTGGAAGGTCAGGCCTGCTATGGACCAGAGCCTCTGGCGGCACGGTGGAGACTGAATTTGATGGGGCTTGATCACCACAGAATGCTCTTTGGAAGAATCCATCCCAAATTGGAGTCTCTTTCTCTTTCTGTGCTACCTTCCACCTTCTTCTTACACAAACTCGGAAGGGCCCTTCCCATTAAGCAAGGACCCTGCTGGGAGCCAAGTGAATGGGGAGAAAAAAGAAACGAAGACTTAAAAACACAAAGCTATGAGTGTCTTTTCGGTTCCGGGTTACCTCACTCAGGGTGATCTTTTCCAGTTCCATCCATCTGTCTGCAAATTTCAAGACTTCCTTGTTTTTAATGGATGAGTAGTAGTCCATTGTGTAAATACCACAATTTCTGTATCCATTCTTTGGTTGAGGGACATCTAGGTTGTTTCCAGATTCTGGCTATTATGAATAAAGCTGTTATGTACATAGTTGAGGAAATATTCTTGTTTCATGGTGGAATATCTTTTGTGTATAGCTGGGTCTTGAAATACAGCTATTCTCAGATTTCTGAGAAAGCACCAGATAGAT
>CM053749.1:20419913-20479627 GCA_028658305.1 Pachyuromys duprasi
AGGACCCCAGCCCTGAACAAATGACTGCCGATTCAATTTTAAAAAGCTTGAGGTTGAGAAGATGTAGAATCAAAACTGCTGAACCAGAACACTGTTCTCAGTGTTAAGATGGAGGTATGGTGCGGCAGAGGTCCACCTTGGGGCATTCACAGACTCTCAGAACATGCAACATCCAAGAACAGAGAGCCACTAGGTAGAAGCAGAGAAGAAAGAGAGAGAAGTAGGGTTTTCAAAAAGATGTGTAATTCTAGATAGGGAATTGTATATCTTAGGAAGAGAGCTTTCTTCTGTTTGTAAAGGAATGGAGAGGCCTGGTCAGTGAAGAGTAGATTATGGAAAATGTTCAGGAGAAGAAGGACTTCCTAACCTACTTAAGAGTGGATGATGATCTGGGATATGTTCTGAGACAGCGTGGTTGACTAATGACTCAAAGGCTTCTCTGCAGACTTTTAGCCAGAGTAGGAGAAACAGGCACACCATAGAAGCTAGACACTTGGACACTTCAAAGACCATGTGTATAATCTCCAAAGAAGAGCCACATATTTCAATGGGAGCAGAGCATAGTGGGAGAATTGGCTACGTGGCCTTGGGTAACTGACTTCCCGTCTCTGGGCCTCAGTTTCACTTCATTGTCTATAAAAGGAAGGAGTTATACTAAATGGCCACTTATGTGTCATACAGTGATATATTCTGATTTTTTTTTTTTTTTAGAATTTGAATTCTCTCTAAATAATGGTTTCTATAGGTCTGAGCAGGGGTAAAGCACACAAAAGGAAAGGCATTCCATTAGGCCTGGCTGATGCATGTGGATTGCCAGAGCCAGGTAATACCACAGTAAGAGTGAGGGGATACCTGCCTAAGCTGTCTCCTCCGCACAGGCAACTGAAGAAAGTTCTGGTGAGTCCCATGGGGGAGGAGCAGCGGGCTGCTTTGATGGCCAGCAGTCAGTCACCTTGAGCCAGGCTTGAAAGCTGTGGCTATGGTTAGGAAGCAGGGGTTGTTGGCACTGGAGCCTTCCCTACCTCTGCTGAAACCCAGATGTCTGGGAATTGGTGCCCTGATATGCTTTTAATCCTAGAGAAAGAAGGGACTGGGTACAGGAACTGCTTCTTTGAACTCAGTTTTGGCCCAGAAAAAAAAAATGCTCAAGACAACATGGGGAAGGACACTTAAAAATGATCTGTTTATTTAGGTTGTTATAAAGTGACCCTTGAGGTGTGGTGTGTGTGTGTGTGTGTGTGTCACACACAGGAATGCCCGAGGCGTGTGAGTGTGTTGGTACACACACGGGAAATTGTATGATTTTTTTGTGGAGTAAAATTCTCAAGAAATAGGCAGTCTCATTGTTGGGAGTGAATTGGTAAACAGTGAATTGAGTAAATAGTCTAAAAAAATAACTTTTTCACTTGAGAAGTCACTCCATTTGTTTTCACATCTTGAGCTTCGCCACAACCCTACCTTGTGGGTTGATTTTGCAGGTGAAAAAACAAAGCAGGTGCAAAGTTTGGCCTAGGCCCTTGGAAAGAGCTGCACTACAAGGCACTACAAAGCAAGGGCTTCTGCCATTGCAGAGGATGATGCAGAATACTGAAAATCCTACCCAGAGGGAACCAGTGTTGTTTTTAAATGTTTAATTTAAACTTCTTATTTTGAAAATAATTCTATGCTGGAAAAAAAAAAGCAGAAGTTAATGAACCTCTGGTAACTCTTCCGCTGGATTCACTGGCTGCTAACCTTTTGCAGTGCTGGCTTGAGCTGTCTTTTCACAAAGCCACAGCCAAAACCTTAATGTTAGTATAATTGGGCCGTCTAAGAGACATCTGTGTTAAATTGTCCAGCAGTTTAACAACAGCCCTCCACCCTTTCGCCTTCTCTCCTTCCCCTCTTTTTCTTTCTTGATGTCTCCAGGGTCTCATTACATATATAAGTTGCTCTGACTGGCCTTAAATTCATGGCAATCCTCCTGCCTCAGCCTTCTGATCTCCTTTGAAGTGAATGAGTAATTGAGGTTTGTTTGGGTTTTGTTTTTTGTGTGTGTTGTTTTTGTTTTGTTTTGTTTTATAATGCGGGCATTTTTAAAGCGTTCAGGCCAGTCTTTTTTCAATACTTTTCAGGTCATAAAGTCATTATTAGATTCATGCTAAGTATTTTTGATGAAAATCCCTCACAGGTAATAGATAGCGTGTGTTTTCTGGAGATTTAATTTTTGGCAGGGAACCTGTATAGTCGTTTTTCTAGTCAGAAAATAGAAAGCACGTTTTCCTTTAGAAGTATTTTCCTCACAGCACAGCACTTGGTGTCTGGTGTGAGGGGTAACACAGTGTTCAACAGGATTATAAATCAATTCCTGAAAGGCTCCAGCTGGTAACGAGGCTCTTGTCCTTGGAAATAATCAAGCAGAGACAGACGACGAAGGAGGGTTCCTTTGACTCTTGTGGCTTTTCTGGAGAGCCGCACTCACGTTTTATTTTATTTTTTTTTGCATTTTAGATTAGTGCTTAGTGTAAACACTATCGTTGGGATTTAAAATGGCTCCGTGTGTCTCCCTTCTTCCTCTCTCCTCTGTTACTGACCTGCTCTCTCACTCCCTTTCAGAGAGCTCCTCATCTCCTCTTAGAACCAATGGGGAGTTGAGAAAACCAGGCCAGGATGGTTGGTTCCACTGCTGCAGGAGACTGGCGGACTTCTAGCAGCTAAGGAGGCGTGTTCTGGCAGTGCTGGGCCGTATGGGGCAGACACCGACAGCAAGCTTCTTTAGGGTTGGGTCTACCACAGTTCCTGGTCTTATCAACAAATTTCGGACCCTAGGCTGCCTTGACTTGTGAAAGGTCGTTGTGTAGTTTGTGCATCTCCACAGAGCATGGAAAAGAATGGCTTGCATCTGCCCGTGTGGGGCTACTGCATTATTCCACTGGCTTTTTTTTTCCTCCCCTGGGCTTCCTTGGGTAATGTTCTTCCCTTACAAATTTCATCTCACTGCTGTGTGCATCGAAACGACGCAGTTATGGAGCGCACAGGGAAAAAAATTATAATGCCATTAAAAGTTATCATAAATTTCAGATCGGCATCACTTCTAATCCGATACACAATTTTACTGCCTCTATAAAGTAGGTGATTTGCAGTGGTCTGAGGCGTCTCCCGGAGCGTTTTACTTCTTTTTAAATTAAACACACCAACTTTGTGCTGAATTCAGAGTGTGGACATAAAAAAGGGGGGTAAAAAGGAGAGGGAAGGGACATCAGATGGGAATTGCAATTGAGTCTTTATATATGCCATCTTGGCACTGTGGTGCTAAATATAGTGCCAGGTAAATAGATGTGCAGAAATATTCAGAATAAAAAACAAATGTTCCAATAGCAGAGAGCGTGAGCCCTGAGGATGTTCCCATGGTAGGTGTGCTGGAAATGATAAAACACTGTTGTTTAAAACCGCTCAGTCCTCGAAAACCCTATGCTGTTAAAAATACAGCGCCTGTACATGCGGGAAGGACTCTGTGTGTGGAACGTATATTACGAATATAAAAACTCCTAGAAAATTAAACAGAATATAAGTGGCTTGATTTTATTGGTTGGAAGTTTACACTGATTATTATTATTTTTTGAGGTATGTTAACTCTTCCTGCAATCCTAGGACATGAGACCCTGCCTCCTAAGTGACATTCCAGAAAGGGCTGACCCATCAGCTCACACGCAGAGGAGTGCATCTATATGCAGGCAGAGAGGTCCTCCACACCCAAGCCCCGCTATGATGAAACTCTATTCACAGGGTTTCTGGCTGAAAGGATTTGATTGGATTTCCCCCACACCCTTGCACTTGGTTTATTCTTAGCTACCAGGGCTATTCTTAGCTTCTTGGCTCTTCTTAGCTACTTAGTGTCCATTGTATGCTGTGTTCTGGACTGCTTACTGAAAACACACATTGATACAACAAGAAAAAAACAACTGTACACCTACTCCCACAGGGCGCATAATCGGGAGAGGGGATGTCACAGGATGTAAACACGTGGTTGCAGCATGTTCAAGGCTGCAGATGTAAGTGACTGTCAGAGCACATGGAGGAAAGGAAGCTGCTTGTCTGCCATGTTGGGTTGGAACAGGTAGCTTAAATCTCTTTCAGGGTGGGTCTGAATTCTCTATCCCATATATTGTTAGTAATAGTAATTGAGTGGTTAACAGTTATGCTGAAGAGAATTATTGAATTCTGGCTAATGCATATGACTCATATCCAGGCCCACCTCTAGCACTCTATCACAGTGCCTATTGTAGGGAGAGAGGAACTGAACATATTTTGAATTAGTGATGTTCGTGATACAAAATGAATAATCCTCAATCGGCGAAGCATTTGCCATTGGAATCTTATTCTTAGTTACTATGTTAGTTATTTTTCTCACTGCTGTGATGAACTATCTGAAGAAAGCCACTTGGGGGAGGAAGGGTCTATTTCGGTGAGGAAGGTGAGGTGGCGGGGCTGAGGCTGCCAGTCACATTGTGTTCTCAGGCAAGAGAGAGAGAGAGAGAGAGAGAGAGAGAGAGAGAGAGAGAGAGAGAGAGAGAGAGAGAGAGAGAGAGAGAGAGAGAGAGAGAGAGAGAGAGAGAGAGAGAGAGAGAGGGAGGGAGGGAGAGCGAGGCAGGCACTGGTGATCACTGGCTTCCTCCTTTCACTGTTATTATTCAGTCTGGGATTCCAGTCCATGGCACAGCACCATCCACATTAGGGTAGATCTCTTACTTGCATCTCTCTGGGAATGTCCTCAGTATCTGCCCAGAGATGCGTCTCCTACATGATTCGGAGCCCACTCAAGTTATTAGTGAAGAATGACCATCACGCCAAGGGTATGTACTTTGGTGCTTAACAAATGATAAGCACCATTTCGGCTTTATAAGTGAAAACAACAATAAAAGCCAGATTCTATGAAGGTAGATGATTCTCCTCCCCAAGTATTCACTGGGCCGGCTCCGATCCAGATCATCTCTTTTCAGTCTTGCCCTTGATCTACACCATCTGGTCTTTGTCCGATGTCCATTCACTGACTGTGGTGTGGATGTGTTGGCTGTCAAAGATAACGGTGACAGCAGGAATACTGTGGCTGACTCCTAACCTATAAAATGGAACTCGACCTGAAGACACAGTTTTCTCTGGAGCATGGTGACAAATAAGTGCTGCTGAGAATTCCCATGGACTGCCTGTAACAGAGAACAGACCGATGCAATGCTCTGATCGAGAAATAATGCTAGAGTCAGGTGGTGTGGAATACTTACCCAGCCCTTAAAAGCAGTCAGCACATTGTACGCTCAGTTCTTGCTATGCGCCTACAAGGTGGGGACTGTTATCTACATCCCTACAAAGAGGGGGCTATTCTCTACATCCCTATGTTAAAGATGAAGAATCCAAGGCCCAGAGAGATTAAGGAATTTGCCGGAGTTAGGCTTCTCATCCAGAGAGACCGATTCCACTGCTACCCGGAGAGCACTGGAAATACAGAGAAGCGGATGGCGGAGCGTCCATTTGTCATCAAGTCAGTGTTTCTGGGGCCTGCTGTCTTTAGCACTACGAGGGCCGGGGTGCTATTCTAAGAAACCAGATTGGGTGAGACATGATTCAGTCTCTGTGGGAATGAAGACTGACCGGATGGAGCTGCTTCCGGCGCTCACTGTCACTAGAGAACATTGTGTTGCCCATTTCAGGAAGGAGGGCCGCACAGTTGTGTGGGCTCTTATTTTTGGAAAGCAGAGGCTATCGGTCAGTGTTAGAGCTCCTGCCATAAAATGCAATCTGTTGTGAATTCATATTATCTATTAACTGATTAATGCTGTAGACACTTGCTAAATGCCTACTAATGCGCTAGCTATTTGAATAGGTGTGAATTTATTAGAATACAGTTGTCAAGTTAGACAGTCTTGTCTGAAGCATAGAGAAGTTTAACCTTTGCTTCTTTTTGTTTCATGTCAGTAATATTTACTCAACTGAACTGTTTTGTTGAAATCAAATCACAAATGGTGTCGTCAATAATGAAAATATTTCATAATGTTCATTCCAATGTCAATTTTATTTTAACATTTTCTCCCATGTTGTCTTAAATATACTAATGTTCAAAATGCTTATATGCACTGATATACAGAGTGTTACCTTTAAGACTTGAATGTTCCTTGATCCAAATCTGTGAACAGAGAGGAAGAAGGGCTACAGAAACAACTCTACAGAAACTGAATTTTGGAACTAATATCTCTATAGGGCTTCATGAAGCCAGCAGGGACTTCATTTTCTGCTGTGGCCACTTCACCCAAAAATGGGGGGATGCAGAGTTTCACGTCCAAAAGAGATAACTCATTTTGTCAAGCTTCTTCCCCAGGGAAAGCAGAAAAATTGGCACAACTCCATCCCCAAACCCTGGAGAATACTCCACTTCACCACAGAGCAGGGGAGCTTCAACCACAACAAACACACATTATTAGAATCAAGTTGAACCTGAAACAGACTTGTGAGTGCAGATGTACTGTGGGTCCTTGATGAGGGGCTTGGGAGATACAGGGGGGGAAGATGATAGGGACAGTCTGTGTCCTGGTGGGAAGAGAACAGTGACAGAGAGGGACACACAGCAAAGGTGCATGCCCCTGCATCCTGAGCCAGGGACACTGAAGATTCCCTGTCACTCAGTACATCAGAAAGAACACCGTTTTGGAGGAGCGTGGGCAAGGCATCCAGTGTGGCCATGCCTGAGGAAACTCACAGAGTTTCCTACCCCAGCAGAGTAAACATTCTGCTATATCCTATTTTGATCTGCATAGACTCTCACAGTCCCCAACTTGTGGTGCCAAAACACAACCCAGAGGCTGAGGGAGGGACACATTTACACAGCAAAGAAGAAATGCAGACTGATGATGTAGTAGTTTTTATTCCACCTTATTTGATTTCTAAATTGCCTTTGCAACTGTTTAGCTGCTTGATTTCCCTTTGATCTTGCTTGAATAGGCTTTTGAAGCTCTTCTTTCTTTTTCTACCAATTCTGTAGTGTATTTTTTCTATTCCCACACCTCTCATTCCTCGTTTACTCTTTCCCTCCCCCTTGCCTCATTTATCACTTCTTAATAATTATTAATACCTTTAGCCTAAAACTTCCTTGAACACCATTCTAGCTGTATCCTAACGTGTCTGTTTTAGTGTCTTCCTGAGGATGTGACTGAAGTACCAGGTTCTTCTTTCTGCATTTTGATACCAGTGGTGATTAGAGTTGCTTCTGTTACTTGTTGACTTTTTGGCCAACCTATGCAGATCTATGTCGGTGAGACCTGGGATCTGAGGACCTGGAATCATGAGGCAGACTACAGTGTAATGCTGTAGAGATGCTTAGTTCAGCTTCAGTGAACTTTTATACACAAATGTAACAAAGAAAGCAGTGGTCCAAGGAAGGCTGTTTGAATTCAGAAAACAATGATCAGAAAAACAGGTAAATAAATGCCAGTGAGCACATACTAACTATTAATAGAAGAGCCCTTTTCCAGAACTTCCTCAGGATAGACCAATTTAAACACAACACCTGGCAGGTACTGTACATTATATCTGGTAAAGCACAAAAAGCAAGGCAGAAGGCCATATACAGATTCAGGGTACACTGAGGACAGCACTCAGCATGCCCTTGCACCAGATTGGGTTCTACAGCTCTGTTCTGACAGCCAACAAGAACAAACATGAAAGCAAATGTTTAACACAGGAGGCAAAAAAAAAATCACATTCAAGCACAGTCCTGGGACCCAAATGCACGTGAAGTAAGAGGCCCTCTGCTTCTTTCCTGAAGCTTCTCTCACAGTTCCCCAAGGAAATATTCGCCACACTTTTTTTTTTACTTTGTTCCAACAGTTAGTGTTACCTGCTGCCTCTCCTAATAGTGGGGGGGGGGGTGGATCATAAGCCCAAGTGAAGACTATCCACAAAGACTCATCTCAAATAAACCAGGCAAAAAAAAGTGTAGGAAAAAGAAGACCAAAAACTGAAGAAGAAGAAGAAGGAGGAGGAAGAGGAGGAGTAGAAGAAGGAAGAGGAAGAAGAGGAGGAGAAGGAGGAGAAGAACAGCTAGTAAAGAGAATCCAGACAGTTGTGCTAAAACCAACAAAGAAATTTAAAAAGTATGAGAAAACAAGCCAGCCAGATACTTTCAAGAGTTCATGACACCTCAGTAACCGAAATGAGAGAATTAAACAGCTGCCAAGGCAGGAGAAGATTCTGAGTCTTTCAACCCGCAAACAAGAGATGCTGTTCCAAGTTTTGATCTCTTTAGGGTCTTTCATCAGTGTTTCATAATTGTCTTTGTTCACATCTTTTACCTCTTGGGTTAAGTTTATTCCTAGATATTGTAATTTTTTGGCATGAGGATTTTTTTTATTATTGATACAAGATTTGCTTAGCAACATTACTGAGCTTTGCACCCCACAACTTTGATAAATTCACTTAGTAGTTCTAGTAGGTTATTGGTGGAATCTTTGTGTGTGTGTATGAATATGAATTCTGCATATATGTATATTTTAGTGTGAACATGAAAGTATATATATATATATATATATTATATAGATCACATCTTCTTCCAACAGTGACAGTTTCTTTTCTTCTCACCTAATTTGTATGGCTTTTCTTTCTTCTTCTTGACTATTCCCTCTGGCTAGGGATTTAGAGTCTTTAAATGAAAATAAATACAAATGAAGTTTGATGACAGCTCTTCTTTCTCACAAATAAAGATGATAATTTTGACTTGTAGTTAAGATTATATTTAAACATGTTCTGGAACTGGCTGTACACTGGACAGCTGTGAAGTCCCAAATATTGCTTAGTTTTGAGCATTCTCTCTCTCTCTCTCTCTCAATTTTTTGAGATAGGGTTTCTCTGTGTAGCCTTGGCTCTCCTGGAACTCACTCTGTAGACCAGGCTGATATCAAACTCGGAGAGATCCGCCTGCCTCTGCCTTGCTGGTATTAAAGGCGCATACCACTGCTGCTCAGTGAGCATCTTCTCAAAAAACATTAAGCTTTGACTTTAAATCTGAAGACCAAATAAACTGGCCTTGGAGGCTGAAGTCTCTCTCCCATATAGACGGTGGTACTATGTCTTTTGTGTCTCAAATTCTCAGAGTTCTTGACATGTTCCTGTTTGCCAGTTTACTGTGGGAAGCTGGGTCTCAGACTGGCCTGAAGTCAAGCGCCAAAATAAAACACAGCTGGTAGCCATAGAATTAAAACCAGGAAAAGAATGTATCATAGATGAATGGACTTAGTAATTAAGAAGAATTCATTTCACTTTAGAATGTCTAAAGTAGTTCTAAATAATTTTCAGCTCCTCTGGTGAGATAATCCAACCGTGCTGAGGGAGTGTGAATAGAGTATTTTTCCCATGGCATGTTAATTTCCAATCCAAATTAATGAAAAATTTCAGTTAGAAATAGATATTACCATTGCTTCAAAGTGGAGAAGAGAAAACCTATATCCTATATAACAAATCAGAAAAGCCAGGAAGTATTTAGCTACAAGTAATGTAAGAGCCAATTCACGATAATTTCAATGAAAGTGGTTTTCACGTCTACATTAAATGGAATGAGGTGTTGTAGACTTTTTAATATATGTGGCCAGAGGTTTCAGTTTAGGGTTTCAGTGAAAGTGGAATGGGCATTTTCATTTCAGTTTAGCATGCACATCTTTCCCATGGTTGCTGTCTGCCTTCATTGGCTCAGAATTTAGGTCCCAGTCTAAGACAGGAAATGTAGAGGTGGAAACCAGATATCATCGTTAGCTTCAGTTGTCAGCTTGACACACCTGGGAAACGGGGCCTTTAACTAAGGAATCGTCTAGCTTTCTTTGGTTTGCGGCCATGTCTGTGGGACATTTTCTTGAGTGCTAACTGATGTGGAAGGTTCCCGTCCACTGTGGGTGGTCCCATCCCTAGGCAGGTGTACCTGGCTGTGTAAGAAAGTGAGCAGGGAGAAAGACGCTAAGCAATGTTCTCCTCGGTCTCTGCTTTAGTGCCTGCCTCCAGGTACCTGCTCTGAAATTCTTCAGTGATGTAAGGTGAAATAAATCCCTTTCTCCCCCAGTATTTCTGGTTATAGCATTTATCACTGCAACAGAAAAACCAAAACTAGGACACCAGCCATTCTGCTGACTTTGTCTGTAAAACCAAAACCTTTCACAAATTTTTCTGAAGAATCCTAGCAGATTTTACTTTCCAAAGTTGTGTTATATAGCCACTCTTAGCTATAAATCTGCTGGGAACAGGAAGCACTCACATGTGCAGGCTCTAGCAAGTGAATGAAGGGGGCAGTTGTAACTGGTTTTGGTTGAATCAGTTAGCTTCCATTGTGATGGTGTAGAGACACCAAACAACCTAGCTCATGAATTTGAGAAAGAGCAAAGGAGGTGGTGCATGGGAATGGTTGGAGGGAGAACGGAAGAAAATGATGTAAATATATTTTTATTACAAAAAATTAAAAATTGTATTAAAGGAGTTAATCTATTTGTTCTAAAAATATAGTGGCAATTTCCAAACATTTTAATAAGTTGAATAAAATAAAATTTTTCTTATTAGTCGTTCACATATTTTTAATAAATATTAACTCATAACCAATATTGTCTCTTTCTGGATATTTTGAAGCAAATCTTATACACAGTATTGCCTTATTGTAATATGTCTCTTTTTTTGTTTGATTTTTTTGAGACCGGGTTTCTCTGTGTAGCGCTGGCTGACATAGACTCACTTGGTAGATCAGGCTGGCCTTGAATTCACAGAGATCCATCTGCCCCTGCCTCCCGACTGCTGGGATTAAAAGTGTTTGCCACCATACCTGGCTGTAATTATATATTTAAGCTAAGGACTGATTAAAAAGAACATGGTCATAATGCCACTATCAATTCCAAAATGTAAATTGATTAATATAAAAGTATTTGCTTTATATTTACAGCTTTCTAAAAATCCAATTTTGATTCCTTATCAAATCAAGATATGATGTCATTTTGGTGTTTAGTTAGCTGTTATTTTGTTCATGGCTTTAGAAAATTTAAATTGGTCTATTTAATAGTAAGTCTCCTGAGCTACCTTTAAAGTGAATATTGTGGCAGCCCAAAGGTTTGCTTATTCCACACAGGAGCATGCACACTGTTGGCTTACTAGACTGTGGGTATCATTTCATGAAGTTCCGCTTGAGAAGGCTGAGGTGCTGGCAAGTAATTTGCTGCATCAAAATGTTCTGCATATTAAACATAATACATAAACATCTAGTCCTGGGAAGAACTTGGCGTAAATACGGAGATGACTTAACGCTGATGTAAGAACTCCAAATACCACGTGACTTGTCACAATTCATTACGAATGAAATACCTTGTTGAGATCCAGTTTAGGCTTCCAAGTTGATTTATTTAAGCTCTGTTATTTAGGAAGACATTTAAAAATATAACTTGAAGTCCTGAAGCCTTGGATAAACAAGTGCCCCACCACTGACCTACACCCAGAGACTGAGACAAATCATTTTGTCTCTTCCTTTTTCGTATATGGGTTCATATGTTCATGTATGTGCGTGTGTGTGTGTGTGTGTGTGTGTTGAGGCTGGAGGTTGGCAGCAGGAGTCTTGCTCAGTTGCTCCCTACCACATTTTTGTTTCTGTTTTGAGACAGGGGCTCTAAACCTCAACTTGCCTCTTCAGCCTTAGAAAAATGATTCTCAGCCTTCGTAATGCTGCATCCCTTATGTTGTGGTGACCTCCAACCACAAAATTATTTTTTTTGTTGCTACTTAATGACTGTAATTTTGCTACTGTTATGAATCGTAATGTAAATAGCTGATATGCAGATGGCCTCAGGAGACCCCTGTGAAAGGGCCATTCGACCTCCAAAGGGGTCTCAAATCACAGTTTGGGAACTGCTGGCATAGACTGTCAGGCTAGCAAGCCCCTAGGGCTCTTCTGGTCTCTGCATCCGCAGCACTGAAACCATATGCACAGCTGCTGTGGCTATATTTTTAATTAATTAATTAATTCACTTTACATCCCGATCATAGCCCCTTCCCTCCTCTTCCCCCATCTCTGCTCCCCTATTCCTCAGAAAAGGGGAGACCCCCCCACATACCAACCAACTCCAGCTCTTCAAGTCGCATCAGGACTAAGTGAGTCCTTTTCCTCTGTGGTCTGGCGAGGGAGTCCTGCCAAGCGGAAGTGGTTGAAAAGCAGGCAGTTGTGTCTGTATTGGAGACAGTCCCCACTCCTCTTACTAGGGAACCCACATGAAGCCTGAGCTGCCCATGGGGAACATATGTGTATTGGGTCTAGGTCCAGTTCATGCATGGTCTTGGTTGAGTACTTCAGTCTCCACAAGCTCCTCTGGGCCCTGCTTAGTTGGCTCTGTTGGTCTTCTTGTGGTGCTCCCATCCCCTGTAGGTCCTTCTGTCTTTCCCCTCCCTTTTCCACAAGACTACCTATGCTTTGCCCACTGTTTGGCTGTGAGTCTCAGCATCTGTGTGGCCATTTTCTTATAAAGGTCCTGGGGAGTGAACTTTACAGACTGAACTCTCTCCTCCAAATCTTCATAAAGTCAGACATCTTGAGATTCAGTTGGCATTCAATAGCTTTAACACGATAAAATATGATAATATGATAAATTTGACACACATATACCAATAAGAGCATCCCCATAATAAAAACCATGAATATATCTGTTACTCCTCAATGTTTCTGTCTGCCTGTATAATTTCTTTCACTCCTTCCTAATTCACATTGCTCAATCTTTTGTTAACAACAGCTATGTTTTTTTTCCCAAGGATTAATTGTATTATTTGGGATTTTATATAAAGTTACCATATATCACTTAGTCTTTTATTGTCTTGCTTATTTCAGCTTCTTTAAGATTCATTCATTTTGTTGTGTATATTACTACTTTTTAATATCGAGTATTTATATTATTATAAGCTTGTATTAGTTTCTGTTTATGTACTCACTTCCCACGAATATTTGTTTCTAATTCTTGGTTACTATGATAAAGCCACTGTGAACATTTATATACAAGTATTTGTGTATATACGTGCACTTTATTTTTTGTATAGACATGTGTTTCCCTCTGACATAATTTTCTCTCACTTAAAGATTTTATTTTAAGCAATGTTATTTTTTGTCATGTGTGTTGATGATCAACATTTTCATCATTTCTTTTCTCAAAAATGATAACAGAACAGACAAAAAACCCTCTCTTCTTCCCCCAGTGGCAAACCTACTTTTCTTTTGAAAGATGTTTTCTCTGGATATAGAACTCCAGGCTGGTTTTCTTTCAATACTTTAATATTGATCCACCATCAGGTTGTTTATATTGCTTTTAATGAGAGAGCATCTTTAGTCCTTTGTATACAATGTGTTTTACATTGTATTTTATGCTCCTCTTCATCATTGATTTTAAGAAGTTTGATTATAAGAGAACTTATTTGTAACCAGGCTTTGTGGTTACTTCATTGTGTTCTTGTATCTATCACTCTTCTCCACTCCAATCCCTTCCAACCTTCCCTCCTCCTTTCCCTCCCAACACTAGGTAGACAAGAAAGGAGATTAGAGTGGAAAGGGGGCATAGATATCTTTAGACTACTTCCTGCTGGTTAGGGGTGCCAAGTTCCTTAGGGCAAGTCCAATC
Source organism: Pachyuromys duprasi (assembly GCA_028658305.1). Classification (NCBI taxonomy): domain Eukaryota; kingdom Metazoa; phylum Chordata; class Mammalia; order Rodentia; family Muridae; genus Pachyuromys; species Pachyuromys duprasi. The sequence continues at coordinate 20,433,554 of CM053749.1, forward strand.
TTCGTAGTCAGGATATTTCCAGCCAGCAATTCACCCACCCAGCAATCCAGCCATCTAGCAAGCAGCAACATCAAAAGCAGCAGCAGGGGCAGCAGGAGCCACCCCTTCAGAGCTTCTTCAGCCTCTCTCAAGGCTCTGGAATTTCGAAGAGTCCCCACATGTGAACTATCCTCAGCTAGCAAAATCATGCCCAGAGCATGAGACAAATTATAGTTAGCTCCTGCGGACAATCTTAAGCAACCCCATATCCTTTACCTAGGATTAAAACAAAAATATATTCACATGACATTACTGAGTTTTTAAAGAAACCAAAATTCTTGAAACACTTTTAAGTAGGTTTAATCATGTTTCTTGTATGGGTTCATTGAGATTTTTCTAACTGTGAGTTTATAGTGTTCATAAAATAGGGACATTTCCTATACATTCCAGTTTTTAAGTTAGGACATCTGACTTGTGCCTTTAAACATACTTCTATGTTGCTAAGGTTTTTGATGCAAAATCCATAGTTATAATAACCATTATAATGTATTTATTGGCCAGCTCCAATATCTGTGAGCAATATGTTTTTGTAGCTTGAGTTTTCTCTTCACTTTGCTTGTATAATCATGAATATACAATATTTTTCCTTTATGTGCATGATAACTTTCTTCTTTTTACTTATCAAGAATTGTTATTATTATTATTTACAATTTAGTCACTTTGTATCTCGGTTATAGCCCACTCCCTCATCTTCTCCTGGTCTCACCATCCCTCCCTCTTCCCTCCATCCCTCTCCCCTACTCCACTGGTAGGGGAAGTCCTCTCCTCCTCCCCTACCACCTGACCCCAGCCTATCAGGTCTCATCAGGACTCCCTGGATCCTCTTCCACTGTGGGCTGCCTAGGTTGCTCCACCAGGGGGAAGTGATCAAAGAGCAGGCAACCAAGTTCATGTCAGAAACTGCCTTTATTTGATGACAGTTGTCATACATTTTAGATATGTTCTTGAATTTTGTTCCAGGACTTAGGCGGGTTACAAGCAATGAGTTAGGCATTTTCGTTTCTTATTTCCTAAGATGTTATGTGAGACCAGAGCAATTGGCTGTATTTATTTGGGTCTATTGTCTATTTCTGGACTTTAAACTTTGGATCTATTGGTGATTGTAACATTGTTTTGATGTCTCTGGATTTGTAACACATCATAAAATTGGTTCATGTGAGTCTTCCAAATTCATAATTCTTTTAAAAGTTGTGAGAAAAAGTTCGATCCAATGTCTTTCTATGTATACTTTAGAATCAGATTCTCTAAATCTGCAAGATAATTGGTGGAATTTTTTATTATTTTAACATGTGATTTTGAATTTATTTGATGTTCTCAAGTGGTTTTCATAGAGCTGCACTGTCTCCTCTGTGGCTCAGACGACATGAATATTTAACCTTTGTTGTTATCCCAAAGAGCATGAATCTCTCACGTTTTCTTTGCTGTTTTGATTTGATCATTTATATTGAACAGTCTCCAGGTCTAAAGATCATTTTCTCCATTCTGTTCTGAAGACCACTGAGTGAACTTTAAAAATGTGTGTTAGATAATTAAATTAAAACGTTTTATGTATTTTTTCATATCTTATGTTTCTCCTGCAGAGATTTTTTTTCATTGCACTCAGGATTTTTAATTAGGGTGCCAGAGTGAGTTCATGAACAGTCAGAATCTTAAGATGTCTGGGGACTCATAATATCTTCTCATAACCTTATTTCTTGTAAGAAAAATCTCTGGGACCTCAGTCACACCAACCACTCTTACATTTTGGTGATCTGATGCCTTTCCTAGAAGATCATACTTTAGAATTATAGAGCAATAATAATAAACTCAGACAGACATTCCTAGAGGTTCCTTTGGAAACCATGGTGTCTGGACAGTGAACAGCAAACACATGAAGATCACGGTTAGTAATGGACATATCAAGGAGCTAGAGAGGTTAAGTCATCTTATTATAATAATATTTATTTTTAATAATAACTTAATAATAAAGATAACATTTATTTTTATGATTGTAAATGAAGTATGTGTTTGTGTGTATGTATTAGTACGTGCCTTTAAGTGTAGGTACACGTGGAGGCCACAGGCTTTAGAAACCCCGGAGACGGAGTTATAGGTCGATGTGAGCCTCTAGACACGGTGCTAGGTCCTCTGGAAGAGCAGTACACATTCGTAACCATTAAGCTATCGCTCCAGCCTAGTTTATTATCTTTAAAGAATTTTCCAAGCAGTTTTGGGATAGTTGGTATGAGGCAGGGACAATCTCAGCACAAATGAAACTACTAGAAAACTACCTGTATTTATGCTCCAGAGTATTACAGCTTGTGGAGGCGTTGGCTCTGACGCATTTGGTTTTAGAGATTTGAACTGGATCTTCGGGAACAGAAAAGATGAAGTGTTTGAGCTAACATTTAAGGCTGTGTCAGCACCTCTGACAGACAAAGGGTTAATGTCCTTCATCTATAAGGAACACCTACCAATCAATAAGAAAGAGATAAGCCAGCAATTGAGAAATGGGCAAAGGACATGAATAAATGACAAAAGGAGAAATACAAGTGGATAATAAATGTATGAGAAATGTTGAACCTCATCAGTATTCTGTGATAAGCAAATAAAAACAAGATGCAATTTTCTGCCTTCCCAATTGAGAAATACTTTTAAAGTAGTTTAAATGGAAATATCCAGCATTGTTGGTAGTGCAGAAGACATGCAGTCTTACCCACTGCTTGTGGGAGGTTAAATGGATTGTATATTTTTTGCAGATGCATTTAGAAATATATGCCAAAAACTTTAAAGTGGTTTTAGGCTTTTGAGAAGGTGCTAATCCCTCTGGGAATGTATCTTTAGGAAATAATTACAGATGCATACAAGGACCTATATTGAAGGATATTCCTTGCGGTATAATTTATAGTACAAAGAGAACATGAAGCCTCTCAGTGTTCTAGGGGGCAGGAATGGAATGGAGTATATAGTAGGTGAAATGCTAGGGAGCCACCGGAACTTATGCTGTCAAAGGGTATTTAATACCATTGTAAAGGTTTTTAATAGCCAATGCTAAAGGTCCATTGTAGAGTCAGAAATGTGTGTTAGGAATACCAGAAATTAGTGTGCATATAATGAATCTAATTTTTTGAAAAAAAAATAGGTAACAGCATACTGCAAGGAAATAAACCAATATGCTGACTCAGTGTAAATCTTCTTGTTATTTTATCTTTTTTTTTTTTTTTTTTTTCTTTCCAGAGCTGAGGACCAAACCCAGGGCCTTGCACTTGCTAGGCAAGTGCTCTACGACTGAGCTAAATCCCCAACCCCAGTGTAAATCTTGATAACACAATTTTGAGTCATTTCAGTTTCCATGTGTATATTGATACATTGATGTCTATTATTTTTAGGTTTTGAATAAAAAAGCATTACCTTTGCAATGAGAAAGGAAGAAATGTATTTGAGGATATTCATAGTGGGGTTACTAACTAAAGGTTAACATTGAAGTTTGCAATCAGTTGTTCAACTAGTTCTGGTACATGGTGAACTGATTTTTGCCTTTAGGAGTTCAGTGGTTAGAATGAGTGAAAACAACACTCATTGTAGTCTGTGTGTTCTATGAATTCTCACTCAACTTCAAGTCCACAGATAATCTCATCTTTGGGAAAGTATTGTCCAAGCTCCTTTATCTTCTAGCGATCAGTCAGTCTGTGCTATATACCTCTGAGAAATTGGTGCCAGAGGTGTTAATGACTTCTGTTAATCAATACAGCAGGTATCTAGGATTGGATAGGGGCTGAATGGACTGGTAAACCCATAAAATGCTTTTTCTCTTTTCTTTCCTCCCTCTTTTATCCTCCCCCTTTCCATGATGGAGTCTTGTTAAGTAGCCCAGTAGCCCAGGCTAGCCCTGAACTCTTGCTTCTCCTGCCCCAATCTTCTGGTGCTGAGATTATAGTATGTGTCGCCGTACCTGGCTGGAGAAATGAGTTAGGGTTATTTTCCTTTGAGCTATGGTCTAATCAGTACCCTAGGCTGGCCTATAACACTCTGTACACAGCCTAGGAAGGCCTCAAGCTCAGTGCAATCCTACTGCCTCCGTCTCTGGCTGCTGAGGGTGTGTGACACCACACCCGGGCTAGAGAAAGAGTTTTGTTTATCTCAGCAGACAGTGTAGAAACCGTATGGGGAAAGTGGCATGAGAGAAAATTTAACTGCCAACTCAGTGTAAACAAAGACTCTAGAGCTTGGGACTGTCTGGGTTGGGAGTTAGTTACGTGGCTTTATTACGTCATTGCTGTGAGTTATTGAGCATGCCACTCAACTGGTGTGTAAGATGGGGTGGGTGCTATTTACCTTTTATTATGAAGATCATGAGACACGCTGAGCACATACAGAGGACTTCATATAGCTCCTGAATAATTCTTATCAAACCAATAGTAGTGAATGATGATAATCATCATAAATTATGTCACAACTAAAAAAAAATAATGTTTAAAGACCTCCTTCAATTGTTTTGATGGACACTCTTGCAGCGCAGCCCTGGCTGGCCTGGAACTTGCTAGGTTATCCTGGAATCTGTGTCCATCTTCCTGTCACACGGTCTTAGCTCGGAGAGTACAGGGCTGTGCCACCATTTCTGGCCAGCTTTTCTTTTGGAACTCACTGTATTATTTTGGGCATACTGTATCCAATCCCAGGGACCCCAAAGACAGAAGGACACTCTTGTATTAACCATTTTTTTTTCTGCTTCTGTCCTTCAGCAAAACCCAGGTTGGAATGGTTTTTGAACTTCAAGATCTGATTTAGGTGACCGACTTGATATCCTGCTCTCGCACCTGCTTTATGATGGTTTTGTCTTCTGATTGGCTTCGGGGAGCAGGTGTGTGTGAACCCTGCCCTCTGTCCTCGGGTTCCCCTCCTTGTTCCAGCCGGACACTGGCGGTCGGTGCCTTGACCCTTGGGTGGCTTTGTGTTTGACGCATTTGAGGAAGTGGCAAAGCCACTTAGGAAGGAAATACTGCTCTTCCTTTCACAAGAGGTGCACCTGATGCTTTTCAGGGCGTGTGTCAGTGTAGAGATTTCGTCCTGGATTTTGGCCTCAGAGAAGACAGCTTTCCAAGTCGTGTGGGCGCCCAGGGCGATCTCTCTTTGAGGCATTTCTTTTCTTTGTTTGAATTTCAAGGTTAAACGAGTCAGGATTCAAGGATGACTATGAAAGAGCAACTGGTAAATGTGTTCACGGTGAAAGAAAAAGAAAGCCAAATGAATGTTAAAACCTTTTTTGAAGCAGAAAAGAAACGGAGCTTTTGAGCCTTTATCAAAGAACAACAAAAACATCCTCATGATCTCCACACGCTGTGTATTCCCGCAGCACGCTCTGTGCACACATGGGCCTGCACCCACACAGGCACATGTGCCCAGATTCACACAGACCTCCCTTTCTCTAAAGGACGTGCTCCTTGTAGATTTCTTTCTTTTTATTCCTGTCTTTTCTTTCTTCTTCTTTTTCTCCCCCCCCCCTTTTTTTTAATATTTCAAAGCTGGCAGTTTAGGAAATGGCTGGAACTGCCACATCTCTGTTCTTGCTAAAGAAATCAATGCTAATCCTATTACTGGCAGTTATCACCTATCCCAGAACTCATAGCTGAAAGACACACACACACACACACACACACACACACACACACACACACTCACACACTCACACACACTGAGATGTCAGAGTAAGAAAAAATGAATAGGGGAGAGCAGGCGCCCTTCATTCACTTTCAGACAGTGATTGTCTTTTCTCTCTCTCCTGATCACCTTTTCTTCTCATATTAACAGAGATGGAGCTGCAGAACACCTGTACTCAGCCAGGGTGCCTGCCTGGTCTGATTTAAAAGTCTGAAGACCGGCTCTAATTTAGATTTATCTGTCTTCAGCATGAGCTGACAAAGCCCTGATAACGCATGTTTATCACGGCGTCCAGATTTGTTACTGACAATGGTAACGACACACAGGTTCATGGTCACTGTGGCCGCTATGGTAGGCGCCCTCTACGAATCATCACTTGTAATTTAGTGATCTTCTGAGGTGGGCATGATAAGCGGTCCCATTTTAGGGATTCGGATACTAAACCATAAGGTTTCTAACTTGTCCTTTTTTTTTTTTTTAATTTTATGGGTACAAAAGTTTGCCTGCATGTTTTTCTGTGAACCGCATGTGTACAGTGGAGTGGCCAGAAGAGGGCTCAGATTCCTTGGGATGGGAGTTAAAGACAGTTTTAAGGGAGAATACAGGTGGTGGGAATTGAACCCGGGTCCTCTGGAGGAGCAGCCAGTGCTCTGAGTTGCCATCCTTCAAGCCCCAAGGTTTCTAATTAGTGGTGAGACCCATAGGTAAAAAGTGGTGGAGTCTGGCTTTGCATCCAGACCCTTTGAGTACAGCATAGCTTGCAAATTCTCCTTCCCTTCTTTCCCCCACAATCCCCTCTACCTACAGCCTTTGGAGCAGCATGCTGGGATGACAGCATTGGACGCTGGGGGCTTAGTGTTTCTGAGATTTCCAGAAGTTTCCCAGAAAGGCTTTTGTTTTTTAGTTTTACTCTCACCTGCCCCTCAGATCTAGCTCTACCATCAGATGAACACAGCGTACTTGGGGATTGTCCCCAGACAACACAAGAGAGTTAATTCTCAGGGGCTAACGGATGCTGGAGCTCTTAGGCCAGCATCCTAAATGCGCTTTCACGTGGCAGCCCTTGGAACACATTAGAATAGTTGGGTCTACAGTTTCCCCACGTGATTCGCATGCGAGGGGAGCACTGTCCGTGCTACCTTCTGTCCCGATGAAGAAAACATTGTGAAGGTTAATCAGTTAACACGGCCCTTTCCTTTGGCCCACAGTGGAATTAACAAATGAACAAACAAATGAAACACTGACCTTGTTCATCCTTGACCTGGACGGAGGACAACCCATGCAGGGTACTCCCATTTAGAATTGATGTTGGCATCCCTGAGGGTGAACAAGGAGAAGCACTCTATACTGTACCCAGGAGAACTTGCAGGCTCTTTGTTACCTCATTTGCATTTCGAGTCCCTGAGATACTTGTTGCTCCAACAGTTCATTAATCCCTCCATTGATGTGTGTTGAGTTGCCACATGCATCTGTGACCGCAGAGGCAGGGATACGTTGCAGCCTAGAGAAGATGGCCTTTCCTTCTGTAGGGGAGAGGATGCACCTGCAGCTTGTTTTCCAAATTGTTAAATGTCTGGAGCGAACAGAAGTTTGCTCTGGGCTGAATTCCTATTCCCAAGGGATTGTTTTCCTCCAAGATGAGAGTGGAGGGATTGTAAGAAAAATTGCCAGGAATGACATGAAATACTCTACATAAATGACTCAGGGCGGTCTCCATCCATTCTATAGCCATTTTGCATAGGTTGAGAGCCAGGCCTACCGCGTGGCAGAACCTGAACCCCAACCTGCAGCCCATGTCCCCAAGCATGGTTTGATTCTAGCACCAACCTTTAAAAGGCATTTCACATTATTCTTGGCTTCTCTTGGAGCAGGGATAAAAGTATTAATGTATAACCAGGCCAAAACCAGAGGCTATCGGTTGAGGCAATCTTTTTTTCTGACTTTAGCTTCTGAGACTAGAGGGTTTTCCTCTTTGCTGTGTGGAGCCCAAGTTAAAGAAATGAAGCAAAAGATTCCTTTAAAGAATTCAGAAACTGGAGGAAGAGCTTAACAACGGGTTCAAAGGGATGGTGGTTTGAGAGAGACATGGAGGACAGATGTGGACACGGTATCAGGCATCCTGCTGAAGTCGCTGCAGTAGGCGGGAAAGATGGCAATCTGAGGAGGGCACTGAGGGTCGCAGACCTTGAAAGAAGTTTAAAATTTTCTCAATTAAATTGCAGGTCTTTCTTGGTCATTAATTTTGAGACACCTCACCTCATCACCTTTAAATAAGTGTAATTACTATAAAGAGTGAACCACATGGGATCAACATTCTTATTTATTATCAAGTTACTGTCCCTGATTTAGTCTACTATCTAGCAAGTATGTACTATTTATAAGGCTTGGACTCTGTTGGTATTGCCAAAATATTTCAATCTGTTAGTGTTTGTGCAACGGCTTTGAGGTGATGTTTTCATGATTGACGAAATTTATTTTGTATCATAAACTTAAGAGTTTGGGTGCTTGAAGACTAGAGATCACCACAAAGGACCTTTTACTTCAGCACCTTCTGTCCACCTGTTCTGATTTCAGGCAGCTGTCATTTGAATGTGACAGAGCGGGGCGAACTTTGCACTAAGACTCAGGGGCAGGAGAACACAAGCCAAGCGCATGAGCCGGGTTGTTATCACGTCTCCTCCCACCATCTAGAATTCCCACTTTACTCAGTTCCCTTAATTTAAAAAAAAAAAACCAAATAAGAAGGAATTTATCATGCCGGTGTCAAATGCATATGATTGCCTCCATGGGGAAGATCTAATTCTCAGGACAGAGAGGTAGGAAATGCTGTTAAGTGTGACAAGCCCAAGGGCCATGCTGATGACTGCGATGCATTTGATTTAATCCCGGATGCTGGGGACTTAGGCAGCTCAGCTTCAGCGCAGGGCCCAAGCCCTGCCAACAGCTTATGAATTGCTAATAGAGTCGGCAACGTTAGATGATCTCATCTCGCGCAAGAGTACAGGGAGGAGCAAGGGTGTTGTGTCTTTGTTGGGTCAGTAGTGGTACCTGTGGTGGCTTGCAGGCTCTCACCATTGCTGGTCACCAGGCTGCAGCATGACCACCACAAAATGGAGACAGCGATGTCTCTCGAAGGTCTGGTACTAATTAGTTACTCTCCTTTTCTTTCTTTCACTAACAAATACGATTTCTAGCTGGCTATGTAGTCTTCTATGCCTCGCCTTTCTACTCCAAGTCTACTTTTTCACACCGATATCACAGTGGGAAGAGACAGAAAATAACAACCGATCCTGCGTTATCATTCCTTTGACACCTTCCACGCCTCTCTATTGCTAGAGCTTCTTTGACCGGAATAAATGGTCTTCTGTGCCCTGGCTGGAGTTTCTTCATCAATCAACAGCAAACTATTGGCTGAGCTTTCTTGGAAACTATCATTAGGTATCTTTATAAGTTCAATGATACAAGAGGGACATGGTCAGCTGTGAGGTCATTCTGTTTTTAGATAGAGTCCTCTGATAGACAGTAGAAGACATCCTGGAGAGAGAGCAGATACTAAGAGTAAAGAAAATACTGGGAAATCTCTCTCTCTCCATTTTCAAAAGCTGAGAGACTTACACAGAAAGCCAAACTTACATAGCCAAATGCTATGGGCAACATTGTATCTATTAACAGCTTTCTTTTGCAAGAGAGGTTTCTTTTGTATGAACACAAGCCTTTCCTAGCCTTTCCTCAGTGCTGTCCTAATTCTTGCAATATGGTGAAAGGTGGAGCACCCTTACAATTGGTTGGATAGTGTTTGCCTACTGTGATCTTCACCTTGAAGCTTAGAAGATCCCATGAACCACAGCCCTCGTTGACATTTAGCACCATTTTGCCAGACATGTGAGTAAAGCCATCTTAGGCCACCCAGTCAAAGTAGATTGCCTGATGATGGCAGTTACCTGAGGTCTTCCGGTGAGACCAGACTAACTGCCCAGCTGAGCCAAAACTGTGACCATGGAAGTATGAGCAAACCAGTAAGTGCATTGTCTTTGTGACAAAAACAAGCAACCAAAGCAAAACCTGTCAGAGCAACTTAAAGAGGAAAAAAAAAATACTTATTTTTGGTTCACAGTTTCAGATGGTTTAGTTTATAGTTATCTGTTCCCAGTGTTCTTAGGCAAGCTATCATGGCAGCAAGAGCCAGTGGCAAAGATGCAAAAAGACAGAAAGTGCCAAAGATAACATTCTTACCAAGACCTTTCCCCATTGTCTCAAGCTATGGTTTACATCCAAAAGTTTCCAGAACCTTGAAAAATAGTATAAAACATGAGCCCATGGGTTACAGGTCAGATTTACATCAGAATAATTGTGGGCTAGTAATGTTTCTTGGGTATCCACTCAGAAGAAAATGAATTGATGTGTGGCCCTCAAGTTAGCTAATCACATATTCTCAAGGTGTGATGCAGCATATTTTTGCTGGTGTGACATGATCATCACCACGTAAAACAGAGTACTTGTGGTTTTCTCAGGCCATCTTAGCCTGCAGTCATGGCGATGAAATAAACAGTAAAACGTAGCTGAGGGTTAGGTCTCTGGTGGTTAACATTCCCCCATGGAAGGAGGGAAGAGGGTACGAAGTCCATCATCTGAGACTCTAGTCTTTTCTGCCCCAAACACACATGTTCTTACAAGCTACGGAGAATGGAATATTCACCATGGCTTGATACTGTTTGGTGGTGTAGCCTTTTGTGATTTGACCATGCTGGGAGAGGGATTTTTCTGATGATGTATATGCCTTTCAGTTACCTACACCTCTATAGGTAACCCCAGCAAACTCATTGCTTTACTAATGACAGAATTGGACAGAATTTACCAATTGGACAGAATTGCTTCTTTGGTTTGTTGCTGTTCTTTCTGTCTGGGGTGAATGAGTGTTTCTTCTTCATGTTCACCCAGAAGACGTCACCCAACCCTTAGTTCCTCAAAATTCCCCAAGATCCCTACTCACCTTCCTAGGCTTTACTGAAAAAGGGGGAAGCGTTGGTAATTCAGTCATGACTACTTTGTATCTAGCGTTCCTCACAAAGCAAAGACCCACTCAATTATAACATTTACCACAAGATTGTCATTATAATTACTTTATTAACGTAAGGAGAGAGAAAATAAATATAGCCTGTGGCCTGGCTTGGAATTCTGATAAGTCCTTCCAATGCAAAATTTCTAAACTTTAAAAATTAAATGTAACAAACAACCTTTTAAATGAACACTTGAGATTGAAATAGGTAAAAGGAAATTGCGCAGACCAAAAAATTAAAGGGAAAATAGAAACCAGGAGGAGACGGACTCCGTGTGAGAGCAACTGGTTAAGTCTCTGCAAAGCAGTGAGTAACAGCTGGGGAAGACAGAGGCAGGACCCCCAGAGTCCAGCCTGCCTGGTCAAAGAGAAATCTTTCCGCACTAAAGGAGACAGTCGGGAAACCAATTAATTTGGATGGGGTGGGGAAGTCTCCCTTAATTGTGAATAACTAACTGAAAAATCTGGGCATGGCGGAGCATCCCTGTGGTCTCATCTCTCAGGAGGTAGAGGTGGGACAGTCTCTTGATCAGAGTGAGTTTGAGGCCTGTCTCTGTTCTGTAAGACTGTGACTCAAAACAACAGCAGCAAATCCCAGCAGAACGAACCAACCAACCTATTAGCAAGCAAGTACTTATTATTTTATGCCATCAGATGGTGGGATGAGGTTAGAGTTCAAATTTCTGTTTCCCTCACAGTCTGGGAGACTCCAAGTTAGTAAAGTGTTTTTGGATAGACACAAGGCTCTCTCAAGATTGTAATGATATGGAATATGAGCATGAAAGCATTATGTAGGTATACAAGGAAATTTTCTTATCTGCAAAGCTTTGAAATATACCATTTAGATTAACTGTTCATTTTCCGAAATCTTGATTCAACTTGCCATGTGACCCCGGGCAACACTCTCTTCCTGCCTAGGGCTTCACTTATATATCTAGTAAGGGGAGTGAATTTTAGATGTAACTTTCCATGGTCCTATTATTCTATGAAGTTATTTGTTTATGAATAGAATAGAAAATTGAGATCTTAGCCACTATTTCTGATTAGCCAAGCCATTAGTGCCGGCTCCTTATTTTTTCTTCTTCTTAGCCTAAGGTTCTACCAACCTGAAATAGTGGGTAGAGCTTGTCTCTTCTGCCTGAAGTCTCTCTGTGGCTCTCTGCACAGATCGGCCTGTGACACTCCCTGCAGCTGGCTATGCGGGCTTCCTAGGCTTTGGGGACCAGAAACACCTGAGATGATTTGGGAAGCCACATTCCTACCCGACTTTCTCCAAATGAACTCCATTCAGATGCTAGCTGAATACACATTCAGACAGTGAAGTTGCCTTCTCTAGGTGTAGACATCAGAGACAGGGATGATGTTGTAGGAGGAGCTTTGTTCTTAACGAAAGAACTGTGAAGGGTCAGAAAGTTTTAAGCTGTGGATAACATTGTATGTAGTGTCCTATAGCTCTGAGCTTTTCTTTGCTTGTTTGTTTGTGTGTGTGTGTGTGTGTGTGTGTGTGTGTATAATCCCTGCATCACAGGCCTTCCTCTACAGAGCAAGAGAAAGGATACAGGCCCAAGATAATCAACAGATAAAGTCCGTTTGATTCAGTGATTGTAGAGGGATCAAACATGAGATCTGGGCCCAAGATGGGTGCATTCGATTTCCCTGGCCAGAGTCTTAGATTAAGGCGAGACAAATGATTCAACTGCAGGTTTAAGTTAATTACGGTGAGATATGTTATTACACAGTGAGGCTTCTGAGATTCTGAGGGTAAAGGAACTTCCAGGGAACTGAAAAGGCACAGGTAAGGCAGGTGTGGTTGTTTTGTAGCAGTGGGCGAGGACCTGTTTTTGATCTGTGCCAGCAGAGAGCTGACCCATCCATACCCATTGAACTCCCATCATATGTAGTCACTGAGTCAATGAGTGAACGCACCACTGGTTTCAAGCACACATTTTCTAGTCGCCTTTGGGGTTTTTCTTGTGTGAGCTAAGTTGTCCTGAATAGTAGTGCGATCATTGTTCTCTGGTCACTCCACTTCTACATTGCTATGAGAGGCCTTTGGGCTCAGAACATCTTCATGGATTGATTTCTGGCAGGGTGTTTCTGCGCCTTCTGGGCCATCAGAGAATTGAAGAAGAGGCACTGGTATTTCTCCAGCTAATTGGTGAAAGACCAATGTCCCTTTCTTACTGAGCCTAAATTCATGTGAGGCAGGCTGACTGGGGTCTAGGGCCAGAAGATAACGGAGTATCCAGGGACCCACAAAGAAAATACAGAAATGAAGGAAAGCTAGAGACCATATTGAAAATGGATTGTGACTTCTCTCCCTCATCACTTGGCTTTTATTAATACCAGGCAAATGAGGTTCTTAGACCCCTTTCTGAAGCAACAGAGAACACACCAATGAAAATATGCTGGAGTTTCATGTTCCTGGATTTCTCCTAGTACCACATAGAGGAGGGGGATTCAGGTTTTGCTGATGGTGGCTTCAAAAGGTCTCATGAACGCAGAAACGTTATTTCCAAGAAATGAAAGCACCCTCCCAAATTTAGAGTCACTCTCATACTCCTCCAAGTCTATGTAGCATGGAATGCCAGCACCCCAGGCTTTGGAATAAACATGTTTGAAGTTTTTGTCATCTTGTATGGAAGAGATGCTTTGGGGGCAATTTTCTAATTCCAAGTCTTAGCTTTGTTTATCAATCATACAGCTCTTACTACCACAAGAATTCGAAGTAAAGTTAATAAAACCCCAATACTGGGACTCCACAGTATAGCTGTTTATTATGCTCTTATTATATAATTAACACATAAACAATGAGTACTCCGTTAAGACAGTTTTGTGCATAGTTCAAATATTTCTGTGTACTACTCTGAACTGCCTCAAATCATCAGGCCTGTCTTTGTGGTGCTACTTATCTCCTCTGAATCAGAGAACGTGCCTTCAAAATGTTGACACGGGAGAGGTCAGAGATAGCAAGAGAGGAATTTCAAAGATAAGCCTGTCCCTTCCTTTTCTCTGCCAGACTGTTTTCCTCAGGCGCAGAATAATTTATACCTCTTGTTCAGCTGAAGTGTGTGGCATCATTGAGACGCTGCAAATGCAGCACCGATTTTATTACAACCTAATTGTAGAGTGACAAGGGATAAATCTCGAAGATACATATAATATGAAATGGCCAGGCGTGCTTCCCTTACGCAAGAAGCTTGCATAGAGAAGCAGTATGCTACGGGAGGGCAACAGATGGAGTTCTATGTAATTCATACAGCTTCATTTATGCGTAGTACTGAGGATGTCTAGGATACCTGCAAACTAATTGGTCTCCCTTCCGCTTATTGTAGAGCAAGAGTAACTTTAAATAACGGCAAGGGCCCAAACAACCTCGGTTTGCATTTAAAAGCCTGTTTAAATGTTCAGTGGTATATCTCTGATTTCTTGACCAGCTCTTTAAATCATCTATCAATCCATCTATCTATCTATCTATCTATCTATCTATCTATCTATCTATCTATCTATCTATCTATCTACCTACCTACCTACCTATCTACTTATCTGTTGATCTATCATCTATAAATCTAAAACAAGGAAGTTTAATATTTGGAAAGTATCAATGTAGTTTAAAATAAAACATATAAAAATAGCTATAGCTTAAAGATGAAAGACTGTGGTTCATTAAATATCACACAAAGAAGCAAATCAAAATGAGACATAAAAGAAATCCAGATCTTTAAATGGTTTACTTTTAAATAGCTCTAAATTTCAAACCTGAAACAGGAAATTACAATTGTCACCCAACATTTATTGAATACTACAGTAGGTATGTTGAACTTCGAATAATTGAATTGCACATTTAAAAAATAATCTGTCTCTTGTGACAGAAATCAGGAGTTCCTGGCATAATTTGACAGCAATGTACTACCTTCTGCCTTTCCCTGTCAGCATGGTACGAGGCAATGCAATTAACATCTCACAGTGATTGGTTTTGACTGGTGAGATGTTCTGTCATTGGTAGAATACATATTTATTTATACGCTACGCTTCATTATATAGGAAATATAATTTGTATTATAAGTAATTATATATTATTAGTGTCCATGAAGATGCCCTTTGAGGACTGGACTCTGATTTAAAAAGCACCACTCTTCCAGTTTCTCATTCTTGGTCTTCCAAACTGCCCTAACTTTCCCCTCCCTTACCCCAGCTGATGGTGCCTGGTGCGGTGTGCCTTCCTCATATCCTGTGTTTGCTCTAAAGCCAGCTATGGTTCACTGCTGCGCACTCTGCCCTGGCAGAGCTTGTGTCCCTGCAATGAGACAGTCTCCCTGACTGTGACTCACCCTCCCATGCCCCAGCCCTGTCCACACAGGCATTTCTCTCTGCTTTCCAATTGCTTCATGGTAATGTAAATCTTAAGACCGTTGTACCTAGTGCTTTCTTTGCAAAGTTGGTTCCAAACCACCCCGGGGGTGGAGGGGAGGGGAAACCCTCTCATTCCAGATAGTGAAGCAGATTTAAATAAAAGGCAATGTTTTACAGAAATATTAATATTTAAGCGTTCAACATTAACCCACGTATATTATTAGAAGCTTTATAAATTTACTTTTGTATTTTCCTTTAGTAAAATGTCTTTTCCTCCATGTCATTATTTGAAGAGATAAATTCTTAATTATATGATAATTCAGCTGTATTTTCTATACCAATAACACATCTCTGTACATTACTAGAATTATAAAAATATCTTTATATAGAACTTTATTATATGTTTGTTTATAGGGTAAATAATAGGAAAAATTTTATTTTATATAGAAATTTATTACACTAAGAACACGACAGTTGAAGTGGGAGTGGTCCATTGTGGTTTGTGAGACACATTCATTTTAAATAGTTTTTCATCTTAAAATGATACCCCATCGCCATTTCACTATCTAGTTCATTCCCAAAAATGAACTAGAATGGACACCCCCCCCAAACACTCTTCTTTTTCATTATTCTCTCCCATTCACCTAGTTCCTCACCACATACCAGACATGGAACTATTCTTAGTTTCTCTCACAGGTCTTCTAAGGAAAAGATAATATACAGCCTGAGCTCTCCTTAAAAACCTAAAAGGTAGACCACAATATTGTTGTGGGTTCAGGAATAGCATCACACTGACCACTTGAACATCAGACTGACTGATGGAAGTTTATTGACCATTGAACAAAAACTGACGGGGTCAGGGTCTGGGCTCGGGGGCCAGATTGTGACTCTGGTCTGTTTCTAAGGTAGGCTTTATATCCGAAAAAGCTTAACCAGGTAACAACCAGGTAACCAGCTGTAGGAAGTGAGGGGATGGGGCAGTATTGCATCATTTTGGCTAGCTAAACAGAACTGATTTTGTCCCGTGTATCTAGGTAGCCTGACAAAGCACTTTAAGCTGATTGGCTAGGATATAGGCTTGGGGACTTTCTAGTTCTCCACCATTCTGGGAGTAAGGAACATAGCAGGATTTTGTGGTCTTAACTCTAATAGAATGCACATTTATCTTTAACTCAAGCAGAACATTCATTTATCATCTATTGCTTTATTCCAAGCAGCAAGTATTGAACTATTGAATTGTATTCTGGTCTCAGGCAGGGAGGGCCTGAGAACCTGAACTCTATTTCACCTTATAATCAAAATGGAGACTTGGAGGCAAAATGCCTGCCAATATGCTAAAAGCAACAGCAGGTGTCAACAGAGGAGCAACAGTTATGCTAAGAACTAAAGTAGGTCTCAACAGAGGGGTTATAGAATTTAAGCAGGTTAATCAGGTTACAATAAATATACTGTGTCTAGCCTGGATTTCTTTTCAATTGGAAATAAACATGTAGAAATCTTCCCCAATTAGGTCATCATTTTGCAGAACACTTCTCTGTTCTTTTTGAGAACTGCATAGTGTTCTTAAAACAAACAAACAAACAAACAAACATTGTAGGCTAGGGGTGGTGGCATATACCTGTAATCCCAGCAGGCAGATCTTTGTGAGTTCAAGACCATCCTGGTCTAAATAGGGAGTTTCATGGCAGCCACTGCTGTTACACAGAGAACCTTGTCTTTAAAACCGAAACCAAACTAAACCAAACCCAAACCAAAACCAAAGCAAAACAACCCACCCAAACCATTGTGTATGTATGTAGTGTATGTATGTATGGCAACATCTCCAGGTGGGTGGTGGTATGCTTGCTGGTGCAGGCTCGTGTGGAGGTTTGATGTTGACATCAAGATGTCTTCCTTAAAACGTTTTTCCATTATTTTTTGAGACAGGATCTCTCTAAAGCTCAAGGGTTGGGTAGATTGGATTCCCAGTGAACCTAAGGAGATTCCTGCCTCTGTCTTCCAGTTGTGAAGTTACAAATTTGTGGCTTTTTTTTTTTTTACATGGGTACTGGGGATCCAAACTCAACTTCTCAAACTTGTTGCAGCAAGCACTTTATCCTCTGAGCCATCTCTCCATTCAGTGTTCTATTGAACAACAATTTACAGCCAGCCTCGGTGGCACATGCCTCTAATTACTGTGTGTGTGTGTGTGTGTGTGTGTGTGTGTGTGAGAGAGAGAGAGAGAGAGAGAGAGAGAGAGAGAGAGAGAGAGAGAGAGAGAGAGAGAGAGAACTTGATAGCCATTGCCAAAATACCTTCCATCAGTATTACTCCAAAGTATATTTTCACTGACGCATATATGAGTGCTCAGACTTTCACAGTAGAGTGTAGTATCAACCTTTCAGATTTTGCTGACTTGATAATTAAAGGTGGCATTTCTGTGTGTTTTTCATGTGTCTATTTTTTATTATGCGTATCACCTTTCTTATGTGACTGAGTCATTTGAATTATTTCTCTGAGAATTTATATTTTGAGCTCTTATATTTTGCCCACATCTGTCTTCATGGTCTTTTTACATTGATTTCTAGGTGTTACTTCTGTTTGAACATCTGAGTGCCTTATGTATTGTAAATATTTTATAACATTTTTTCTAATGTGTCCTTAATATTTTGGTTTCATCTCTTCTTTTTTCTGTGTAGAAGTTCTTATGACATTTAAGGCTTATTATATTTTGAATATTACAAAGTCATTCTCATTCCAAAGTAATACATTCTGTATTTTCTGCTATCTTCTAATTCTTATTATTATGCTTAAATCATTGATACATTTGGAATTCATCTGGACATATAAGGTACAATTTAATTTTTCTTTAAGGAGTTACCCAATTTGCCAAATAACAGTTATTGACTATCTTTGCCAGAGAGGATTCACATTTATCATATGTTATGTTTCTATGTACTTGTGTCCATTACTGGATTTACCATTATGTTCCATTGTTTTGGCATTACCACACTAAACACTTTTAATTATTACACATTTACTATTACATATTTTAATATTACTGTGTTATTTCATATTTTAATATTTCTTAAGGGTAGCATGGCTGTCAAGAATATTTCTGTTCAGAAATTTCCTGGCTACTTTTGCTTAATTGTGTATGAATTTTAGAATCAACTAGCCTCATTTTAAAAAGCTGTCTTATTTATTTATTGAATGTCTTTAAAATTGTAAATCAAATTAATGAGAAATCACCATGATGCCAAGAATTCTAATCTAAGAATATATTTATGTCTTTATTTGTTCAAGTCTTTTTTTTCTGATACTACAGCATTTGTAGGTTTTCTGCATACAGATCTTACAGTTTACACTTTATTTTAACTTCTAGATTTTAATGTTTTTATTGCTGGTCTGAGGAAGATATTGCCTTTTGTTATTTCTTATATTTGGTTGCAGTATCCTATGAAAGCCATTTACTATTGTCTATTAATTTTTACTTCACTGTTTTAAAGAATTCTATTATTGCTTGCAGTTATTTTTAAATCCAAACCCAAAGAATAAAAAAAAATTAACAATATGTGTAACTTCCCTCTCCAAAAAAAATCTTTTTAAAAAAAGATTTGTTTATTATGTATACAATGTTTTGCCTGCACATATGCCTGCAGGCCAGAAGAGGGCACCAGATCTCATTATAGATGGTTGTGAGCCACCATGTGGTTGCTGGGAATTGAGCTCTGACCTTCGGAAGAACAGTCAGTCGGCTTAACCTTTGGGCCAGCTCTCCAGCCCCTATAAATTTTTCCTATTATATAATAATTAATATAATAATTAATACAACATTAATTGTACAACTGTGCCTCTGGTGTCATAGTAAATAATGGTCAAAAAAAACATTGCTTTCTTTGTTTCTGAATATAAAGGAGTCGACTTCCGTACAGTGGTTCTCAACTTTGGCTGCATAGTAGAAATATCCAGGAGCTTAAGAAACCCTGTTGTCTGGGCATCACCACGTACTGGATAGTTAGAAACCTTGGCAGCTGGACCCTGGAATCAGCATAGTTAAAAACTTTAGGTGTGATTTTTAAATGCAGCTAAGATGATTGTATGCTTAATTGTTTTTATTGACTGGTGCTTGTTTCAGAGATGAAAGAGATATATTTTATCAGATTAAGAAATTATCTTTATATTTTAATTTTATCATTTTTAATAAAATAGTTGCTATAAAAATAAATATATTTAGCAAAATAAAATTATTGCTATAATTGTATGTTTTTTCCCCCCATAGAACAGTAAAGCTACTGAATTGCATTATAAAAATTACCTCTATTAATGCAATGAAAAATACTAATGGACTTCATAATATTGAGCTATATTTTTATTCTGTAAATAAAATTCCTTTGGTATAGTGATTTTAATGTCCTATTTATTGTTTGTACTGATGGCTTTTTTCACTGATATTCATAAATGAGCATGCTACTTGTCCTGTGTGGGGAAGTCACCCAGAAGTTTGGTTTCCATGCTGCGCTGAGAGTATAGACACACCCTGGGCCTCTTCCTATGTTCTGTGAAAGCCTGAGACGGCATTTGAGTGGATTCCTTTCTTTCAGTTTGGCTGCATCCCCTTGCAAAACGCATGTACCATTGCTCTCCTGTGAATGGAAGGCGGAGAGCTGGTCCATGAAGGCACTTCAACACCTTTCTCTTCTTGTTCAGTAGAGAACATTTAGCACACACTCCTCTCTCCTACTGTGCACATTTTGATCAGTCATATTTTCTTAAAAGTCAGCTATGCAATCCAGGTTAGGTTTCTAATTGTTCTGCAGAGATCAATATTATTCTTTTTCTTTCTTTCTTTTTTTTTCCTAAGGTAGGGTTTCTCTGTGTAGCATTGGCTGCTCTGGATTCACTCTGTAGACCAGGCTGGCCTCGAACTCACAGAGATCCTCCTGCCTCTGCCTCCCCGAGTGCTGGGATTATAAGTGTGTGCCACCGTGCCTGGCTCAGAGATCAATATTTTAAAGATTTTTTTTCTCTTCCTTTTTGGCTACTTGTTTCATTGTATGATTTCTTATTTCTTTATTTTGATTAAGTCAGTCAGTAATCCATTTGATTTTAAAACCATTTTCTTCTAAAAATAAACTTTAATATTTACTAGCATCACTTTCTGCTTATTGTTTCCAAACTTTTAAATTTCTCTTATCATGAATTTCTGTTTATTTAGATTATTTTGTTATTTTTTTTTAACAATTTGAGAAAGCTTATAAAGTTTTTATTTAATGCTATTGTGTATGTGAGGGAACAGGCACATGGAAGCCAAAAAGTACATATGGAGGTGCAAGGGACAACTTTGTGGTGTGATTTCTCTTCTCCCACCTTTATTGGGGTATTGGGATGGAGGCGGGTCATGGTGGTCCACACAGTTCGAGACAGATTTTCATACTTTTAGAGCACTAAAGACTATTTCCTTGAGTTCCTTCTACCTGAATACCATATGTTCTGAAATATTTACATTGTTTTCATTACTATCACTTTCCAAAAACCCTCCAAGTTAAGTTTATATATATATATATATATATTTTTTTTTTTTGCGACAAGGGTTGATTAAAACTTCAAAATAATTTTTAAAGGATGTCTTTTTGTTTCTCAAAAAAAAAACCAACCAATAAAAACTAAAAATAAAACTTACCCTCAAACCACTTTGCTTATTGTCTACTTAAACGAAGCCATTTCTCCCACTGGTTTTTAGATTTTCTTCATGGCTTAATATGCTTTCCTGTATTTTTGTAAACTCTGTGGTATTTGACTATCAGGTACACTATCACGGTACAAACTTTGATATATATTTATTATATCAACCTTCTTAATTTTGTTGATTAGGTCTTTGTTTTCCTGTTTGCTATTCATACGTCATAAACTGAGCTGAGTCAAAATAGCCCTCTAGTTGCATATTTATGAATGTGCTTGAGGATATTTGTGAATGCTAGTCCCAGATAGGAAGTAAATGTTTATCTTCCTTGTGGATCAAGCCTGTTGACACTGAAAAGGTTTCTTCCCCCTATCTGAATCTTCTTCGAAGCCTGAACTTTGCCCTTTATTACCCAGAGCACTTCCTATGCCCTTTCTGTCATGTGCATTTACTACACTTTTCTCCATTCTTTGGTTTTTGAACCTTCTTGAATCATTGTAGAGTACTGCCTCTGGGATACCCCTGCCTGCAGTGAAGTTTTGTTTTGTGATCCAAGTCCATGATCTTTCTTTTGGGTAAAGTTCATATACATGGATTTGTATGATTGATACTTGGGTTATTATTTTTGTCTTCTTATTTATGTTCTTTTCAACAACAGTCTAAGTCATTCACTTCGTTTCTGTTTTCTCTCCCACCCCAGCCACCCCTACTTAGTTTTTCTAGTATTTAGAAAAGATGTGGGTTTTTTTTACTCTAATGGTTCTCTTTATAATTATATTTTCATGTAATCTCCTCAGTTTCATAATTCAGAACAGATGGTGTTAGTTATAGAATGTGCTGGGTTAACGGATGAGACAGCTGGTGGCAGCTGGCCAGGTGAAAGGGCGGAGCTTCTTCTAGGATCCCAGAGCTGTAATAAAGGCTAAGGCTGTCAGAATCTCTGCACACCTGGGGCCCACCTGTTGGTAAGCTCTACTTTCTTTCCATGTTGTGTTCTTTGTCTGGTTTTCTTATGCTTTCCTTTGCTTGGGATCTATATTTCTATGACTGACTTGTCAACATATCTGTGGATTCCAGCTGTTACAGACCCAGCTATCAAGATAAGCACACCTACCTTTTCTTTCCTGTTCCCTCCCACTTGGTGGGTGTGTGTGGGACTAACTACATCTCTTCTGCTTGACTGGAGGATAGATGCTTTGTGTCTTTCTAGTGGCTTATTTGTTATAACCTTTGTTTTGGCTTTCTTACTTTTATGTCCAATGTGGCTTTCTTATCTTCGAATGCAATCATTTTATCTTTAAATTTTAGAAAATATTCATTACTATGCATTCTTTAATTTTGTTTGTCCAGATAGTATCTCACTTTACCCTAGCTTGCCTAAAGCTTTTGGAAATCCTAATGCCTCAGCCTTCCAAATATTCAGTTTGGTTTTAGATTGTTATTTTCTACATTGTTACTCTGAAGTACTATTAACATCTGAGCATCACCTGGGAGCTTGTTAGAAATGCAATGTTCCAGGCCTGGCCTAAACTTAGTTGAGTGCTTTAACAAAGCCCCAATTGAGTTGTACAAATGGGAAGCATGGCCTTCCAGTGTTTTCTTCACACTCTAGTCCTTGAAGTTCAAGATGGTTTTGTCTTTTTC
Source organism: Pachyuromys duprasi (assembly GCA_028658305.1). Lineage (NCBI taxonomy): Eukaryota > Metazoa > Chordata > Mammalia > Rodentia > Muridae > Pachyuromys > Pachyuromys duprasi. The sequence continues at coordinate 20,455,945 of CM053749.1, forward strand.
TTTTTCCTTTGGACGTCTCCTAGCCTACCCATTGCATGATCCTTTTGTCTCTGCATACTCTCTCTGGTTCTTTTATTTTTATTTTGTTTCATTGAACAGTCTGTTTAGAATTAGTGGTGAAACTTTCATCATGGGATCCATTAAAGATGGCTGAAAATTCTTCAACTCTCCTCTTAGTGAAAGCTAGGGGTTAGGGCTCTTTGCCTTGAGTCTGTGTGACAGTGTTGGAGAATTAATAGAGCCTGGGAGAAATGAAATCAGCACCCAGGTCTGAAAATCCAGCTTCCCCAAGTTCTGTTGGAACCTTGAGTTGCCCGTAGTGCAGGGAGGCTGACTGTCCTAACACCACCATTCCGGACAAAGCGCCATAGAGAAGCTCTAAGATTACACAGAATGGGAGGTAGCTCAGCTGAACCAGCCTTCCAGACTTCACCCAGTGCCTGATACCCAGTGCAGTAAGCTTTGGAGCTCCAGACCACAAATCCAACAGATGAAAACTAGTAGAATGATCATAACGGGAGCCACCTGGGCAGAGTCACTCAGCTTGAGGTTCTGCCTCATTTCCTGGGCTGTAAAAATATGAGACATAAGTGCTTTTTTTTTAATGTAGTATGTCATAGCAATGGATAACTGGGACATTCACAATTTCCCTGTGCTCTAGGGAATATATGAGGTTTTTATATATTGACAAATCTTACTTATTTCCCATATTTCTTCTTCTAATCTCTTTCTTCCAATGTCACAGCAGTTTCCCATTTTATCGCACAACACGGGCACAACTTAGTTTTCCTGGACTAGTGTCTGAAGAGTAGAGAAACAGAAAGGAATAGCAGGTTCTGTGTGCTTTGGTGTGGCTACATAAGGAGATGAAGGAAGGGTGGGGAGTTGAGTTAAGTTGACAATGTATCATGGTCCTGTTAGGCTTTGGCCAAATGGTGGATGTCAAAACTGTCTCAGGAAGATGTGTTCAGCAGAAATCAAAGAACCGTAGGAAACAAAAGCATCTAGAGAACAGTAAGGGAGTGATCCTGCTTGGAGGACATCCAGCGGGGGAAGCGCTTCCGGTAACTCAGCTCCAGACTTCTCTCCTCCAGACAGCACTTGCTGTTCTTCCTTCCTCAGTGGCTCTCACGCTCACTTCTGCCTTCCTTCCTTTCATTTACCTTGATAAATTTCCTCTGGGATGTTTTCAAGGTTTGTTGTGTTTTGTTCTTCCTCTACATTTTCTGTGCGGTATAATTCCTGGGCAGTGATGGTTTGCTTATTTTTAAAGACCATTCTTATTTTGGTCTTTCTTCCCAATAATTTTCACTCTTCCCACCTTCTGCCCCATCTGCCTTGCCTTCCCCTCCTCTCTCCACTACCTTCCCTCCCTTCTCTTCCCCTTCCCTCCCCTCTTCCTAATCTTAGTTTGTTGCTGTTTGTTTTTGTTTTTTTTGGGGGGGGGTTGTTTGTTTGAAAAATATATTTTTGTCCTGTTACTTGTTTTGTCCTACTTCCCATGTCCATCCCATTTATCTTTCTAAGTGAAGATTGATCATCTTACTCCAGGTCTTCTTTCTTGTTTAATTTCTGTAGGTGTACATAATTTTGTATGTTTATCCTATCTTATAGGTCTATATAAGTGAGTATATACCATTTGTGTCTTTCTGCTCCTGGGATACTTCACTCAGGATGATCTTTTCTAGGTCCCACCATTTGCCTGCAAATTTCATGATTTCCTTATTTTTAATTGCTGAATAGTATTCCATTGTGCAAAAGTACCACAATTTCTGCATCCATTCCTCTGTTGATGGACATCTGGGTTGTTTCCAGGTTCTGGCTATAATGAATAAAGCTGCTACAAATATGGTTGAGCAAACGTCCTTGTTGTGCACTTGAGCTTCTTTTGGATATATGCCTAGAAGTGGTAAAGCTGGATCTTGAGGAAGCACTATTCCTAATTGTCTGAGAAAGCACCAGATTGATTTCTACAGTGGTTGTACAAGTTTACATTCCCAGCAGCAATGGAGAAGCCTACTTCAGAGTGCCTCTGAAAGACTGCCTAGCAGTGTATCAGGGCAGATGCGGAAACTCATGGCCGACCCTTCAGCAGAGTGCAGGGAATCATATGATGAAAAGGGGAATTAATATGACCAGGAGAGAACAGGAACTCCACAAGGACAAAATATATCAGGGCATGGGGGCCTCTATGGGACTGTTTCTCTAACCAAGGACCATGGACTGGCGCCCCTGCTTGGAGGTAGCCCAAAGTAGCTCAGGTAACCCAGTAGATTTCCCTAGTAGGGGGAACAGGAACTGTTTCTGACATGAACTCAATGACTGGCTCCTTTACCCCTCTCCCCCAAGGGAGGAACAGTCTTCCTAGGAAGACATGGCAGCCAGTCCTGAAGATAACTGATAAGCTAGGGTCAGATGGAAGGGGAGGAGGACCTCCCCTAGCAGTGGACCTGGAAAGAGGCAGGGAGGAGATGAAGGAGAGAGGGTGGGATTGGGAGGGAATGAGAGAGGGGGCTATGGCTGGGATACAAAGTAAATAACCTGTGATTAATATAAAAAAAGAAAAATATATTTTTGTCTTTAAGTGTCAGTTTGGGTAAGTTCAATGTTACTTTCCACCAGTGCATACCTTGGCCTTTATGGTTGCCAGGGAGTGGTTTGCTCTTGAGCTTTGCAGCCATCCTTTATAGCTTACAGGCAGCCTTTCCTTTCTCATTACTACAAGATCTACCCGCCAACCCATTCCAAGACAGGGTTTCTCTGTGTAACAGCCTTGGCTGTCCCAGAACTCAAGGTTGGCCTTGAACTCACAGAGATTCATCTGCCTTTGCCTCTTGAGTGATGGAATTAAACTCCTACACCACCACACCTGGCTTACATTCTTGTAAGCTACAGGTTCCTGTGATAAATTTTAATTTTCTTTGTTTGAGGCTTGCTGTGATACCTTGGTCTGGAGAATCTTGCCTTTTATTTATTTTGGGAAAAACCTATTAGCTGTCTTTTCTCTATTGTTTCCTTTCTTTCTGTCTTCTTAGCTGCTCATATGAGTTGTGTTTGTAATTTCTGTGTTCTTTTAATATATTAAACATTCTTTTAATCTCTCTTTAGTAGTCTTGCCACTTTACGCAGGTAAATTGTATTCTTGATCATTTTTTAAAATGGCACCTGCCTTTTAATAAATTGAATTATAGTACAAATAAATTACGCACACACCGTATATATGTAATATTACATACATACAAATATATGTACATATTACACACACATACATATACACACATATATATGTAATGCTTATCCTGAGATGGCCAGTAAAGGATAAAACCCAGATATAAGGAAGCACCAAGCACCCCATATCCCAAAGACAACCCCCAGCATCTGAAGCTTGTGAGGGTTAGCCTAACGGGTTTGTAAATACACAAGAGTTTCACAATACAATCAAAATGTGAAGGGGAAAAGAAATCCTGCGACATGAGTCTCCAGTGTGGTAATGGGTGCTTTCTTTTCTGCCAGATCAGGAAACAGGAGAAGCATCAAATGCCATTGGCACCCCCTTTTCCAGCTGAGTGGTGGACATGCTGATGGTGCCATAGGGACAAAGGATGAGGATGTGAGGACAATCCTGGACAGAGCGGTGTGGGAGATGCAGGGAGAAACCGGGAGCCCCAACCCTTCCTTCGTGAATCAAATCCTTCTAGGCCAAGTAGACACTTCGGGAAGTAATCTTGATTGGGCATCTTATCAGATTCTCTCAATGATGAAGGGCTGCTGTTGAAGGCAATGGCAGGAGGCAGTAAGGGTGTACCTTTGAGAAAGACGCTGACAGTGCAGTGATGTCACCATTACCTCTCCTATAAGGAGTGGGTAGCCCAAAATACTGTTCTAGAGAACTTGTGAAGGTGTTCAGCTCTGTTCAGCCTTTCCAATTCTTTCCAGCACCTTTTGTTTCTTTCCCTAAAATATCTGATATTACTGTTTTCTTACTTTTGTTTTTTTTAAATGGTTAAGTAAAAAAAAAATCTCTTTAATAATAGCCTATATCCAGCTCTAGTAAATGCTAAAAGAGAAGACAGCCTAAAACAGTCATCCTTAAGTCTGTTTCAAGTTCATGCCCTGGGTTATATATTAAAAAATTTCAAAATAGACTAGAGATTTCAATCTAGCTACTGCGGGAGATGGGAGATTTACTCAGCCAAGATATTCCTAGAATCATTTAAGTACCCCACTCATAATATAGCACATCATCCTTCAGTGACAGTGTCATTAGTGGTTACTTTTTTTTTTGAGACAGGGTTTCTCTGTCTAGCCTTGGTCGTCCTGGAACTTGCTCTGTAGGCCAGGGTGGCTTTGAACTCATAGAGATCCAAATACTGGGATTAAAGGCATGCACTACTGCCCAGCTTCCGTTTTCTTACTTTTAACTATGAGTAAGCAAATTTATTGTTTCCTTCTGGACTTTGCTTATTTTAAAATTTCATTTGGTTTGCTCTGGTCATCTCAGCACTGGTCTTTTGATGTCATTAGGCTGCAGTTTGATCTCCAGGCCTCTGGTGTTTTAACTGGATCTTTCACAGTTCAACGAGAGTGTACACTGGTCTATCTGCCGTGGTTTGTCGTCCTTCCTTCTAGCCAGGTAGCCTGTCATCCCAATCTTTCCGCATTGGTTGAGGCCTTCCTTGCAGCTATGACTGCCACCTGCCCTGCTGCTCTTTATGACCAATTCCCTTATGTGCTTTTGCTCAATGAATGGGGCTTCTGATACCATCAGTTAGGAAGAGATCAATTTCCCATGGTGATTTATATTCAAATAATTATGCCATCATCAGCAATATGGAGCCTCCTAGTTACCAGAAGACTTCAGTGCTCAGGAGATGATGACAGGACCATCTGGATATCAAAATAAAGTTCTAGTAACATTGAGGTCTCTGGGCAGTACATGTGAATTTTAAAAAAAGATTTATTCTCAAGGAAAATCCCACCAGTGGGAACTGAGTTTTGTAGCTTAAGCCCAAAGGGTTATTATGCCCAGATTCCATGTGCTTCTTTGGATGGACAGAGTTTGTTAGGCAGAAAAGCTGTCCTTCCTATGGACTTAATGAACCACAAACTTCAGACGTACAGTCACTCCAATATAATCAAAACACTACGATGTGATCGGTGTAATCAGTAATTTGGAGCCTTTAACTCAGCACACGAGGCTTGGCTTTGAAGCCTAACATCGCTATTATTTTACGATATGATGATGTTTATGAGCTTTAGGCGCTTTAATTTCCTCCCGTTGATGTCATCATGCAGAGTTACAGTGAGGATCAAAGGTGAGAGTCAAGGTAAGAAACCCTTAGCAGCAGGCCTAATAGTATGAATCCGCACACTGAATTGTCTTTGCACCTGGCCAAACCCACACAGGAATGAGCTTGGGTTTGTATCTTCTCTGCCTTTATCTCTTTTAAAATTTCATTAAATAGAAATTCGTTCAGGTTGAAGCTAAATTGTTGGAGAAAGGTGTGAAGTCTGAGCATCACGTAAATATTAATAATAGGAATTGAACTGGGAGTTTCAAGAATGCCATCTGCTGTGCAAACAGCTACTCACGAGCACTGACTGACCCTCTCATGGTTGAGCAGGAAGTCCAGGTCTGTTTGTTGTTGTCCCCTGTGCTGACTCTGTTTGAGGACAGCACTAAGAATCGATGATTTCTTTATCACTACGGCCGTTGAAGCAGAGTATGGAGGAGAAAATTTCTAGATTAGAGATTTGGAGGTTGGAGCGATTAGCCATGGGCATCTGTCTGGGTGGAAGAACATGAAAAGGTGAGGTGGTAGGTACATCATGTTGTGGCTGTGGCAGCTCTGAACCCTGTTTGCCGCAGTCTGTCACGGCTTACAAGAGAAATGCTGAAGCCGAGAGCCTGTGCTCAGAGTCAAACAGGCTAGAGCTGATGCTGGTAGACGGCCAGCGTCCTGCAAACTGTGTCAATTATTCCTTCTACTTGCCAGTTTGCATATTTCATTTTGGCATCTCCCCCCTCCCGACCCCCAAAGCCTCTTTTTTTTTTTTATTTTTCCTACTACATTTTGTGCTTAGTAGATACTTACTTTACATGGCCAAGTCTCAAGTTTGTTGGGATGAGAAATCATTACAAGCTCAACAAGTCTAAAGATGATGGTGATAGCAAGAGGAAGCAGTCGCTGAGCACTCACCAAGCCTCAGGAAACCATGTTAGGCAATCATTATTTGTGAACACATTTGATCCTCATAGCTTTCCTCTGGCATGGTATAGTTCTTATATCTATTTCATAGATGGGAAACTGCTGCGAGGGAAGGCGACCCCTTTGTTTGGGCTCCACAGCTGTGGTGGGTAGCCATTTGTGCGTTTAGCCATGGGCATGCCTGGGCACTCAGCAGCCAGCTGTACAGTTTTCTTTTGTGGACTCCTGTAGATACCAACATCTAACACCCCAGCTTAGAGGGTTCTGAATAAAACGCCCTTGTCTTCAGCAAGAACAGTTTTTTAAAAATGTACAAAATGCTGGAATAATGGGTTCTTTGCATGAATGTCTTCAGATACATCTGCCAGCCAAGCTTTCTAATATTACTCCTATACTTTTTTAGGAAAAATATAAATTATGCAGTAATTTAAAAAGTTAGGGTTACCTGCTTCTGTTTGACACAGTACTGAGTATGACATTTTCGGAGATTGTTTTCAAAACAAAGGAGGTTGAACTGAAGAAGGTCCTTTTATTTGAAAAACAAACAAACAAACAAATTTTAAAAAAACAGGCAGAAATCACCAAATTTGATTTTATAAGATTAAAAACAAGAAACAAGAGAGCATCCTTAATAATTCATACAGTAAAAACCAAATGAGTCAAAATTTAATCCAAAAGAAGGGAGTCTGGAAAGGGTTAATTTAGGAGCTAAACCAGAGTTAGAAGTTATGAATTGTTTTTCGGTTTATTGTAAAACTGACTTGTGTGAGCACGGCCTTCGTGGGACAAGGGGCCGTGTTTTGAAACATGTCTTTGCCAACCAAACAATGAAATAAAGAGAACAATAAGCAAAGGAAAGCTTTTCAAAGGCTGCCTTTCATTTACATTCCAAGATTAGTGGCCTCATCTCCCTGGTGAAATAGCCTTGCTTTACCCGACTGGTCAAAAGCACAATCAGGTGCCATCAGAAGCTTTTGCCCCAGCAGAGTGCACGGAAAATATTTGAATGCCATCAAGACTATAGGTGCCTGTTTCAAGTTGTCATGACATATGCTGTAACGTGTCATAAATAAGGATTTACAAATCTGACATTAAAAATGTGTTCCTAAAATATCTCGTGTGTTCCCCGGACATGTCAGCATAGAAATAATGTTTAGCATTTGTTTATTTTGCTGGACCACCCCATGAACCTGGGGAAACATGTTAGAAAAAAAAATTATAGCTACGCCAACTATTCTGGGAGATACACGAGCCCTCCATGTTTATCAGGTTGAGGGCACTGTATTTTGATGTCAATAAGCAATTTTTCCAGCCCGGTCTCCTGCCCGACCCTTTTAATCCATCAATATATTATTAGAGATAAAGTTGGTGGATGCCTGCTGCAGTTAGAAGATAAATGACATCTCTGAAGTCAGGCATTAAAGACTAGATTAAGGCCTTGTGACACCGTTTTCAGTGCTCATCTGTGCACTTCTGTTCAACCTATCACACTGAGTGACAAGAAAGAAAAATAATGAACTGGGCCAGGGGAAGAAGAAGAAAAAAAAGGCAAAAAGAGAGAGAGATTTTTTTCCCCCTAACACACAAACTACATCAGTTCACACTCGGGATTAGACTGCATTTAAAGAAAGGAAAAGAGAAAAGAAAACGGGGCATTGGGAGGACAGGGAAGGGCTGCCCTATAAAGATGAAAATAGGCAGGCAGAGGGGACATTAGAGACACGAATTCCATTTCTTCCTGGCTGCTGTTTCTTTTGGTATTCCCACCTGCCTCCTGGCCTCTCCCATCCCCTCGGCTTCCAGTTGCTCTAGGGATATGCTGCATCCCTGAGGTGGGAACGCCTGTATAAATCTTGTAAAGAGGCAGCCCTTGGTTCTCCATCTTGGTGAATCATGCTCCTCCATCCCTGCCAAATGATTTCCTTCAAGCTGCCATCCTTGGTGTGGCGGGAGATAATAGAGGCTTTTTATAACTCTGCTTCTGATAGTGATTTGAATATGTCCCCTCAGACGACAAATACAAATGATGAACTTTTTTTTTTCATTTCTGTGAAAAACAGCAACCACCAATGAACTGTATGGTAGAGCTGAATGCAAGGTGGGATGCGGGCGAAGGGAAAGGGCACAAACCTGTAGAAAGCCTGGCACAAAGTCTGTGAGCAGGGGCCTCAGAGTCTACTGGCCCATTATATCGCAATGTCCATTCTCTCAATGTTCAGTCACTCATTTTGAATTCATGCTGCCTTCCCATTTCTTACTATGCTTAGAAGCACACAGGCAGTACTTTCCCGGTTGACTTCTTTGCTACTGACAGTTCTGTGTTGCAGCCCTGGTCCAGGAGATACTTCTGTGCAGTGATAATCTTGCCATCTCTTACAGTGAACTCCTTGTAGAGGGTCTTCCACTGATACCTCATAACTGGTTTATGATTTTCACATACCTATCTTTGGCCCCAACCTCACTCTGAATTTTCTCTAGCCTCGTGCTGACTCCATAATAGATTATTCTGCCATAACATACATCCCTCATCCAGAATCTAACATCTGGCTCCAGGACAAGCTTCTGCTGTTCACACTGTCCTCCCTTCCTTCCCATTCTTGTCTTGTACATCTTTTGTTATCCCCTTCACTGCCACTCTCTTCAGCTCCAACTCAAGGTCTCATTGTGTCAAGATTTGGTTCTTGATTCATTTTATTTTCTGTCCTTCAAATCCATCAATTTCATGATGACATTCTCAGTTTTAAAATCTCTTCTCAACTCTAAAGCAAATTTGAATTCTTTAATATTACATATTTATATGAGGTCATCAAAACCCCATATTTTGTGCTCCAAATACTTCTGTACCCTCCCTGCACACTTTCTCTTCTAAAATCTAGGCTCAACTAAGTAACTTTCTTTCAACATGTTCATTGTTTACTCATGTCTGTTCCTTTGCTATCACTCTTCATGGTTTAGAAAGTTCCTTCCAGGCACCTCCGCTTGTCCAAACAATGGCCTCTGGCTCACCGTTTCTCATTACCCCATATTCCTTCAGCTGGACAAATATGATTTTAGCCTCCTGTTGGAGGAATATTCTTGGCTATCGACACCAAAACCTAGTTTGGATAAAAGTCAACTAATTAGAAGCCTTTGGCAATCATAGAAAAGGCAGGGACTGAAGGAATCCAGACAGAGGCAGGGGAGAACTACAGTGAAACTGCATTTCCTGGACACAACAGGACGGCTGCATGTGTAAGAGGTACACGAGTTCAAGGCAGACAAAAATCTCAGCAGGGATGGGGGAGAGATGAGTGCTCCTACGCCTAGCTGAGGGGCTATTGGCAATTGGTAGCTGCTGGGAAGGGAGAGGAGAGGAGGAGAACAGAAGGGAGGAGGAGAGGAGAGGGGAAGGCAGCAGAGGGGGGGGGAAGGGAAGAGAAAAGAAGAAAGGGAGGAGAGGTTTTCTCAAGAGAGGCTCCAGTAAACAGAGAGCTGTCACCTAGTTGCCTTTATGGATTTTAAACAAACAAGTAAACGAAAGAACACATGAAATTGGAAGGAAATGGTGATGGTGGGTGTAGAGGAGGAGTTGGAGAGGGGAGAATGGGGGATGGGTTTGATCAAAATGTTATATGCATGCATGAAATTCTCAACCAAAAAAAAAAAAAAAAAGAACCTTCTGTGTCAAAGGTGGGGTTGCGGGATGAGTGAGCACATTGCTGACAGTTCCAGGCTCACATTTTCCTACCAGAGACACATTGATTCAGGGCTCTCTGACCAAAGAGGAAAAGACGTGATGAAGCCCTTTCATTAAAATAGTGTTATCAGATACTCGTACCTAGGTCAGTGAGGGAAGCTTGTTATAGGGAGAGAAATACTATGATTGGCACAGCTTGGGCATATATCTACCTTCTGGTTGGGCCAGAGAAGTTGTGGCTGACTGCAGAAATGGCCATGTTTTCACTACTATGGTTTTATAGTTTATTCAGTAGGGGGTGAAATCTGTTTCCTCAGCCCTGCACTTGGGTTGGCCTTGGCCTTCACTGTGGGGTGAACACCGTAAAGTGTAAGTGGTGCCTTTCCAGTTCCAACCTTCCTACTTAAAAGCCCATCCTGTTCTTCAGGATACTTTCCACCAATGTGTAAACAAATTTGGGTTGGTTTGTTCCATACTGAGAGAGCTGTGGCCCAGGCTTTCTTGCCACTCCCCCTGACAACCAGTCAAGCCAACAAGCTCAAGAAGCAGAGTTGAGCAAGGATCCATCAGTGTCATCAGGGTGCCCTGATAGGACCCAAAGGATCAGCTGGGTAAGATCAGACCGCGATACCAACCAGGAACATGAGCCACTGATGCCCTAAGCCGCTCCTCTTTGGGTGTTTTGTTATACAAAAATCTAAATGACACAAAGGCAAACTCCATACAACAGCTGCTCTCCTTACAAGCATAAAACTTAGGGAAGAACATGATTTCTCAGAAGGAGGAAGGCTTCTGGGAAAGCCATGGTGGGCAGGAGCACTTCTGGGTGCCTAACATGATGCTATTGCATTTTTTGTTGTTGTTCTCCACAGCTAAGGCAGCGGGCCCCCTCAGAGCCGCACCTGATCTACGTTATCTCCCCAGTGCTTAGTAGAGGCTGCCCAGAGAATGCTAGGTGAAGGACTACATGGGATGTTATTCTCTGATAATTCTAATTTGTATATGTATTCGCCTTAAGGATTTTATCACCGACTTACCTACTAAGGATATTCTTTAAAAACAAAATCTTTGCATGCTGCATAAAAATGCAAATCTGATGCCACACCCCAGGAAGAGTTTTGATAAACTTTCCGGGCGAGGCAGGGCTGCTTCACTGAGAGGTGATAGTTGTAGGTGTGCGCACTCCACAGTCTTTATCCGTCTTCTCCAGTGGAGATTCTAGCATGTGGTTGGCTGGATCTGTTGCTTTTGGTCCCAGGGTGAGGCCGTACATTATACTGTAACAGAACAAAGCTGCTCCTCTCATGGCAGCCAGGGAGCAAAAGAGGAGAAAAAGGGTGTGGGGATAAGATATGCTCTTCAAAAGCTCTAAGAGAGCAGTTTCCTTCACATCAGCTCACCTCCACCAGCATTCAGTTATAAAGTCATCAACAGGTTAATCTTGTGTTGCAGTCATCATTCTCCTGATCCGGTCACCTCTCAGTTGTACCACCAGCTGCTGACTAAGCTTTCCACAAATGATATTTTGGGAGATATCTTATATCCAAACTGCAGGATGACCATACTGCATAGTCTCAGTACTGTATTGCTCTTGTTGCCTTATCAGCTGAAGAATTCTTGGTGCTTCCTAAGCTTTATTGCACCTCACACACCATGTGATTGTCATTGTTTGGAAATGGTCATGGGTAAAGAGTACTTATTCTCTTTGCCTGGCTTGTAGTGGTGGCCCTGAGATCCACAGAAAGATGTCTAGAATGATGTGCTTTCTATATTCCCAGGAAAAACATCAATATTCCCATGGAAAAGAAGAGGCAACTGGGATAAAGTTTTGGGTGGTCCTTGAGCTCTAAGTGCGGTCCTGTCCCTGTCTTAGTACCACAGACCACTCTTCTCTGATATATTGGATGCAGAACAACTTATTGAGCTAAGAATGGTAGCACACACCTTAAATTTCAGCACTTGGGAGCCTGGGGGTAGGAGGACCATCATGGTTCAAGGCTGGCCAAGGCTACATACTGAGTTTGAGACCATTCTGGGTGTCAAAGTCTTTACCTCAAAAAACAAATCACAAAACAACACAAGAAAAACAAAACAAAACAAAAAAACTAACCTCAGAACCATGCCTACATCAAAACCAAAGCCAAAACTAAACCAAACCACAACAAAAAGAATAATGTACTAAATACTAAAGAGCTTAAGATAGACAGTGTAAGTCTTGGGTCTTCATCATGGGGATTGGGGTGGGGGGGCGGTGGTAAGGAAGGAGGCTAAAGATCGAAATTTAGTGATGGGTGTGAGTGTGTCACACAAATCTCAGATCTGTAGATGCTTTTGACAGCCCACAGTTACCATAGCCCTCTGAGAATGTGACAGTTTGGGTGCTGTTGTCCCAGCCAAAAACACATGGCTTGATCCAGTAACTAACAGAAGGGTAGTCTCTTGTGTCCTGTTGTCTCACTGATGAAACAGAAGGAAGGATCTTGAACCCTCTAAGCATCCAAGCGGCACTCTTGAGACTAGTGAGAGCTGAGCTCTACTTGCAACCCACACCCATGATCGCGCTATTCAGATGCCTTCAGGCCTTCCAGGCAGTCTTGAAATGATTTTACCTCATGCGTTCACATCCCGGATGCTCCGTGGCTTTGTTGTTCTGAGAGTGGTGCACTCTAGAGGCTGAATTGGAGTAGACCGGTGCTCATTAGGAATCACTCCAAATTATTTTCTGGACAGAAGTAATCTCAAGAATTAGGACCAACATTAGAGGCAGCTTCTTTCAGTCAATAAAGGGCAGGAGAGACCCTTGCAGGATGAGGCGGGAGCCAACCTCACCAATCCTACAGGCCAGACCTTTCTAGAGGCAGGGTATTGGCTCAGCCAGTTTCCAGGTGAAGTGGGGAACGTCTTCTGCACGGCGGGCATGGAGCCAACAGCTTTGCAAGTTTGTTGTGAGGATTAGAGAAAGCACTGTTTTCCTATTGTGACCACATGTTAATAACAAGTATCATCTTGCTTTGCTTTGCTCCTTTTGCTCCCTGAAACAGAACCTAATTCAACCAATGTGTACTTAGTAAGTCTCTACTGGAGTAACACTCTCTGGAACTGGGGGTGTATGGAATCACTCCCTCCACTGCTAAAGCAGAGTAAAGGGGCCTGGGCACTTTGTTCTTAGACGCCTGGGCTTCATAAAGTCCGAAGCAGGAAACATAGCCAGAAGGAACTATTCTATGTCTAAGACCAAGGGGAGCAGCCAAGCCCCTGGCATGGCCAGACAGCTCTCCACTTTCCCTCTCTCCATGCATCTCATGGGATTCCAGCAACCAATCAGTCCATAGTTGTCTGTCTGTTTTTTGTTTTGTTTTGGTTTGGTTTTTTGTTTGTTTTTCCATCTGCATGATTAAGAGCTTAGTAATTTTTGACCTTACAGACAGGAATACAAGGTAATTTGCATACTTACACAACAAGTAACTAAGAACATCTGAAAAGAATACTGTTTTCTCAGCTTTCAGGGTGCTGATGTGCCCATGAATGCCCTCCTTGTGGCTTCTGACCCCCTTTGAGCTGGGCCTTGCTGGCCTGGCAGTGGTGAGCCACATCAAACATCCCCTTAGCTTCCCCAGCTGACAGCCTCCTTCTCCTCCCCGTGCCTTCATCATCTCTGTCTCCTTTTGAAGATTCTTTTTTTTTTCAACTCTCTCTTTTTCAAAAGATTACTTTGTCACAATTATTCAAAAAAAAAGGTTTTGCGCCTGTAGGAAATATTAATAGACTATTATGAGGTCCTACAACTAATTTTTCCACACATATCATCTGTCTTTGCATGGTTATTAAACTTCAACAATATTTCATGCAATGCTTCCCTGCTAAATTAATTTGGACCCTTCTTTTCTAGCTTCTTCCTTTCTGTCCACAAGCTTTAAAATTAAATTGAATCTTCATAATTATAGCTTTTTGTTGTTCTTCTGAATATCTTTTTTCTTTTCTTTTTTTAAAAATTTCTCTATCAAAGGAGCAATAAAGACATAAAGAAGCAACATTAGGATCCTGAAATACCCAAATGGTCTGGAATTGGGTGGGTCTGAGGTTTTTAGGGAGGAGCAGGGAGGGTGAAGATACTCAGATCTGGAATATAGATAAATTGGCCCTGATTTATTCCAAGGCAGTGAAAATAAATGAGGATTGTTCTTACAATGATGCAACTTTCATGGTTGCTGTAGTTTTTTATTTCTTTCAAGTGACTGTCTCATTTTTTAAAAAAGTAAATGCTTTTTCCTACACACACACACACACACGGCTTTACTGAGGTAGAATAGATGGATTGGGAAAGCACATCTGTTTATTGTATACTATTTGATGAGTGCAAAGTACCTTTGATTGATAGCTATGCTAGCACTAGTTCTGCTCGCTACCCTGCTCCTTTGTAAAACATAATCAGAGATGGAAAGAGAAAGTAACACCAAGCCCTGTCCTGAATCTTTCCCAACTCCAGCTATGGACTGATAGGATAGATTTAAAAAAAAAAAGGGGCTAGCTCTGCCCAGCTTGGAACTAAGGAAAGGCTAGTCATGGACACTACTCTTCTTTTTATTTATTTTGAAAATATTTTTGCCTAACAACTGGAAACATGCATACATTCACTCATTCAATTATTTGCTTACTTATGCATTTCATGTGCATAAGTGCTATGCTTACTTATGTGCCTGGTCTTTACTGTGGCCAGAAGACAGCTTGGGATGCCCTGGGACTGGAGTTACAGATGGTTGTGAGTCATCATACAGGAGTCGGACCCTCTGCAAGAGCAGCCAGTGTTCTTTATCACTGGGTCATTTGTCCAGTCACCCTTGGGCCTTAATTGTGTTAACCCCATGCTCTAGGGAGCCTGGTCAATCTGATAGACCTAGATGGCCCACCAGTGTGGCCATTTTTTTCTCTTTGGTGTTAGAGCTAGTGAAACAATGAGGTAGGATCAGAAGCAAAATGAAAGCGAGAACAGGAGGTCTGAAGAGCTCCCACATTCCCTAGGGGACATTAATTTGCTTTTACCTCAGGCTTTGGGGCTTCCAGTACAACCACCTCACTGGTTCTGATTTCTATTACTCCTTTGGTTGGTGCCTGGCTGCATCAACACCCAGCACAAAAAGTTCCAGTTTTTTTGTGTGTTCCTCCCCTCCCCCCAACCTCAAGTTATGTAAAACAGTGACTACTGGCAAACTCCTAATGAAAAGGTCTTATGGGTGATTTTACAAAACTTTGGCCACAGGCAGAAGTGTGTGTGTGTGTGTGTGTGTGTGTGTGTGTGTGTGTGTGTGTAGAAAGACTTCTCTATGAATAAGGGATTGATGATGCTCAGAATAGTGTGATCGAACATTTCACAAACATTTAATTCACTAAGAAATTGAATTCAAATAAATGTTTTAAAAAGTTTCCAATACTTGTGGAACAAGAGTTAACTCTTCAGATCATAAAGAAACAAAACATAACAAAACAACAGTAACAAAAAACAAACAAATGTAGGGATGACCCAGCCCATTATTCACACACAAGAAGCCAAAGCCAAAGTCAAAGGGTGTTGGCTGAAATTCATATGCCAAGTCTGAATCCTATGGCACACTGGGTTAATACTGCAGTGTGCAGTATTATTTGTTCTCATTAGCTTTTCTTCACCTGTGTTTAAGCCATAGCACTATTTTGTTTTTAAACCTATGGGATTCATTATTTTTACTAATTCAGCCTTAGTGACTTCATATCAGTAAAGCACTAATTAATGAAAACTATGGTAGGTAGGACAGTTGCCAACGTAGTGAGACACTTTTTTTTTTTCTTTTTAGAAGTTAGTTCTGAACAATTAAAAAATGAAGGTCTTCTTTTGTAATGCTTTACTCTCAAGAGAACTCAGAAAATCTTCAAATTATCCAGTTAGCTTATTTTTTATGGTACTGCTGTAATTGTCTTTGTTTTGTCAATGAACAAACCAATTCTTGAAGCAGTTTGGCTATTCCTATGGTAATGGCCACTCGGCAGCTAGAGAGTGGGCCATGTAGAAGCCTATTCCTACAACTTCTCTAGTCCAGCAAGGGCCATGTGGCAGACATAAAGCAGGATGTCCAGATGTTTGATCCTCAGATCCAGGAGGAGGAGGAAGAGCCCCTTTGGTTGTTTCTGTTTTAGAGTGGGAAGCCAGAAGTCTAGGTGTGGACTGAAAAGCAAAGTGTTTAGTATAGTGAAAGGTCAGTAGGGGACATCTATTTCCAACATATTGTTAGCTCATCTTCAACCCAAATCAGGATGTTTTGAAAATTAATCATTTTGATGTGATGGATCAGAATCAGGTGCTTCTTCTGGTTTGTGTGGGAATTTACCCAGGAAGAAATCCTAGGCCCTACCTTTAACGAGATTCTGTCCCCCACAGCAGGCCCTAAGCCCGATGAAATGAGGTGGTTGTGTGCTAGGACTAAGTAACAATATAATAACTACCATTTTAGTAGAAAGACTCAACAGTCTTTCTACTAAATATTTAACTTATCAAAAACATAGATCAGTATGGGGAAAAAAGATAAGAAGATACATGTTCGGTAGTTCATTAATTCATTTAGGAAACATTCATAAGCTGCCATTCCCCTCCCATCACTGTGGTAAATAGTGAGGATACACAAATAAATAAGGCAAAGCTGATGTTTAGCAGCAAAATGCCATCAATCATAAAATGCAACCAAAGGTTGGATGCTAGCTGATGAATAATTCTAAGGGGAGACTTCAGGAAGGGGGTTCATTTGAGTAGAAATGAAGCCACATTTACACGAATTATGAGTATTAGGGAGACCAGGTCCTCTCTGACATGAAGCAGTATCATGTATGAGTTTCAGGTGGACACCTGCCAGCAAGTCTCTGGGGGCTGGATGAGAAGAAAGTCCAAGTTATAGTTTGAATCTGAAATGCCCCCGGAAGGCTCATGTTTTGTGTGATTAGTCCCAGCTGTTGGCACTGTTTTGGGAGATTCGGGAAATTTCAGAAAGCGGGGCTTATTTGGAGGAAGTAGATCATGGGAAGAGGTGTTAACGGATATGTTATCTCGGGCCGCTTCCAGTTCTACTTCCTGGTTCCTGGTCCACTGTGATGTGAACAGTCAGTAACACGCTAGCACGGCAATGAACTGAGCGGGTTGGCCACACCTGCCTTCCAGAGCAGGATGGACTGAAACCATGAGACAAATATTGTTTTCTGCTTCGGGTTGCTTCCGGGAGGTATCACAGTGTCACAATGACACGAAAATAACAAATACAAGGTGCTTGAAGGCAAAGAGAGTTTTAAAATTCTCTATCTGCACTGGCCCCCCCTCTTCCCTTCCCCTTTCCTGCTGCACTCCTCCATGCCCCCAGCTAAATGGGTGTGAGCCTCAAGTTGTAAGGACAGCCAGTATGTGAAAATGTCGTTACACTGTGTGCCACTCTAAGCTCCTGCAAATGTGTGTGTGTATATATATATATATATAGAAGTCCACTACACGACCAAGCAGATGGCATCTTTTTACCCCCATACCATACAGGGGATAATTGAGACCCCAGGATGTGGCTTGTCTCAGACTACAGACAAGTGAAGAGAAGAGTTGGATCCAGGCTTTGCAAACACATAACTTGGCTTACTATTAATTGTCAACTACATTTAAATAAGCATTAGCCTGTAATCTGCCTCCAGCCTCCAGCCCCCCTTCCATTGCCAGTAACATCCGTTCACCTTCCTACCAGGCAAGCTGAATTACTTAACAACCTTTAATGCAGCCCTTTGCTGCTTCCTACTTCTCTGTCTTGGCTTCCTTTTCTTCCACCTGGAACATCTCCTTTACATCCTCAGATCTGCTGACACCTAACAGCCGTTGAAATGGCACATTCTCTGCAAAGATTGCCCCGATTCCTAAGTTTTGAAGCGGCTCTCTTCTTCCTTTGACTTTTCACCATATCCTAAAATTCTCTATTTCCAGGTGCCTGAGGTAGACCTGCTTTGTACCCATTTGCTCTGTAAGCTCCAGGAAGTCCTGTCTTCCCTGTTGCAGCTTCCACAGAAGGTGCCTGAACTGACTCCTACCATCTCTCCTGCTGACATTCTCATCTGGTCAGTACATGGACACATTGGCACTTAGGGCTATAAAGAGGGTGGCCGGATGGTCTAGGTCACTGGTTGGTAGATATGACTATCCAAGTAACAAGCCATTCTCTAGTCAGGACAGTGTGGCCTTGTGTTTTAAAGAGCTTCAGACATCCTGAGTTAGAGAGCCATCTACTTGCTGATTTGTGACCCTGGGCAAACATGCCTGGGGACTTTCTTCTGCAGAGTGGTGAGCTCTTTCTCATGTGGGAATTGTTAGGACTGAATAAGCAACTACGGAAAGACTCATTTGGGTTTCAATATTAGTTCATGCCAACTGAAAGCCCATGTGATGGGGGTACCCACTGGTCTGGCTCTTACCATCGTTTACCAAGTGTTAATTGCTGGGCAGTTCATAAATCTGTTCAGTAACAGTTGTGCTTAATAATGTCACCATGCAATTGAAGTGTTACAGAAACCGATGATAAGTGTGAAAAGAGGAACTGTTGCTTCTTTGAACATTAAATTGAATGCTTTGGATTTGCTAAAGGTGAGTCACTGCAGAATAGCTGTTGAATTGGCTGTTAGTAAAATCATTAAAAAAAGACTGCGGTAAAAGCATAAACATGGAGAAGATTGCTTTGAGCAGATCACTTTAAAAGAAGGTGAGAAACAGCCTGATGTGCCACCTTCAGCCATGGTGAAGTTTTGGTCTGTGCTGCCGCCGAAGGCCATGTCTGGGTCTGTGGCCCTGAGGCAGCGGGAGGTTGTGTCAATGTCCATGGCCCATAGTGACACCAGAGACCATGTTGATGTCTGTGGTCTGTGCTGTCACCTGGGGCCACGTTGGTGTTCAAGGGCTGTGTTCAGCTGGCCCCACCCCCACGCCTGGGCAGTGCTGAGAGCTAGCTCTGGGGTTGTGGGTGTGGGAGAGCTCGTGGGCTGATCAACTCAGCTACCGCATGGGCCAGATCCTGGGCTTTGAGTTGGCCCACCCAAACAACTACCCCATCTAAGAGCTGCTGTTGGAGACAGTCTTGCAGATACACAGCTGCAGAATCTCCATGACACAAGACAATAACAGGAATCCCAGCGGGGATTCAGTACTGACAGTGTAGTAGAGGCCAGAGGCCTTGAACCAGACCAATGATTCATTGCAATGATCATTTGGGGAAAAGGGCATACTGAGTTACTGTGTGACTCACCACAGCTTTCCATGATGATTTATTTTCTTATTTTTATTTTTTGTTTTCTTTGGGGAGGAAGTTACAAGGGCTGAGGGTGGATATGAAGGGACTGGGAAATGAGTTGGATTGGGGTGCATGATGTGAAATTCACAAAGAATCACAAAGTTATTTTTAAAAAAATAGTAACCCAGACCGAAGAAGACAAATATCGCATGTTTTCTTTCATATGTGAATGTTGGTTTTGAAACTTCAGATATGTGTGTTTTGTTTGGAATAACCATTAAAGTTTAAAAAAAGAAAACTAATGTAAGTCCATCAGGAGGGTTTATTCAGAGGAGCATAGATAGAATACAGTGATATAAAGGGAGACAAAAAATGGAACAGGAAGACTAAGTGGGGGGTGAAGGACAGGATCTGGGGAAGGCTAACTAACACTAACAACCTCCTGGAAAGCCACATGGAAACCTCCCATTGGAGAATCTTCCAAAAATATCTAGGTATACAGAAAGAACGTAAATTGCTTTACCCTGTAATAGTGGGAAAATACCACAAGTAGATACCAGATGCATACAAATAACCCTGTTACCAGGAGTGGGCACATCTCTTGGATTTGTTGGCCGGAAGGGTCCCCTAGATCCTCAAACGTTATAGTCTATTGAAGTTGCTTTTGATTATTTTCTGTGCTGTTTAAATTTCTTTGAAACTTGACATAAGCCTAGACCTATTTGGGAAGAGAAACTGCAACTGAGAAAGTGCCTCCACACAGTTTGCCTATAGCCAAGTCTGTAGAGCATTTTCTTGATTGACAATTGATATGAGTAAGACCAGCCGATGTGAGAGGGTGTCACTCCTGGGCATATGGTCTTAGGGTGTATAAGAAAGCAGGCAGAGGAAGCCATGAGGAGAAAATCCAGTGAGCAGCATTATTCCATGACCTCTTACGGGTTTCTGCTTTGAATTCCTGCCCTAACTTCCTTTAGTCATGGACTGACCAGAGAGCTGTGAGCTGGAATAAGACCCCTTTCTCCACAGCTTGCTTTTGGTCATTGTGTTATATCACAGCAATAGAAGCTCTAAGATATAACTGCTGTTAAGATACCATATACCCGAATCAATAAACGTGAAGAAATCAAGACGGTGCAGCCCTGAAAACTTCATCCCTACTGGCTAGCTTTGATAGTGCTGCAAGGTACTGTGCAGGGTGCTATGCTAGAGGAGAAAAGCTGTCATCAGTCTTACCTAGCTTTGAACCCTGTGAACTACAATTACACAATAACTGTGTCAAGATGTGCCCGCCTGGTATAACAGTGGCTTGAATATGATGGGTGCAGCCAACCACTTTCAGCTTGGATCTAAGACATCTTCATGAGATTTAACCCATTCGTGGTACTGTTATTGGGTCAACAACCTGTGGCTAGGTATGCCCTATGCCCTTAGGGAGAAACCTACTACTATCACTCTGCTAAATGGACAGACTACTAAAAGGACTCATAATGGCTTGTCTCTATACCCACAGCTAGTGTGTCTCTCTCAACCCTCATCAGAGAAGCTTCTTCTTGCAGCCTGTAGCAACAACAACTGATCGAAGTGCAGAGAATAAGAGACTGTGGGGTGCTCATCCTTACATGGGCCATTTGAACCAGTTCCCAACCCTCCTTCCAAAGCTCAGGGATCATTGCGGAAGAGGGGGCAGATGGCTACAAGGAGACTGTTTTCCAGAAACAAATGGGTGGATGCACAGACGAACTCACAGCAATTGCGAGGGCATGCAGGAGTCCTATGCAAACTCAAGCCAGGAAAGAATCCCAGAATGGAGAGGAGGAAGGTGGGTACAAAATCCCACCCCTAGCTGAGGAGCTACTGGCATTTGATAGCTAGCTGCTGGAGAGGAAGAGCCAGTTTTCTTTATGGGTATGAGCCCTGGTAAGTAACCACACTCTAGGGCAGACCCCACATTTAAGAGTATTTTGGTAGCGCAAATTGGATTTTATGGGCTTAATAAAAGAGAACATGAAGTTGGGAAGGTGGGAGTGGGCCTGAGAGGACCTGAGAGACAGGGATATGATCAAAATTTTCAGAGAATCAAATTAATACTTGAAAATATTATACTTTTCATGTGCTTCTCGCTAAAAGACTCTCCTGTCTGTAGAGTGTTGGTAATTACTTCAGTTAATGAGTGAACAAGGCATGGGCCTAGAGCAGATGCAGAAAGAACCGCTGGCCCCTTTTCTCCAGGCCTCACCTCCACACCTCCACTCCTTCCTGAGACTCCCTTACTCTGCTCAGACACAGGGAATGTTAGGGTTAAATGCACACATGCTTCAGAAATCAACACCCCCTTTGGTGATAGCTGGGAGCTTCCTGAATAAACAGCTGGACTTCCTCGCTCTCCCATGGAAGTATTGCTAAGGCATGTCCTAGAGTTTCCCAGCATTCCCAGTTGATAATGCTTGATGATGAAGCCTATGCCAGCTGCCTCAGTCACCTCCCAAGTGAACCATTCGTTTTGTCCTGGGGTGATCCTGTGGCAGAATGTGCATTAAGGTATCGCCTTAGTTTGTTTGTGCTACCCTAACAAAATACCTGAGGTTAGTCAGTTTAGGAAGGTAATGTCTTTCCTAATAATTCTGGAGGCTAGGAAGTTCATGATGAATGGGACAGCAGGTTGGACATCTGACCTTAGGCTCTGTTTCTAGGATGGCACCTTGAAACTGGTGTCCTCATGTGGCAGAAGGGAGAAAGGTAAACAACCGAAGACAGTTCTCTCAGGCCTTTCATAAGGGATTAATCTACCCCAAAGGGCAGTGCCATCATTAATCACTCCTCTGAAGATCTGATTTCTTAACACTGGAATAGTGGAGATTAAGTTTTAATATAAATTTTGGAGAGACACATTCAGTGTAGCAGACACAGACCCAAGCCTTGGGGCTGAGGACAACGCCTTTCTCACAGAAACTGTAAGAAAAGATGCACAAATGTGATGCTAGCAGTGAACATAAATTTACTCAGACCAGGTTAAAATAAAACACCTCACTTAGTTGACATTAAAACCAAATATTTAGATTTCGAGTTCATCAGAATGTCTGCACTTTAACTGTTACCAGACCAGTTAGCACGTATCAGAATAGGTATTTTCTAAAATTGTATATCTAGATATTTTCCTTGTGGTTATATTTTTGAAAAAAAATGAGCTCTCACAATGAAGCTTCAGGTGGAGGACAAGCCAGTAAGGGGCGCTTTATTTTTCTCTTTCTTTTTGCCTGAATAGGGGTCTGTTCTCATGTGAGTCCTCACAGGCCCAACTCAGCATCACCGTGGCTAAGAGGCAGTGCAGTTGTAGGATTTGTGTAAGGCTCCTAGGGTCCCGATGATGGACCCCGTATTTATAGGCCCTAAACCCTCTGGGAGCTTCAGTAACCTCTTCTAACAAAATGCTCCAAGCTGCTGGTGTTCATAAGAACGTCTGAAAACCACTCACTGTTTTGCCAGCTCACCCCTACCTTACACTGAGCAGAGTTGAGACTGTATTCCAGGACCAACACAAGGCCCAGGGCATCATGCCAGACCTGATGAGCTCTGGTGATTCATACGAGCAACAGCAGCTGCTTGGGAAGTTATCCAACACTCCATCAAACCTCAACAACCATCCTGGGATGGCTGGGTTGGCTGGACCTGTCTGATGCAGCCAACAGACGCTCCCTCCACCCCCCAACCTGTAGGTTAATCCTCCAGAGCCATAGTTCAGGCAGACGATGAGCAGGCAACATCCGGGATGGGCATGGAAAGGTGAGCAAACATTGCCTGCTACCCTGCCAATCTCCAGTCCCGTTATTCTTTCTTTCCCCCCTTGGGCAAATTTGGTTTCCTGGAATTAATTATTCAGCAGGAGATGACAGCCGGTGTGTAACAGTGCTGCTGGAAGAGAGAATAAAGAGGCACATTGGACACAGCAGCTGCGCCTCCCAGACCCTGAAATTTAAGATCTTTATAAATGATCTGTTAAAACTATAGTGACGATAAGCTTATGAATCATGATCTATATTAATCAGGGCTGCTGATATGGAAAGATTAATTGAAACGTGCAGTTCTACACAAATGATAAAGTGGTAACAATTTAATATCAGACAAGAAGAGTGAAGAAATTACACTCCAAGCTTCATGCATCATTACTATGGATATTAATATTTTACCCAGCGCAACAGCATCGGGAATCATAATGAAAATCCATAAGTGGGCTACAGACATGATTAAATACAACAGTCTTTAGGAGCTGTTTGGTGGCGGCAGTTGGGCCATATTTCACTCCGAAACTGGTGATTCCAGTGATAGAGTCTAGACGAGGGTGATTAAAAATGGTTCCTCCTAAAGCCCGTTAACCTTTTACTACTAAAATGAATTTCTTTGATTTTTAAATTACGTTGTTCTCTTTGCTCTTTTCAAAACCGAACTTGATCTCAAACCTTGACAGGATGCTGGGTGCAGGGTACAGTGACAGTCACGATGAAATTTCTCAGTTACAATCCTTTGCCTCTGGG
>CM053749.1:20480127-20508763 GCA_028658305.1 Pachyuromys duprasi
GGGGGGGGGGAAGTCATAGTTTCAGTGGGAGATCACACTTCTTTGTCCCCTTCACCCTTTTCTTGAATGAAAGATAGGTACAATGACTGGTGCTTATGCACCTTCCGAACAAACGGGGTGATTGCCAGGAGTAAAAATGGTGGCATGGAAGCCATAGGAAGCCTGGGTCTCTAGCTGGGTGGTGGTGGCCCATGCCTCTGCTATCAGCACTCAGGCCACAGAGGCAAGTAGATCTCGGAGTTCGAGGCCAGCCTCGTCTACAGAGTGAATTCCATGACAGCCAGGGTTACACAGAGAAACCATAATTTGAAAAAACAGACAAACAAACAAAAAAGTAAGAAGAAGAGGAGGAGAAGGAGGAGGAAGAGAAGAAGCCTAAGTCTCTGATGTTCACAGGGTTACTGTTCTCTGTGCTAGGGTTCTTATTTCTGTCATTTCTAAGAGTGAGAACTAAACTTGATGTGTTATTTTAAAACTCTATTTAGGTGTTTTTTTTTTATATTGAAACTTAGTTCTGATACCGTAGGTGACTTCTGATTTTATTTGCATATCATGTTCCCTATGTGTTCTAAAAAATAATATTAATTATTATTATAAATAGAGCTAATGAGGCTTCTGAGAAACATTAAGAGGAGGAGAGAAATAAATTGTTCATTCTCCTTAACTTGGTGCTCTGCCTGCATGTGCTGCATATACCAGTGATGTGGGCCTGTAAGAGAAGCTTTGGGCTAATACAACAGGTAAAGAAGAGAAAAGAACGAAAGAGTCCAAAGTGCCATTACGCTACGAAGCCAGGGACAGCTGACCAGAGCATCCAGGGACAGGTGACCAGAGCATCTCTACCCCGGGTTTTTGGGACCATGCTTTTAGTTTAGGTTTCTGTTTCTTTCAACCAAAGATATTCTAATTGAAATCTACCTTGCATTTGACGTACGGGGTTACATTAAAAAGTATTCACTGAGTGGCACAATGATTACAACAGTAATTGTAATAATAGTTACAAGTCAGTGAGCACTTTCAATGCGCTGTGGTGATAAACACTTTCTCTGTGTTATCTCATTTCATGTTCTGATTAATACCATGTCCAAATGCTAGTGTGATGCCCATTTTAAAACAAAAGTCTAAGTCTAAGAAAGCATGATTTCCACACAACCCACCCACCCCACTCCCCAGGACATATTATAGAAATTGAGTTGCAGAAGTAAGGTTGTGAATTTAGTTGTCTGATTCTAGAGATTCCAGAGCAAACCTACACTATGTAGTGAACTTTGTACTAAGAAGTTATTAGTAATTAAAAGACAAGTGATAGCCAGGCCCAGTGGCATATGCCTGTAGTCCCAGCACTCAGAAGAAGGCAGAGGCAGGCAGATCTCTGTGAGTATGAGACCAGCCTTGTCTACAAAGCTAGTTCAGGACAGCCAAGGTTACACAGAGAAACCCTGTCTCAAAAAACAAAACAAAAACAAAACCACCACAAAAAAAAAAAAACAAGTGACAAACTGGAAACCAGTATTTGCAATCTATTAAACAAGTACAAGATTAATATCAATAACTATACAGAGTAACTACTAGTTGCAGAGACAAAGTAAAGTACTTGCTATAAGAAATGGACAGATACATGAAATAGATTATCAGGAAAAGAAATGCAAACACCTAAGTAAAGAGGCACAAGTAACTCAGCAATATTAAAACCTTAAAATATTTTGATAACCAACATGCAAAAATTGCAGACAAATAGTTACTCTGATATACTGTTGGTAGGAACACAAAAACCTTCTTTACATGGAAAATTTTCAGCAGCAGTCAAAAGAACATTGTAGGCTTAGATTTTTCAAACACCTATTTTATTTAAGGTTCTTAAATGCCTTACTTTACTTCCCTTTCAACACCCCTCCTCCTTGACCTTAGGTAGGAGATTAAGAGGG
This sequence comes from Pachyuromys duprasi, assembly GCA_028658305.1. NCBI lineage: Eukaryota > Metazoa > Chordata > Mammalia > Rodentia > Muridae > Pachyuromys > Pachyuromys duprasi. Next base: position 20,482,053 of record CM053749.1, read on the forward strand.
AAAGGGGCTGTAGACCTCTTTTATATACTTCCTGCTGATTAGGGTCCTCTGGGGATCACCAAACTCAGTCATCAGGACACCAGCAGTCTAGTCAAACAGCAAAGCAGCAGCCAAACACGAATCAACAGCAGTGGGATAATTCAGTAGAAATGGCTAGACTCCTCCCAAACAGCACAAGTGTGCCAAAGCAGAAAAGCATGAGCAGTTCTCTGGAGTGTTTCTTTCTTCAAAAACCAGCAAAGGATGGAACCGTTGCAAAGCATAGTAATGCAAAAGCATAGAGATGAATAAAGTGTTGTCTCACTGACGATGGGCTTCTATTTATCCCTTCTCAGAGTCCACACAGGATGTTTTGCAGCTCAGAAAACCCATGCCCCTCCCACAAGTTAGTGTTCAGGTGACCAATATCACATGCCCTCTCATGGGAACTGTTTTCTGCAGGGAGAAAACATTCCCACATCCCACACTGTGACCAAAACAAAAAACATACACACATGACACAACTGAGTTTCAAAAAAAAACCCAACCAACCAAAAAAAAAAACCACACAAAAAACTTGGCACAGGAGACTACTTCCTGAATAGAACACCAACAGCACAGGCTCTAAGATCAACAATCAATAAGTGGGACCTCATGAAGCTGAAAAGCTTCTGTAAAGCAAAGGACACTGTCATCTGAACGAAACGACAGCCAACAGATTGGGAAAGGATCATTACCAATCCTACTTCTGACAGAGGGCTAATATCCAGTAGATATAAAGAACTATATCTTTATACAAGATACAAGGACCATGTGTGGATATGGCCTGGAACCCCCGCTCAGATGGGTCCCATGATAGCTCGGTGTTGGACTGAAGACCCTAGTGAGGGAAACAGGGACTGTTTCAGTCTTGAACTTGATGGCTGACTCTTTGACCCTCCCCCATACATGCCGGGGAGTGACAGACTGGCTAGATCCCAGGGGAGGACATTGCAGCCAGCCCTGAGGAGACAGGATGAGCTGGGGTTGAAGCCCTGTTGGTGGACTTGGAGGGGGCGGGGAGGAGGGAGATGAGGGAGGGAGGGAGAAGGTGGGAGGGAATGAAGGAGGGGCCTACGCCTGGGATGCAAAGTACCTAACCTGTGATTGATATAAAAATAAATAAATTTATAAAATAAAAACAACCAAAACCAAACCAATCAAACAAAAAAAGAAAAAACAAACCCAGAATATTTAGGTTAACATACAAAGTAATGGGTTACATTGTTGAATCTTTACACATATATGCTATTATATTTTGCTCTTATTCACTCCCGTTCCCACTCTCCTCCCCATGACCCTTCTTTCCTCAGGCAGATTTTCTCTTCTGTCCCCACCTCTACGTTCTTGTTTTATGTACGTCATTATTCCGTCTATCTCCCACCTTCCTTAGGATCCCATCCTCCTTCATGACTAACAAGAAGACACACAGAAATAAACACATGCATATGTATAATTTTGAATTTAAGCTCTGCATATGAAAGTGAACATGTGATATCTGTCCTTCTCAGTCTGTCTTATTTTGCATCCACTGTCCAGCAAATGTCATGATTTCATTTTTCTTTATGGCAGCATAAAATTCCATTATGTATATGCACCACACTTCTTTATTTATTCATCTGTTGATGAATATCTAAGCTGGTTCTATTCTTTGGCTTTTGTGAGTATTTCAGTTACAGACCTGGATGCTCAAGTATGTCTGTTGTACGTAGACTTAGAACTCTTAAGTATATAAGTAAAAGCAATAGAGCTGAGCTGTATGGTGGTTCCATGTCCAGGTTCTGAAGAACCTCTATATTGATTTGTGGTGGCTGTACATTTTAAATCCACAGGGCTTTTCTTTCCTCACATCCTTGCTAACATTTTTGTCATTTGTTTTCTTTATGATAGACACTCTAACTAGAGTATTGATGTTGATGTTGGCAATAGGCTTGCTGTATATTGCTTTTATTTATACCTTTATTGTGGTTAGGTATGTGCCTTGTATCCCTTCTGATCTTTTCATGACTTTTATTTAACACAAGAAGTGTTGGATTTGGTCAAATGTTTTTTTTTTTCAGGATCTAATGATATGATCGTGTTTTTTTTTGTTTTGTTTTGTTTTAGTTTGTTTATTTGGTGGATAACATTGATGGAGTTCCGTATATTGAACCACCCCTGCATGACTGGGATGAAGCCTACTTGAATATGGTGGATATTGTTTATGTATTTTTGGATTTAGTGTGTGAGCATTTTATTGAGCATTTTTGCCTCATATTCATAGGGGAAAGTGGCTGTAATTCTCTCTCTTTTGGGTCTTTATGTATTAGGGTGACTGTGGCCTCATAAAAGGAGTTTGACAATGTTTTTCTGTTTATATTTTGTGGAATAATTTGAGGAGTATTGATATTGGCTTTTCTTTGGAAGTGTGGTAGAATTCTGTGCTGAAACCACCTGGCCTTGGCCTTGTTTTGGGGGGTGGGGGAATGGGAGATTTTTAATGACTGCTTCTATTTTTTTTTTTACTTAACTTGTTTACCTGATCTTGAGTTAACTTTGGTAAGTGAAATCTATCAAGAAAACTGTCTGTTTTGTTTAGATTTTCAAATTTTGTGACATACAGACTTTTGAAGTAAGACCTAATGATTCTTTGGATTTTGTGAGTGTCTGTTGTTATGTCCCCTTTTTTATTTCTGATTTTGTTAATTTGGATATTATCTCTCTGTCTTTTAGTTAGTTTGGCTAAGGGTTTGTTTATCTAGTTGATTTTTTTCAAAAAACAGCTCTTGGTTTTGTTGATTATTTGTATTGATCTCTTTCTTTCTATTTCATTGATTTCCTGCCATCTACTCCTCTTGGGTGTGTTTGTTTCTTTTTTCTTTTTGAAGAGTGTTCAGGTATGCTGTTAAGGTGCTGCTATGAGATCTCTCCAATTTCCTTATCAAGGCACTTAATGCTATGAACTTTCCTCTTAGCACTGCTTTCATTGTGTCCCATAAGTTTGGGTATGTTGTGCCTTCATTTTCATTGAATTTTAGGAAATCCTTAATTTCTTTCCTGACTAATGGTCATTGAGCAGTCCTGAGAAGGAAGTGTATTCTTTTGTGTTTGGGTGAAAAGTTCTGTAGATGTCTATGAGGTCTATTTGATTCATGACATCCATTAGTTTAATTTTGTTTTTGTTTTCGAGACAGGGTTTCTCTGTGCAGTCCTGGTTGTCCTGGACTCACTTTGGAAACCAAGTTACCTCACTCTGCCTTTCAAGTGCTGGGATCAAAGGCATGCACCACCACATCCAACTTGACATCTGTTAGTCTCATTATTTCTTTCATTTCTGTCTTGATGATCTTTCCATTGATGAGAGATGGGTGTTAAAGTTTCCCACTATTAATGTGTGGGGGTTGGTGTGTGATTTAAGCTTTAATAATGTTTCTTTTACAAATGTGAGTGTCCTTGTATTTGATATCTTTGCTCTATTTTGAATTAATTTTTGTGCATGGTGAGAGATATGGTTCTAGTTTCACTTTACATTGGGGAAATCCACTTTTCTTGGCGCTGTTTGCTAAAGAGATTGTATTTTCTCCAGTTTATGTTTCTGACAACCTTGTTAAAAATTAGATGCCTATAACAGGTTTTATTAATGGGTCCTGGTCCTCTTTTATTGCTTCATGTGCTTGTTTTTGTGCCAATAATAGAATGCTTTTGTTACACTGTACCTCAGCTTTTCTTAGCTTTTTTTCCTGTTGCTTTGATAAAATACTATGGTAAAGCAACCTAGGGGAGAAAGGGTTTGTTTTATAGCTTATGGTTCTACAGGGTATGCTGGCCATCATGGTGGGAAAGGCATGGACGTAGGAGCCTGAGGCTGGCCCATCACCTTGCATTGGCAGTCTAGAAGCAGAGAGAGAAGAGGAATTGGGGCCAGGGTATAAAACTCTAAACCCCACCACCATTGATGTGATTCTTCCATCAAGGGTCTACCTCCTAAAGGTTCCATGACCTTCCCAAACTTTGTCTCTAGCTGGTGACCAAGTGTTGAAACATACGAGCTTATGAGAGACATTCCACACTGAAACCTCAATATGTGGCTCTGTAATATAATTTGAAAATGGACGATGTGATTCATTTAGCACTATTTTTCCTGAGAAAGGTTCTTTAGCTATTTCGAATCTTCTGCCTTTCCATACAAATTTTGAGTTTTTTTTAAGCTCTGTGAAGAATGTCATAGGGACTTCATGGGGATTGCATTAAATTTGTAGATTGCTTTTGGTAATATAAATATTTTCACCATATTAATTTGACCATTCATGAGCATGCAAGAACTCTCCATTTCACAGTATCTTTCAATGCCCTTTTTAGTGTCGTCAAGCTTTCTCTTGAAGTTAGGCTTTATTCCCAGATATTTTAAAGTCTATTTTGAATACCCCCCCTCCAATTTGTGTCTCAACCTGTTTAATATTGTATATTAAAAATCCTACTGATTTTGTGTCTTGTTACTTTGCTTAAAATATTTGTCAAGTAAATTGTTTTTTTTGGTGGAGTCTTTGGGGCCTTTTAACCATACAGGATCAGTTCATTTGTAGATAAGGATAATTGACTTTTTGTCTTATTTATATTCATTTTATTTTCTTCTCCCCTCTTACTGGTCTACCTAAAACTTCAAACATTCCTATTGAATAACAGCAAAGAGGCAGAGAGAATGAGCTCCCTTTTATCCTATATTCTAGAGGATATGTTCTCAGTTTCCTCCAAGTAAGTGTAATGATAGTTGTTGGTTTGTTATGTTTTTCTATGTGTCTTATGGCTTTAATTATGATAGGGTGTTGAACTTTATTGGAGGCTTTTTACAACAGTTGAGACCATCTTTTCATGTCTATTTATGTGCTGAATTATACTTTATTGATGTGTTATATTGAACCCACATTGTATCTTTGGAATAAGATCAATTTGATTATTGTATATGAGCTTTGTACCATGTTCTTAAATTCATTTGACAAGAATTTTTGCATCGATGGCCATCAAGGAAATTGTTGTATATCTGTCTTTGTTTTGTCTTTATCCAGTTTTGGAATCTAGGTAATGTTGGCTTTGTAAAGCAAGCTTGATAGTGTTCTTTCTTTTTCAGTTTAAAGAATATTGGTATTAGCTCTTTTTTAGAAGCTTCATAGAATTCAGCAGTGACTTCCTCTGGACTTTTGCATGTTGCAAGGATTTTTGTTAAGGCTTCAATTGCATCGATAGCTATGATTTTTGTTTAGCTTTATATCATCTTTTCTTGGTTCAATTTTGGTAGCTTTTGATTCATTGAAAAATGTGAAGACAAGCACATATACACACATGCATTTGTACACACATACACACACAACAAAAACAACAAAATAAGACTAAAACCAAAGTCTCAGCCTGAAGTCAGTCAGGTAGAAGAAGCTCTCTTTTGTTCAACTTCTTTACCCAAATTTTTAATTGGTTGATTGGGACCAATTTATATACGGGTATCAAGCTCTTCTGCTCCAAACACTCATCCGGTTCATAAATACCCTCACGGACAGGAAGTAATATTTGGCTTAGCATTGGGCTGTCCCAATCAAATTGGCACACAAGATTAACCATCACATATAGTGTGAAACAGTCTATTATCTTCAAAAAGAATGAAGTAGATTTGCATATTTGGTAGTAGAAGATTCCCCAAGCTATATTGCTACATGAAAAAAAATCACAGAATTTCACATAATCAATTTTATGTTTGTTTTGTGTGTTTATACTTCTATAACTTCAAATTCTAGAAAAAGTTCTACAGTCTTATTACTCTGGACTGTAAATTTTAACAATACATGTTCATTTCTCTCTAATTCAGTGATCTTGAATTCTAAGAAGCAAGAACCAAGGATCAACCATTATAAATGAAATTCTTCACTACCTACCTTCTAATCTTTTTTTTTCTTGTATGTATTTGATTCCTCTATAGCTAAGGAAGGTGACAGTCAAGCTGCAGCTTGACATGGGTTCAGCTTAGCACCCGACCTGGCATGGAGACTTCTTGTTCTCGGATTTGCTACATCCCTCTTAGAAATAGACTCTGAAGTACCCTGATTAGAGAGCATATCCACTCATCCACTGTTAGTCCTTATGACTTGCAGGGGTGGGATGTGATGGCATGGCTGGTTACGTTATACAATGTCCGTAGCAAAGGTTCAAGACAGAATAAAGGCAAGGCCCACCAAAGTTCCTATCTCGTGTACTCCTCTGAGGAGCAGAGGGATGAGAGTCAGCAGTGGAGGAGATGCTGAAGGAACGGTAAACATATTGCTCTGGTGTTTTATGTTTTAATCAATAAGCTACATTTGTACATGACTTGAAGCCATTTTTTTAAAGGAAATGATTTCTCAAAATTTCTTACTGGTCTTAGTGATGATTAATTTTGATTGGCATCCTAGGACATTAGTGAGGCACACTTTTGGGTGTGTCTGCCACAGTGTTTCCAGAGTGGATTAATTGAGGAGTGATGACCTAACCCAGCTGTGGGCAGTGCCATCCCATGGCTTGCGGTCTGGGACTGAACAAAAGCAGAACAAGAAAGCCATCTGAACACCCGGACTTGTCTCCCTCTGCTTCCTATTCCCCCAGGTGTGAAGAAAGATTCCAGCTGTTTATTCCTGCTGCATTGGAACCCTGCTGTCATCACACCCTCTCCCTCATGCTACACTGGATCTTCAAGTGCTGAACCAAAATAATCCTTTTCTTCAGTTGCTTCTTGCTTGGTCACAACAATGAGTAATTAAGACAGTCCAGTGCCATATGTGTCCAATGCTGTATCCCACGTCTAAGTCAGGATAAACAAAACTCCCCTAAACAGCTCTCTGAGAAGTTACTTTCCATGTAAGTGAACATAAAGCCAATCAGAAAAAGCCAGACATCATTAAGGGCAACATCTCACAGAAGATAGATCTGGAGAGTAGACTGAGCTAACCAGCTCTATTAGGCAACCAGCTCAGGTCTTCAACGAAGTCCATTTAGTGTTGCACATATGTATATGTTTTTAGAGTTGAAATTAAACAAACAATTGGGGAGGGCTCATCCCTGGGAAACATTATTGTCTCTTGGCCAGTGTTCATTAATTACCTATAGCTCTTTGTCTAGGGATGGAGTCTCCCACCCATCCCCTTCTCCTAGTCCTTAGAAAGAGGGAGCCCTCCCCCCCTACCAACTGACCCAGCCTATCAAGTCTCATCAATACTGGATGCATTCTCTTCCTTTGTGGCCTGGGAAGGCCTCCCTGCCGGGGAAAGTGATCAAGGAGCAGGCAACAACTCTTTACTAAGGAACCCACATGAAGACTGAGCTGCCTATCAGCTACATCTGAGCAATGGGTCTAGGTCCTCTCCATGCATGGTCCTTGATTGGCACATCAGTCTCTGCACGCCCTCCATAGGCCCATATTTGTTGGCTCTGTTGATCTTTTTATGGAGCACCTGCTCCCTCCAGGTACTTCTGTCCCCCACTCTTCCATAAGACTCCCTGCACTCTGCCCCAAGTTTGGCTATGAGTCTCAGCATCTGCTTCAATCCCCTGGTGGGTGGAGTCTTTCAGAGAACATGTATGGTAGGCTACCATCCTGTTTGCTCTCTTCAACTGCTTCCGGTGTCTGCTCTATTTGCTTTTCTGAATGAGAATTAAGCATCCTCCCTAGGGTTACTTGTTACTTAGCTTCTTTAGATCTGCGGATTGTAGTATGGTTATCTTATATTATATGGCTAATATCTGCTTATAAGCGAGTATACACCATGCATGTCTTTCTGGGTCTGGAGTGCCTCACTCAGGGTGATCTTTTCCAGATCCATTAATTTTCCTGCATATTTCATGACTTCCTTGTTTTTAATGGTTGAGTAGTATTCCATTGTGTAAATGTACCACAATTTCTATATCCGCTCTTCAGTTGAGGGACATCTGGGTTGTTTCCAGTTTCTGGCAATTACAAATAATGCCGCCATGAACAGAGCTGAGCAAGTGTCCTTGTTGTATGGTGAGGCATCTTTTGGGTATATGAGGAGTGGCACAGCTGGGTCTTGGGGTAGAGCTGTTCTTGATGCCACTGCGGACCGGAGGACATAGATCACACTCTTTGAGCTATTTCCTTACAGGCCTTTCAGAACAGCTGGACGTGAGGAGAAAGGGGAGAGTGAAGATGGTATATTGAGACTTGTTCTGGCTTCTCTCTCAGGGAACTGAAGGCACTAATCCTCTAGGCTGGAAGAACAGGTTGTACCAGCACTAAGCGTGCCTAGTACTCTATGGAATCTGAACATCCTGGACACTTATTTTTAAAAATTAACCTAAAATAATTAGCACATTTCCATATGCAGTGGGCATCAAGTCCAGCCTCCCTTCCCCGGTCCCCGCCTACTCCATTCCATCTCTAGTAGCCGGTCTTCTCCATGCCAACTGACTTATCTTGTATGTAGGGGAGATAACCGCGCATCTTTGAAAACTTTTTAAAAATCTCTTTTCGTCTTAATGAGACATTTTGGCCACTTGGCCTTACTTTCTTTCTGATTTTCCATCTTTTTTAAAAATTCACTTTGTATCCCAATCATAGCACCCTCCCTCCTGCTGGTTCCACCCTCCCTCCTGCTGGTTCCACCCTCCCTCCCTCTTCCCTCTTTCTCCTCTCATCCTCAGAAAAGGGAAGTCTGTCCCCCACCAACCCACCCGAAGCCTTGAGTGCATCCTCTTCTACTGAGGCCAGGCAAGGCAGCCCTGCCAGGGGCGAGTGATTGAAAAGTAGGCAACAGAGTCTGTGTCAGAGAGAGCCCCCGCTCACTTTATTAGGTAACCCACATGAAGACTAAGCTGCCCATTGGCTACATATATGTCAGGGGCCTAGGTCCAGTCCCATCTTTTAAAAAGCTTTAGTCTTTTTTTTTTCTTCCTGACTTCGGGAGGATCTTTGCTTACAAAGAAGCCATTATTCAAATGTTTCAAATAAAAGACAGACTGTGATACATGTTTCAAATAAGACATTTGCTAACAGGTTCGATATTTCTAATTATGGGTTTTGCATCCACAAATCCACAAATTGAAGATAACTCATTTAGATCAAGATTTAAGAAATGTGAGCAACAGATTTTTCACATTACCAAGCTGGAAGGATTTACTCATTCAATACTAGAATTTCTTGCCTCACTTTATAATGTATCTTTCTTTTCTCCCTAGATGTTACAAATGTGTCCAAAGTCATCTAAGTTTGACACTTTCTTCATTGTCACTGCTAATATTCACATGGGGATCTGTAGCTACTGCTGTAAATGAGCCTCATCTTCATCCCTGTGCTCAGTGCCAGAAATTCATACTTCCTGTACTTTCCTTGCCAGTGAGGGAAATCCCCCCCCAACTTCTACACACACACACACATACACACACACAAGAGTCCTTCCTGTGTGCCCTTTCTCAATCAGAAAAAAACCAACTTATCTCTATGGGACATTTATACATGTGTGCAGAGGAACAAAAGGGACTTTCTTATGTCATCAGGTAATGACTTACTTACCTCTTTTCAAGCTGGAAACTATCTTTTCAATCACCTTCCTCGCTGTACAGTGAATTCTGTATTAGACATCCAGCAGTGTTTCCAAGCCCATTTCTCCTGGAAGACCTTTATGTGCACAATTCATGTATACATATTTCCTTCTCAAAATTTGAGTGAGTGGCAACCTAAATCTTGCTATGTGGTGTTTTGATTTGTAAGTTTATTATACAGAAGTGATTTTTACAATAAAAATATTTGAGGATAACATATTAAAATGACCCTATTTCTTCTCACTTGTGAATTCCACATGTGGCAACCATGACTGCTTCTTTACATCTTCATAAATATCTCTTCTAACTTTTATATTTGTCCCAGGCTCTTAAACATAGGCCTAACTGTGTATAGGGGCAGGAGGATTGCTCAAATAATTGACAGTTATTTAAAACAAGGGATTATAAAAGTGATGTGCACATACGTTAAATATTTTTTATAATTTAAAACACACATAGTCATGTTCTCCTGCCAGAGTTTGATGGAGGACCCATCTAAACCTTTCGCTGAGTCGGTGTTACTGAGCAAAGAGGTCTGATGTGTCTTCTCTGTATATGTGACTCACTCCCATAGTACAGCAGTCACTATTTCCTGTTTCACTTTCATTAAATGAAGTCAGAACCTGACGACTGTTAGGAAGCAACATGTGAGAAGAACTCATCTAAGCTTACAGATACTTTGCTAGCTTCTGTTGCTCACTCCTAATTTGGTATATTTTTTAAATGTTTTTCAGAACAGTCCAACTTCATTTTCATAGCACCCTCATCCCTCTGACTTTTCATTTTTCTTGGTTTGGCTTATAGGCTCGCTCCATTTCATTAACAATTGTCCCTAGCACTGAGCCTTGGATTCTGGGAAGTACCGGTATATATTTAGGAAAAGAAATACGAGAGAGAGAGAGAGAGAGAGAGAGAGAGAGAGAGAGAGAGAGAGAGAGAGAGAGAGAGAGGAGTTCACCAGCACAGCATTTTCTGTGTGTGCTAGGCCTGAAAAGAGAAGCATTAGTTAGAAGCACATGATGAACCATTTGAGGTAAGAGGTCTGACCTGAATTGAAGATTGAGTGACCCAGTTGAAGCCTGACTTTAGAACCTGGAGAAATTTTCACTAGAATTCAAAAGATGTGGGAAGAATTGTCCCAGAACTTACCTTGCAGAATGCAGACCTCTGTTACCTATTCTTGATGTGTTTCTGGGAGAAATGAAGAAGAAGACAGAGGCAGGTGGATACTGTCCAGCTTCAGTCTTGGAAACCTTATTTCTATTCTTCACATTAGCTTCATATCCATGATCTGGGGGAAGGGTACTACATAGCTTGGGCACCCCAACACACATGTTTATCTTTGATCCCTCTACCACCTAGCACAAAGCTAAGTTTATGGCAGGTGTTTATTGACTAACCACAGGGCAGAGTCTGACATTCACCTGATCTTAGGCTTGTACATAGCTGGGAAGAGAGAAAAAAAAGAAATATGGATATATTATCATGGAAAGTGATGAACAGCCTAAAAACGAGAAGGACAAAGACTCAAAAGGATTTGGATTGGCAAAAAATTGAAACCAAATCACCAAGAGAAAGCTCACATTTTCCCTCTCAAGTTTTATCCATCTAGCAAAAAAACTATTAAATTCTCCAACTTTTACCTAATATTTTTGTAAATCAGCTCAGCGGAAGTGGTATGAAATAGTAATTAAGAGTCAGGGCATTGGACTCTAACAGATAGCATCCCAGCTCTAGCTATGAAAAGTCCTGGTATTGCAACCTTGGTAAATAAAATCCAAGTTAGAGTTGTTCTGTTTATAAATTGGCTATAGCAATGTCTGCCTCACGGCCTTGTCTAAATGAATGCTTAGTAACATAACACACACACACACACACCAGATGCATTTTTTTATACCCTGTATACCTAGATATGCTCAATTAAATACATATGACCGGGAGATTCCCTATGAGAAGAAATTGCCGAAAGGCTTCTGAAAGATGACACATAGACCTGAACAAATCTGGGGTTTAATTTTAAATAGTTTCTTACTGCAGTGATAACTCCCTGAAAACATCTGTTAACTGGCCTTTTCACACTCTCTAAGCAACTGACAGTTGATCCTCACAGTGACCTACCTCCCAAATTGTCAACAAGCTAATCCTGTCCGTTTAGCCTTAGAGGGAAGTGAGTGACATTGTAGTCTAAGATCTCTTTTCTAAGTTGACAATCCAAATAAAGTGTTCTGGGTAATCTTCCATAAAACTCAATACCTTAATTAAATAGAACAACCCATTCTGTGACCGAATCAGTAGTTCGGCATAGAGGCCGATTGCCTGGGTAATTTTGCTATCATGGCCATTAGGGAAAGTAATTGTTTGCAGCACTGGTGACATTTGATTTACATTTGATTTCCTGGAAATCAGGTATGTTTGACTGAATCTGAAAGACATTTCTAAGCCACCCACCTTGAGGCATCTCAGTTTTCAAAGACCGTATAGTGTCATGGGGGTAGACAGACAGACAGACATATCAGGAATTTCCAAAGTGCTATCAGTGCAACGGACAAAAGAACTCAGATGTTGGAAGGGTCTTTTGCAATAAGAATCAGCCAAGCCTTCAGGCTTTAAAGTGATTGTAGACAGAACACTCATCTTTAGGTTTGAACATGTCTCACTGTGAAGCTGTAATTATTTTATGGTTACTGGATTATGTAAGTGCTAGGTGGGCAGACCACAGCAGAGATAGGGCATGTGTACATCAGACAGAGTCCTGTAGAATTCCCTGCATAAAGTCGCTGAAGGGACCTTCAGGTGAGACCCTGGCATTCGTAACTCTAAGGGTGGGCACCTGATGTGGCCAGCAGTGTGTGAAGGAAGGGTACTCATGGTACCAACCCAGGTTGATCCCTTTGTGCTAGATCATTGCCTGTCACTGATCTGCCTTGCCTTCAGTTTGTGATGAGTGTGAGGATGGGGACCCCATCCTATTTGTCTGCAGATCCATGGTGACCAGTAGGCAACCAAGAAATACTTGTTGAAAGAAAGCTGAGTAAGTGTTGTAGGTAACATGCATAATCTAGGGATTATAACCAACTCCAGCCTAAATCCTAGTTAGAATCCCAAGGCTAATGGCTGTCAGACCTTGCATTATAAAGATGCATAATGCTTGGTGTAACACAACAAAACAACCATACTGTGTTTTGGGCATGATTAGGTGTCAAACGAAGAATTTAACTTTGAGTTTCTCTTTCTGTTGTTAGCTGGATAAGTAGAAGTGTCGGAGGAGTCCAATTTCATGGTATAGAACTCAGACACAAGCAAAATTCAAGCAGCTTTATTTACCAAAGGCTCATAACTGAGGGACAATCTCTCCTTCAATTAAACAGTTAGCTACAGAAATGTGATTCATGAATTTACCCTGTTTTTAATTGCTGTAGACATTTGCTCAACATCTGCGTTTATAGCCATTTAACTAAAGAGACACTGCTGTAATAAAATGTGTAAATCTGTATTGAGTGGTGCCATTAGTTTTTACTGGAGTGTGTCTTGTACAATGCAATTAATCCCTTCTAGAGCAACTGGTTTTCAAAATATGTGGCATATTACAGTTCTCAAAGACATTTTCTGTAGAAATATATGAACAGGTGAATAGGTAGCTGAATGAAAAGAACTACTCTCTAGAGCCCTGTGGCATTTTTATTGTATCATGTGCAAATTGTCAAATGCTTTAACAAATAAACAAGTAAGTAAATAGTGATTTGTGAATACCAAAGCCAGATTCTCCGTTTTCCTTTCTTAGCTTAGTTTTTCTCTCCTCGGAGAAAGTTTGGTGCAGTCACAGACATATTTGAAGATTAGCCATTGTATAAACGGTAAATCTTACTTTCTACTTGGGGAATGTAGGCGAAACTGTATTAGATTTAAAAAAAAAACAATTGTAAGTGGTGCATTTTGGATTATTTTTAGGTATCAGAACACAGATGTGTGTGTACATGTGTGCACACATAATTGTCCGCTGTCAAGGGGGTGTTGCAAACCCTTTCCAGAAGTCTTTGATTCCAAAATGCCTTCAGTTTCACCATCTCTTCCTGGACTTTATTATCTGCACAGACTCTTGTCACCTTAAGAAAGCACACATGTCAGCCAGCAGTAAACTCTTTTGGTCTGATTCCCATGAAACTCCACCAAAGCTTGCTTAGAAAGACTCTTAAACATTCAGCCCTTTGAAAAAATATATTAAAAATACATAAATATGTATTACTTAATATATGTGGCTGTTTTTTTCATTCAGGAGAAGTTGATGAGGTGGAAATGAGAGCAATGGTTCTCAGGTAGGAAAGTGCCATTTCTGAAGGAAGTGCTCACTCAGGTGACTGTGGCTGTCATTTCACAATGTTCCCAGTTGTCCCATCAGATACCCTGACAAGGTGCAGGTTTTACTGGTCAGTTCCACCCTGGTAAGTCTGGACAAGGAGTAAGAATGCTTTTTGGGAGCCTGGCCCACTTTCTCTGTGCACTGTATTGTCCTTCCTGCAAGTCCCAGGAAGGAGGCTGGGATTACTTCTAGACTGTAAACTGAAGCTTTTGATGTTTAATCCTGACCATTTTGCCCCTAGAACAATTGAAGAAAATTTTGTTTCCCAAAACATGATAACGATATTAACTAGGAAAGAGGAAGACAAGCTTGACTAGATTGGACTCTTTTCTTTATTTTTTAATTGTTTTCCCAGGTCCCTTAATAATATTTTAACTGTGGTCTCTGCACAGCCCTCTGTTGTTTCTGTTGGCTGTGCTGCCTTCGTCTTTGCTCCTGATATTTGTACCTCTGTCAGAACTGCCAGATGGCTGGTGGCTGGATATAGTTCATTCTCTTCTCTAGGTGTTCCTGACTCTTACCAAGAGTTCATCACTTGTATTTGGAGGTATGTATCCTATGTAGATGTGTGCAAGTGACACACACATGTGCAAACACACGCACACCCATCGCAAGAAGGGGCTTCAGTTCTGCTCAGCATCAGCCCCCCCGCCCCATTAAGATTATCAGAGCTCTGGAATTGTGGGTAGAAGAAGATCTGTTTCCTTTGCAAAAGGTGAGAAAAATGGAAGGGTGTCAGGGAGAGGGAAAAGGGGAAAATAAAGTGTGTGTGTGTGTGTGTGTGTGTGTTTTGGACAGAGGGAGGGAAGAAGAAGAGAGAGGGGGACTGTGAGTGAGTGTGGAGGGAGGCGGGGAAATGAAAGGATATTATATATTTTTTTGTATCTGTCATTTCCCTGCTATCTCCCATATGACTTCTTAATCCATCAGAATGCTGGGAAGATAATGTTTTGGGCGAAATAACATGAGAGAGAGGATAGACTCCCAAGGACCAATATCTTTATTGCTCGGAGGATAAACGGATTATGTCAGCCATTTTCTGTTGCTGACAGCTTTTCTTATTAACCGATTTTATTTTTTAATCTTCCAGGGAAGAAATATGGTTTTATGTCACAATAAAACGCCGGTCACATCTAATTCTGCCCTCAAACAAACAGATTTCTGAAAGCCTTGCAGAGAAATTTGAAATAACTTTAAAGAGGGGGTTTTTGGATAAAGTCTTTATCCAGGGGCTTGTTCAACTGCAGTGTAAAAGGTTTACAGAGAGAGGAGAGGAGAGAAGCAGAGGGAGGGAGGGAGAGAGAGAAAGAGAGAGAGAGATAAGGGCAGAGGGAGAGAAGGAGAAAGGAAGACACACACAGCTGCTTTGCTTGGTGATCCCTCTTCAAACACAGGTGTGTCAGGAAAACGCAGGTTTTGTGAAAGAGGGCTGGGGAGGTGAGCAGAGGACCCTGGCTTCCTCTGGCTTCTGTATGTGGGAGCTACCTGCTCATGGCTCTAACGCCTACACTTTTCCCTTAGGTTTTGTGTGGGCATTACCAGTTAATGGCATTTCTTCCCAGAATCATAAACAGACTGGAGAGGCATTTGGAGCTCACAGGCACTGCTAGTTGTCCCAACGCCCCCTCTCCCTCAAACTCCACCTTGATTCCTTTGCTAGGAAATTTTAACCTTTTTGAGAATTGAGGATTTAGGTCTTCAGCTCCACCGCCCCCCCTCCCAAAAAAAAGGAAAAAAAATCTCCTGTTAAAGTCCCTACAGGACTCTTGTCCTCGCTCACTGCTCTAGGCCTGCAGCAAATGCAGGCCATCACGAACATAAAAAAACTACTGGCTTCTCCCCTTCTCTTCTGTGTGGCACAAGGCAATTTAGCTAGACAGGGCCCCTGCCCACGAGGGGCTTAGCCCAGAAAATGTCCTTAATTTGTGCTTCTAGTTTTGTTCATGCCACGCTCACTGTAAATCCAGTACCTTGATTGATGATGATGACCAGGTCTTACATCATGCCTTGGTGATTTACAGCACGCTAAAAAAAATAGTAATAATAAATAAAAATAAAAAAATCTGTTAAAAAATAAATCGCTTGGATTTTTTCAGTTGTTTTTTTCTGTAAATAAAAGAAATGGGCTTTAAAAAAATTCTTAAACCTTGGGCAGTTTGGGACAGTTTACTCTTTTTTCCAAGCGAGTTTGAAAAGCCAAGCCCCCCAGCCGTGCCTAGAGGGAAGAGAAAAATAGGCGGCGGCAAAGTTTTTCTTACACGGAAGCAAGGAGATGGGCTTCCCACATCATCTCTTTTCTCAGAGATGTGGGAACCTGGAGGCGGGGAATGATGGGAGAGAAGTTATTGGAGATTGTCCCTCTCTGCACGGAACTGGCATTGTTCCAATACTGAATCAGAGGGTCACAAGGACCTGTGGCTCACAGAGAGCAGCCCAAGCAGCTTTGAGCTGAACCAAGCCTGAGCTTCCATGTTTTTGACTCCAAGCTGTTGTTTAGGGAAAAAAATGTGGGTGCCAAGCGAACCATTTGGTTAGTTTTGCCACATGTATGAATGTGCACCGTACAACAGTGTAGCCAATGCCGAGAGCGTCTGTGCTGCCTCTGGATGGGGGAGCAGACTGTGCTGCCCTGTCTGTGTTGACATTTGTGGTAGCCCTACAGTGCCATGCCCCTGGTGAAGAACCACTTCAGTACAAGACAATGAATAACGATCGTCATGATGATAACGATACTTACATTTTGAGTTTCGGTTTACCAAGCACTTTCCATTTATCGTCTTACCTTTGCCCCCCCAACTTCTGTCTTACCAGCTTTAAGGGGATGAGCATAATCATGATGATAATACCATCATCAACAATAAGCAAAAACTATTCCTATCTGCCTAAGATGTTTTAATTCAGGGACTTGCTGTGTAGCTAGGCTGGCCTAGCACTCACTGTGCAGCCTTGAGCTCACAGCAATCCTCCTGCCTTAGCCTCACCGGTGCTGGGATTATAAGCATGCCACACCATGAGTGGCTATGTTTGTGATGTGTCATTTATGTGTCATATTGCATTTAATCCTTTAAATTCACCTCTGGTCTGCTTTATAGATGGAGAAACTAAAGCAAACGCAAGAGTGATGACTTCCTAAGGTCTCCCGGCAAGCACTGGTCGAGCCTAAAACTGCTCCAGAAAGCAGGGTTTTAATCCAACATATGAGGTCCAGAAAGGATGCTTCAGGAATTACCTCTCGACTGAAGCAATGATGGCGTTGAATCTTTGGCTGGCTTTTGGAAACCGGCCTTGACCTATCTTCTTTCTCAGTTCTATCAGCTGCTCGAGGCTTTCATGTCGACTCCATTTCTCAGCCCCACAGACCTATGTCACCTCATAGACCTCTGTACCTTTCGAGGTGTTCTTTCCTGCTGAAAGCATCTCATTCATTACTCAAGAAAGACTCAGGTTCTCACCTCCTTGGTGAACTCCTGCCTCTTGCGCCTGTATGGGCTTGCCTTTTGTCCCCCCTCTCACTCCATGCTTTATATGAGTCACATCTTTGTCATCCCCTTAGACCAGGAGCCTGTCACGAGCAGGGGGTTGTAATTTTGTTTTCTCTTATTTCTGGTGCAGAACACTGGGCTTGACAAAGTGTGTGGGTGAGCCACTCTTCTCTAACGTACATGTTTCTATTAAAGGGAAGAGGTGCCTCTGTCTATGTCCAGCGTGACTTACCATTCAGGAAACTTGGCTGTGCAACACCAGCAGCCGGTGCAAGGTGCCTAGTCAAGGAGTTCCTATTCCGAGAACATATTTTCAAAGACTGCTGCAGTTCAGGAGAGCAAAACCAAAATAATCCATCACGACCCAGGAATTTTTGTTTATAGAATCCTGTAACAAAATATTGTAATCACACACGTATGTTAGCGTTAAGGATGCAGCCTCATTCTGTAGACTTCCCCGACGTGGGCTCAGAACCTCCCTGCCATGCTCCACAGTTACTGCACTCTATTTTCGTGTGAGCATCTCTAGGGCACTTTCATAATGCAGTGTAACTGACTTCATAACTGTTGTCCTACAGACACACTCTTAAAGGGCATTAATAGATAATTGAGAGGGAGGGAGGTAAGGAGAGAGGGAGAAGGGGAAGAAGGTAGAGTACATGAGAGCCAGAGAGATACATCCATGGGCAAAGAAGCATGGAAAATGCCGAGTTAAGCTACGTTAAATTGGTTTCCTGAGAGCAGCACTTTAAAGAGCTTGTATCAATGCAGTGTTTCTCAAATTCATTAAATCAGGAATTCTGTTTGGAGATTTTCTGGAGAACACTTCTTATACAGCTATGTCTGTGACAGTTCGGTGAGTGTTCCTCAACTCTTATGTATAAGTTGGCACATTTTCCATTTTCAAAGTATGTTTTTAATTAGTGTGTGTATGTACACACACAGCTCTACTGAACTATACAGTTACTAAGAGCTATGTACTAATACCATTGTTAATGAAAATAGAAATGTAGGACCCTCATTAATACCGCTTGACCTACAGGTTAGAGAAACTCAGTCCTCAAGCTGTTACAAAAGGAATTTTCTGTGGTGTTGGCCATCAGCATGACCAGAAGCACAGACTGTGATCTCATGGTGCAAGTCATGAAGAAACCAAAAGTAAGTCCTAGGCCATGCCCACGACCCATGACAGCAGGTGAATTTTGGTTTTGTGTTTTGATGCATTTACAAGGATCAAATGGATCAGTTACATGAACCCGGGTGCATGAAGACCAAAACAGATGGCTGTCACCAGACATACCATTCTAACTAAAGTAGCCATCGAATGGATCAGCTGGAAGCATTAGTTTCTACATTTTTTTTTTTTAGAAATGTGAGATGTCAGGTGGTAGTATTCTTTCGGAGTTTTTGAATAACTAGATGAGATAATGTATTGAACGCATCAAGCAGAAGGTTGGGCATACCATAAGCATTTACTTAATGGTGGATTGTATTTAAATAATAATAGTAATGGTCATAACAGTTTTGCATATTTCATTATTTGACTCATGTTTATGTTTCTGGATTTGTAGTTAGTGGAATATGATAAACATTTAAGAATATTAAAGAGCTAGTACTAGGTTGTTGGTCCTCTGCGTTCATTATTCAATTTGTTTCTATGTACTCACTAGAGCAGGTTTTTTTTTTCCTGATTCATGTTGACTTCCTGGGATTTAATACATTCTATTAGTTTGCTGTAACAAGACACCACAAAATGCGAAGGCTGAAACAAAAGGCATTTATTTGGTTGTATTTCTGGAAGCCAGAAATCCAAAATCAAAGTGTCAGCAGAACCATGTTTCCTATGAAAGGGAGAGTCTGTGGAAAATAATACTTGCTGTCCTCTAAGCTTCGGGCAACTTGTTCTGTGTTTCTTGCCTTGTAGCTGCAGCCACTACTCTCTCTGCCTGTGTCACCTGGCTTTCTTCTTGTCTCTGTCAACACATGACATTTTTCTTTTCTTATTGGGACAGTTATAGCAGCTCAGAATCTATTTTAATGGCCTCATCATAACTTATGATATCCGTAAAGATAATCTTTCCAAGTAAGGTCACATTCACAGGTACTGGGAGCTATGTCCTAAGCATATATTTTTGTTTTATTTGAGACAGGATCTCACCATGTAGCCTTGGCTAGCCTGGAACTCACCTGGCATGTAGAACTGGCTGGCCTCAAACTCTCAGAAATCCAACCTGCCTTTGTGTCTTTAGTGCTGGGATTACAGGTGAGTGCCATCATGCCCAGAATAATTATATCTTTTTGCGGGACACAAATTTGTGACAATCACTAAACCTCTTCTGGTCTTACTGATCAAGTGAATGAAGAATGTCTGTAATATAAAGCCATTGTTAGGTTTTCTGTTACTAAAAGCAAATACACCCCCAAAGTGATGTAATGAGGGCAGAGTTGGAGTCACAAAAGTGAGCCCTCTTAGAAGTTGGTCCAGAGCACCACATGAGTGCTTCTCAGGCCTGAGACACATGCCTACCCACCTCTGGCCATGACTGGTGCCATGAGAGCCTTATGTCATAGAAGCAAAGAACAGTTTTTAAGAGGGAGGAGGTATAACAGGGCAGTTACCTGAAGGAGGAGGAAGAGGAGGAAGAGGGGGAGGAGAAGTAGGAGGAGCAGGGGAAGGAACAGCTCCAAAAACAACACACTGACATCAACTTTACACACTAAATATCTAATAGTGGGGGAAGTGTGCTAAACTGTGTTTGTGTGCCTCTCTGCAACACACATGTTGACATATATATATGTATATATATATATATATGAACATACACATATATGTGCGTATAATGCCCATGTAAATGTATATATAATGTATATATAATGCCCACAGAAAAGCATACACAAAATTGTTTCCTCAGGTTTTGATTGACAAGGGCTACACTTTGTGAAAGTTCTAAAACATTAGATTTACATAAATGAGGTGACCTTGTAGAAGCTCTTATCAGAAGCAAATACAGTATTTATATAATACTGAATGGTTTGCTTAGAACAAAGAAGTCACATAAAACATTTTTTTTTTTTTGCAAAGCTAAGCTTTGCAAGTGAGACATTTGGCATGTAGGAACTTTCAGGAGGCAGAAAGATGTTAAGAACAAGAGTTTTGACTGGTACAAGAGGTTCAAAGATTATAGAGACTTCTTAAAAGATGTTGGGTTGAAAAGAGGCCAAATTCTTCCTCCTGGCTAATGTAATAGAGAAACAATAGTGTTGCCCGATAGAAAAAAAGGAAATAAATATTTCCCATTGTAGGCATGAGAAACAATATAAACAGTTCTAGGTAAAGGTACTGACCACGATTTTAGTCAGACCATTCTATATCACCAGTGAAAGGCGCTAGAAGAGGGCCGGGCAGCTCGCCAATGAGGCTTGAGTAAGTTACAAGTAGCAAAGAAATACACAATGGCTGCTGAGAACAAAGGCTGTACAGAACTGGAAGACCGCAAATACACGGAAAGTTTGTAGAGAGGGAAACGGGGTCAGGGAAGCTGTTATAGAGCAAATTCAAGAACAGAAGCACAGCAGTGTAGGGATGTGTAAATATCTAATTAAAACCGTGGTAACAGACAAACCTTATAAGTAATCCAGTCATGTGGTTATCAGAACCAAGCAAGTGAAGGAACAAAAGCTTGATTGTGTGAACTAAACTTCATTTTATAAGTGATGGAAGCCACAAAAGTCCCATGTAAGACTGCTCTTAAGGAACAATCCTGTTTTTGTCCCGGTTTGTAACCCCACACCCATATATGGGCAGTACACTGATTGGACTGGATTTGAATACAAAAATAATTATGAAGGAAGACAAGAAGTTGAGAGGGAGAGGGATGAGGTTGGGGTGGGGTTTCTGGATGGAAACGAACAAAGTAATGAACAGGAGATATGATCAAGATACATTGTATACATACATGACATTTTTAGAGGTCTCTTTTTTTCAGAGAATACATTTTAAGAATTATCCTCAAGGAAAACAAACAAATAAACAAACAAACTATATTTTGTTGTAACATTTGAAAACAATAGAGCCAGAAACAGTTGCCAGGAAAGAAACAACAAAGTAACTCATATGTCAATTTGGGGACTTAGAGGCCTGGCTTTGATACTTCAGTTCTCAAATCTTGAACAAGTCTTCAGAATGTTCCATATACATGCTCTTCATAGCATGTTCCTAGCCTGAGAAATCAATGCAAAATTAAATGTAGACTTATTAAAATGCAATTATCGTTCTAACTGCCTACTCACTCAATATCTGTCTTTGAGAGTTGAAGAATAGCAGTTCATATAAAAGCCACAAATAAAAATGGTCTTAAAATAATTTTATTGTATTTGTAAAAGAAAAAAAAAGCTATTCATGTGGGCATGTCAGAGCTCATGAAAGAGATTTTTAAAAATAGCATGGCAGTTCTCTCTCCCATGATAGACAATGAGAGTAGACACCAAGCCACAATTAGATGC
The DNA here is from genome assembly GCA_028658305.1 of Pachyuromys duprasi. NCBI lineage: Eukaryota > Metazoa > Chordata > Mammalia > Rodentia > Muridae > Pachyuromys > Pachyuromys duprasi. The sequence goes on from CM053749.1 coordinate 20,503,965, forward strand.
CACACAAGCTTGAGTTTGGCTCCTCCTCGCTCACATAATATCCATGCAGGCATGATAAAGGTGAGGATGAGATCTCTGGGAACATCTGAGTATCTAGAGTAGCCAGAATTGGTGAGCTTTAGGATTAGTAAGAGGCTCTGAATAAATTAATAAAGTTGAGAGGAATTGAGAAAGATCCCTGGTGTCAACCCACATCTATGCATGCACACACATTAATATAAACTCACACATATCTGTGCCCATATACATGCACACATACATACTACATACATAGCAATACGCAAAACAAGGGATTACAAATGGCAAAATAAAACATTGAGGAGGAATTAATTGAAATTGTATACATTGCTAAGACAACAATTTAATGGCACCTGCTACCTGGAATTGGCTTTGTCTGCTCAGGTGTCACATAACCGACTCCTAACTTCTCATCAAGCACAGCTTCTCTGACTGGTCTGTACATGGTAGATGCTCAGTCAGATCTACGACATCATCTTTGACTGGGTTTTCTTCTTTAGTTGCCTTAGTCTTTATGTTTTATGAAGGAAGGAGCATTGCCTGTCTGTCATTCTTTTTTGTATCTAAAATTTTTTTTCTAGCACAAATATTTTTTCAAAGATGGTGAAATTATTCTCTCAGGTGTTTGAAAGCTCAAGGAATTTATAAACAACAGACTTGCATAATTAGAATCATTTAAGTCTTTCAAATGAAGAGAACGTTACATCAGATAAAAGCCTGGCTCTACACAAAGGAATTAAGAAAGGGTGTCAATGTGCAAAAGTGGCACATCTTTCAAAAAGACAATCAACTGTTTAAAATATAAACTTTGTGGTATATAACACACATAAAATGAAAATGTGTAGAAACAAAGAGACAGAATTTGAAGAGAAAACATTTCTCATACTGAATGAGTAAAATAACACCCTGTGAAAACAGATTATTCTAAACCAAGGATGCATGTTTAAATGCCAGTGACTCCAAACTAGGGTGTCCTTTTTAAACTTCTTCTTCTCTAGAGAATTTCTGTCAATGTCCGGCAACAGCTTGACTGTGATAAACAGGAAAGTGACACTGTAAGATAGCTGGGAAGGCCAACTAGACTGTAAACCTGTAACACTCGCAAACATCCTCACAATAAGGGATTTTCTGTAGAGGTCAACAATGAATGCATAAAAATGTTAACCAAGTGTTTTTTTTTAAATGGGGCCACGAGACATCTTTAATTAATAAAAAGAAAGAAAAATCGGATATAAAAGATGATAGGAAAAAGAGAACAATTATCATTATTACACTATTGGTACTCACATGAAATCAATAAATTCAATGGTCTCTAAGAAAAAGGGTGCTTTAAATATAGATACAAATAAGGTAGGTTTAAAAGGACACTGACATTTATTGAAGAGAAGTTGAGTGGCTCTGTTAATGTTAGACAGAGTAGCTCTCAGGCAAAATACGACCATCAGGAATAAAGAAATTCCATGGTGGAAAGTGGTCAGTTCACCAAGAAGTCTTAAATACTTAAACCTGATAACAGAGTTTCAAAACCCATGAGCTAAAAACTCATAGAACTACAAGAGAAACAAGAGGTCAATAACTATAGTTGGAAATTTTAATAAAGGTGATAGGAACATTATCAACCAACTAAAGCTAATGAAGATTTATAGAATATTGCACCCATTAGCTATAAAATTCATGTTTCCAAAGTAGGTGATCATATAGGTCAAAGGTTAGATTAAAAAGGAAATAACAATATTTTAAAGTAAGTTAAAGTAGTAATATATCATAATTTTTGAAATGTTGTTAAAGCTGCACGTGGGGAAATGCCCTTAGTAGAAGGGGTTGAACCAATAACTTTTCCCGTAATAATTTAGTAAATTAAACACAAGGTAAATAGGAGGAATAAAATCATGAAGATCAGAAGAGGACACATAGAAAAGGAAATTTAGGGGATATGAATAAAATGAAAAGCCCCTTTGAGAGCAACAGTAAAGCTGGTAGATATTTACCCAGACTCATCAGAAATAAAATAAAACATAGCAACTGGGGTGGTCATATAGTTCCAGACTCTACAGATGTTTCAATAGAAAGCGTAGTAAGGAAATACTGTGAATTACTTTAATAATTCAAATTGTTTAAAGGCAGTAATTTAGGTGAGGTGGGTAAATTTCTTGAAAGATACAGACTAAGTGTAACTAAGAAAACTGGATGACATAAGAAACATTCTTATTCTGCAGTCAACAGTGGGATGTCTACAGACTAACCAGTGTAGGAAATGCTTTGGTGAAGTTTCAAGATAGGATTTTGAATGTCTATATTTTGTGTCTATATTTCAACACAAAGAAGTAAGAAATGTCAAGGGGCTAGATGTGCTCTTTCTTATTTGAGCATTATACAGTGTTCACTCTATCTATCAGATTGTCACATTGTACCCCACACATGTACATAGTTTTATATATACCATTAACACAAATTAAGTAATAGAAATCATAAATTCATACTGCATATTTTAATTAAATTCAATTTAAACTTAAAATCTTTAATACACATATAAGCAGCTTAAAATTTCTCTATAGCATTCCAAACATATAATACCAATTTTATATAAAATATTACAAAAAAATAAAGAAGAGAAAATACTGTAAAATTCAACCTCGCAACCCAGAATTATTCTGTTCTCTCAATATAAAAAAGAAATTTAAATATAAATTCCAAGAAACCATAGAACTAACTCAAGATAAATATTCCAGTGTGATGGTCACAACATAGTGGAAATCAGTTGGTCTAAACCAGAACAGAAATCCAGAATGACCTAAGAAGGCTGTTCATTTAGGCACATTAAAAATATTAGACGTATTTAGAATGACAGCCGTTCTGATTGGGATGAGATTAAATCTCAATGTAGTTTTAACTCAAATTTTTCTGCTGGCTAATATTTATTGGCTGTTTATATGTACGTGGAGATCTTTGTAAATTATAGATATCAATACCCAACTGGATGTATATGGCAAACTATGGCCTCTCTTTGGTAATTTCATTCATTGTGCAGACGTTTCTTAATTTCACTTAGTCACTGCTCTTTTCCAAATTGGGATTACTTCCTGTGCTAACAGTCCTTTGTGAACAATCTTTGCCTATTCCTATATCTTGACGTTTTTTTTTTTTCCTCTGTCAGTTTCACAATCTTAGGACCTATATTAAGGCTCATTTTGAATTGAGTTTTGTATGAGTGAGAGATATGGATCTAGTTTCATTCTTTATGTGTAGAGTGGGTGGTGTCTCCCACAAGTTTTATGCCACTATTGCCTTAGCCTATTTTCCAGACAGGACAGATTGTAGATCAAAGGTTTTGTGGCTGGGTTGTTGTTTATGTTACTCTTTTGGTAGCTTGCAGAGTACCTTCTCATACCAAAGACTTCTCTTAGTCCGTATTCTTGGCAGCATGAGCTGTCATTTTTGCTATTCACCTTAGCCATTCTGACAAGTATAAAAGGGAATAGCAAAGTAGTTGGACTTGCATTTTTCTTATGACAAAGGATGTTGAACATCTCTTTAAGTGTTCCTCAGACATTTGAGTTTTCTCTGTCAAGATGTCTGTTTAGATCTGTAGTACATCTAAAATTGGATTATTTGTGAGGTTTTTCTATATCTAGTTTTTGAGCTCTTTAAATATTTTGTCTTCTATTGGATGTAGAGTTGGCAAAAACCTTTCCCATTCTGCAGGCTCTCACTTTGTCTGAATGACAGTATAACTTTGCCTTACAGAATCTTTTCTAATTTCATGAGGTCCCATTTATCAATTGTCAATCTTTGTGCCTGCACTGTTGGAATTCTGTTCAGGAAATTGTCTCCTGTGCCAGTGTGTTCAGGACCATTTTCCCACTTTCTCTTTTACTAGGTTTATTGTATATGATTTTATGTTGGGGTCTTTGATCCATTTAGAGTTGAGTTTTGTTCAGGGTGATAAATATGGATCTATTGGCATTCTTCCATATGCAGACATTTAGTTTAGACCAGCGCCATTTGTTGAAGATGGTGTCTTTTTATCCAGTATGTGTTCCTGGCTTCTTTATCAAAAATCAAATGTCCACAGGTATGTACATTTATGTCTGTGTCAGTTCTTATGTTAATACCGTGCTGTTTTATCATATAGCTTTATAGTACAAGTTGAAATTGGAAATGGTGAGGCCTTCAGCAGTTCTTTTATTGTTCAGGATTGTTTTAGCTATCCTAGTTGCTTTCTGTGTTTAAATATAAAGCTGATAATTGACCCTTCTAGATCTGTGAAGACCCTAAATTTTGGCACACACGTATTTATAATAATGATATCTTCTTGACCATTTGTTCCCTCTATTAGTAGGTAGTAGGCATCTTCATCTCTTCTAATTAATTTTTGTTTATTTATATGGTATCAGAAACAGCCAAGGCTCCCATTTCAGCTTTCATTTGTTTGACATCTGTTCTTTGAGTCTCTGTTCATATTTTGCCATGGGTTGTGTCTCGAGGACAACAGAAACTTGTGTCTTGTTATTTAATATAGACAGCTATTCTGCATGTATCTGTGGTGATGGTTTAGGACCATTTGCAGTTAAGATCATTGAAAGAGCAAATGTCCTTGTTGTGTACTTGAGCATTTTTTGGATATATGCCTAAGAGTGGTATAGCTGGGTCTTGAGGAATCACTATTCCTAATTGTCTAAGAAAGCGCCAAATTGATTTCCAGAGTGGTTGTACAAGTTTGCATTCCCACCAGCAATGTAGGAGGGTTCCTCTTTCTCCACAACCTCTCCAGCATGCATTGT